>OY728146.1:1368636570-1369886570 GCA_963277665.1 Viscum album
AATCCTAAAAAACATGAAATACCCTATAAAATCCCTAAAAACCTAAAAACACTAAAACCACCTAAAACCAAAAAATGATAAATACCCTCAAAACCCTAAAAGTCCCTAAAAACCTAAAAACCACTAAAATTAATAAGTCCCATAAACACATTAAAAACACTAAAATGAATAAAACCCAAAGAACCACTAAAACCTCTAAAAATAAACTAAAGACCTAAAAAATTATAAAATCCCTAAAAAACAATTAAAAAATAAGAAAACTACAGTCTAAAAAATCCTCTAAAACCCTAAAACCCCCAAAACCCTGAAAATCCATAAAAAAATAAAAACCAATAAAACATAAAAAAATATATACAAATACATAAAAAAAATTAAAACCCTAAAAACCTTTAGTACCCATAATAAAACCATAAAAACCTCAAAATACTTAATACTACTAAAATAAAAAAAAGTCAAAAAACCCTGAAAAAAACCCTAAAAACCATTAAACACCTAAATATGTAAAAAACCAAAAAAATAACTAAGAACTATAAAACCCCTTTAAAACACTAAAAATGTTAAAACACTAAAAAAAAATAAAAACTCTAAAAAATAAAAACATGAAAAAAAAATCACTTAAAATCACTTAAAATCACCAAAATCCTTGATAATAAAAAAAACCAAAAAAATGATAATATTTACCTAAAAATAAAAAAATAAAGACACTAAAAACATTATAACCCCTATGAAAACTGTAGGCACCAAAAAACAGTTAAAACCCATTAAAACCCAAAAAATGCTAAAATCCCTAAAAAAATCCTAAACCCCTATAAATTTTAAAATTCCTAATAAACTTTGAAAACCCATAAAAATAAAAAAACACAAAGGTGTTACCTTGACCTCCCTTATGGAATGGTGTTCATGTGAATGGAGGAGCACCTGTGGGTGTCTAGGTCTCTCATCGATAGATCCAGGCTCTGGTGGTGTTTCTCGGTTCTTGTCAGCTTCGTTTTGGACGGATTTTTACAGCGATGTGGTGAGGAGGTGATAGATCTGGAATCTTCTTCTAGGGTTTCAAGATCCATGGATCTGACAGTGGTGGTCCTCGATCTGGGAGGCAAGGTTTGTGTCTGGTCCTTCCTTGTTGTTGATCTCGCAACCCCTCCAAACCTGTGTTTAGGAGGTCTTTGGTGGCTTTTTTGGTTTTTGTTGGCTAGACAAAGTTATCTAGAGGATGATGGGAGGGACTAGGTGGCTTGGCTTCTAGAGATTCACGAATGATGCAATGATACAGGTTCTTTTTCAACTTGCTCATTTTCATGCTGCTGTCAAGATTTTGGATTTCTACTGTTTGTTGGATGCTATGTTGGACTTTGGAGGTGCTTTTTGTTTTATTATTGGCTGTTCTGGTGATGATGCTTGGTTTAGTTGTTAGTTATTGTTGCCGTTGGATCATATGATTGTTGCAAGACTGGACCTTCTTGGGAAGGACATGCTGGTTGATGGAAGGGCTGTGAATGGAGGCCGTTTGGGGGAAGGCTGCATTATTTACTGGTTGTTGACTGATAATTGGAGGCTAATGCTTGTGGTTGTTTGGTTATTTTCTGCTGCTGCATATGAGTTTGCTATTATGATGCTAGTTGTTGGTTGAAATTTACTAAGAGGTGATGATGGGTGTGTTTGGTTGCAGTGCTTGTGTTGTGGTTTGATGATGCTAGTTCTGATTGGTTGTGATGACGGATTTGGTGTTGTTGGTTGCTAGGGCTGGATGGTTAGGACGTTTTTCTGCTTTGGTGTACCTGTGATGATTGGACGTGGTGCTGCTGGATGCTGGTACTGGATGGATGTGACGTGATGAAGCCTCTGTTGTGTCTAGTTTTTGAGTCTTTTTCATTCTTTTTTTTCTTATTTTGGCATGGGTTGAAAGGGTGTTTTGGGTGTGGGTCATTTGACCCCTCCCCTCCCCTGTCTGTTGTGTCTCCTTTTTTTCTTTCACATAAATTTGGGGGGGGGGGCAGGAATAGCCCGACCCTCACATCTTCCTTGCCCTAAAATTAAAAACAATCCTTCAAAATACCAAACTGTAAAACCCTAAAAAACCAAAAAAAACACTAAATCGTTGAAAATAACTAAAACCCTGAAAATTTTTAATAGCCATAAAAATACTAAATAATCCAAAAAAATTCCTCAAATAAAAAAACCCTGAAAAACTCTAAGAAAACCATGAAAACCTAATAACACTTAAAATCCTAAAAAACCTAAAATATGATAAAACCCTAAAAACCTTAAAAAGACCAAAAAACCTCATATAAACCATAAAACCCCTAAAAACCATGAAACCCCCAAACCCCATAAAAACCCTAAAAACCCTTTTAAAAATATAAAAACACTTTAAAAATATAAAAATTTTAAAAAACTTTAAAAAATGTTAAAACCCTTAAAAAATGAAAACCCAAAAAAATCCTAAACCCTAAAAACCCTAAAAACCATAAAACCCCAAAACCTATCAAAATACCAAAAAACCTAAAAAACTATACAAATAATAAAAAATACCAAAAAACATTAAAAATGAATTAAACCCTAAAACCTTAAAACACCTAAAAACTTTATAACCCCTAAAAAATCCTATAACACAAAAAACACTTAAATCCTTTAACACCCTCAAATAAATCCTTAAAAACATAAAAACACTTTAAAACCATAAAATCTAAAAAATTACAAAAACAATAAAATTTCCAAAAAAAACCACATAAAACCATTAAAACCCTAAAAAAATTAAAAAACCTAATAACCATAAAAATTATGAAAAACTTTAAAAAAACGTTGAACCCTAAAAATATTAAAAAATATATAAAAGTAAAATCCCTAAAAACTAAAAAACCATAAAACCCCAAAAAACCACAAAAATATACAAACCCTAAAAACCCTAAAACCCCTAAAAATCCATATAAATCATAAAATACCCCAAAAATACTAAAAATATCTAAAATTCCCTAAAAATGGTGAACACCCAAAAAATCCTGAAAACCCCTAAGAAAATCATAAAACCCTAAAAACACATTAAACCCCTAAAAACTAAAAAGAAACTAACAACAACAAGAAAATACTAAAATAACTAAAAACATTGAAAATACTTAACACCCCTAAATACCATAAAAAATATACAAAACAGTAAAATCCATACAAAAGTAAAAAAACATAAAAACCCTTAAAACCATAAGAAAACCTTAAAAAAGTAAAAATAATAATAACACCTAAAAACCAAAAAACATTAAAAATCGTTAAATATAATAAAAACCCTAAACTATCCTAAAAACCATAAACCCGTAAAAACCATAAAACCCTAAAAATTTGTAAAAACCATAAAAAATACAAAAAACATTAAAAACCCTTTAAACGCCTAAAACGATAAAAACTCTAAAAACCCATGATAACCAAAAAAAATTACAAAACATATAAAACCCCAATAAAACATATAAACTCTAAAACCACTAAAAACCAACAAAATCCCTAAACACACAAGAAAACCATAAAATTCATAAAAAACACTAAAAATCCCTAAAAACGTAAAGAAATCCTAAAAATCCTAAAAATCCTAATAAATACTAAAAAACATAAAAACACAGAAAAAACCAAAAAAATTGAAAAAATCTCTAAAAACACATAAAGCCTTGAAAATACCCAAAAACCTAAAACCCCTAAAAATCATAAAAATCACTAAAAACCCAATAACTCCTAAAACCCCTAAAACCCCTCAATAAAAACCAATAAAAATTAAAACACTTAAAACCTATAAAAAGTTAAAAATTATAAAAACCATAAAACCCTGAAAACACCAAAAAAAAATAAAATCCCCTAATAATCATTAAAACAATAAAAATCCATAAAACCTTGAATAAACTACTAAAACTCTAAGAAACCTTTATTCCTCTGAAAATATAAAAAACTGAAAACTATACAGAGCTCAAAAAACCCTAAACCCTAAAAAACATAAATGTAACACCCCAAGATTTCAAATTATGTTAGTTCTTCAATGTAATTCAATAACATACACTACACGCAACATCGAGTTCAAGCACACCACGACTTACCAAACTAGCCGGTAAAAAGTGGTTATGAATAGTATTAACTGAATTTTGAACTATATATATTCCTTATAATTTTAAAATCCATATTATGAGTTTCTTAGACATAATGTAAGAACTAATTCATTTTTTTTGAAAAAAAGAAGTATTTTTTCAAAAAATATACTTTTACCAGCTTTTAATGGTGAACCCTTTTTAAATCCAATATTTAAAACTATTATATATTAAATTTGATAAAATAAACATCTTCTTTAGAATTGGAACATAATAATTTCTTTTCAATAAATTATTGTTTTTTTTCTGACAACTTTCATATTTGGGTGAATAGTGAAAAATACTATATTTTAAGTGAAAACAACTTTTTTATTCAAAATAATTTATAGTGTTAAATTATACATTATAATGGTTTGGAATTATAAAATCAACTTCTATGTTTTTAATTTGGTAAAATTGACTTCATTATTGAATTTGGAATATCAAAATTAGCTTAGGGTGACTTTTTGTGTTTTTCTGCAAACATATAATTTTTGATGAATAGTGAAAAACACAAAGTTATAGTTTAAAACCAATTTTTTTTAAATAATATTTTATTTTATTTAAATTTATTTTAGGTCAATATAGATACATAATACCTATATAAGATAAATTTAATTCATTAGAGTCAGTTTATAATAATTTTTGATATATAAAAATTTTATTTTATTTTTCACCATATTTTACCCACCTCTTAGGAGAATTTGTAAATTCACATAAAAATTAATTTTACCTCTTTTGTGAGTTTAATTTCAAAAATCCAAGAAACACAGTTAATATCAAGGTGTAAAATGTGGTTCAATAAGACAAAAATAATTTTTAGTGAATAGTAACTTTTTACTTTTATTTACCACGGTTAAAAGTAAATAGGGTAATTAAGGGTAAACATGATATTATTATTACCATAACTCATGTCCTAATTCTATTGGATAAGTTTAATTCGACCAAATACAACCTTAAGAATAAAATATTACCCTTTAGGTCCACTTGGATTAGATTAAGACATTTATTATTATTTAATTTAAAGAAGAGTTAAAAGAGTTAAAATCAATTCTTAATAACTAAACCATTTTTAGTATAGGGTTATACATAAGATAAATTAGACTATAAATATTAATTATACAGATTAAAATATTTCATACATAATGGTATTTTATTTATAATTTTTAGAGATTAAATAATTGAATTTATTATTGACACAATGACGATTCAGTAATTACCTTATCAATAAAAGAATCAAATAAATGGTATTATAAATATTAAAATAAATATAATATCAATGTTTTTATGAAATCCACGAATTTTATACGTGAATAAGACATGTTAGGAATGATTCAATGTATCGTGTTCCAAGTAATCAAGTTGTGATGACTTTCACAAAAACAAAATACCAAATAGTGTCAAAATTGACATAAATTTATATTAAAAACAAATACTATATTATTGGTCGATATAATATTCCTAAAAATGTAAGGTTCTTCCAAAGGTATTAAATAATATATATGTCATTAATGAGCCAATTTTAGTTCTATTGAAAGTTTATAGTATGTTTATTAACCATATAGAGTAAGAATACAAGAAGACGCGGTAAAAGTTAATCTATTTAACTAAGAGTTAAATCTAAAATATTAGGTTAAAATGGTAACTTAAACTTTTATAAATCATAATGGTTGAGTTTATTTCGACCCATAACCACATAAGGATATAAATAAATTCATTTGGAACCATTATAAACCGAATATGATTGTTTAACAATTTAATACATTAATATTTTCCTAAAGTGACCCTCACCTCTCTTATAAAAGGGCACTTCCCCTTCTCTCAAATTCACACCTCGAAATACATTTGGCTCAACAAAACCCTGCCCAAATATCCTCCCAAGTATCCTTTGTTCATCTTAGAGGCCTTCATTTGGTCATAAATTAATCTAAGGAGCCCTTTTGATCAAATTAAAAGGAAGAACCCAAAGAAGAGGTAATGATTTCACCAACCTCTTTCATGTTCTCTTATTCTTCCACTTACTATTTCATTCTTGTTTCAATTATAAAATAATAACTCCAATATATTTTATATACTGTTATGTTTTTATAAATATTTCACAACTATATTCATTATTCTATCCATCTTATTAATGATAATGTCACCATGCCTGCTTACGTACGTGGTGTAATTTGTTATTCAACACTATGTTATTTCGATTGATATAATGATGAGTAATATGTATATAAATCATAAAAATATCATGATAATGTCTCTATAAAATAAATATAATATCCAATTCCACACCATTAAGAAAATTATATTGTCGCTCGTGCATACGTACGAATTATCGTCTCCACGACGCGATGAGATTCATTTCCACGTTCACCATTCATCGATGATTATAGAATTATATATTACTAATAAGTAATTAATATATGACATAATATTGCTACTAGAGATATATATATACTTACATATATCTTAATCAATTAGTTCCGTTCAATACGATATGAAAATGGAAACAACGTTTATGCGTACGTACAGACTACTTTCTCCATAAACAATGTTTTTCATTTCATATATATGTCTATTATACATATTTATATTAAAAATATATATGATATATAAATCATTTTTAATATTCTGGAAGTATTTAAATCGTTATCTAAGTGATACAATTAGGAGTAACAAGTTAAAACATGTTCGATAAAGAAAACGATTATTACCCGAAATGTCAATTTAACATGGAAATTATTATTAAATATGTAGTATAAATTCATAATTGAATCATGTATGATATCATAAATATTAATATGGTTCTGGTATAATTTAATAACATAATATGATCTTCAAACAGGAGGTTAAACTTACCCTCGACTAAAGTATAGTGCAAGGTAAGGGTTAATTCATCAATCTCATTATTATTTGAGATTGTTTATGTATAAGTATTTACTGGGACATTTTTATCATCTATGTACATTTTTCATAAAACTGATTTCAAAATGAATATTTTAAGGATTTGTGAAAGGTACACATTATCATGATCATAATTTTAAATGTTTTAAATATTTATCATTCTAAATATTTTTAATTAATTTCCGTGTTTTCAAAATTATTTTAAGGATTAATTTATATAGACATGAATGTTTTTGAAATGATAATTATTTTCAAAAGTTTCAATGTGGTATGGGACACTTTGATTCAAAAATCTCTTTTAAACTACTTCTTTTATAAAATTTTTACTTTTAAATGATTTTACAAAAAGGATATTTCTCTCAAAAAGTTCTACTCATCATTTTCAACAATGTCAACATCCTTTACTGGATATTATTTTTGATTAAGGTTGATTTATTATAATACAATCTTCCTTGTTATATTTAATGTGTTATGATATGTTTGACTGTGGATGTTCTATTTTTATACCATTCAAGATATATGGTTAATGTAATGAAATTTTGTATGCTAGTTTTAATATGAATTTTATGTTATGTTTCAACTTTTTCATATGAGGAATGCAGTGGACATAGTAACTGATGGGTGGAGACGAATATAGCTCCTAGATGCATCAGTAGGTATCATGAGACAAAGTAGTGTCTTGGCACAATTCTTTGACAAAACTTTTATATGTAGTCTTGGATCAAGGCCTTTACTATGCGGTAATGATGTCCGGCATTAGGCATTCCATCATTATAAAATTAGTTATTAAATGTGATTATTAGACTAGTATAATATCCATGTGCATGTTTATATGGTAATGTTTGATTTTTTTTCATATTATGGTCAATTTTATGTTTAAAAAGGCTATTTTTTATCACACATCTTGCGTTAAATGTTTATAGCTTATGCTAAATTATTTACCCTTATTGGGCATCTAAGCTCACCCCATTCTTAGGTTTTATTTTCCTAGGATTCCAAGAAGTGTATAATGAATGATATTAAGGGTTAAGATAAAGGTAATAATCGAGTTCTCAAAGAAATATTTTTTTATTGTATGTTATAAAGTGTAATGTAATTTTCATGCATGCAATCTATTTTCCAAGACTGTTAAACTGATCAGTCTATCGGCACTTGATTCCTTGTAATCAAGAAAATGTATTAAAATTATGCACCGACTCTGGGAATCTAGGGTCGGGGCATTATAGTTGGTATCAGAGTATGTTTAACAATAACCTTGGAAAAGAGATTTAGATAAAATCTGATTAGAGAACATTTCCGTAAGATAGAATTTGAAGATTAGAATATAATAACTTTCTAGAATTTTGGGAATGTAATGATTTTGTGAGTTTTCCCAAGAAAATACATCACTGTCTGGATATGACCAGGTAGAGGTGGCTCTGGCACATATGTACCTAGAGGCAAAACCCGAAAACACCACTTTTAACTAGAATCGAACGGGAACTGGTGCACAACAATGGGCCTTGTTACAATATTGGTTATGAAACTCTTGGGGGATATGTTTGGGATAATTATCGTTTTATTTACAAACCCCTATGAAGGGTTTATGAGTATATTCCTCCTCAAAGAAAATAATTTTGTCATTATGGATTATATCCAAAAACTATTCCAATTAAGTTATCTATTTTACATGTTTGGAATTCCGAATTTCGATTGATAAACCGACCTAGTGTATGTCATTGTAAATAAATGGCGCCAATAAAAGAAATGTAACCTCCAGCAATACGTATGATCCAAAGAGTAATAATGATCATATATTTCATAGTATTAATCCATCATTTAGAAGGGAAATAGTCTCCCATGTATTCTCAATATATTAAGAAATAGTATCATGTGTTAATAAGACAAGTAAATAATTTTTTGAGACCTATGTATTTGAAGGGAAGCAAGACAAGAAAAGGATGTAATAGAGAAAGATGAATAAAGGGAAGATGGAAAAAATGATTTTCCCATATTTGATAACTATGGAAATAATCACCGTGGTAAATGCTTAAAGGGAATGGGAGTTTGTTATAAGTGTGAGTAAAAGGACACATAGTATATGATTGCAAGGGTAAGAATAAAATTTGAAATGTACAATGCTTCATCTACAAGGTGTTGGGAAACTATGCGAATCAATGTCTCAGTCATCAATGTATACATTAAATGATGCTATTGGATAATAATCAAGTTGTGATACATAATCATGTGAATATGAAGGACTAGTGTTATTATGTTGTTAATATAGAATTATTTCATTTGAATGTTGTATCAACAATATATTGGTTATTTGAATTATAGAGATAAATAAGGATTTTACTGTAGTACTATTTTATCGAATATTTGAGATTATATGGTTCTATGAAAAGTGACTTAATAGAAAGCTAAATCTTTTGTAAAATACATGATTTAAGGGAAGGTAATCCTTAATATGGTACTGATAATGAGGTAGTGATTTTGGAATAAGAGATAGTTGATTTAGATAAATTATATTGGATATTCTGGACTTCCTTGAAACTGATTATGATTTTTATATTCCATAATTGTTGGAGTTTACAAAATTTTTTGGATAGAAAGAGTATATCTAGTATTCTATAAGGAATAAAGGAGCATGAATATAATCAATAATGTTTTATGGTAATTCAGGATATTGCGGTGTTTTAAAAGAAAATATGATGAAGGTGTTCACATGTTATTACCTTGATAAAAGGATCTTCAATGTGTTTAACATCCTTATAAACTTTGTACAGAGAGTTTGTATATAAGTATTAGGGATAATTCAAAAGGTTGGAATGGATTATGTTCAAAATTGTATGCTACTGTTAAGGTTATTTTTGGATTTTTATAAAAAGGACATCCTAGAGGTCGGGTGACTACTATTCACAACCGGCAAGGTCGCGAGACTTGAACCCGCAACCGAAGAGTGACAAGGGTGCATCACCTACAACTAGAATACGTGATATACTGGCTTGTATAGTTTATATTTTCTTTAAATAGTCATATAAATGAATTATAAATTCATTATTTTTGGAACGCTATATGATTAGGCTAAATAATTTGTTTTTTGAAATCTTTTGTCGTGAAAGATGAGTTTGTGGTTGGAATTAGTTGAAGGATGAAACTATACATGTCAAGTATATATATATATATAATTTTTTCCTCTTATTAAGACTAAATTTTATTAACCCAATTCCAGATATGGGTTATACAACAATGGTATTTTCTATTTTCAACCATTTATTTTCAAAGAGAATTTTTAAATTGAGAGGATGCAATTTATTGAAGGATGGAATAATGTAACACCCAATGATTTCATATTACGTTAGTTCTTTAATGGAATTCAATAACATACAGTACACGCAACATCGAATTCACGCACACCGCGACTTACCAAACTAACCGTTTAAAAGCAGTTATGAGTAGTATTAACTGAATTTTGAACAATATATAATCCTTATAATTTTGGAATCCATATTATGAGTTACATACACATAATGGAAGAACTAATTCATTTTTTCATATTAAAGAAGTATTTTTCGAAAAAATATACTTTTACCGCCTTTTAATGGTGGACCCTTTTTAAATACAATATTAGAAACTTATATATATTCAATTTGAAAAATATACTTCTTATTTACAATCTGGACATAAGAATTTAGTTTTAATAAATTTTTTGTGTTTTTCTGATAACTTTCACATTTGGGTGAATAGTGGAAAATACTATATATTAACTGAAAACAACTATTTTAATCAAAATAATTTATAGTGTTAAATTATACATTTTAATGGTTTGGATGTATAAATAGATTATATTTTTACCATTTAATCCAATTTGATCATTGTAGGTAATTTCACTTTGAAATTGGACATATACAAGTGTCAAACTTTTGATAGTTATTATTTCTTAAAAATACGCCTTTTGGTTTTGAAAGTGGAGAATTAATTTTAAATTAATGAATGAAAATTGTAGGTTTTGAATTTGGTAAAATATACTTCATTACTGAATTAGGAATATCAAAATTACCTTAGGGTGATTTTTTGGTATTTTTCTGAAATATTTTAATTTTTGATGAATAGTGAAAAACACTGAGTTATAGTATAAAATCGAATTTTTTTTAAATATTTATTTATTTTATTTTAATTTTTTTAGGTCAAAATAGATATATAATACCTATATAAGTTCAATTTAATTCATTGGAGTCAGTTTATATTAATTTTAGATATATAAAAATTTTATTGAACTTTTCACCGTCTTTTAGCCATCTTTTAGGAGAATTTGTAAGTTCACATAAAACTTAATTTTACCTCTTCTAGGAGTTGAATTTTGAAAATATGATAAAAGAAGTTAAAATCAAGGAGTAAAATGAGGTTCAATAAGAAAAAAATAATTTTTTGTGAATAGTAACTTTTTACTTTTATTTACCACGGTTAAAAGTAAATCAGGTAATTATAGTTAAAAATGATATTATTATTACCTTAACAAATGTCTTAATTCCATTTGATAAGTGTAATTAGACCTAAAGAAACCTTATGAATAAAATATGACCATATAGGTCCACTTAAATTAGATTAATCCATTTATTATTATTTAATTTAAAGAAGAGTTAAAAGAGTTAAAATCAAAGTTTAACAACTAAAATTTTTTTAATAGAGGGTTATACATAAGATAAATTCGATTATAAATTTTCATTAGAAATATAAAAAGATACATAATGGTATTATATTAATAATTTTTAGAGATTAAATAACAAAATTTATTAATGACATAATGATGATGCAGTAATTAACTTATTAATGAAAGAATCAAATAAAATGATATTATAAATATTAAAATAAATATAATTTCAAATATTTTATGAAATAAACGAATTTTATAGGTTAATATTCCATGTAAAGTATGATTCAATTTATGTTATTCGAATGAATCAAGTTTTGATGACTTTCACAAAAACAAAATACCAAATAGTTTCAAAATTGACATAAATTTATATTTAAAACAAATATTATATTATTTGTTGATATAATATTTCTAAAAATGTAAGCTTCAGATAAAGGGCCTAAATAATATTATATATGTAATTAGTAATCCACTTGAGGTTCTATTGGAAGTTTAGATTATGTTTATTAACCATATACAGTAATAATACAAGAAGACACGATAAAAGTTAATCTATTTAACTAAGAGTTAAATCTAAAAGATAATGTTATAATGGTAACCTAAACTTGTCTAAAACCTATTGGTTGAGTTTATTTTGACCAATAACCACCTAAAAGTTAAAATAAAATTATTTAGAACCATTATAAACCGAATATGATTGTATAAAAAATTAATACTTTAATCTTTTCCTAAAGTGACCCTCACCCCTCTTATAAAAGGGTACTTCCCCTTCTCTCAAATTAACACATCCAAAGCCATTTGGCTCAGCCAAACACAGCCCAAATATCCTCAAAACTATCCTAACTTCATCTTAGAGGCCTTTCTTTGGTCATAAAGCTAACCTATGGAGCCATTTTGATCAAATCAAAAGGAAGAACCTGAAGAAGAGGTAATGATTTCACCAAGCTCTTTCAAGTTTTCTTATTCTTCCACTCAGTCTTTCTTTGTTGTTTCCATTATAAAATAATAACTCCAGTATCTCATATATACTGTGATGTTATAATAAATATGGCACAACTATATTCATTATTCTATCCATCTTATGAATGATAATGTCACCATGTGTGCGTGCGTACGACTTACCGTCTCCACACCGTGGTGTAATTTGTTATTCAACACTATGCTATTTGGATGGATATATGATGAGTAATATGTATATAAATAATGAAAATAACATTCTAATGTCTCTGTAAAATTAATATACCATACAATTCCACACCTTTGAGGAAATGATATTTTCACTTGTGCTTACGTATGGATTACCTTCTCCACGACGCGATGAGATTCATTTCCATGTTCACCATTCATCGATGATTATAAAAATATATATTACTAATAATTATGTAATATATGACATAATAATGATACTATATGTATATACTTACATATATCTAATTCAATTAGTTCAGTTCAATACTATATGAAAACGGAAATAGCGTTTATGCGTACGTACGGACTACCATCTCCATAAACGGTGTTTTTCATTTCATATATATGTCTATTATAAATATTTATATTCTAAATATATATGATATATAAATCATTTTTTATAATCCGGATGTATTTTAATCTTGATATAAGTGATACAATCAAGATTAGCAAGTTAAAACACGTACAATAAAGAAAACGATTATTACTGGAAATGTTAATTTAACACGGAAATTATTATTAAATGGGTGGTATAAAGTCATAAACGAATCATGTATGATATCATAAATATTAATATGGTTCTGGTATAATTTAACAACATACAATGATCTTCATAAAGAAGGTTAAATGTACCCTCGACTAAATGAAAGTGCAAGGTATGTGTTAATTCCTCAATCTCATTATTATCTGAGATTGTTTATATGTAAGTATTTACTGGGAAATTTTATCATCCATGTCCATTTTTCATAAAAATGATTTCAAAATGAATATTTTAAGGATTTTTGAAAGGTACTCTTTATCAAGATCATAATTTTAAATGTTTTAAAACCCTAAAAATTATTACAAACTCTAAAAAATCATTAATCCCCAAAACATTTAAAACTATGAAAAACAATAAAAACAGAATAAAATCAAAAACCAAAAAAACTAAAAAACCCCTAAACACCCAAAAAAAACCCAAAATCCCAAAGGTCCCAAAAAAACATAAAAAATCCTAAAAAATTACTAAAATATTTAAAAATGTAAAAACCCCTTAAAACCTAGAAAGACCAAAGAAAATCCATAATAACATTAGAAACCAATAAATTTCTGAAATAGCCAGAAAAATCATTAAAATCATATAAAACCCTAAAAGCCCGAAAACCCCTAAGAAAACCATGAAACCTAAAAATAGCTAAAACCCCTAAAAACATAAAAAACACTAAAACCCCTAAATAACTAAAAACCCCAAAACCCCCAAAACACTTAAAAAATATAAAAACATAAAAACCCATGAAAATCCATAAAAACACAAAAAAGAAAAACAATTAGAACCCTAAAAAAGTTGTAAAACCTTAAAAATACCAAAAAACACATAAAACATGATAAACCCATAAATAACTAAAAAATGAAAAAAACCCTAAATGTCCCCAAAGAACATAAAAAAAGCTAAAAACCATAAAAATCACTAAAAATTAAACAAATATACAAACCCGAAAGACCCATAAAATTATGAAAACCCATTAAAGCAGATAAAATGTGAAAAAACTATGAAAAACCTGAAAACCCATGAAAAATAAAAAGAATCTAAAACCACAAAAAACCATGCAAATCTAAAAATCATAAAAACCCTCAAAATACCAAAAAACCATAAAAAACTATTAAAATCAGAAAAATCCACAAAAAAACCTAAAAATGTAAAAAAACCTAAAACCCTTGAAAACCCCTATGAAATCCTTCAAAACCTAATAACACGTTAAATAGAAAAATCACAAAGAACAATAAAAATATAAATACTATGAAAAACATAAAACCCTAAGAACTATAAAATCTACTAAAATACTTAAAAACACATAAAAAACAATAAAAATCATAAAAACCCACTAAAAAAATCTAAGACCCCTTTAAACCCAAATTTTTTTTAAAACCTTAAATAACCATTAAAACCCTAAAAAAATCAAAAAAAAGAAAACCCCCCAAAACCCCATAAAAACACAAAAATCGTAAAAAACTAAAAAAGCAAAAACCATAAAAATACAAAAAAACCCTTAAAAGACCTAAAAATGTAAAGGACCTTAATACCCCAAAAAACCTAAGAAAAAAATTAAAAACCTAAAAAACATAACACCCCTAAAAACCTAGATACAGTAAAACCAAAAAAACCCTAGAACCCCTTAAAATCCATAAAAACCCTAAAAATCCATAAAAAATCTAAAAACCCCAAAAAATTGGTAAAAATGTAATAACCAATAAAAACCATGAGAGTCCCTAAGAAAAATTTTAAAACATAGTAAAAACTTAAAACCCCTAAAACCCTAAAAACGATAAAAACATTAAAAAATCATAAAAACCATAAGAACCACTGAACCCCTAGAAACCATAAAAACACATAGAACAGTAAAAACCAATAAAAACATTAAATACAATTTAAACCCCTGAAAATGTTAAAAAAAATCCAAAAACCTTAAAAACGATAGAAAACACAAATAAACCCTTGAAAACCAAAAAACCAAAAAACCCAAAACCCATAAAAATTATATGAAAGACCTAAAAATACCTAAAATGTAGAGAACTCTAAAAACCTTGAAAAATTATAAGAAGAACATAAAATACAATACATAATTAATATCCATAAAATACCTAAAAACAATAAAAACACACAAAATCTCTAAAAACCCTATAGACATTAAAAATGCATAAATCCCCTTAAATTATCTAAATAACCCCAAAAAACATAGAAAATCCCCTATGAAAACCTTAAGAACCTAAAACACTAAAACACTTGATTCATCTAAGAACATAAAAAATGATAATAACAATAAAAGACCCTAAAAACACTAAAAAAAGTAAAATTATAAAACCCCTTAAATCATTAAAAACCATGGATGCTGGTAAATAATATAAAAATGATTTGAAAATATAAAACCCTTTAATTCCCTAAAAACATTAAAAACTCTAAAAAGTCATAAAAACACAAAATTTTTCCCAAACCCTAAAAAACACCAAACAAAAAAATAACCCAAAACCATAAAAACCCAAATACAGAAAAGATTCCTTAAAATTTATAAAAATCCAAAAACCCCTAAAAATCCCTAAAAATGAAAAAACCATAAAAACTGTAAAAACCCTAAGAAACCCATAAAAATAAAAAAAATCACATAATACCCATAAATAACCTAAAAATATTAAAAAACCTAAAAAATACATAAACAGTTAAAAACAATATGAAAACTTTAAAAACATATAACAAATAAAACCCCTATAAACCTAAAAATGGAGAAAACATTAAAAAAACACCAAATCATTTTAAAAATATGAAAACCATATGAAATCCCAAAAACCATAAATGATAGAAAAACCATTAAAAACAATAAATCCTCATTAAACCCTTAATATTGGTAAAAAAATCTAAAAAACTTAAATCCCCTAAAAACTAAAAAATAATACTAAAACCCCAAAAAACCATAAACCCCAAAACACCCCTAAAACACCAAAATCCCTAAAATCACTAGAAATAATAAAGATTCTAGAAATTCCTTGAAATCCCTAAAAATGTAAAAAAACTAAAAATATTGAAAACCCTCAGGGAAAGCATAAGAACCTTAAAACATAAAACCTCCAAAAAACCTAAAATATTATAAATTAAAAAAACCCCCAAAAAAACACAAAACCAATAAAAACATTAAAATTCTATAAACCCATAAAAACCCTACAGCCCACTAAAAACTCTAAATAAAATTAATCCTCAACAAAAATAAGATAACTATAAACACCTTTAAACCCCTAAAACACCCCTGAAAAATAAAAACCACAAAACCATAAAAATCTAGAAAACCCCCCAAAACAATAAAATTAATAAAAAAAATAAAACACTAAAAACATAAAAACACTAAAACCCCTAAAAATCCTAAAAAAACATAGAAACCAAAAAACAATTAATAGCCCTAAAAACCTAAAAAAATTTAAAACACCTAAAAACCATAAAACCACATAAAAACATTAGAAACCATAAAAACCATAAAAACAAAAAATAACTCTAAAATCCTTTTAATCCCCTAAAAATGATAAAAACTGTAAAAAACCATATACCACTAAAAAATCAAAAAAAAACCTAAAACACCAAAACCCCTCCAAAACCCTTGAAAATACATAAAACCCTAAATACCTTAAAAAATAAAAAAAAATTAAATTAAAATCCCCGAAAATGTAAAAAATTCAGAAAACACCTGAAAACCCTATAAACACTAAATATCCTAAAAAATATCAAAAACCCTAAACACTCTAAAAACATTAAAAGACCCTAAAAATCCTAAAACCCTCTACACACCTTAAAACCAAAAAAACCCTTTAAAATCCTTAGAACTACCAATAAAAACACTAAATTCCAAAATAATCCTCAAAATCCTTAGAACCATAAAAATCCTTAAAAACAACTAAAAAACCTTAAAAACATAAAAACCCTAAAACCCATAGAAAATACCAAAAACATAAAACACTTGAAAGCCCTAAAATTATAAAAATGATAAAAAACCCTAAAAGACACTAAAAACCCATAAAATCCATAAGACCCCCAAAAACCTAAAAACCAAAAAACCACTAAAAACCTTAAAAACCCAATAACATCATAAAAACCCTAAAACCCACTAAAAATATAAAAACACTTAAGACAACTAAAAATATTGAAATAGACTCTAAATTCCTAATAAATATCTAAAAAATAAAAAAACCCCAAATCCCAAAAAAAAACATATAACCATAGAACTCTAAAACACATAAAAACTCTCAAACTCTCTGAAAACCATAAAAAAATAAAAATCCCAAAAATCCAAAAAAAATATTAATATAGAAAAACCAATAAAAACATAGAAATCCCCTAATAAAACCATAAAATCCTAAAAACACTTAAAACACCCAATAACCTAAAAACACTAAAAAACATATATCCCAAAAAACCATTAAAAACAATAAAAATAAAAACTATATTGATCTTTAAAAATCCCTGAAAATCCATATAAATCCCTAAAAACATGAAATACCCTAAAATCCTAAAATCCACTAAGAAAATGTTAACACCCTAAAAGTACATAAAACCCCTAAAACAAAAAAGATTATAAATTCTTAAAAAAAACTATAAACCTCATATAAAACTCTAAAACCCTCAAAATGCCTAAAAATATTAAAATACCATAAGAATTATAAAAACCCTAAAAATACAAAAATGTAAAAAACCCTAAAACCCATGAAGAACCTTAAAGAAAATCTTTAAAAAAATACATAGCTGTAACCCCTAAAAACATAAAAAATGATCAAACCTCTAAAAAAATAAAAACCCTAGAAATAAACCGAGAAAATCATAAAAATTATAAAACCCTAAAACCCGTCAAAATCCCTATAAACCATAAAAATATTAAAAAATACCTTAAAAGTTAAAAAACTTAAAACCCCTAAAAACAGCACTAATAAAACCTTAAAAATCATAAAAATAATAATAACCCTCAAATCCCTAAAAATCCAAAAAAAAACATAAAATCCAAAAAAAATCCCTAAAACCCCCTAAAAATGTAAAAAAACCTAAAAAACCTAAGAAAAGCTTAAAAACCCTAAAAAACATAAAAACACTTAAAACCTAAATATGCTAATAACCCTAAGAGTCCCCAAATACCCTAAATACCATAAAACCCCTAAAAACATAAAAAACCAAAAACCTAGTAAAAACCCTAAACAACTAAAAACTCAAAAAATACCCTTTAACCTAATAAAAATCATACAAAATTATAAATAAAATGAAAAACAGTAAAGAACCAAAAAACTATCCAAAAAACCTAAAAATAATAAAACCCATAAAACCTGTGAAAATCCCTAAAACTCCTAATACCCAAAAAAATACTAAAAAGTATTAGAAATCCATAAAATCATAAATAATAATAAAACTATCAAAACATGAAAAAAACATATAAAAATGAAAAATGTTAAAACCCTAAAAAAATACAAATATACTAAAACCCCTAAAACCCAAAAATACCCCTGAAAACCTTCATAATCAATAAAAATGCTAAAAATTATAAAAATCCAAAAAATACCTATAAGCATAAAAACCTATAAACCCCCTTAAATAAACATATGAAAACCTAAAAAACACTTAAAATCAATAAAAATATAAATTTTTTGAAACCCCTTAAAACCCTAAAAACCTTAAATATCCCTCAAAATCACTAAAAATTGTAAAAGAGACTAGAAATACAAAAAATCCATAAAAATCACAAGAAATTTAAATACCCTTAAAACCATGAAAACCCACAAAAAACTATAAAAACTCTTAAAACACTATAAATCCAAAAAACACTATTAATTATATTAGACCCTATAATCCCTAAAAAAACATAAACACTTTTAAAAACCATTAAAAACCCTAAAATCATATAAAACCCAGAAAATAATAGTAAAAACACTAAAACTCATTTATTCCCATAAAAACATTAATAACTATAAAACCCTAAATCCCCCTAAAAACTCAAAAAACACCTAAATTCCCAAAATATCATAAAACCCCTAACCCCCCCCCCCCCCAATTGCGAAAAACAATAAAACCCCATAAAAATCCTAAAAATCCACCAAAAATATCTATAAATGTAAAAAATCCTAAAAACCCAGAAAACCTAAAGACGCTCAAAATCCCCCAAAACTATAAAATTACTAAAAAATCCATAAGAATCCATAAAATTGTTAGAAAACCCTAAAACCCAAAAAAATTATGTAAACTTTAAAAACATGAAAACACATTAAACTCTTAACAAACCCAAAAATTTAAAAAAACCTTAAAAGAACATTAAAACCTAAACCCCCTAGAAACCACAATATCCCCTAAAATATTAAAAAACACTAAAAACCCTAAAAACCCATAAAAATCCTAAAAAATAATTTAATATAAAAAAACAAAAAAACCCATAAAAACATATGAAAATCTCAAAAATCTAAAAACAAAATATCCCACTAAAAAAAAAATAAAACACTAAACCCCCCCCCCCCCCAAATCCCTAAAAACCTAAAAAACTAAAATAATCCTTATGATTTCTAAAAATCCTCAGACCATTGAAATCCTAAAAAATCTATAAAGATACCTAAAGAAATAAAAACCCTGAAAACCCTGAAAATTCCTAACAAAACCATAAAAATCTAAAAACACTTAAAACCCATAAAGTACACTAAACCCCCTAAAAGGCCTAAAACCCTCAATCACCCAAAAACCACAAATCCTCTAAAACATTAGAAACCCCTAAAACCCCATAAAACCCACAAAAATATCTAAAAACCCATTAAAGAACTAATAATGTAGAAAAACAATAAACACCCTATAAACCCAATAAACCCATTAAACATTCGAAATATTTAAAAAACAATATAAACTATAGGAATCCTAAATCTTATAAAACCACTCAAAATCCCAAAAAATCCTAAAAACTATAAAAAAAAGAAAAATATAAAAATCTCTAAATATCCCTAAAAATTTAAATAACAAAAAAATCCATTAAAACCCCAAAGAAAAACTAAAACCGTAAAAATTTCTTAAGAAACCCTAAAACCCCTATAAGTTCATAAAACCATTAAACACCTAAAAAACCTAAACCCCCTATAACCCTTAAAATCCTTAAAAATGAAAAAACCCATTAAAACCTAAAAATATATAAAAATCAATATAAAACATAAAAACCATAAAAACCCTTAGAACCCCTATAAAAACCATATAAAACCTAAAAAAATTAAAACAAAAAATATGCTAAAAAACATAAAAACCTTAAAAACCTCAAAATCCCTAAAAACCATGATAACCCATATAAATCCAAAAAAATCATAAAAATACCTAATAACCATAAATGACCCTAAAAACCCTAAAACACCTTAATCCCATAAAAAACATAAAAACCATAAAAATATTAAAATTTCATAAAACCCTTAAAAATCCACTAAAAATATAAAACCCCGTTAAACTGCTAAAAAAGTAAAAAAACTCTAAAAAGCATAAAAACATTAAAAAAACTCTAAAAACCCTAAAACCCCAAAAAACCAAAAAAATCCCCCAAAACCCCAAAAGTACCTAAAAACTATAAAAAATAAAATTCTTAAAAACCTCTAAAAATACATTTCAATTTAAAAATCCCTAAAATCATGGAAAAACAATAAAAATATTAAAATCATAAAAACACCTAAAAACCCTAATATCCTTAAAAATTATAAAACCCCTAAAACCCTAGAACCCTAAAAATTCCTAAAATTAGTAAAAATCATAAAAAAATAACTAAATATTCCTATAATCCTAAAAATAACATAAATACCGTGAAACCGCTAAAGGAAACCTTGAAAGCCTAAAACAACATTAAACCAGTAAATACCAAAAAAATCTAAAACCCTTAAAATACCCTAAAAACCCTAAAATCCATTGAAAACAATAAAAACCCCTAAAACAATTAAAATTTTAAGAACCCATAAAACCCAAAAAATGGTAAAAAATCATTAAATTCCTTAATAACTCTAAAAAACTAAAAAAACACTAAAAACACAAAAAAGAGACAAAACAATGAAATGTCTTGAAAACCCCTAAAACCACTGAAAATACCTAAAACCAAACAAACCTAAAAGAAAGAAAAAAATACTAAAAAAACCTAAAAACGAAAAAACCCTTAAAACAACTTAAACATATTCAGAAAACTATAATCCCTTAAAAACACTTAGAACTCTTAAAACCTAAATTATGCTTAAAATCCAAAAAGACCCCCAAAAAAATCTAAAAACCATAAACCCCTAAAAACCATTTAATCCCCTAAAACTACATAAATTTCCTAAGAACTCCTTAAAATGTCAAAAAACATTTAGACCCTAAAAACATTAAAAAGGTCAAAAAACATTAAAAACCCTAAAACCTAAAAAACCTAAAAGCCCAAAAATATACATAAAAAACCAAAAATCCTCAAAACCCATAAAAAATAATAAAAGTCTTGAAACCTTTAAAAATATAAAGTGCGAAAAACCCTAAAAACTATTAAAACACTTAAAACCTCCAAATGTAAAAAAACCCAAAAAATTATAAAAAAATATAAAAACCCTAAAAACCTGAAAATATCTAAAAATGGAAAAATCTATAAAAATTCTAAAAGGTCTTTAAAAATCCATAAAAATTTCAAAAACCCTAAACACCCTGAAAACCCAATTATTTTTTATTAAAGGATGGGTTCAGAGCCACAATTTATTATTTAAAGAAATGAAATATTTTCACTAGTTAGAGTGAGACCCATTACATAGCCCGAAGGCCCATGGACAAGTGTCGTCCCTGCTACAATACTATTACAGTATTGCTATAGTGGCCTGCTATAGTATTGAATCCTCAAATAAAAACCTAAAAAACACTTAAAACCCATTAAAACCCTAAGAATGATAAAAACACTAAAAGGCATTTAAACACCTAGAAACATAAAATACCCTAAAATCCTTTAAATCCACTTAAAACAATAAAAACCATAAAACCCCACTAAAAACTCAAATAACTAATTAAATCCATAAAAACCTTTAAAACTCAAAAAACCTAAAAAACACTAAAAACATAAAAAATGCTAAAGAAACCAAAATGCCAAAAAACCTAAGAAACCAAAAATATAATAAAAATTCACAAAATACATAAAAACGCCGATGAAAGCTAGGAAAAACTCAAAAACCTAAAACACGTAAAACTCCTAAAAACCATAAAAGCACTAAAATATCATAATATTCCCAAATACCCCAAACCCCTTAAAATCTATACAAACCCATAAAAACATTAAAGTCCCATAAAACTCCAAAAAACAACTCAAAAATCTAAAAACCCTTTAATCCCTAAAAATGATTAAAATCTCTAAAAAACATTAAAATAAAAAGAACTCAAAACACCCTTAAAACACAAAAAAAAACAAAAAACCCTAAAAAGACTAAAAAACCCTAAAAATAATCAAAATCCCGAAAACCCTAAAAATAATTTAATTCCTAAAAATCCCTAAAAATCACCAAAAATATAAAACCATTAAAAACCATAAAAACTCTAAGAAAAATTTAAAAACCTAAAAAGACATAAATCACATAAAAGCCAAAAAACACAAAACCCCCTAAAAACCATAAATACCTTAAAACCCTAAAAATGCCAAAAAAACAATAAAACCTCAAAAAACTAAATTCTATATAAACTCAAAAAACAACTAAAAACTCTAAAAATCTCTTTAACATATAATTTTTTTTACAAATAATAAAAACCATAATAACTAAAAAAACTCTATAAACCCAAAAAAACAAAAAAAATTATAAAGACCCTAAAAGGTCCTAAAAATCCACAAAAGCCCTAAAAATCCCTAAAAACATAAAAACCCATCAAAACCCTGAAAACCCCTAAATAAACCTTAAAAACATAAAAATATATAAATCCCATAAAAACCATAAATATTGAAAAACCCCCTCATAAAACCTATAGAACCCTAGTAACTTTAAACCATAAGAACCCCCAAACTCTCTTAAAACACATTAAATTGTTAAAATTAATCTAAAAACCCGTAAACCATTAAAAAAACCCTAAACCCCAACAAAAATAAAAACCCTATAACCAAAAAAACACCGAAAAGCCCCCAAAATCCCAAAAAATTTAAAATCCATAAAGAACCCAAAAAACCCAAAAATGAAAGAAAACCTAAAAATGATGAAAACGCATAATAAAACCTTAAAAACATAAAAACATTTAATACCTCAAAAAACATAAAAAATGTTAAAACCCCTAAAACCCACAAACCACTCAAATCCATAAAAAGCATAAATGCCTATAAAAATCATATAAAACCCTAAAAATCGCTAAAAATGTAAAACTAACCTAAATATGCTTATAAAAACTTAAAAACCTAATAACACATAAAACCACTAATAACCTAGAAAATGCTAAAAACCAAAAAAAACCCGAATAACCCTAAAAACCCCAATAATCATAAAAACCCCTAAAACCTAAAAACCCTTAAATATCCACAAAAACATAAAAACTGACTAATATGAATTATGACCCTTTAAGCCCCTAAAAATATTAACAAACCAATAAAAGCATTAAAATCCTAAAAAATTCAAAAAATACCTAAAAACAAAAAAAACACTAATACCCTAAGAACCCCTAAAAATCCTCAAAATACCTTAAATCCATAAAACCCCTAAAAATTATAAAAAACATCTAACATACCTAATAACTTAAAACAATATAAAATGTTTAATAAGAAAATTAAAACCTTAAAAACCTAACAATAATTAAAACCCATAAAAAAGCCTAAAACCCCTAAAACCCCCAAAGCCTCAAAACCCCTAAAAACCTAAAAACCTAAAAAGGTTATAAACATATTCAAAAACAAAAAATAAACAATAAAACCATAAAACCCATAATAAACTCATAAAAACTGAAAACTAATTAAAACCAAAAAATATGATAAATCCTAAAAAACAGCTAATCTACCCTGAAACCCCTAAAAAAATAAAAATACCTAAAACCATAAAAGACCATAAATACCTACAAAACCCTAAAAACCACTAAAAATACTAAAAACACCTTAAAAATTTAATATTGTTAAATCCAATAAAAACCATAAAAATCTTAAAAACAAAAAAACCCCCTAAAAACACTAAAACCATAAATACACTAAAAACCATTAAAACCCAAAAAATCCATAAAAACCATAAAATTCGAAAAATCCTGCAAACTTCTTAAAATTGTAAAAATATTATATATCCTAAAAAACACTATGAAAACTTATAAACCTAAAAACTCTTAAAACCCCTAAACACCTAAAAATTATTAAATACATTTAAAAAAGTAGAACCCCTAAAAACCATTAAAATCCATAAATACCATAAAAATAGTAAAAACTCCCATAAAGCCTAAAAAAACCTTAAAAACATTAGAACCCTAAAACCCCTAAAACCTATAAGAAAACCATAAAAACCAAAAAAAACTTTAAACCCATTAAATCATTAAAAACACTAAAACAATTAAAAATTACGAAAAATTATTTAAGGACCATAAAACCCTTAAAAATCATGAAGCCCTTAAAACCGTTAAACAATTCTGAAAACCCAAACAAAATATAAAAACACTAAAACACTAAAAAATGTATAAACACCCCCCCCCAAATAATAAACTCTAAAACCAATAAAAACTATATAAAAATAAAAAACCTAAATAAAAAACCCTTTAAAACCATAAAACCGGCAATCCCCTCAAAATCCCCAAACCCTTAAAATCGATAAAAATCCCAAAAGGCCCTTAAAATCTCTAAAAATATAAAAAACCTAAATAACATTAAAAACCTAAGAAAAATATAAAAACATAAAACAAATAAAGCCACTAAAAAAAAAGTAAGAAACCCAAAAAGACCCCTAAAACTCTAAAAACTCATTCGAACCCAGAAAATCCAAAAAACACATTATAATACTATAAAATCAATAAAAATCCAAAAAATCTATAAAAACCCTGAAAACCCCTATTCAAAAACCTAAAAAACATAAATCCCATAAAAATGCTAAAATCTCTAAAAGATCTTAAACACCCTAAAAAATTAAATACCAGAAAACCACTAAAACAATAAAAATTTCAAAAAGTCCAAAAAACCATAAGACCATTATAAATATTAAAACCCATTTAAACCCTTAAAAATTAAAAAAATTATAAAACCATAAAACCTGTAAAACAATCCCAAAATTCTTAGAACCAAAAAAAACCCTAAAAACCAAAAAATTCGTTAAAATCCTAAAAACCATAAAAATCCCTAAAAACTCTAAAACCCTGAAAACACCCATAATGAAACCTTATGAACCTAAAAAAATCAAACCAATAACCCACTAAAACCCCCCTAAAACCCTTACAAATCCCTAAAACACAAGAAAACATAGACATCCGAGAAATGTATAAAAATTCCTAAAAACTTAAAAAAAATTCAAGCCTTGAAAAACCACTAAGAAAACCGTACAATAATAAAATTAATATAGATAATAATTAGAAACACCCCAAATAGAACCAAAAACCCTAAAAAACCCAAAAAACAATAAAAACCCCAAAAACATAAACAAATCCCATAAAATTCTTAAAAACAAAAAAACCCTAAAGCCCTAAAACTTTGAGTAAACACTTAAGAATAAATAATAAATTAAAAAACCCCAAAACCCATAAATCACTAAAAACCTTAAAAGTCCTTTAAAACCCAAAACTCCCCTAAAAACCCAAAAAACCATTAAAAACATAAATATCATAAAACACTCTAATCCACATAAAAGGAACTAAAAATTCTTTAAACCACAACAATGATAAAAATAAAATAAAAGGATTAAAAACACTAAAAACTAAGAAAATTCTAAAAATCCAAAATTACTATAAAAACTCTAAAATACCTCAAAATACCTAAAAACCTTAAGAACCATATAAAACGATAAAACCTATAAAAAACAATAAATTCAAATTAAATATTTAAAAATATTTTAACTCTTAAAAAAATTAAAAAACTCTAAAAACCAAATCAAAAACCTATAAAACCTAAAACATAAGAAACCCCAACAATTCCTAAAAACACTAAAAGACCCTCAAAACCCTCAAAACCCCCATAAAACCAAAAAGAACATAAACATCCTAAAAACCCTAAATATCACTAATAACCTTGGGAAACCTTAAAATGCTAATAAAACCTAATAAAACATATAATCCCATAAAAAGAAAAAAATATAAAAATCCTAAAAATCCTGAAAACAACAATAGCCCGAAAACCCTCAAAATCCCTAAAAACAAAAATATACTAAAAATTACAAAAATATACCCAAAAAAATTAAAAACCCCTGAAAATACTAAAAAATGAATGAAAACATTTAAAATATAAAAACATCTTAAACGCCAAAAAACCTAAAAAGTGCTAAAAAACATAAAAACCTGAAAAACTATAAAACTCTCAAAATCATCAAAAACCCAAAAAAACCATAAAATACTAAAAAATAAAGGAAAATACAAAAAAATTCCAAAATCCTTGAAAACCCTTAAGAAAACCATAAAAACATAAAATCAATTAAAATTTTGAAAAAACTATAAAATGATAAACCCCCCAAAAAATCCAAAAAACTATAAAAACCAATTAAAACCCTAAAAAATAAAGATTATAAAACCCCATAAAACCCATAAAACCAATATAAACTCTAAAAACCTTTTAAACCCCTGACAATGTTAAGGAACACTAAAACCCATAATTACCAAAAAAACTCAAAAAAACCCTATAACCCCAAAAATACATATAAAATACAAAACACCCTAAAACCTCTGAAAATCCAAAAAACATATGAAAACTTATAACAATACCAAAAAAATATAAAAAATATATAGAAAAGTGTAAAAAAAACCTAAAACCTTAAAAATATGTAAGAAATTCTTAAAAAAAACTTAAATGACCCAATAATCCTAAAAAAGCTAAAAACCGTAGAACCCCTAGAAACCATCAAAATAATTTAAAACATAAAATACATTAAAATCATAAAAATTTATGAAAAAAGCTAGAATTTAAGGAACCCTAAAAACTGTAAAACCCCTATGAAATCTTTAAAAACCTAAAAACAATTAAAACCCATAAAAAATTTCTAAATAACCCAAAATACCCTTAAACCCTATAAAACCAAAAAATATTGAAAAACCCATAAAAAACCTATAACCCCATTAAAATTATAAAAATGCTAAAATACATAAAAACATTATAAACTCTAGTAAACCGTAAAAATCCTAAAAATCAAAAGAAAACAAAAAAACCTATAAAACCCTTAAATAATCATGAAACCCAAAATCTAAAAAATTCCAAAATACATAAAATTTTGAGAAAATCAATAAAAATGCCGTAAAGAATAAATAACACTAAAACCTTGACAAAATCCTGTGAGAAACATTAAAAACATATAAAGAATTAAATCTCCAAAAAACTATAAAACATTAAAACCCCCCAAAACCCTAAATCCCATAATAACTCAAAAAATCCGTAAAACCCATAAGACCCATGAACATTATAAAAACACCGAAAAATTTTTAATAATGTAAAAATTTCTATAATCCCATTAAATCTAAAATGAAGCATTAAAAAGCTACAAAAAATAAAAACCCTAAAAAACCTAAAAATCGATATAACCCGTAGAACCCTTTAAAAACTCAAAAAACATTTAAACCCCACTAAAAAATCTAAAAACCCTTTGATCCCCCAAAAATGAGAAAAATATCTAAAAACCTTAAAACCCTTAAAACTAGAAAAACCATAAAACCAATAAAATCATGAATACCCTCAAAAATCATAAAAAACATCAAAAACCATAAAACCCTATAAAAATGAAAAAAACTCTAAAACCCCAAAAATCCATAAAAAACCTAATAACTTCAAAAACCTCAAATTTCCTAAAAACATTAAATACCATAAAACCCATAAAATCATAAAAAAATACCTACAATCTTGGAATATGTAAACGGGCCAAAATCCCATTAAAACTAGTAAGAACATATTAAAAACGTAAAAACCCCTAAAAACATAAAAACTCTAAAAACTCTAAACCCATAAAAATATCTAAAAATCCAGTAAACCATAAAAATACCTAAAAAGGTAAAACCCCTTAAAAAAGTGGAAAAAGTGATGAAAAAATAAAAATAATAAAAGACCTAAAACAACAAAAAACCTACAAAATCATAATAACACTAAAAGACCCAAAAACCCCTTAAAACCATATAAACCCCTAAAAACATAAACCCCCATTAAATTCCATAAATACCCTCAAACCCAACTAAAATCTATAAAAACCCTTTAAACCCCTAATAGTGTAAAAACACTAGTGTACTATAAAACGCTAAAAAACAAAAAAACCAAAAAAATAAAAAAACACATAAAACCACTAAAAACCAAACAAACCCCCAAAATATCTAAAAAAAGACATATCAATCCATAAAAAAGTAAAAATAAAAAAACCCCTAAAATCCATATGAAAACCTTAGAACCCAAAAACAATTAAAAACCCTAAAAACTATAAAATGCAAAAAACACTAAAATCCAAAATGTCCAAAAATTCTTAAATACCCATAAAAATATCTAAAATCACTACAATAATAAAAATTCCTAAAAACACTAAAATAACCTTATCAAACCATAAAAACCTAAAAACATGTAAAACCCCTAAAATGTAATTTTTTAAAAACACTAAAATACCTAAAAATGCATGAAACCGCCCGAAATCATTAAAAACATATGAATCATACAAATCCTAAAATTCTATAAAATTCAATAAAAATTTTAAATTGCCAAAAAACAATAAAAACCCCTATGAAACTATTATAAAACTAAAACTGTATAAAACCCATAAAAATCTTAAAATATCTACAAACCCTAAAAATCATAAAAACCCATAAAAACAAAATGGAACCCTAAAACACTTAAAACCCCACTAAATCCTATAAAAACCCATTTATAAACCTAAAAACATTAAAAAACATGAAAACAATATAAAACTAAATAAACTAAAACCCAAAAAACCCTAAACCCCCAAAAAACCTTAAAAAATCAAAAAATCCCTAAGAAACCTTAAAACCATAAAAAAACCTTAAAACCTTAAAAACATTAAATCCCATAAACCCTAAAAATGAAAAATCCCCAAAAATTCCTGAAATACCATAAAACCCCATCACCACCTAAATTCGTTAAAAACCATAAACTCTATAAGTCCCTAATAACCACTTAAAACTATAAAATTACATTAAATCCATAAAATAAAATAAACGTTGAAAACCATAAAAATCATAAAAAATATAAAAACAATGAAAACTAAAAAAAACCGTAAAACCATAAAAACTCTAAATATCCCAAATCCCCTCAAATTCCCGAAAAACCCAAAAAAACCCTAAAACCCTAAAAATCCTAAAAACAACTAAAAACTATCAAAACACATTGAAACCCTAAAAATGATAATAAAAACTCGAAAAACCATTAAAAATTTTGAAAAACCAAAAAACCCTAAACCCCTCCCAAAAAAACATAAACTCCCTAAAAACCATCGAAATCCTTAAAAGCCCTAAAATCTCAAAATAACCCACACAAACCCATAATAACCATAAAAACCTAAAAACATAAAAACCCTCAAAATCCATAAAATCCTTTAAAACCTATAAAATCCTAAAAACCCCTAAACATAACTAAAAACATTTAAAGTTTAAAAATCCAAAAAACCACAAGAAAACATTATAAACCTAAGAACACTCAAACCACCCTAAAAATGTAAAAATAAAATACCCTAAGAACCATAAATCCAAAAAACCGTAAAATCCTCAAAATTCCGAAAAACCATAAATATCCTAAATAATTCATAAAAATCTATAAAAACATAAAAAACACAAAAAACCCTAAAATCTCTAAAAAACCATAAATCCTAAAAACACATAAAACTCTAAAAAACCTTTAAAATATTGCATACCCTAAAAGACCCTAAAATCCCTAAAACCATAAAAAAACCCTAAAAACCATTAAAACCCCTAAAATCTATTAAAAACCCTAAAAACGAACACAAAACTCTAAATACCCTTTAAACCATTAAAAAGTTAAAAAAAAATATAAAAACCCATTAAACCCCTTAAAACACAACACAACCTCAAAATAAAAAATTCCAAAAAATACCAAAAAACAGATTAAAAACCCTAAGAAAACATTAAATACCTAAAATCACTTAAAACCCTTAAAAACCCTAAAAACCCATAAAAATACTAAAAACCATAAAAACCATAAAAACCCATAAATCTCTGAACAAATACAATAAAATCCCTAAAATCATAAAAAAAATAAAACCCTAAAACACTAATAAGGCCTTAAAATCCTAAAATAAAGAAAACCCGTAAAAACCAAAATACTCTAAAAACAAAAAAATCCCTAGAACACTAAAAAGAACTTAAACTTCCAAAATACACGAAAACCATAAAGACTCAGAGAAAACCTAAAATAATAATAAAACCCCTTAAACCCTAAAAATGATAAAACCAATAAAAATCCCTAAAAGCATAAAAATCCAAAAAAAAAATCTTAAATCCTTTAAAATCCCTAAAAATTTGCAAACGCAAAAAAAGACTAAAGATACCTTATAAAACATTAATATTGAAATACCTCTAAACCCCCTAAAAATATAAAATACATTAAGACCCCCAAAAAACTCTTCAAATCCCTCATAATCCTAAAAAATCTAAAAATTCAGGAAAAATCATAATACCTACAAACATAAAAAACCCTATAACCACTGAAAAATCCTTATAAAAACATAAAAATAGAAAACTCTTAAATCTTCAAAAAACCTAAAAATGAAAAAAAAATCCCTAATAAATTTCTTAATAAAAATGCCCTAAAAATACCAATGAACTCGAAAATATAATAAAAAATCTAAAAATTCCTAAAAATACAAAAAACATAAAAACCATAAAACTCTAAAAATCATAAAAACCCCAAGGCACTAAAAACACATAGAACCCTTAAAACAAAAAAATTCTAGAACTCCATAAAAATCATAAAAAACCTATAAAAACCTAATAGATTTTAAAAAACCCCAAAACCAAAAAATTCACAACAAACCATTAAAAACTCTAACAACTTTATAAACCATAAAAATTAAAAAACCTAAATCTTAAAAAAAACCTAAAAACCCTAAAAACCCTAAAAATCCTAAATGTCCTTAAAACCCTAAAACTCATAAGCATTGTAAAAGAGAACTAAAAATCACTAAATATGTAAAAACCCTAAAAAACATAAAAACCCTTTTAGGAGACCATAAAAACCAAATAACATATAAAACCCCTCAAAAAAATCTATAAACATATAAACCTCAATAATCATAAAACACCTCAAAATCTCTAGAATCCCTAAAATCATTAAAAAAATATAAAAATCCATTATAATACTCAAAAAAAAATAAACAACTCTAAACCCTTGAAAACCCTATAAAACCCTCATAAAAATAAAAACACTAAAAACCAATTAAACCATAAAAATTATAAAAACCCTAAAGGATCCTCAATACAACCTCTTAAGCCCATAAAAGTCCCTAAAAACAAAAAAACCCTTAAATACAATAAAAACCTCAAAATCCACTAAAACTCTAAAACCCCTTTAAACACCTCAAATGTTAAAAAATATTGCAACCCCATAAACCCCAAAAAACAAAAAACAAAAAACAAACCCCCCCCCCAAAACAATAAGAACCCTAAAACCCTAAAATCAAAAAAATCCTTCAAAACCCCTAAAACCCATAAAATTCGTAAAAATCCCAAAAATACCTAAAAACATAAAAACTTAAAACCTTTAGAACCATAAGAAAACCTTAAAACCCTAAAAACACTTTACACCCCGAAAATTTAAAAAACACCAAAAACTCTAAAAACCCATATTTACCCCCCTAAAACCCCAAAAGATCCCTAAGAAAACTGAAAAACCAAAAAAATCATAAAACGCCCTATAAATCCCAGAAAAACATAAAAAACACGATAACCATGAAAAAACCAAAGAAAACCATAAAAAGTTAAAAACACAGAACACTCTTAATAACCTAAATAATTCTAAAAGCCCTAAAATAACATGTAAATCCAAAAAATCACTAAAAACCATAAAACCCCAAAACAATCATAAACACCCAAAAACCCAAAAACCCAGTTAAAAACTCTAAACCCTTTAAACCCCTAATAATGTTAAAAACTATAAAAACCCATAAAAACCTAAAACACTAAAAAACATAAAAACCCAAAAAAACCCATAAAATACCAAAAATGATAAAAACCAGAAAAATCTCTAACAAACTTAAAAACAATAAAAATCCAAAAAAAATCCTTAAAACCCCCAAAAGCATAAAACACCCAAAAAACATTAAAAACAAATGAAAAAACTAAAAACCTAAAAACACATAAAAAAATAATTACCCTAACAACCACTAAAACAATAAAAATACTACAAAACCTTATAATCCCTAAAAACTCTAAAATCCCATAAAATCAAAAAAATCCCTAAAAATGCCTAAAAACATAAAAACCCAAAAAAAGAAAAACCCTTAAGAAAACATTAAAAATCCTAAAAACACTTAAAATCCCTCAAAACCTAAAAAAAAGTTAAAAACCCTAAAAACCCTAAATCATCTAGAAACTATATAAACCCCTAAAAACATTAAAACGCCCTCATAACCTACAAAACCCTAAAATAACTAAAAATTCTAAGAAAACTTAAAATCCTTAAATAAAGTAAAAAATATAAAAACCTTAAAACTCTAAAAAACAAAAACAAAATCTAAAAACCAAAAAATGCCCTAAAATCGTCACAATCCATAAAAACCTAAAACCCCATAAAACCCTTAAAATCCATAAAAATCTCAAAAAACATAAAAAAACCTAAAATTGATAAAAACCTCTAAGAAATACTTAAAAACCTAATAAAGGTAAAAACACTTAAAAAACTAAAAAAAAATATCCGTAACACTTGAGAAACACTAAAAACCCTAAAAACCCAAAAAACAACTAAAAACCTTAAAAACCCTACAAAGCCACAATAACCCTATAACCACTAAAAACTCTAAAAATAATTTAAGCCCATAAAAATTATACAAAACACTAAAAAACATTAACAAATCATAAAATCCTAAAAAACCAAAAAGATCATAAAACCCTAAATACCCTAAAAATCTAAAAATCCCTAAAAACCCTAAAAACCCAAAATTATCCACAAAAAAGACCCAAAAATACCTAAAAATGTAAAAACCCCTAAAAATCTTGTAAAACCCTATGAAAAACTAAAAAAACACTTAAAACCCCTAAAACCTTAAAAGATGTTTAAAACCCTAAAAATCCAAAAAACCCCTAAAAAATAAATCCCCTAAAACCATAAAAACCATTAAAAACAAAAAATAATATAAAAAATCAGTAAAAACTCTGAAAACCCAATAAACCTCTAAAAACTGTAAAAAATCTAAAAAATCTTAAAAAACCTAATAGACTATAAAAAACCCCAAATTCCAAAAATTCCATAAAACCCCTAAAAACCTAAAAAATCCAAAAACCCACCAAAATCCATAAGACAAAAAAATCCATAAAATAACTATAAAGCCCTTGAATTTGAAAAAAAATGTTAAAAAACACTATACGCCATAATAAACCCAAAGAATAAAAATAAAAATATAAGAACACTAAAAACCCATAAAAACATAAAATAACTAAAACCCTAAAACCCAAAAAAACCCCCTTAAAATCACTAAAAACACTATAAAACATTAAGATCCTAAAACACCCTAAAATACCTAAAAATAAAAAAAACCCTAAAACCCCTAAGAAACCCTTAAAAACCAAAAAAAATTTAAAACCCCATATAAAGCTAAAAACGCTAAAAATCCTAAAAACCTTAAAAACCCTTTAAACCCCCAAAAAACTAAAAAAACACAAAAACTTAAAATCCCAAAATACCCATAAAAAACTAAAACTAAAAAAAACCTTCATACCCCTAAAAATTTTAAAAACTCTAAAATGACTTAAAAACCTAAAAAGCTAAAAAATTACAAAAAAAATAGAATCCCTAAAAACCAAAAAAACCTTGAAAACCCTCAAAATACCTAAAAACCTAAAAACCCCTAAAAATCATAAACACACCCTATAAATAAAAAACAACATGAAGAACACTATAAATATTGAAAAACCAAAGGAAGGACTTAAAACACTAAAAAACCTTAAATCCCTTAATATTTATTAGATGATAAAACCCCTAAAAACCAAAAAAAATTTAAAACCCCTTAAATAATAGAAACAATAAGAAATATAAAACCTCTACAAAACCATAAAATTCATAAAAAATACCAAAAAATATCTACTAATGTAAAAACCCCTAAAACCCTAATAAAACAATAAAACCCAATGAAAAAATTAAATGGATAAAAACCATAAAGTACACTAAAAGCCCAATAATCCATAAACCGACCCGAAAAACCTGAAAAACCTTAAAACCCATAAAACACCTAAAAATATAAAAACACTAAAAACCATAAACCACTAAAAACCTTTTAAAACTCTAAAAATTGTTTAATCCATGAATTTTTTTAAAACTGTAAAAACTTTTAAAAACCGAAAAACCAAAAAAAATCACTAAGAACCCTTAAAAACATAAAACCCCTTAAAACCCTAAAACACCAAACCACTTAAAATCCCTAAAAACCCTAATAACTAAAAAAATTATAAAAAACATTATAAATCCTTAAAGTTTTAAAAAAACTCTATTAAAACCGGCAAAAACCTATGAAAACATTATGAAATTAAAAACAGTTAATATCCAACAAAACCTAAGAAGCCCTAAAACCCTTAAAAACTATAAAAACCATAATAACCGTCAAAATCCAATGAAAAAATAAAATATATCGAAATAATAAAAATCCCCAAAAATTCATTAATACATAAAAAAACATAAAACCCCTGAAATCCCCAAGAAATCCATATATAGCATAAAATACTTAAAACCCATAAAAATATGAAAAAAAGTAAATATACAATAAAATCCGTAATTGACCCTCAGATCCTAAAATCCATAAAAACCATAAAAACCATAAAACTATTTAAAAACTCTACAAGCCCATAAAACCACCAAAAATTCATTAAAATATCTAGAAATCCTATAAACCACTAAATGTGAACTACCCAAAAAACCCTTAAAAGACCTGAAAAACTCAAAAAACCCAAAACCCATAAAGAGTTAAAAACCTTAAAAACCCCTAAAACCCACCAAAACATAAAAACCCTCAAAAATGGCATTAAAATCCATAATACCTTTTAGACTCATGAAAATCCATAAAAACCATGAAACCATAAAAATAATCAAAAATCCTAAAAAATATCTAAAAATATAAAAAATCCTAAATACCCTAAAAAACCTTAAAAAATCCTGAAAAACTCAAAAAACAGATAAAACCCCTAAAAACTAAAAACAAAAATACCCCTAAAATATCCTAAAAACCTATAAAAACCCATAGAAACCATAAAATCACTAAACGAATAAAATCCCTAAAACCAATAAAAACTCTAAAAACCCAATAAAAACTCTAAAAATCCTATGAACCCCTAAAAACTGATAAAAACTCCTAAAAACCCCTAAATCAATTAAAACGTGGAAGAACCTAAAAACACTTATGAAAACCATAAAAACATAAATACTCTTAAAACCCTTAAAATCCTAAAAACCTTAATACCCCTAGAAACCCCTACAACCGCTAAAAATCTCAAAAACCACTAAAAGCCATAAAATTCCTAAAAACCCACTAAAAACCACTAAAACCATTAAAATCCTAAAAAACCTGAAAAACCCTACGAAATCCATAAAAACCAATAAATAATTAAAACCCTTAAAACCCTATAAAATGTTAAAACTCTGAAAACCATGAAAACCATCAAAATCCCCAAAAACCCTAATAACTATAAAACCCTAAAAAGCATAAAATATCCAAAAATACATAAAGATCCATAAAAATATAAAAAATTCCAAAAACCATGACTACCCATCAGAAATCCATTATCACCCAAAAATACATAAAACATTAAAAATCTTAAAACCACTAAAACCCCAAAAATACCCAAAAAACCCTAAAAACCTAAAAATAAAAAACCCGAAATCTTAAAAACATAAAATCCACTTAAAACTCTAAAAAACCATAAAAACTATAAAACCCCTTTAACCACCACTATTTTTAAAAACAATATGAAATATTGAACAAATAAAAAATTAATAAAACAAAAAACTGAAAAACCATAAAAACCGTAAAAAAACAAAAAACCCTACAGACCCTAAAAATACATTAAAACCTAAAACCCCATAAATGTCCTAAAAATCCCAAAAATTTCTCTAAAAAGTTAAGGATCCAAAAAACCATGAAAAACTCTACAAAATATTTAAAAACATAAAAATATATAAACCACCTAAAAGACCAAAAAACGAAAAAACACTAAAAACCCTAAAAACCCATAAAACCCCTCAAAGTACCTAAAACCCTAAAAACATATAAAGTAAAAAAACACCTAAAAACCAATAAATATATAAAACACACTAAATGCTATAAAAATCCTTAAAAACATTTAAAACCTAAAAAACCTAAAACCCCTAAATACCTAAAAACACTAAAATCCCTAAAATTCCTTAAAACCCAAAATATCATTGAAAACCCTAAAAACCCATAAAACTCATAAATAACCCTAAATATACCTAAAATCATACAACCTTAAAAAATTGAAAATCATTGGGAGATCTATAAAAAAATAAAAACCCTTAAAACTACTAAAAAAATAAAACTCCTAAAAAAAATTTAACCCCTAAAAACCTAATAAACCTAGAATTCCCCAAATCACTAAAAACACAAAATAGATAAAAATAATAAAAATCCTAAAATATATAAATACATGAAAAAACCTAAAAAACTTATTTAATCCTAATAAAAAAATGTAAATGAATAAACCCCCACAAAAACTAAAAAACACTAAAAATCATAAACCCCGTAGAAACCCAAAAAATCCCAAACCCCCTAAAAATCAAAAACTTCCCTAAAAACCATAAAAATAAATAAAATCAATAAAAATTCAACAAAACATTAAAAACCCAAATAAACATGAAAAAATCTAAGGAAACCTTAAAAATATAAATTCACTTAAAACCCCTAAAAATCCAAAAAAGCTAAAACCCTAAAACCCCTAAAAATCCTAGAAAACCTTAAAACACTTAAAAAATAAAACTAATTAAAAAACTATAAAATAATAAAACCCAATAAAAAATTTAAAAACCCTAAAAATAAATTAAAATATAAATAAATAAAAAACATTAAAACCCATAAAAACCCAAAGAAAACCCCCTAAAACCCAAAACCCCACAAATGCCTAAAAACTCTAAAAAATATGAAAACCCCTCAAAACTCTAAAATCAATAAAAATACTAAAAATACCTAAAAACATAAAAAACCCTACTAATGTGAAATAACACTAAGAAATATTTGAAAACATAAAGATACATAAATTCTCTTAAAACCTAAAAACCCAATAAAAACCATAAAAGACCCTAAAACCCTCAAAATCCCTAAAACCCTAAAAAGAAGAAAATTATGTAAACATTCCAAAAAACCTAAAAAATCCAAATACCATGAAAAATGGTAAGAAAAATATAAATTAATATAAACATTTAAAACCCCTAAAAATATAAAAAATTCTTGACACCCTAAAAACCCATCCCCACTAAAAGTCCCTAAAATCAATTAAAATCCTAACAACCCTAAAAATCACTAAAAAGGTAGAGAAACCTAAAAACCCTGAAAACCGTATGAAAACACTAAAAACATAACAACATATAAAACACCTAAAACAGCTAAAAACAAATGAAACATAAAACCTATACACCAATAAAAATCTGCAAAAATAATAAAAACCCATAAAAATCCTAAAAAATCCCGAAAATTGTAAAAAAACTGAGAAACCCTAAAAAGCTAATAAAATTTAAATAATTTTAAAAGACATTAAAATCCATATAAACCCCTAAAAACCATAAATTCCATAAATTACCATAGAACCCCCCAAAAGCACTAAAACTCTAAAACCACTTTAAACCCCTATAAATGATGGTAAATAACAAAAACCATAAACCCTAAAAAACTCAAAAAACCCTTAAAAATCCAAAAAAAACATAATCACCCTAAATTCCATTAAACACATCATAATCATTAAACACCCTAAAAATTAATATAAATCATAAAAAATAACTTCAAATAAATAAAAACACAAAATCCTAAAAACCAAAAATTCCAAAAAAAAAACCTAAAAACTGCTACAGACCATAAAATCCATAAGAAACCCTAAACCCATCAAAATACCAAAAAATAAAAAATAAAAATCATAAAAATCCATCAAAACATAAAAAACCCTAAAACCCAAAAAAAACCAATGAAATTCTTAAAACATAAAAACACAAATTCCCTAAAAATCTAAAAACACTAAAAACCCGAAAAATCCATAAAAACCCTAAAACCCAAAAACATAAAAACCTATAAATACTATGAAAACCATAAAAAACAATAAAAATATACACACCCATTTGCCCTAAAAGAATTTTAAAATCACTTGAAAACATTAAAACCTGAAAAAAATCAAAAGAAACCCTAAAAATCCAATACAAACAAAAAATTCCCTCAAAGCCCTAAAAACCCCAAACACCTAATAATTTGTATAACCTTAAAAAACATAAAAATATAAAATATTACTTAAAAATACCTAAAAACAAAAAAAACCAAAAATTTAAAATAAAACATAAGAAATACTTATAATCCTATGAAAATTAAAATGCATAAAAACCCTAACAAACTAAAAAACATTAAAATGCATCAAATCCTGAAAATCCCCAAAAAAATTAAATTCCTAAAAAATACCAAAAATTAAAAATTAAGTAAAAAACCTTAAATTCATTAAGGCCACCTCAAGGAATTTGGGACAACTCTTGTCCTTTGGGCCACCTCAAGGCCTTCGATACACCTCAGGGTCTTTGGGCCACCTAAAATTATGCTTAAATGATCAGACACTCTCTACAAAGAGTAGACTCTAAATGGGGATTCAAAGAAGGCATATTCACCAAAGCAGAAGCTAAGTAGATTTCTCAGAAAGAGAGGGTATATCATTACCATCAGAACCGGCCTATGCTTCCACAAAAAGCCTAGATGAACAGCCATGCAAAGGTGGAGAGCTGATATCATGATGAAGAAGCTGAGAGGAGTTCCAAGTATAGTCTATATATTTCCTAAGACCTATGGGCCAGGTAATATCTAAGCCTATGGGCCTTGTAAGGGTTCCCCCTCATCCCTTGAAAGAGGGGTTATCAAAAATAAATAAAAAAGGCCTTCGAGCCATTCAGGTAAAAACCCCTTAACATACCTAAAAAAAGATGAATCCCAAAAAGACAATACAAACCCTAAACATCCCTAAAGCCCATAAAAACCTAAAAAATTAAAAGCCCATAAAAACCCTAAAATCAACTAAAAAATCTAAAAACCATTTTAACGAATAAATTTTTTAAATAATATATAAAAAATAAAAAACCATAGAAAACAAAAAAACCCCTAAACCCCCAAAAAACATTAATCTTTAAAAACTAAAAAACCCTTAATCCTAGAAACACCAAAAAACTAATAAATATCATAAAAATACCTAAATATCCTTAAAAATGTAAGATACCCTAAAAACCCAAATAAAATATTAAAACCTAAATAAACTTAAAACCCATAAAAAAATCTAAAAACACTAAAATACCTATTCCCCCCAAAAACCCTAAACCCCCACCCCCAAACCCCAAAATCCCTATAAACCCTAAAAACCATAAAAATTCTAAAAATCCTTAAAAATCTATAAAAAAAATCCCCTAAATACCCTAAAATCCCCAATAAATCATAAAAACTAAAAAACACTTAAAATCCCATAAAACCATAAGAATGATAAAAACCCTAAATGAACCCTAAAAATCCAAAAAATCCTAAAAACCCAAAAACTTATAAAAATTATAAAATCCCTAAATCTTGGTAAATAATTAAAAAACCTTGAAGCCATTAAAATACCTAAGGAAACATTAAAACCTTAAACACTCTTAAAACCCCTCAAAATTCTAAAAACCCTAAAAGGCCCTAAAAGTTTAAAAATCTATCAAGTAACACAAAACCCCTAAAAACTTTAAAAATCATAAAATACTATAAACACCATAAAATTAAATTAAAAACTAAAAAACCTATTAGACCTCAAAACTATGTGAGGAATTCCCTAGCTTCATTCCTTCTTCGATCTGGACCACAATCAGGTCCTCCTATAGAAACATTATTTCTATCTCTAAATGGGAGGTCTCAAGGAATTCAGTTTTGAACTGTTGGAAGACCACCTAGATTGATCAGCCCATCCGTGAATCTTTCCAACCCCCTCAGAATTTTAAGCAGTGGTCCATCGCTGATCTCAAAAATAAAATGAGCGATATTGAATGCATTCTGCTACAAAATATCATCGCACAAATACAATGTTACAGCTTCATGGATATGTATTGTCATATTTGGAAGCCCAATATGGTTGGTTAGTTGAGTACAAATGAGTTATACCAATTTGAATGTGAGCGGGGAATTTAACCCCCTGCTTGGCTCTCTAAATTTTGGATGCCCTTCATTCCCCCTTCCAACCACCTTATACTATGGAAAATTTGGAGAAATAGATTTCTAGTTCAATATAAATTGAAAAGAGCTAGGTGGTGATTAGCCATTGCTTGCCCAGTCTGTCTTCCGGATGTGGAAAATCTACAGTATATTTTTCCTAATTATCGATTGGCAGTTGGTCTTTAATAGTATTTGTAGGTTATTTTCCAGCTAAAAATCTGCACGGACAGCACATTGTCTGCTCTTTTCAGCAGTGTTGTTGGTGTGCAATGCAGTCAACAGGTTTCCATCCTGCTTCTTTCTTTTGCTGTGGCCCGACCCGCTTTTGTGTGGGCAGCATGGAATTAAGTGGTTTTTGATAACACTCCATGCTACCTCTGCACTGGTGTGGTGGAGATTCTCAAATTCGTCCACATGGAATGTCATATCCATGTTGGTACAATGGATAATGATGTTAATGATCTTATTGTGTTGATAACTCTCAGAGTTTCTAGAAGATGACGGAAACCAAAGGAATTTAATTTCATTCGGTGGATTCCACCAATCCCAGAATGGATAAATGTCAATGTGGATGGTGCTGCTTTGGGTGCGCCTGGTCTCTCCAGTTGTGGAGAAATTTTTCGAATGTACAGAGGATTTGTTAAAGGATTCTTTTATCACTTCATTGGGAATGGGTGAGCATATGAAGTGGAGCTTTGGTCCATGATTAAGGTGGTCTGGTTTGCAGTTCACTTTAGGTGGAAGCAGTTATGGATTGAATCTGACTCGATGATGGCGGTGGAATCCCTCAAAAGAAAAATAAGGAAAATCCCATGGTGGCTTCTCCCATAATGGGTTGAGTGTCTAAGGACTTATCAGGGTATGAACATTATGGTCAGACATGCATACAGGGAAGTGAACACAGTGGTGGATATGCTCTCCAAGAAAGCAATTGAGGATTGATGTTCCATGTGGTCATTTGTAGCCCCAGATTTTTTTATTCCCCTTGTGGACTAGGATATGAAGGGTGACATGCATACTCGGTTGTGAAGACCCTCCCTATAAATCCTTATACTTACTTTTTTGTTAAAAAATTTTGTGGGGCCGTGACACGCCAGGCCCCGAACCTACTTTTCCTAAAAACCATAAAAATCCTGAAAAGTCCCTAAAAATTGCATAAAACATAAAACCCCTTAAACCCATGAAACCTTATGAAAACCTTAAATTCCTAAAATCACTCAAAACCCCTAAAACACCTAAAAATATATAAAAACCCTACAAAATCATAAAAATCAATAAAAACAGAAAACACCTTCAAAATTTCTAATAACCCTAAAACCCATATAGTCCTAAAAAATCTGTAAATATCCCTAAATAGATAAAAACCCCTAAAAACTATGAAACCCCATAAGAAAACCTTAAAAACCAAAAAACACTTACAAAATCTCAAAATATAAAATGATAAAACCCCTAAAAGACCCTAAAAAGCCCAAACCCCTAAAACCACAAACCTCTTAAATATATTAAAAGACCCTAAAACCATAAAAACCCTAAATACCCACAAAAAACATTAACACCCCTTTATACCCATAAATTTCTTTAAAAAAATTCAAAAAACCCATAAAAACTTTAAAATCTCACTGAAAAACCTATAAACCTTAAAAACCCATAAAATCTGTTGAAAACATAAAACCCTCAAAGTCATCAAATTTCCTAAAATCCATAAAACCCCATAAAAATATGAAAAATCTCTCAAAATCTATAAATACATAAAACCTTCTAGAAACATTGGAAACACCTAAAAACCATGAAATCATAAAAACACTAAAACCCAAAAACCCCCAAGAAACCTCAATATTCCTAAAAACCCAAAAATTAAAAAAAATCACTTAAAATCCTTAAAATGTAAAAAATTATTCAAAACCTTATAAAATTATAAAAAAACCATAAAAACCTAAAATCAATTATGAAAGATAAAATCCCAAAAAACATTGAACCCCTTAAAGCCCCTAAAAACACTAAAACACCCTAAAAACATAAATACACCTAAAAATCATAAAACCCTAAAACCGCATAAAAACCCCAAAACAACTAAATTATATAAAAAACTTTAAACCCCTAAGAAGTTACAGAGAAATAAAAACCATAAAACCCTAAAAAATAAATAAATAACCTAAAACACCAAAAATCCATAAAAATAATAAAAACCATGAAAAACCCTAATACCCCTAAAAATCCTTAAATCCACTAATCACCATATAAATAAAAAAAATTACTAAAAAATCACAAAAAATCTAAAAAACACCAAAAAACGTGAAAACCCCTAAAAAACCATAAAAACCAAAAATCACATAAAATTCTTAAAACCTCCAAGAAATCTAAAAAAATAATAAAACACCTAAAAACTATAAAACCCCTAAAATTACTTAAAACCTAAAAACCAAAAAAAATTGAAAAAATACCTAAAATACCAAAAAAATGTAAAAATGCTAAAAATAATGAAAAAGGTAATAAAACCATAAAAACCTAAAAACCCTAAAAACCCATAAAACCTTCAAAATCCCTAAAAACCTATAATCATATAAAATTCCTAAAATAGCGCCAAAAATCACTAAAGCATAAAAACACCCTAAAATCGAAAAATCTCCAAAGAAACCCTCAAAAACATAAAACACCCAAAACACAATAAACCCATAAAACACCAAAATTTTCAAAAATCCAAAAGACCCCCAAAAAACCTATAAAAACCTCAAAATCACCAAAATCCCTAAATACCCTAAACACTATAAAAATACTATAAAATATAAACAAATAAATAAAAAATATAAAACCCTAAAAACCCTAAAAACTCTAAAAACTCTTACGAAAACCATAAAAACCAAAAAACACTTAAAACCCCTATAAAGATATAAAATTTTAAAAACTCTAAAAGACCATAAAACTCTAAAATTCCTAAAAACCATAAAAACCACTGATATCCTAAAAAACCATAAAAACCCATAAATCCCCTAAAAAGACAAAAAATACTAAAAAACATTTAATCAACTAAAGAGCTAAAGAATAATAAAAACCATAAAACCCTCAAAATCCATAAAAACCCTAAAACCCCATAAAATTATTTAAATACCCATAAAAACAATAAAATGTAAAACACCATAAAAACCCTAACAACCCACAAGAAAACCATAAAAACATAAAACACATAATACATCCTAAAACCAAAAATATCCCTAACACCCCCAAAACCATAAATCCCCTAAAAACATTAAAACCCTAAAAACTCATAAAAACCATATAACCCACTAAAACACTTTAAAAACAAAAAAAACATTAAAAACCACTAAAAAAGATTAGGAGACATAAAAATTCAAAAAATCCCCAAAAAACACACAACCCCAAAAAACAATAAAAACTCAAAAATACCCAAAACACTAAAAATCCCAAAAAACCATAACACCCAAAAAATCATACAAAATACATCAAAATTCGAAGAATATAAATAATTATTAAAACCCAATAAACCATATAGAAATCCTTAAAAACAAAAAAACAAAAAACCTCAAAAAACATAAAAATGGTAAAAATCTTAAAAACACTAAAACCACCCTAAATCCCAATAGACCCAAAAAAATAATAAAAATACCAAAAAATCCAAAAAATTATTCAAAACTATAAAATCACTAAAAACCAAAAAAATAATAAGAAAATATTAAATTCCAAAAAAATATTAATACCCATGAAAAACCTTAAAAACTCTACGAACACTAAAAGACCATAAAACCCCTAAAAATGCTAAAAAAATAAAAATCCCCAAAAACCTTAAAAACCCTAGAAACCCATAAAACCCTAAAAAAATAAAAAAATTAAAACACATTAAACACATATAACATTAAAAACAGTAAAAAACATAATAACCCTAAAAACATAAGAAACTCTAAAAACTCAAAAAAACATAAAAACCCTAAAACCCCCCAAAAAATTATCCAAATCTCAAAAAACCCTAAATACTCATAACAATCCTAAAAATCCATAAAAATCCCTAAAAAAATAAATTCCCAAAAAACCTCTAAAACCCCCTATGAAACCCATAAAAACATAAAAACTCCTAAAAATATTAAAATTGATAAAAAACCTAAAAACTATAAAAATGATAAAAAAACTAAATCACCTCAAAATACCTAAAACCACTAAAAATGCATGAAATTGAAAAATATCTAAAAAACTCCAAAATAATGAAAAAAAACCTATCAACCTTGATAATCGCTAAAAATAAAATTTAAATACTAAAAACACTTAAAATCCCAAAAAACTGATAACCAGCTAAAAATCATATGAAACCATAAAACTCTAAAAATCCTAAAAACCCTAAAATCTATAAAAACCTAAAAACAACTAAAATACGAAAAAATAGAAAAATAGTAAAAATTTAAACAACATAAAAACCATTAAAAACCCTAAGATAACCTGAAAAAACTTAAAATACTAAAAACCCATAAAACGTAAAAAACGTAAAAACACATAAGAGGCCGAAAACCGTAAAGACCCCTAAAACATTAAAAATCATAAAAATAAATAAAAAAAATTGAAAAATTGAAATCCTAGAAAACTAAATACTATATAATTCCTTTATACCAATAACAATCCCCAAAACTATAACAACCATAAAAGCCCAAACATATCTCAAAATCCCTCAAAATAAAAAAACAATCAAATAAAAATCCATAAAAATCCATAAAGATCCTATAAAACATAAAAAGCACTAAAAAAACAAAAAACCATAATAAAAAAGTTAAAATATAAAATCAAATAAATCACATAAAAAACTAAAAATACTAAAACCCATAAAATTTCTAAATTCCCTCAAACCCCCTAAAAATATAAAATCTATAAAAATAATAAAATAGCATAAATCCTTTTGGAAACATTTAAAACCCCCAAAAATGTTGGAAGAACCATATGGAAACCTTAAAATTCAAAAAAAAAATAAACCCCCAAAAAACCTAAAAATTTATAAAAACATAAAATACCTTAAAAATTCTAAAAACCATCAAAATGCTTCAAAACCCTAAAAATATAAATATCCCTAAAAATCCATAAAAATTTAAAAACCTTCAAAAAAAAGAAAAAACACTAAAAACACTAAAAACCCAAAAAAATATTTAAAAAACATAAAATCATAAAAATGTCTAAAGACTTTAAAAACCCTAAAACCCAAAAAAACCAAAAAAAACACAAAAAATCCCAAAACCCATAAAAATCCATAAAAACATAAAAAATTCTAAAATCCCTCAAGAAGTAAAAACCAACAAAAACCAGAAATATAAAAGAGAAAAACATGAATACCTAAAAGCACTTAAAACACAAAAAAACATAAAACGATAAAAACCCTAAAATCCCCTAAAAACCATAAAACCCCCTGAAAACCATAAGAAATACTAAAACCCTTAAAACCAAATAAAAACTAATCAAAACATTAAACCCATAAATATGTTTAAAAATATAAAAACATTATATACAATAATAAATCAGAAATTTCCAAAATCACCAAAACCCATAAAACCCATTGAAACCCAAAAAAATAAAAACCCTCTAAATCCCTAAAAAAAATAAAAACATAATGAAATCCAAAAAATATTTAAATAGGAAAAACCCATAAAACCCTAAAAACCATAAAAATGCTATAAATTCCTTAAAACCTAAAAATAATATAAACCCCCCACAAACATTAAAAACGTATAATCTTTAAAAACCCTAAATCACGAAAAATGATAAAGTTCCTCAAAACCACTCAAAACCCTCAAAACCCAATAAAATTATAGAAAATCCCAATAAATACATTAAAATGTAAAAAAAAACCCCAAAACACATAAAATTCCAAAAAGAACAAAAAATGCTAAAAACCCCTTGCACTAGAAAAATTCTTAAAAATATTAAAAACCCAAAACCCCTTAAGAATGCTAAAAACCCACTAAAAACTATAGATATCCTCTAAGACATTAAAAATGTTAAAAAATCTATTAAAACATAAAACCCTACAAAAATAAGAAAACATAAAACCTAAAAAAACCATATAAACTCAAAAAAACATATAAATCCTTAAATCCCTAAAAACCCTAAACACCATAATTATCCCAAAAAACCACAAGAAAAACCAAAAAATGTAAAAAACCCTAAAAATAATAAAAACCCATAATTAAAACATAAAAACCTAAAAGCATATAAAAAATTATTAACAAAAGAAGTCAAAATCCTTAAAAAATCATACAAAACCCTGAAAACCATAAAATTCGATAAAAACATTAAAAAACCTAAAACCCCATAAAACCATAAACACACACTAAAAATATAAAATAAATTTAATCCTTAAAAAATGTTAAAAAAATTAAAAACCTATAAACCACTAAAAAACATAAAAAACACCAAAACACCCATAAAAACATAACAACCCTAAAAACCCATAAAAACATTCAAATCCCTAAAAACCCTATAACTATAAAATTCCTTAATAATCTTTAAAACACATAAATATGTAAGAACCCTAAAAACCTTGAAAACCCAAATAAATTTTAAACCCCCCAAAAAATTAAAAACCAAAAAATAGTAAAAACCATAAAAAATTAAATCCCTAAAAACCCAAATTCCTTTTAAATCCCTCAAAATCCTAGAAAACCTAAAAAACCAAAAAAATGTTTAAAAACTGCTAAAAATTCGAAAAAAGTAAAAACCCAAAAATCATTGAAACAACCAAATAAAACCTTAAAAACCTTAAAACATTTAAAACCACTAAAAACTAAAAAAAATAATAAAACACAAAAAGACCATAAAATGCCTAAGACCCCTGAAAACCAAAAAAATCCCTAAAACATTTAAAACCCTAACACCAATATCATTATAAAAAACAATATAAAACTCTAGAAATCCACTTAACTATTAAAATTTTTAAAATTACTGTAAAAACAAAAAACCCCCTAAAAGGACATAAATAACCCTAAAAAACAAAAAACCCATAAAAACCAAAAATAACTATAAAACCCCTAAAACCCCTCAAAATCCCTAAAACCTATACAATCCATAAAATATATCAAAAATCCCTAAAATTTCCTGAAAATTTAAAAACCCTGAAAACCCATAATAAAACCTTAATAAACTATAAAAACATAAAACCCCTAAAAAATATAAAAATATGATAAAGATCCTAAACACCATAAACACTCAAAAAACCCATAAAATGACTAAAAACGACTAAAAACCATAAAACCCCTAAAGAACCATAAATATTTTAAAATCAAAAAATCCCTTTAAAAACATAAAACCCCAAAACCCATAAAAATCCTAAAATATTCATAAATTCTTTACAAACATAAAAAACCCAAAAAACCTTGAAAAAACATAAGAAAAACTCAAAATATAAAAACACCTAAAACTATTAAAAACTAAAAATGATCAAAACCCTAAAAAAACCCCTTAAAAACATAATGACTCTCAAAATACATAAAAACCCTTAAAAACATAAAAATCCTAAAAATTCCCTCAAAGTCCTTAAAACCATGAAAACTGATAAGAAATCCTTGAAAAACTAAAAGTACTTAAAACACATAAAAACATAAACAAATGCCAAAAACCCCAAAAACCCTAAAGAGAAACTAAAAACCCTCAACACCTCAAAAAATAAAAAAAACCATAAAACCATAAAAACCCGTAAAATCTCTAAATAACTACTAAAAATATATAAAACCCTAAACACAATAAAAAAATTAAAAACCATAAAACAACCAAAAATGGTCAAAATACCGAAAAACCCATAAACCCCTTAAAGCATCTCAAAATCCAAAAAAAAATGCTAAAAAAATTTAATAAGTCTCTAAAAACCCTAAAAACATAAAGAAGTCTAAAACCCTACAAACCGAAAAGAAAACTATAAATACCAAAGAAATTTCAAAACCCCTAAAAAATTGTTAAAACCCTAAATGTTCAAAACCCTAAAAATCCTAAGAAACACCAAAAAATTACAAAAATAAAAAATTATCTCTAAAAATATTTATAAAGGTAAAAACCCATACAAACATTGAAAAAACCTAAGAAAACCTAAAAAACCTAAAATTGATTAAAACTCTTAAAAAACCTAAAAATGCTAAAACCCTAAAAACCCATAGAACCCCTAAAAACCCATAGAACCTCTAAAATCCATAAAACTTTTAATACCAATAAATAACCCAAATACCCCAAAAAGATCTGCAAAATATTAAAAACTAATAATGGCCATCAAAAAAAATAAAAAAATAAAAAATATAAAAAACCCTAAGACCCATTAAACACTATTGAAAACCCTAAAAACCCAAAAAACCATAAAAACACTAAAACCCATCAAAACCAACAACAAACATCAAAATGTTTAAAACAAAAAAAAATAAAAAAATCTCCAAATTCCCTAAATATACCTAAAAATGTAAAAAACCTAAAAATGGTGATAACATATAAGAAAAACTAAACAACCCAAAAACACTAAAAACCTATACAACCCCTATAAATGTTAAAATCCCTAAAAGACCCTAAAACCCATAAAACCCATTAAAACCCTTAAACCCCCACAAACCAAAAAACCACAAAATCCATAACTAACGTAAAACCAAAAAAACACTAAAAACCCATTAAACTAAAAAATAATTAAAAACTCTATGAAACATAAAAACCATAAAAACCCAAAAAAACAATAAAAAAACAAAAACCCCTCAGAACCCCTAAAAATATGTTAAACCCCTAAAATCATAAAAAACCATAAATATCCCTAAAAACATTAAAACCATATATAACCTTAACAAAAATTTTGAAACATAAAAAACACTTAAAACCCATAAAATCGTAAAAATAATAATAACCATAAACCCCTAAAAATTCTAAAATCCATTAAAATACCTAAAACTCCAAAAATCCATAAAATTCCTACAAATTCCATAAAAATCCATAAAAATGTAAAAACCAATAAAATAAATAGAAAATCCTAAGAAAACCTAAAACAAAAAAAAACAAAAAAAAAATCATAAAACCACTAAAAGTTACTAAAACCCTAAAAGACCAAAAAAACATAAAACCCCTAAAAATATTAAAAACTCTAAATACCCATAAAATCTTAAAACACCACTAAAAACTATAAATACCATTTAAAAATAAAAAAAATGTTTATAAACTGTATAAATCCTAAAACCCCTAAAACTAAAAAGACCATAAAAATAAAAAAACCATAAAACCCCTTAAACCCATAAAGAACCTGATATCTCTAAAAACTAATAAAATTTTAAAAATCTTAATAAAATAAAAAAGTCCCTATAAATGTCAAAAACTTTAAAAACATTGATAAATAATATAAAAATCTTAAAAACCTAGATACAATAAAACCCATAACAAATTAAACACAAAACCCCTACAACCCCTCAAAATCCCTAAAACACCTAAAAATATATAATTTTTTTTAAAAAAGACCTTAAAGATCCCTAATAATGTAAAAATACCTAAAAACTTGAAAACCCCTGTGAAACCCATAAAATCCTAAATATATTAAAACTCCTAAAAGCCTAAAAATGCTAAAACTATAAAAAAACATAGAACCTTAAAACCCCTAAAAACATTAGAAGCACAAGAAAACATAATACGCAATAAAACCCCTAAACAAACACTAAACACCCTTTAAATATCTAATGTTTTAAAAAAACGCTAAAATAAATTAAAACCCCTAAAAATATAAATAATACACTAAAAACCTAAAAATCCATAAAACCCACCAAAGCCCTAAAAACGCTAAAACCTCTCAAAATCACTAAGAACCGTAAAAATATAAAAAATTAATAGAAAAAATAAAACACCCCTTAATACATAAAAACATATAAAAACAAAGAAAACCCTATATGATCCTTAAATACAAAAAAAACACATAAAATCATTAAAAATCAATAAAACTCTAAAAACTCTAAACAACCCTAAATACTATAAATACCCCTAAAATCCCTCAAAATCCATAAAACCCCTAAAAAATATCAAAACACTAAAAAAGATCTAAAAATACCTAAAAATGTAAAAACACATGAAAAAAACTAAAAACCCCTATTTTTTAAAAAAAACCTCTAAAAATATATAAAAACCTTAAACAACCCTAAAATCCATAAAAACTAAAAACACCCATAAAATTAATAAAACTTTCTAAAAACATTGAAACCTAAAAAACCCATAAAACCCACTAAAAACTCAAAAACCCATTTAAAACAAAAAAACGCAAAAAAAATATCAAAAAAACTATAAAAATAATTTAAATAAAAAAACTCAAAAAATAAGAACCCATAAAAATCATATAAAACCCCCAAAAATCCAAAAAATGTAAAATCCATCAACCTTGTAAAAACTATATAAAACCTTTTAAACCTATAAAACAACCTAGAAACCCTAAAAAATACATAAATACCCTAAACAAACCTAAAACTTTGAAAATCCCTAAAATCCCCAAAACAGACATTAAAAACCAAAAAAATCCCCAAAAATAACTAAGAATATAAAATACCCCAAACACCCCTAAGAAATCCTTAAAAACCTAAAACACTTAAAACCCTTAAAAACATAAAAATCATAAAACCCAAAAACCCTTAAAAACCCAATTACCCATAAAAACCCTTAAAACCCATTAAAACCCTTAAAATCTTTAAAACCCATTAAAAATCCAAATAAACCACTAAAATATATAAAATTCCTTTAAAAACCATAAAAACATAAAAAAATATATAAAAACCTTAAAACCCCCAAAAAACTGAAAAAACCCCAAAAATCCAAAAAAATAATATAAAACACCTAAAAACCTATAAATTCCTAGAAACCGTAAAAAATAATAAAAACCCTAAAAAACACCCTAAAACCCAAAAAAATAAAAATCATAAAATCATTGAAAAATACTAAGAAAACCATAATAACCTAAAACACTTGAAAATTGTAAAAAACATAAAAACACTAAAAACCCTAAAAACACAAAAACCCCTTATGTCCATAAAAATAATTAAAATCCCAAATAATCTCTAAAAAATAAAAAAAATAATTATAAAAACCCATAAAACCCCTAATAAAAACATAAAAACCTAAAAACAAAGAAAACCCATATAGACCTAAAAATTGTTAAAAACCCTCAAATACCCAAAAACCCTGAAATAACCCTAAAACAATAAAAACTCGTAAACCTAAAAAAATCTACAAGACCACTAAAAACTCTAAAAACCCCTTTAAAACCATAAGAATGATAAAAAATATATAGAAAGAACAAAAAACCCAAAAAACTCCAAAACCCATAAAAACCAAAAAATCTCTAGAAAACCTTAAAAACCATCCAAATCACAAAAAGCAATAAAAACACAAAAAAATCCCTAAAAGTTCCTAAAAATGTAAAAAATACTAAAAACCAATTAGAAAACCATAAATACATCAAAAAAGAAAAAACCTAGAAGAACTAAAAAATTGATAAAACCCATAAACACCCCAAAAAATATAAAAACCTTAAAACCATAAAAATCCTTAAAAACCTTAAAAACCCATAAAACCCCAAAAAATCCTAAAAACTCTAAGAACAAAAAAAACACTTTAAACCAATCAAAATTTTAAAAACTATATAAACCCATAAACCCATAAAAATGTAAACTTCCATAAATGCCAAGAAACACATAAAATGACTAAAAACCTAAACAACTCAAAAAATCTACATATCCATAAAAACACTAAATTCCATAAAAATATTAAAAAATACCTTAAAACCATAAAACATAAAAACCCCTAAAAAACTTGATAACACCTCATAAAACCTTGAAAACCTAAAAACACATAAAACCCCAATAACATAAGTTTTTTTAAACAACCCTAAAAACAGTAAAACCCCACAAAATCCTGAAAACCTCTCAAAACCATAAAAATATTAACAATCACCTGAAAAATCTAAAAACAAAAAAACCCCAAAAATTTGGAAAAAGAAAATGAAAACCTTAGAAACCAAAACAACTCAAACCCATAAAAACCTAAAAAATCTTAAAATCTCTAAGGAGACAATAAAACCCTTAAAACCTCTAAAAACATAAAACTCCATAAAACATTTAAACCCATAAAAACCCAAGAAACCCTAAAATTTATAAAAACACTAAATATATTTTAAACCCTTAAAATGTTAAAAAACTATAAAAACAATAAAAAGAAAAAATCTCAAAAGAAACTAAACACAAAAAAACCAAAAAGACTAAAAAAACCCTTAAAAACCCCATAATCTAAAAAACCCTACAGACAATAAAAATTCAAAAAAATCACTAAAAAATACAATGATACCCCTAAAACTTACAAACACCCTAAGAAAACCATAAAAATATAATAAAATGTAAATCCCAAAAAAACCATAAAAAACCCTAAAGGCCTTAAACCCCTAAAAACCATAAAAACACTAAAAAATATTAAATCACAAAAAAAAATAAAAAACCTAAAAAATCAATGAAAATCCAAAACACTTAAAAACCAATAAAATCCTAAAAAACCCTCAGAAAACCTTTAAAAACGAATAACACTTAAAACTGATAAAAACCCTAGTATACTAAAAATAATAATAAACCCTTAAAACCCATAAAATGCTAAAAAACCATAAAACCATAAAACCATAAAATCCATAAAAACCCATATAAACCATAATACACCACTAAAATTTCTAACTACCCTTTAATTCCATAAAAATCTTAAAAATTCTAAAAACATTAAAAACCCTAAAAACTCCAAAAATAATCTAAAACCCCCCAAACCCCAAAAACCACTAAAAACATCAAATAATTAAAAACATAAAAACCCTAAAACATAAAAAACTAGAAAATCCTAAAAGATTCCTAAAATTCCCTAAAAGCTAAAAATCCTAAAAACTCATATGAAAACCGTAAAAACCTAAAAACACATAAACTCCTAAAAATTTAAAAAATTTAAAAACCCTAAAACCCTTACATTCCCCTAAACACCCAATAATAACACTAAAACCCATTTAATCTCTAAAAATGATAAAAAAATATATAAAATATTATAAATGTAAAAAACTCAAAAAATCCCAAAAAACCCCAAAAAACATAAAAACCATAAAACCCCTCACAATAAATAAAAACCCTTAAAACCTGAAATGTAAAAAAACCCAAAATATTTCCAAAAATGTAAAAAAACCCTAAAACCCCTATAAACCATAATATATCCATAAAACCCTAAACCACTTAAATTCACTAAAATCCATAAAATAATAAAAACCCTAAAAACCCCAACCTGAAAATTTAAGATTTTTTATTTTTGAAAACACTTTTGAGGGAATGTGAGAACCTAAAAAATATTACATGAAACAGATAATTTAAACTACATAGTAAAATATCATATTATTCTATAAAATCATTAAAAAGTTTGAATTAGTCACCCTATATAATATCCATGTGATTAATATTTCCTTCATGTCTATATCATCTTTAATGAGATCCTCTATGTGAGAGGACTCCCTATCTCAGGTCTGAATGTATTCCCCTGCACTTATTTTCCTTTCGTTGATCCCATGAGTCAATATTTGATATTGTTTGTTGATCTAATAAATTTTATCATCATTAAGGTAATCTAGAGTTGGTATCTCATTCATTATAGTAGAATCCACCTTTGAAACATTAATATCAAAGTGTTCCTCCCACATCTCTTTCTTAGATTAGAAGAGGAGATTTAGGTCAACATCCTCATTTATTACCTCCTTTTGGACACTATCAAATTTCTTGGATTCCAATAACTATTTAGGGTCTTTTAATATTCCAATTTTAGTCCACTCTGACTTAACACTAGATACCTCACCTTCATCACTAGGAGGAGTAGCTGGAAACCCAATAATTATAAATTCAAGAACCACTGTTGGATCCTAACTTTCCTTGAAAATAGTTTTATTTTGCTTTCTAGCTAATCTGGGGACCATGGCCTTTGAAAACTTATAGCAGTATTTGTGTTTCTTAGTTTATTTCTTTTTATTCATGGACAAAATTATAAAAAACTTCTTACTTGTTTTCTATACCTCCAACCACATCCAATATCTATTTTTTAATTATCTTTATTGTATTTATAAGATGATTGGGATTGAGTTTCTTTTATACTTTTGTGAAGATTACCTGGGGTCCTAGACCTAACCTGATTCCTCTTCCATTTTGGAACAACAGAATACCAACCTTCAAGATCACCAACCTCCTCCTTTTAATCCAGGTATGAACCCTTGATATCAAAACCATCAAATTGATTTATCAGATTAATATTCATATTGGTCTTATTAGGACTAAATTTGTTAACTACATTCACCCTACCTTAATATGAAGACAAAGTGACATGATTTTATTCCACATGTGCCATTGATCCCACAAAAAAATCATCAATTTCCCCAACCCATTTATTCCAAGAACCATAAGAATTTTTCAGGTTTAGAAATATAAATTACCCTTTATATAAACAACCAAATACTGAGGGATTAAAAGTTCATGACAATGAATCATATCATACAGGACTTCCTGGTTGGAACATTGCATTAGAATTCTGCATGAATCCCACTGCCTTCGTGGGTTTTGTAGGTCGATAACCTCATCCCATGTGACATGAAGCTATCAAATTATTACCTTTTATACTATTTACCAACACCATTTGAACAAATGAGATAACAAAATCATAAGAATTCAGTCCATGAACACTAGAATATGTTTTCAAAATGGAAAATACTTATAAAGAAACTCATATTTTCTCTTATATATAACCTCTGAGTCAAGAGGTTTTGGATCCTTCTTTCTCAAATAGCGATGAATAACATGGTTCCAGTGTCCCAAACAGGATGATGATGATGAAAATCATAACCATGCCCGGAACACCACTCTATGATTTTATTTAATCTCTTCATCCTCTTTAATTCACAAAGATTCCACTAGAGGCCTAGATAAATCAATTTTAAATCAAATTCATTGGTCAATGGGGTGACATAGGGATCCCGAGTGGTCATAAATATCCAAAAATTTTCTGAAAATATTTCAAAACATTTGTTGGATAAATGGGTTTTGTAAAGAAAGTGGTAAGCTAGAGAATCATACCCAGATCTTCATGGTGAGAGGATCATGATTTTGGTGTAATTCGTAGCCCCAACTGAACATGAAGAAGCAATATCCCTCACATGATTGTTTTCCCTTGGTATAAGATAAGGTGTGATCATCTTTATTAGTGAAAAAAATAATAATGTTTCATAGATCCAGCAACCTGACGGTGACTCACTCCTTTAGAGACCAGATGTCATTCATGAGTCTATTAATGTAGTCCATAGTAAGACATAATATGTCAGAGTGAGCCACTAGGGAGAATATATGGAGGGATGAAGCCTCCGAGAATTTGTGGAGGGATAGGGGAATCATTGGGTCCCCAAGGGTAAGATAAGGGACCTTCAGGTGTAGGTGGGTGTGGATAAAATCGGGGAGAAAGGAAGGGTTGGTAAAGTGAGGGAATGAAGCTGAATCTCTCCCCCTTCATAGGGAAGGGAGGGTGGCCAAAGAGGGTATCACTTTCGGCCACAATGGGATGCTCTTCACCCATTAGGATTCCATCATCGATGATAGAGCTCTCCTAAATAGCAACCAAAAAAACAAAAAAGTGGTGAAAACCCTCAAAATCCCATAAAAACCCTAATGACACATAAAATTCCTAAACAATCCCTAAAATTCCATAAAAACGTAAAAACCTACAAAATTTGAAAACCGATAAGAAATCATTAACAACCCAAAAAACACTTAAAACTCCTAAAAACCTTAAAATCTTAAAAACCCTAAAATCCCTAAAAACCCCTTAAAACCACAAAACCCCTAAATACTATAAAAACCCTAAAACCCCATAAAACTCTAAAAACCCAAAAATATAAATTCCATTTGAACCCCAAAAAATGTAAAAAAGACATAAAACCCTAAAAAACTCAAAAAACTCTAAAAACCAAAAACTCTAAAACACTAAAACTCATAAAAACCCTCAGAATCCATAAAAACACCAAAAACCATAGAAATCCTAAAAAAATCCTTAAAAACCATAAAAATGTATAAAACAATTAAAACCATAAAACTCTAAAAAACATATATAAAAAGTAAAAAGCTATAAAACATATAAAAAAACATTAAAATCCCCTAAATCTTTGAAAACCCCTAAATCCTCAAAATCCCTAGAAACCCTAAAATCCATAAAACCCCTAAAAACCGCTAAAAATGTATAAAACCTTTAAAAATGTGAGCTCTATAAGAAAATAATAACAACCTAAAACCTCTAAAAACCCTAAAAACAATAAAACCCCTAATAACTCTAAATACCATGAAACACCAAAAAAATATAAGAACCCTTAAAACCCCATAAAATAGTAAAACTCACTAAAAACTCTAAAAATACTTTAAACCCACAAATAACGAAAAATAATATAAAAACCATAAAAACATTAAAAACTCAATAATAACCGAAAACCCCCTAAAACCTTAAAAAACCTTAAACCCTAAAAAACCATCAAAACCCTCAAATTCCCTAAAAACCCTAAAAAACAAAAAATCCCTAAATAATATAAAGATTCCTAAAAACATAAAACAAAAACATAAGAAAAACTATAAATAAATTAAAAATATAAAAACACTTAAAAACAGTAAATTCCTAAAAGTGATAAAAACCCTAAAACCCCTCTAAATCCCTAAAAACATAAAAGACATAAAAATTATAAAAAAACAACGAAACATCAGAAAATTTTAATGAAACTTAAAAAAATTTAAAACACCTTAGAAATAAACAAAACAAAAAAAAACACATACTCTAAAAATGCTAAAACCTCATAAAACCCTAAATACAAAAAAACCATTAAAACCATAAAAAACCTTCTAAAAACAAAAGAAATTGTAAAAACCTATAAAAATTTAAAAACCCATTAAAAACTCAAAAACCACTTTAAACTCATAAAAAAGATAAAAAACACTAAAAACATAAAATCTCTAAAAATTAAAGAAACCTAAAATAACCAAAAAAACACTAAAAATCCTTAAAACTGTCAAAAATTCCAAAATCCCTAAAAATAGTAAAATACATAAAAATCATAAATAATTCCTAGATTTCTGTAAAAAGAAATAATCCCCAAAAATCCTGAAAACCAATAAAAATCCTTATTAATCTAAATATTCATAAAAAAATTTAAAATACCAAAAATAGCTAAAAACCCTAAAAACCATAAAACCCTCAAAATCCCTAAAAACCCTAAAAATCCATAAAAATAAAAAAGAGCACTAAAAATCCCTAAAAATGATAAAAAAACTAAAAAACCCTTAGATATCTTTGAAAAACTAAAACCAATTAAAGTCTCTAGAAAACCTAAAAATGATTGAAGCCCTAAGAATCCATAAAAACCATTAAAACCATAAAAACTATAAAACCCCTAAAAACATTAAATACCCAAAATACCAAAAAACCCCATAGACAAATGCAAAAACCATTTAAACTCATAAATATGCTAAACACTCTATAAACCTTAAAACATATATAAACACAATAAACCCTTAATGCCCCAAAAAAACCATAAGATAATAGAAAACCATCAAAATACCTAAAAAACTAAAAAACCCATAAAAATCCAAAAAAATCACCACAAATCCCTAAAATGATAAAGATACATAAAATCCTTGAAATATCAAAGAAACCCATAAAATTTAAAAACACATAAAAACCCTAAAAATATAAAAAACATTGAAACCCCAAAAACCCCCCAAAACCCCCAAATTCAATAAAACCCATAAAAACATAAAAAAATCAAAAACTTTAAATATATAAACCCATAAAACCCTAAAACCCCATAAAAAATTAGTAGAAACCTAAAAATACATTAAACTCATAAAACCCTTTAAAATGCAACAAAACCCAAAAGATTTAAAAAAAACATAAAACCCCCTAAAAACATAAAACCCCAAAAACACCTAAAACCCAAAAACCCATTAATAACTCAAAAAATACTTTAAATATCTAAAAAAGAAAAAAACTATAAAAAACATAGAATATGTAAAAAATCTATAAAATACCATAAAACCCTAAAAACCATTAAAATCCTAAAACCCCCAAAACCATCAAAAACACAAAAAACCCTAAAAATCATAGAAACCATATAAATTGTAAAACAATTGTAAAAAAATATCTAAAACGTAAAAAATCCATAAAAACCCTAAAACCCATAAAATCCCCCAAAACCCATTAAAACCCATAAAACCGTAAAAATGAACTAAAAACTCTAAAAAAATCTTTCAACCCTTAAAAACATTAAAAAATATCTAAATCCCTTAAAAATAAAATAATCCTAAACCCCATTAAATTCCTAAAGATCATGAAAAACAATAAAACCCCTAAAAATCCCTAGATGTCTAAAAAACATACAAATCCGAAAAATTCTTCAAAAATCACTAAAATGTAACAAAACCCTAATAAAACAATTATAAACTAAAAAAACATAAAACCCCTAAAAACCAAAAAATGATAAAAATATCAAACCTGTAAAATCCCTAAAAACCATAATCACATCTAAAAACCATATAAGACATTAAAACCCATGATATTCCAAAAACTCACTAAATATTATAAAACTCCTTTAATCCTTTAATTTATTTTAAAAAACTCTAAAAACCATAAACACCCTAAAAATTTACATAAACCTTAATAACCCAAAAAAACTATAAAACCTTAAAACCATTCAAAACCCTCAAAATCACAAAAACCCTAAAATACTATAAAATCCTAAAAAACCATATAAATCCCAATAAACCGAAAAAACCACAAAAACTATGAAGACCCCTAATAAAAAAATTAAAATTTTAAAAATATTAAAACCCCTACAAACCAATGAAAATTCTAAAAAGCCTAAAGGCCCCAAATTACACTAAAAACAAAAAACACCCCTAAAAGACCCTAAAACCATAAAAACCCATAAAAATGTAAAATCCACTAAAAAACTAAAAACCCTTTAAACACCAAATATAATGAATAACCCTAAAATTATTAAAATAATAAAATACACAAGAAACTATAAAAAACTATAAAACTCCTCAGAATCCCTAAAACCCCTCAAAATCCATAAAAACCATAAAATTATAAAAATCAGAAAAAATCCATAAAAAAATATAAAAATTTAATAAAACCTTAAATTTATAAAACCCTAAAAACATTTCAAACCCCTAAAAGCCTAAAAATTGTTAGAATCTCTAAAATCCCTAAAATCGCTAAAAACAATAAAAATCGTAAAAAATCCCTAAAATCCCTAAAAATGATAGAAACCCAAAAATCCCGAAAAAAAACATAAGAAAACCTTTAAAACATAAAATCACTAAAAACCTCTAAAAACCTAGAATGGTAAAACACTAAAAACCATAAAAACAACAAACACCCTAAAAACCATTGAAACAAATAAAATACAAAAAAATAAAAACATTAAAAAACATTTAAAAACCTAAAAAATTAAAAAATTAAAAACCATAAAACCCATAAAAATTAAAACCCTAAAAGCATCAAAAACCCTAAAACCCCTAAAAATACCTAAAACCAATAAAAATGTTATTATTTAAATATTATAAATACATCATATAATTATTTAATAACAATAATATACAACCAATAAGTATTTATGTACATATAAATATTTAAATTAAATATTATATTCATTTTCATTATTTTCTATTTTAGAATTATATTATTTTAAATGTCTCACTATTTATTCACCACATAAATATACCTATTGTATACATATATATTCAATGACCATAATTAAACTGACTATATTTCTCTTTATAATAGATGTGCTACTTTAAATTATCCTTAGAATTACATCTTATTATTACCTATTAAATCAAATGTCTCATTATATTCGTTTCCATTTTCTATTTAATAAAATGGTTACTTATTTGTTTCTATTCTTTATATTAATGTTTTTATTTCTATTTAAATTAACATTAATGGGTGAAGATGATCTAGGTTCTTATATTGGATTTAAGATATATTTTTTCTATTTATTATTCAATATAATTTTTTAACATTCAATGTATGTAATCAACCATGGTATATAATATTCTATGGTGTGAAATAAAATGTTTCATATACCTTATTGTTAGTATTATGTGAATTAATATAGTGTTTTTCATTGGTTTTATATATTATATGACTCTCTTTATAATAAATTTTAAATCTATTGAAAAAATAAAAATACATATTTTTGAATTATGGATATATATTGTAAGTAAATAAAATGATTTTTAAAATATGGGGTGATACATTCTCCCCTCCTTCATTAAATTATATCCTCAAATTTTCTATTACTACCCACTATTAAAACATATATAAGGATATCAATAAAATAAATAAGACCCATGATATAATATCATCTTCAATACATTATGTAAGGTAATTAATCACATATTTTTCTTTATAATTAGGACATATTGATATTATAAATCATTTTTCTAAATATTAAATCATAGTTATCATTAATTATTATGATTTTATAGATATATACCTTTCTAATATTCATATTCAAGATATTATTTGAAACCAAAAACTAAAATTAAAAAGGAAGTGATAATATCCAATAAAGTGTAAATGATCATAAGAATATGAAAAAATAAATACTAACATGTTTTCTTATATGAAACCTATATTTTAATAAATGATACTTGAGGTTAATATATGATATAATTGGATCAACATATAATGTGATGACCCAGACCCCCCTTGGTCCCTTCCTTTGCCAAAAATCCGGTTTCCTTGCGGGGTACCGATCGGTGAGACCGACCGGTGAGACCGATCGGTGACACCGATCGGTGAGACCGGCCGACGTCGCCCGGCCTTGCCAAGTTGTTCCAGTAACGTTCCTTTTTCGCAAATAGGGTTTTAAACCCTATTCTGCCTTGTTAAAAAAATATCTTGGGAATCCGAAATGCGCACAATGGTTTTAATTAAATGCTTCATTAATTCATGGGTCGGTTAAAACCACCCAGCGCCATTAATGATGAGTCAAGCCACATGGTCAACCCACGACTCCCTCGTCTTCCGTGGTTTTGTGTTTTTATCTCAACCGTCCCCAACTCTTATAAATTAAGGGTTAGGCTGTGGCTTTCCCCCTTCTTCGATCGTGGCTCTTCTGGTGCATCGGGACCGCTGCGTCGTTATCCGTAAAGTTCCGCGCCCCTGGCCTAAACGTCGATCATCTATCAACATGTAAGGAATTTCTCTCATCTCTCACTTTTGTGTATCATGCGGGGTGGGCGTTACTTTTGTTCCTATGGAATTGGTTGAACCAAACCCTAATGAAGATAATAAACGAAGTTCTAAAGGAAGAAGGGGAAGGGGTTGTGATCGTTGTTATGCTTTATCTTGAATCATCCTTTTTGTTGTGCTGGTTCATGTTTTCTGAAAATCGAGGCCGTTGGTGGTCGTTGTGTGTGCACTGTTGAATCCCCTCGTGATGTTTTAAATGGGTTGCTGAGATTGTGAACTCCTGCTGTAAAATTGGTTAACCACTATATCCAGCTGAATAATTGAAAGCACCAGGATCGGCCCTTCTGTGATAACTCCCGGTTAGAACATACGGAATTTTGAAATCATGGAGTGTGTTAAGTCGTTTAAACCTGAAAATTCCTGACTTGTGCGGGTAGCGGTAGTTGGCTGGAAATGTGGGAGGGGATGGGATCCCCTGTTCTTTTTATACTCTCGGTGGCTGTGTGAATTTGGGGGATGGGATCTCCTGTTGGTATGGTTTCAGTGGTTGTGAGTTTTTATCACAAATTGGGGAGAGATCCTCTGTTGGCAGAACCGGGTGTGGGTGTTTTGGTTGATCTACGCTTTGAATTTTTCCTTGGTTATGCCTATGGTAGTTGCCCAGTAGTGCTTAAAATTCATTGAACATTTTGACTGAACGTGAAACAAGAATGGGACAAATGGTTTGTGGGTAAGGGTCATGAATTTTGACTCGGACGTTGTGGTGTTGTGTTCTGTAGGTTGTCTAGGAAAACCTATGTTTTGGGTGAGTGTTTGTTACCTATATCTATACTTGTAGCTTTGTGTTTCTTATTCGCGCCCCACCCAAGTTGAGCACTTAGTGCCGAACACCCCCATTTATGGGGGAAGGGTGTTTTTCCCAACACTATCCTTAGTGGCTGGTTATTAGCTCCTTTTCTGCTCCCTTTCCCGGATATCCCAAGTACCTTCGGGCAGGCTGTGATGGCCTGAAGTCCATTATTAGCCCAAGAACCATCGGGCAGGGTGTTGTGGTGGTTGGCCAGGTGTGTGCGGCAGGTGGTTTCCCAAGTGTCTTCGGGATGAGGCCCAGGTGCTTTCGGGCGTGGCAGTGGGTCCTTTTAGCCCAGGTGTCTTCGGGCGTAGCGGTGGTTGTTCTGGCCTAGGTGTTTGCAGGCATGGTTACATGTGACAGTTGAGGCCCAGGTGTGTGCGGGCGGGATTTGGCAGTGGGACTGCGTGTGGTTGTGGCCCAAGTGTGTGCGGGCGGGTGTGGCAGTGGGACTGCGGTGAGAATGGCGGGATTGGTCCGATGCGTAGGATGTCCCAATAACCAGTGGGAAAGTGGCGCGGGGTACCCAAACATCGATGTGCTCTTATATATATATTACCCGACGTGCGTTATTTGGGGAGCGAGCCTTGGTGAGGCCTGGGATGGATAGTTTGCCTTGTAAGGTGTTTGGTTTACTCTTTTCTCACGGGACTTTAGTACGTTCCCCCACTTGTGCACGAGAGTCTTGGTTTTTCCTACTGAGTGTACTCGTATGCTCACCCTACGTATATAAAACTGCTTTCAGGTCTCCAGGAGGACTTCGGGGATCACACAGGACCTTACTAGCTCGGACTTTTGGAGCAGTTGCAGTTGTTTCTCTCTTCTTTTTTTTGTACTTACCTTGTAGTCATCTTTTTGCACTTTGTGGCTTTCACTTTTGAAACATGCATGTGGGAATGGTTTACTTTTGGCTTTACTTTTCTTTCTACCTTGGTGTTGTTGGGTTTTCTCCTCCTTATCTTTTGATCCTATAAAATAAAAAGGGTAATTCCTTCCATTTGAGAGAATTTCCTATACCCTTGGTGCTAGTCGCCACTCCGGGACCTATTGAAGGCGGGTTTCGGGGGTCATTATCTCTCCTTCAACTTAAAGAAGGAAGGGCCTGGAAATCTGCTGACTTTTCCCTTCTTTTGGTGAAGGCGGGTCATGACAGAATGGTATCAGAGGCGGAGGTTGAGAGATAGGACGGAGTCTGGGGTTAGGCACAGTAAGGATTGCATGGGATGGTAAGGCAACAGCGTTGGGTGACCTTGGTGCGTGAATTAGGCCAGGGAGGACCGGCTAGGACACGGGATTTTAGGGCCCCCCGTGATCCGATGCAAGGACTCTGGACCTACTGAACGACCAAGTGAGGCCACACTGATTTCAGGGTAGAGACCCTAGGAAAGGTACATGCATCATAAATGACTTGTGTTCTTGTGTTTCTGGGATGTCTTGGGAAATTAAGAATAAATTAAATCTTAATAAGTTTTGAGAACGGTTTTCTTTGCACTACTGGGCTTAGGCATTCCTTGTTTTCCTTGCAACTATGGCACCCAGAAGGCGACCACGTGTGGTACAGGCGATCGAGACTCCTGAGGCTACTTTGGCCAATCGGCAGAGAGCTGATCGGGAGGAAGAGGACGACCAGTGGCAGAAGACTCTTCGAGCCTTTCAGCGATAGGCCCTCGAGAAATACGAGGGCAGCACCTCCGACATGAAGACGGAAGGCTGGCTGGAGGAGCTAGTCATAGCCTTCGGCCTGATTCGGGCCCCGACGGAGTACTGGGTTCCTCTGGCTGTTAGCCAGATGCGAGGAGCGGCACGTCAGTGGTGGATGCTTCACCTGGGGAGTAGGAAAGAGTCTGAGGTTGCTTGGGTGGACTTCGAGAAGGAGTTCCGGGCGGATTTTCTCTCCTCGACAATGAAGGCGGAGAAGAGGCAGGAGCTACTCTCCCTCCAGCAGGGGAGCATGTCCGTGAGGGAACTTGGAATCAAGTTCGAGGACCTCCTGCGTTTTTCTCCGGACCTCTTTCCCGATGAGGAGTCTCGGGCAAGACGTTTGGAGGAGGCGCTCCGACCCTCCCTCCAGTATGCTGTTACCCCCTTTACCCTCCTGACATACTTAGAGGTTCAGAAGAAGGCCGAAGTGGTGGAAAGGATGCACGCTCTAGGCGGACTGTCGCGAGAAGGGATCCAGCTGGGACCATCGAAGGGGAATGCCGTCAGCACCAGGCCTCCAGCATCGGGACCCTCCAGGTTCCGACCCGCAGGGAGCAGACCGCAGCAGTTTCAGTTTCGATCCCCTGGCCCACGTTCTTTTCCTTCAGGCTCGGGACCACGGTGCTTCATCTGCGGGAGCCCTGGACATCTTCGGAGCCAGTGCCCCGATCGGGTGCAGTACAGCAGTGGCAGTCATCCCCAGCATCCGCCGCAGCAGCAGTTCCCAGCCAGACCCTTCCAGCAGCAGCAGCAGGGACAGCGAGCTCCCGCTCCTCCGCAGACAGACATAGGAGGGGGAGGCCGACCTCAGGGCGCTCCCCAGGGACTTCGACCAGGGCGTGGTCGGGGAGGTGGCCGACAGCCGAGGGGCAGGGGAGCTGGGCGTGGACAGTTACACGCCCCAGAAGCAACAGTTCCAACGGGGCCAGAGGTTGTTCGAGGTACGATCAGTGTGTTTAGCACTCTTGCTTATGCTTTGTTCGATACCGGAGCTTCGCACTCCTTTGTTGCACCCGGTCTAGCCCGCGCCTTGGGTCTAGATGCCGAGAGACTTCCAGTGCCCCTGGTGTTGAGCACACCAGTTGGAGGTCAGACCGACTTGCTGTTCGTTTGTCGGGGATGTAGACTGATGTTGGGGCCGCATCAGTCGGTTAAGGATCTCCTTCTACTACAGATTCGGCCGTACGATGTCATCCTAGGCATCGACTGGCTATTTTCTGTGTGCGCCGTCATCGACTGTTTCCAAAGGAGGGTGGTATTCTCCAGTTTGGACGGCCAGCGTGTTACTTTCACCGGCGAACGGAGCTGTCCGAAAGGAAACAGGAGGAAGGAACCTCTCCTCTCCTTGTTGACCGAACTGACGATAGAATCAACAGATGCGGAAATGGTGGAAGTACCAGAGATCGTTCGTGAATTTATGGACGTCTTTCCTGAGGAGGTGACGACTCTACCCCCTCGACGTGATATCGAGTTCGGGATAGACCTGCAGCCCGGCTCTCGACCAATCTTGATGGCTCCTTACCGGATGGCACCTTCGGAACTACGGGAGTTTCGGATACAGATTGACGATCTGATGAAGAGAGGTTATGTTCGTCCAAGTGCATCACCGTGGGGTGCCCCAGTCTTGTTCGCAAAGAAGGCAGATGGTGGCCTCAGGTTGTGCATCGATTACAGGAGGCTGAATCAGGTAACGATCAAGAATCGCTACCCTCTTCCGAGGATAGATGATCTTTTCGACCAGCTGAAGGGGGCAAGATGGTTCTCGAAGATCGACCTGCGATCCGGGTACCACCAGCTGAGGGTGAAGGATAGGGACGTCCCGAAGACGGCATTCAGGTGCAGGTATGGGCACTTCGAGTTCGTGGTCATGCCCTTTGGTGTTACGAACGCCCCGGCCGTGTTCATGGGGCTTATGAACTCCATCTTTCGGGAGTACCTGGATCGGTTTGTGGTGGTGTTCATCGACGATATCCTGATCTACTCAAAGTCAGAAGAGGACCATGCAGAGCACCTGAGGACAGTTTTGGAGGTCCTCCGAAAGCACCAGCTCTATGGGAAGTTGTCAAAGTGCAAGTTCTGGGCACGAGAAGTGCACTTCCTCGGACATGTAGTGTCTGAGCAGGGAGTAGCAGTCGACCCATCAAAGGTTGAGGCAATTGTTTCTTGGGTAGCACCCAAGAATGTGGCGGAAGTTCGGAGTTTCCTCGGACTGGCAGGCTACTACCGGAGATTCGTACCCAACTTCTCCCGGGTAGCAGCCCCTTTGACGGCTTTGACCAAGAAGGACCAGGTTTTCATGTGGAGCGAGCAATGTGAGTCGTCCTTCAGCTACCTAAAAGAAAAACTGGTTAGTGCCCCAGTGTTGAGATTTCCAGGAGAAGGGATGGCCTATGAGGTATTCTGTGATGCATCGGGACAGGGCCTGGGGTGCGTATTGATGCAGCGACAAGGGGTGATCTCTTACGGGTCCAGGCAGCTACGCCCCCATGAGCGGAACTATGCCACCCATGACCTGGAGCTTGCAGCGGTAGTATTCGCATTAAAGCTGTGGCGACATTACCTCTTTGGGGAGCGCTTTTTGGTCTTCACCGATCACAAAAGCTTGCGCTATATCTTCTCCCAGCGTGACTTGAACTTGCGACAGCGGAGGTGGGTCGAGTTTCTCCAGGACTACGACTTTGAGATCTCATACACTGAAGGTAAGGGAAACGTTGTGGCTGATGCCCTGAGCAGGAAGCCGCATCAGGAGGTGGTTCGGGAATCTGCTGATGCTTGGAAGGCGATGGGGGATTTGGCTGCCTTGCACTTGGATGCAAGGGTGGAAGGTACTAGAGGCTGTTTGTTTCAGATGACGGTACAGTCCTCTTTGTTGCAGCAAGTGGAAGAGTCTCAGTGGGGAGATCCTGAGGTGGAAGTGTTACGGGATCGTGTCGATCAGGGGAACGCCCCGGAAGGATGGTCGGAGGACAGCCGACATCGGATGCTCTTTCATCGGAGGTTGTTTGTTCCAGAGGTGATGCGTGATGAAGTCCTTCGTGAGTTCCATAGCTCAGCCTTGGCAGTACATCCGGGTGTTTCGAAAATGTACCAAGGCTTGAGGGGACAGTTTTGGTGGCCTGGGGTGAAACGGGCAGTGGCAGAGATAGTGGCTAAATTCCTGGTGTGTCAGCAGGTGAAGGCTGAACACCGTGTTCCTGGTGGTCTGTTGCATCCTCTAGATGTTCCCGAGTGGAAGTGGGACGACGTCTCGATGGACTTCATCACGGGACTACCCAGAGCTCAGGGCGGGCATGATTCTATCTGGGTAGTGGTGGATCGATTGACAAAATCTGCTCACTTCTTGGCTATCAAGGAGTCAGGACCCGTGAGTACCTTAGCACAGAGGTACGTGGATGAGGTGGTGCATTTGCATGGAGTTCCGAAAACCATCGTCTCAGATCGGGACACTCGGTTCACCTCACGAGTCTGGAAGGGGTTACAGCATGCTTTTGGCACCCAACTACGCCTTAGCACTGCTTTTCACCCTCAGACTGATGGACAGACAGAGCGGACTATCCAGACCTTGGAGGACATGCTGTGAGCATGTGTTCTGGATTTCGGAGGATCATGGGTACGACACTTTCCTTTAGTAGAGTTTGCCTACAACAACAGTTTTCAATCTACTATCGGCATGGCTCCTTTTGAGGCTTTGTATGGAAGACCATGTCGTTCACCCTTATGCTGGGCAGGGGTTGGTGAGACTGGTACTCTTGGACCAGAAGTAGTGCAGAGCACCACGGAGAAAGTCCAGCTAGTGCGGGAGAGGATGAAAGCAGCTCAGGATCGGCAGAAATCTTATGCTGATCTTTGGAGGAGGCCCCTGAAGTTCGAGGTGGGAAATCATGTGTTTTTGAAGGTTTCCCCTCGAAGGGGGCAGCGGAGGTTCGGAAAGGGGAGTAAGCTCTCCTTTAGGTTCATCAGACCTTTCGAGGTGCTGAGGCGAGTTGGCGAGGTAGCATATCAGCTGGCCCTACCACCTCAGATGGAGAGGGTCCATGACGTCTTCCATATCTCCCAGCTTCGTCAGTACTTACATGATGACTCTCATGTCATCAACTGGGGAGAGCTAGATGTGGGAGGAGACGCGACCTTCGAGGAACGGCCAGTCAGAATCGAGGATCGCAAGGAGAAAGTGCTCCGTGGATGAACCGTCGGCCTGGTTCGTGTGTTGTGGAGACATGGCGGCCTCGAAGAGAGTACGTGGGAGAGGGAAGCACAGATGCGTGCCCAATACCCCGAGTTGTTCTGAGATTTGAACCTTTGGTGCCTGTTGTGATAGAACTTTTGACCTTTTTGACTATGAAATGTGCTAGTTCCTTTCCTCTGTTATGTGTGGAAAGCCCCGACTAAAGGGAAGGGGAAACCCGACCCCTAATCAGGACGCATTAAGTTGGATGTGATTAAACCCGTGCGGGCGAGTCAGTGCCGCCCAAAGCGGATAATATCTTGACATGGGGGAGGGGAAAATCCCCAAACCCACATGACCGGGCGGTTTGGCATGGTATGTTGCTTGGTTCTTGGCAGGGAGTGTTTTCAATTAGAGGGGGTCCACTCCTAAGAGGTATCTTCGAAGATGGTTGTTCGGATCCTCTCTTTCCTTCTGGTTTGTTTTGATTCTCGGGGGCGAGAATCGTTTAAGAGGTATCTGATGTGATGACCCAAACCCCCCTTGGTCCCTTCCTTTGGCAAAAATCCGGTTTCCTTGCGGGGGTACCGATCGGTGAGACCGACCGGTGAGACCGATCGGTGAGACCGACCGGTGAGACCGATCGGTGAGACCGACCGGTGAGACCGATCGGTGAGACCGATCGGTGACACCGATCGGTGAGACCGACCGGTGACACCGATCGGTGAGACCGACCGGTGAGACCGACCGGTGAGACCGATCGGTGACACCGATCGGTGAGACCGGTCGGTGAGACCGATCGGTGCGACCGATCGGTGAGACCGGCCGACGTCGCCCGGCCTTGCCACGTTGTTCCAGTAACGTTCCTTTTTCGCAAATAGGGTTTTAAACCCTATTCTGCCTTGTTAAAAAAATATCTTGGGAATCCGAAACACGCACAAAGGTTTTAATTAAATGCTTCATTAATTCATGGGTCGGTTAAAACCACCCAGCGCCATTAATGATGAGTCAAGCCACGAGGTCAACCCAAGACTCCCTCGTCTTCCGTGGTTTTGTGTTTTTATCTCAACCGTCCCCATCTCTTATAAATTAAGGGTTAGGCCGTGGCTTTCCCCCTTCTTCGATTGTGTCTCTTCTAGTGCATCGGGACCGCCGCGTCGTTATCCGTAAAGTTCCGCACCCCCGGCCTAAACGTCGATCATCTATCAACATGTAGGGAATTTCTCTCGTCTCTCACTTTTGTGTATCATGCGGGGTGGGCGTTACTTTTGTTCCTATGGAATTGGTTGAACCAAACCCTAATGAAGATAATAAACGAAGTTCTAAAGGAATAAGGGGAAGGGGTTGTGATCGTTGTTATGCTTTATCTTGAATCATCCTTTTTGTTGTGCTGGTTCATGTTTTCTGAAAATCGAGGCCGTTGGTGGTCGTTGTGTGTGCACTGTTGAATCCCCTCGTGATGTTTTAAATGGGTTGCTGAGATTGTGAACTCCTGCTATAAAATTGGTTAACCACTATATCCGGCTGAATAATTGAAAGCACCAGGATCGGCCCTTCTGTGATAACTCCCGGTTAGAACATACGGAATTTTGAAATCATGGAGTGTGTTAAGTCGTTTAAACCTGAAAATTCCTGACTTGTGCTGGTAGCGGTAGTTGGCTGGAAATGTGGGAGGGGATGGGATCCCCTGTTCTTTTAATACTCTCGGTGGCTGTGTGAATTTGGGGGATGGGATCTCCTGTTGGTATGGTTTCAGTGGTTGTGAGTTTTTATCACAAATTGGGGAGAGATCCTCTGTTGGCAGAACCGGGTGTGGGTGTTTTGGTTGATCTACGCTTTGACTTTTTCCTTGGTTATGCTTATGGTAGTTGCCCAGTAGTGCTTAAAATTAATTGAACATTTTGACTGAATGTGAAACAAGAATGGGACAAATGGTTTGTGGGCAAGGGTCGTGAATTTTGACTCGGACGTTGTGGTGTTGTGTTCTGTAGGTTGTCTAGGAAAACCTAAGTTTTGGGTGAGTGTTTGTTACCTATATCTATACTTTTAGCTTTGTGTTTCTTATTCGCGCCCCACCCAAGTTGAGCACTTACTGCCGAACACCCCCATTTATGGGGGAAGGGTGTTTTTTCCAACACTATCCTTAGTGGCTGGTTATTAGCTCCTTTTCTACTCCCTTTCCCGGATAGCCCAAGTACCTTCGGGCAGGCTGTGATGGCCTGAAGTCCATTATTAGCCCAAGAACCATCGGGCAGGGTGTTGTGGTGGTTGGCCAGGTGTGTGCGGCAGGTGGTTTCCCAAGTGTCTTCGGGATGAGGCCCAGGTTCTTTCGGGCATGGTAGTGGATCCTTTTAGCCCAGGTGTCTTCGGGCGTAGCAGTGGTTGTTCTGGCCTAGGTGTTTGCAGGCATGGTTACATGTGACAGTTGAGGCCCAGGTGTGTGCGGACGGGATTTGGCAGTGGGACTGCGTGTGGTTGTGGCCCAGGTGTGTGCGGGCGGGTGTGGCAGTGGGACTGCGGTGAGAATGGCGGGATTAGTCTGATGCGTAGGATGTCTCAATAACCAGTGGGAAAGTGGCGCGGGGAACCCAAACATCGATGTGCTCTTATATATATATTACCTGACTTGCGTTATTTGGGGAGCGAGCCTTGGTGAGGCCTGGGATGGATAGTTTGCCTTGTAAGGTGTTTGGTTTACTCTTTTCTCACGGGACTTTAGTACGTTCCCCCACTTGTGCAAGAGAGTCTTGGTTTTTCCTACTTAGTGTACTCGCATGCTCACCCTACGTATATAAAACTGCTTTCAGGTTTCCAGGAGGACTTCGGGGATCACGCATGACCTTACTAGCTCGGACTTTTGGAGCAGTTGCAGTTGTTTCTCTCTTCTTTTTTTTGTACTTACCTTGTAGTCATCTTTTTTCACTTTGTGGCTTTCACTTTTGAAACATGCATGTGGGAATGGTTTACTTTTGGCTTTACTTTTCTTTCTACCTTGGTGTTGTTGGGTTTTCTCCTCCTTATCTTTCGATCCTATAAAATAAAAAGGGTAATGCCTTCCATTTGCGAGAATTTCCTATACCCTTGGTGCTAGTCGCCACTCCGGGACCTATTGAAGGCGGGTTTCGGGGGTCATTATCTCTCCTTCAACTTAAAGAAGGAAGGGCCTGGCAATCTGCTGACCTTTCCCTCCTTTTGGTGAAGGCGGTCGTGACATATAACTATTGCTCTATAACCTTGGATTCTCATGATCATTTTCATATTAATTTCTCTAACCTAACCAGTTATATATCATAACACTATATTAAAATAATTAACAAAGGATTGTAAAAATAATTTTAATCAGTAAAATAATATCCCCTAGGTGTGTCAAACTAGGATGGTAGTTAGAACCATTTTTTGGAACTATGTGAAGATTTAGTTAATATCTCACAATTATTTTTTAGGGGTTTATCCCAATTTTTATATAATATTGAGCATATAGAAACATTTTTTATCTACATGTGGATTAAATTTATATGATACCATACACACTATATATAGAATGATATTAGAAATTTTTATTATATTTTCAATTATCCCAAGATATTTTTGATAATGTTTTATTTTTATAATCACTCAATAATACGAAAACATTCTCTAATAGAAACCGAGATTCCCCGAACATTCAATCATCTCTCTGGTACTAGAATCCAAACATAAAAAATTATATTTTATAAAAATTGTGATAAATAATCTAAAATATCATATATTTTACATTATTTTATTCATTTAATCATTACATCTCTTAAATAATCACACAACACTGAGAATTGATGTGTTAGTGTATTTCGGTATTAACCACATAAATAACATATTTTATAATATTTTTATCATTTATCTATTATTGAGCAGGGATAGAACCCCTTATATATATCCCATAAGATATACTCATCTACATAACAAATGGAATGAAAGTCATAATAATGGCTGATTTCATATTCTTATAATGTAAAAAACCTATTAATATTTTATAAATGTTATAGATTATATGTAATATGAGAATAAAATTCATTAGAAAAATATATTATTAAAAATAATATGGATTCATAGGAATAACCAATAATGTGCCATAGAAGAGAATATATCATCTAATTATTAAACATATACCATGCAACAATAGTTATGAATTATAAAACAATTGTCACAATCTATAGAGAATAACATATGCATATAACGTTAAAATGTTTGATAATAGTAAGTATATAAAATCATTACATTATGAACAATGGTAAAACCCATTCATATCCATGAACAATCATGTGAACAAATCTAAGTGCAATTATGGCCATAAATGATATTGTGAAAAAATATGATCATAATCCTGACCATGAATAATATTGTGGTCGAATATAAAAACAATAATTCCACCCACAATATTGTTAATAAATATTAAATAAACCATTTCCATGTACAATATTGTGATCAAAGCTAAAAGAAATCATGTCTATTCCCAATATTCAATATCACATAAGATAAAAAAACCCTAAACATTGAATTTGAAGGATATATAAGACCCCACATCACAACTATACATGTTTATTCCATATGAAATAATCCATATATCATAGCATGAAATAAACTTTGAATGAAAATGTGTTTTATATCATCTAAAATTGTATCACATAAATTGAAATCAAGAATTCGATCTGATGAAAAAAATTCCATTACAAAAATTGTGTATTTAACATGTACATTTAAGGGGTGATTCATTAAACATAAATCTATTAGGGATATATATTTTTGAAAAAAATATAACATTAGAGGAATAATTTTAAAGATAGTTTTAGAAATAATTTCATATAATTTCATAAAAATTAAAACATATGAGTCAATATTGAAAATTTATTTTGAAAATATGATAAGAAAAAAATATCATGAATTATTTATAATTATATCTAAACAAAAGAAAATTAAAAAATCATCGTGGTTACTAATAGAAAATGTTTAGTGGAACATAAAATATATGAATATGAAAGTGATTTTTTAATTTTTTTAAAATTCCATTATTGAAATACACATCATTTAAATGTTTAAAAACTTATTTTTGAAAGCAAATATATGGACATGTAGGGATATGTTCTTCAATAGGGGATAATAATTGTTCATAAAAAATATGTAATTTTTATAATGAAATATATCCATAAATTATGTATAATTGAATTAAAAAATATTTAAAATTGATTTTAGAAAAATAAAAATATATATTCCTATATAAGAAACATTAAATAAAATATAATAGAAATAGTTGAAAAAATAATTCAAAAATAGAAGGATAAAATTCAATAATAAACCTTACAACATAATAGAAATAAATTTATTTAGAAAATTCATTTTTGAATATAGTTATTTTGTATCAAAAAGAAAATGATTGAGATAATTATAAATTTATTTATAAAACCCATGAATTTTATGAAATCCAGGAAAAACATACCTCTAAATGTATACACACCACCCAATAGAAAAAATGTTGAAAAAAGAATATATCTTAATGAAAGTAAATTTATATGATAAAATCTATAAATATATCATAATATTTGATGTAAAAATTCTTCAAAAATGAGTTTATTAGAATTAATTTTAAGTAAAAAATAGAAATAAAATATAATATAATAATAAAATTGTTGAAACCCTTCTTAAAATTATTAATATTAAGAAGAAACATTATAAATAAAGAAATAAAACTATAGAATGTCTATCAAAATATAAAGTAAAATTTAATTCGACAAATTTGTATAATTTTCCAAACATATAAGAATAAATTTGAAGATGATTCTTAATAAATAATTAAACTATCATTAAGTAAACAAAACCCCATAATTGTATTCTCAATGTCCACTAATGTGATTTTACTTACTATATTATAAATATATCCATCATAATTACATGTTTTCATACCAGATTCTGTTGGATCATAATATAAATGTATATGTGTATTAGATGGCCCCATACAAGAGGGGGTGAATTATTGGTTTAAAAACATTATTTTTAAAACACTTAAGAATGAAGTTTATTTAAGATATGTTAAACTGATACAATTCATAATCAATTCAATAGACCCTATTTGTCTTTGATCTGATGGAAATAATAAGATATAATACTACATGTAAAGTAAAACTATTGTATTTGAAATGAATAACATGATAATAGTTATAAAAATGTTAATGATTCTACCATATAGAGTATGAAATCCCTTAATACAGTATGAATCATAATTGAAACAATTAAAAGTGAATTTAATATGAAAAGAAATGGGAAGCAATACATTTTCATTTGTAATACAAAAAGCGTCAAAAATGTAAAAGTATTACAATTATTTTAACCCAAAGAGAAGGTTATCCATTCACCTAGGATAGAAGATCTATCTTACCACCACATTGGTATGACCTCGATACAATGATCAGAACAGATGTCCTTTTATCCCCAAAAGATGTCGATTAATAGGGTAATTGGTACCTCTATCCTTCGAGAAATTTAAGACCCCCGAAAAGATAATCGAAAACACGTCTTCCTATACATAGAATCCCTCGATCATTATCATAGTGATCGGTCTCACAAAGCAAAAACAAAACACTTATTGAATTATAAAAACATGGAAAAAACTGTTCACTTTTTGCATCTTTGATGAGTTCACACTGAGAAAGAGAGAAGACACAACATCTCTCTCCAGAACTTAATAGTAGAAAATGTTTTTTATTATGGTTTGAATGACCTCCTATTTATGGGCTTCATGTTTCATCAAATATTTTTTCCCCAAATTTCATATTTCATTGAAAAACTCTATGGCACTTTCACACCTAGCATTAAAACTGTCAAAACAAAATAAAATACATGACATGTTTTTGATTGGTAAGTAACCAACTCCACAACCTCATTTTACTTAGAAATAAGTCAGTAAAAAGTATAAAAAATGAGTATGAGATATATGCAATCAGTATTGACGTTATGATAAGTGTGTAATTCTTTTTATAAGTACAATTCGTAACAAGTTTTCTAAGATCATCACAATAATGCATATTGATTACAAATTATAACATGGTTTCGATTCTTAACATAGTTACAATGCATGATAATTAATCTAGTTACAATTCTTGATACATGAAATTGTGATACAATACTTATCATGATTATGATACATGAGTAAAATGAAGTACTTATCATGGTTACGATTTCTGATTATAATGCAATACACAATCAGGTTACATTTTCTGACTAGGATTCAGTGCATAATCTGGTTATTATTCTAAACCAATATATAAAACAAGGTGTATGAACAACAAACACGACTTTTATAAGGATACATCAAACATGAAAAATAGTCCATGATTACGATTGTTAAAACAAAATACGTGATAAAAATATACGTAATTACAATATATGTGAATTGGGATTAAAAAAAATGATTGATGAAAATGTTGAAACATGTTTTGACTCTATAATATCCCCCTTTTTTAAAGAAAATAACAAAACAAAAACAAAACAAGATTGAAAAAAATAAAGGCTTATCTCTCCCTAAGTTTAATAACTCTGGTTAAAACAACTAATTCGATCATTTTTTTAAACAAATCTCAAGTGATCATATTATCTTTAATTTTTCTTATGACATATACCCCTTAATTATAAATTAAAAAAAATATTTTTAAATCCATTATCCCTTGTTTTTATTTTCATTAAGAATAAGGGAAAGAATTTATTTCCTATAAATAATTTGAGAAATAGAGTAATAATAATAAATATTACTTAAATTTTTTTTATTACAACAAGAGTTCAACCATCATTTTTTGCAATTTTGTTTTTCCAAAATATTAAAAAATGGGAGTTTCATATTCTTGAACACATTTCTATACTAAATGAGCTTGTCACGAGCTTCTTGATGAGACTTCAACTTATTATCTTGTCTAGAAATAATATTTTCTTACTTCTGGATCCAATTTTCTTGAATTAGATTAATAGCTTCTTGATCTTTATGTCTTGCTTCCTGGTTATATAAATTACCCATCCTGCGTTGACATGATTTTTCTAAGATATGTACTCTATTTTAGAGTAAAACTAACTCATTAATCATTATTGCAAAATTTTCCATTAAAATCTCATGCCCCTTTAAGGATACTTCTTTTGAGGTAACAGGTCTTTTAAATTCTTCAGTCTTTTCATTCAAATCATCCATAAACATTAGATAGAGAGTGTTGAGTGTCTTTACCTGATGTACTGATTCTCCCTACCTGTCCAAATGGTTCCTTAGGATTTCATAAAAATTATTATGACACTTCACAAAATTATTTAAATACTTACTGTTCTCACCAGAATGTTCCTTAAAAATATGGAAAATGGATTCAAGACATAGAAACTTGTCCATCAAAACCTTTACAGAATCTGTTCTATCATTACAGGCATTTGAAAGAATTTACATCCTCACATCAGATTTTGGAATAAATGTTAATAGATTCTCCAATATATTTAAATCATGTTCAATGTACTGAACCCCTATCCCAATGATTTCTTTTTCAGTGTCCATGTCCTCAATGAATTTTGGAAGATCACCAAAATGAATCTCAATACCGATTATTTGAGATCACTAATTCAGATTATTATCAAATTCTTCCACTTTCTCAGCTTCTTCTTCTGCTTCTTTATTAGAAATGTGAATGAACCTCTCAGAGGAAACATTTTTAGATCCTATCATGGATGGATTAGGATCCGGAGTTGGTTAAACAGAAGATGGTACTTCTGATGACTCTATAGTAAGACATTTATTGTTGGTGTCATATTTTTCTTCAACTTCTATTTCCTTTGTTCATGTTCTTCTTGACTATATTCCTCTAGAACTTCTTCTTCTTCTTCCTCTTATTCATGTTATTTTTCAAGATATTGTGTAACTGAATATTCAGAATAATGTTTCCCCATGCATTCCCTACTGGAACTAATTGATCATTACAAGATGGATCCCTTATTTCAATTTCAGATTTTAGTTTCATATCTATTCTTAAAATGACATCAATATCAATAGCATCTGACTTTTTTTTTCATCCATCCCTCATTTATCTCTTCTTATTTTAAATTCTTTTCAAATCTTACTTTTAAATCCAAAGGTTCAGCCGAATCTAATCCAAACTGAGGATGCCCTTCATTACTTTCTTGTTTTTGCTTCATCTATTCAGCAATAACCTCATCGAATACAACATTATACTTATTTATTGGGTTGGAGTTGTATCCTTAACTACCATTATTTTATTCTAAGATGACTTGGATGTCATTGAAGTATTCTCACTACCTTCAGCATCATCCTTTTATTTCTCATCATCCAAATCAATCTCTAAGTTTTTCAATTCAAAATTGAAATTTAATTTTAGCATCATTACCATATCCTTACTAAATATGGGATCTTTAAAGAAGACTGATCTGACTTAATTTCAATATTACACAATCCCAAGCACTCTTTTATAAACACACTGATAATCGATGGAAACATGATCAGAAGAGATTTTATACCACCAGATTTGAGCTTCTTAATTCATTGGAAAATAAACCCCATAAGTTTAAAATTCTTTATGTTGACTAAGTAGTCGAGAACATACACATTTGAAAGTTTCAAAGATTCCTTATCACCTTCTATTAGCACCAATAACCCTTGTATCCAAAGAGATCTAAGTCTATTATCTCCTGATATATGACTCACATTTCTTTTATCCTCATGAATTTCAAAAATGGTTTTATCTGGTTTATACCTATCAGAGGTTATATCATCTTTTGGTGACTTATGAGAAAGACATAATGCATCTCCCTAAAATAGAACATCTATAAATGTAGCTGCCTATTTTAAAGAAGCTGTATAAGTTATGACATAAATTTTAAATGAAATCACACGATCATTTTCTATCTCTGCTGATTCGTAAAATTGAAACACCTCATCATGACAGACTTAATCCGGATTAGAACCTAGTCTTTCCACACAAATTGCTTCCCAGCCTTGAGAACATATAATTGTTCTCAATGAAGAATCAAAAGACTCATAAAAATCTTGAGAGACAATCCTTTTACCATGGAAATTCATGGAAGAGAAATTCTTTAGAGGCATTTCTTTTGGAGACGAAACAGAAGAACCATACTTGAAAGACTCCCTCAAACCCTCAAGAACTTGTTGATTTTGAAAGTGGATATGATATTTGATTATGAAAACTGAGGTGATAATTGATAGGACTTTTCTGGCTATTTATAGATCATATTGTCTTGGGAGAAAACACAGATGTAATCAATGTGGGAAATATTCTCTTAAAAATAATTGACGATCAAGATTAGATCTAAGAGATCTAATGGTGCTGAATGATTTTGAACTCTTGAGGTTTTATTTTAAAGGAAACAATATTCATATTGAAACTAATTTATAAGTAAAATATGGAAATGAGAAATAACAATTAACATAACCATGTTAATGTTTTAGAAAATGTACTGGTCACGGTAATAATATTGAATTTTGGTTTTAGTATATTGTCCATAACCAAACAAACAAAAACAAATAATGAATCTAAAATTGATAAAATCAAATAAGATGTTACTGATGATTTAGAAATTATAGAATAATCCACAATGATAGTCTAGTACTGATAATAATATTTCAGTATTAAAAAGTTAATCCAATATTGATTGCACAATATCGATAAAGTAATGAAATATAAATAGTTTAGAAGTGACTAGATGATTCAATATCGACATTCTAAATATTGTACCGAAAAATTTGGAAACCAAAACATAAAACCCTTATAAACATAAAAATGATATAAGTTAGAAACATATAATGGAAAACTAAAGAGTAAAACCAATTAACAGTAAAAAAAATTGAATGTGATAAACTGTAAAACAAAAAGTGAAATGAAATGTATAAATCCCTAATGAAAAATGAGTAAATCCATCTAGGGAGATGGATTAAACATGAAATAGATGTGAATCATTACATTATAGTGATCATTCCATATTTTTGTTTAATTTATTTAAATCTATCAGATGATAATGATTTTGTGAAAATGTCTGCAAGTTGTTCTTAGATTCCGATGAATTGTAAAATAATACATTTTTGTATGATCCCTAAGAATGTGTTTCTGAATATATATGTATTTAGAACGTGATAGATTTTCATGGTTTTTACTAAGATAAATGGCACTAGTATTGTCACATATTATTTGAGTTTTTGAGAAAGACATTCCCTTGTTAGTGAGAGTGTGTTTCTTCAACAGCATCTGAGGACAACAACTTCCATCTTCTACATATTCAGCTTTAGCAGTGGGAGGTGATACTGAGTTTTGTTTCTTACATGAACATGAAAAAAAAGAATATCTTAAAAATGGAATGTTTCAGATGTACTCTTTCTATCCATTCTACATCGACCAAAGTTAGTATCTGGAAAAAATTTCAAAACAAAATCATTTCCAAGAGAATAGAATGGTCCTAAATGAATTGTTCCTTTTAAGTAGTGAAAAATTATTTTCACTGATTTTAAATGAGATTATTTTGGTTTATATTAGTATCTTTCACATAATCATACCAAAAACATTATTTTTGGATCACTATCTATTATGTATAAAAAACATCCTATCATACCTATAAAAGTTGATTGATCCACAGGTATCCTAGATTCATCATGATCAAGTTTATCTGAGGTATTAATTAGTGTGAAAATACTTTTTGAAATTTCATATCCATACTTTTTGAGTCGGTCACTGATATACTAATGTTGGGATACATAGGTTTCTTCTGGTTTTTGAAATATTAGAAAACCTAAAAAATTGATAACTAACCAATGAAAATAATTTCAAACTAATATTTTATTACATTTTCAAAAGAAATGGATAAGGATTGCTGAGTTGGAACAAATATAATGTCATCAACATAAATTTGAACTATTAAAACATTTTTCTTTTCCATTAATATTAAAAACAAATTGGTCAGGAGTACCTTTTTCATTATTGTTTTGTAAATAAAATCTTGTGAGTCTATCATACCATGATCTTGGGTCTTGTTTGTGGCCATAAAAAGATTTGGTATGTTTGAAAACATTATAAGGATGTTATGGATCTACAAAAACATGGGGTTGATTGAAAATAGTTCTTCTTGAACAAAATAATTAAGAAAATAACATTTATCCTTCATTTGAAAAGTATTGAAATTTAAGTAACTTCAACGGATAATAGAATTCAAATATATTCAAGTCTGGCTACCGGATCATAGGTTTCTTCATAGTCTATTCCCTCTTGTTGATTATACCCCTTAGCAACAAGTCTTGATTTATTTCTTTCTATGAATCCGTTTCATAACATTTGTTTCTGAAAACTTATTTCAAATAAGTTATAGTTGGTTCTTTAGGTATTTCAACCAACTTCAAGACATGAATCTTATCAAATCCATTTAGGTAATCTTCCACTGCCATAATCCATTATGCATTACCTATGTCATCATTTAAATTTTTAGGTTCAAACTGAGAATGAGAGTAAATATATTTTATTTCATTTCTCAAGTAATTTATGGTCTTTACAGGTTGATTTACATCTCCAATGATATTATCGCTAGGATGATTCTTAATAAACAATTTATTTTGGTTTTGAAAAATCTGTTCATTTACATATGATAGAAATTATTCTTGGGTAAATTATTTAGAAACATTTTATTGAGTGTTTCCATTTTCAGATGATATTTCAATCAAAGGTGATAATTATTTTGTGAAAATACATTATTTAATATAGATAATGATTATTTAAAAATAAAAGGGTTAGTTTCATCAAATTTATCAGTTAACTATTTCTTAAACAGTGAAAATGTTTATATTCAAAACCTTACAATCCATTGAAGTTGTGGAATAACCTAGAAAGATTCTTTCATCAGATTTGTGTGCAAAACAATGTAAGCTTTTTTTTTCTTTTCAATATGAATACTTTGTATCCAAACACTCTAAAGTATAAAACTTTATGTGTTTGGCCAATCCAAAACTCAGAAGGTGTTTTATAAAGAAAAGTTCTAGTCAAAACAAAATTTATAGTATAACAAGTTGTACTAATAGCTTCACCCTATAAATTAATAGAAATTGAGTATTCTCTTGACATGGTTCCTGTTATTTCTAGAATAATATGAACAATTCTCTTAAAAAACCATTTTATTGAGGGGTTTATGGATCTGAAATTTTGTGAGTAATTCCGTTTATACTAAAAAAAGGTTTCGATATCTGAATTTTAAATTCTACACCTTGATCACTACATATAGTTATCAATAGTATTTTTTCCCATTTTTAACTTGGTCTTTAAATTTTTTGAAATAGAAAAGTCTTCAGATTTAATTGCTATAAAATAGGCCGATATAAATCTATTATAGTCATCAACTAAATCAAATAAATAGTATTTTCCTTCAATGTTTCCAGTTTGTGTAGGATCGAAAAGATCCATGTGAACTAACTTTAATTCATTTGAGGTTAAAACTTTATTGATTGATTTAAAATTGGTTTTATTTTTCTTTCCATATTGAAAATGGTTTCAAACCATTTAAGAATCAAACATAATATCTGTTATATCGATAATAATTCATTTCATTGAAGGCTTATAATGGTTCCTTAGGTTATAGTGTCCTGACCTACTAGGCCATAACAATGATTTGTCTTCCATTTCACTTAAGAAATGTAATTCTTGGCTCCTATGGTCTTTTATTTTTATTATGTATACATTCTCATTCCTATGGGTAAAATGAATGAATTAATCCTCAGAGTTGTGAACTAATGATTTATCAATTCTAATATTCACAAGGTAACCTTCATCACATAACTGACTTATGCTTATAATGTTATTATTAAGACCTTTGAAAAATAAAACATTTGAAATTAAAAAAATTTCTAAAAGAACAATATTACATATTCCAATGATCATTCCCTAAGCATTATCTCTGAAGGTCACTCTTACACCTTCAATTTCAATAATCTTTTCAAATAAATATTTGTTACCTGTCTTGTGTTGAGAAAAAATTCTATCCATGTACCAAATTTGTTTTTTGTTGGTACACATCTTATTTTCCTGAAAAATAACCAATTAGTTTTTTGGAACCAATAATTGTTTCAATCTGGATATATTAAATAAAATAATTTTGGTAATCTAGATTTGTATTGAATAACGGGCTTTTTTAAATCCTAAATATTGAGTTTTATTATGTGAACAACATATTTCGAAATTTCCACTACATTTACATTTGTAAAAAATTGGGCACTTTGAGGAAAAAAATAATTATTATTAAAAATGGGTTTTGAGTAAGTCTATCCAAAACCATATGTATTCTATAATGGGTGAATTTGAGAATAGATCTTATCAAAATTTTCTTTTCCATAGGTAATGTTTGATAAATGTTTCTTAAAAGAATATATTTTAGATTTTTGTCTAATTATTAAATTATTTTTTTCAAAATATTTTTTTGAATTATTTTTGGGTTCAAAAACACTCTTCTTTAAATGAAGTAGTTCATGTTCTATAGAATTTATATCTTTATTAGCACATACTTATTTATGATACTTTGAAGTATTTTCAAAATCAAGTGTTTTATGATCAAGATCATTTGACAGATCTATTACTTTTTTTGTAAGAATGGATATTATAGAATTTTCCTTATCAATATTTTTCATGAGTTTTGAATTTTCATTCTCCATTAATTCATAAAATATATAAAATTCTTCAAAGGAAGGTAAACTTTCTTCTATTGAGGATGATTATTCATCTATGGAGTAATAATTCTTCCCATTCGGGTAAATTTCATTTAATAATAAATTTTAAGGTATTTAGCTTTGTATACCTTGGCCATGTAGTAATGATTTTAAATTTGTATCATGGCTATGAGTCTTATGTTTCTCCGACCAAAATATATGTAGTTTGACGATTCGTCGGATGAATCACCACCACTTTCACTTTAGGTATCATTTTCCATCAACAATTTTTTTTGTCTTTTACTTGAAATAAATTTTATTGTTTCTTCTAGAATATTTATACTTTCTGTCTTTTCTTTTTAGTAAAGTAAAATGTGGTCTAATATGACCCGCTCATTTTCATTCATAACAAGTGACCTCAGAATATTTGTTTTCTTTTCTATCTATCATTTTAAATATGTATTTAAAGTCTTTCATTCCAACAATATTGTTAATCCGTCGAGCAAGTTTGTATACTTCATTATTTGAGTGATCACTATCGCTTGATTATGATATAAAAATAACGTTCTTAGATTTTGATCATGTTATCCTTTCTAGTGTCATAGCTTTAGTAGTGGTAAAATCTACACTCCCATTACCATTCATCTTCTTATTGAAATCAGAATCTCTTTTCATTATAGTCTCGTGCTGAAGTAGATTTCCAATTAAATTATCATGAGTGATTTGAGTAACTTTTTTATTTTCATTAATATCTTTTTTTTATTCCCACTAGTTAGGAATTGTATCAATAATATTGTCTAAAAGTTCGTCATGGTCAAGACCATTCAATCCCATAGATTGTATACTATTTATAATTTTCATAAACCTTTCTTTCACCTTGCATTTTGGTTCTCCTTAAGGAAAACAAAACCCATGATATTCTTCTCAAAGCATTTCACTTCTTATTTCTATAACTTTGGAAGTACAAAAAAGCGTGAATTATAGTTTTTTCATATACAATTGGTAGCTTCACAAGATAATATCTAACTATATATATTCCTGGTCATGGAACATAGAAAAGTATGGAGTACCATTTAATTCAGTCGATATTTTTGTTTGTCATGATTATTGATGGTACCGACATCCTTGTTTAGGATTTTGTAACCATTAGTAATCATGATAAAGCCATCCACTCCAGTATTAATAACAAATTTTTTCATTTGTTCTCTCGAGTACTAAAAATATTTCTTATCAAATATAGGTTGTTTAGTTGGATTTAGAGTTTCAATTGATCCAACACTAATTTATAGAATTTTATATGAAAATACGTTTCCACTCCACACATTAGTGTGGTAAGTAGTTATAAACAAAATATTTGTAAATGTAATACAATTTTATTTCCAAAAGAAATACAAAAAGTGATAAACAATAGTGGATAAATCCTTTGATGCCATTTTTTTATCGATATATAAATGTATATGGATATTTGATGACACACTTCAAGAGAGGGGGTGAGTTGTATGTTTAAATCATTTTATTTAAAACACTTAATAAATTTTAATTTGAATAGATTTTAAACTAGTTCAATTCACAATCAATAAATAGACCATATAGGTCTTGGATCCAATAAAAATACTAAGATATAATACTACAAGTATTGTAAAACAATTGTATTTGAAATGAATTCAATGATCAAATTAATACAATTGTTAATTATTTTACCATATAGCATATAGAATCTATTAATACAATATGAATCGTAATTGAAACAATTAAAACTGAATTGAATATGAAAAGAAATAAGAAACAATTCAAATAAATTTATAATTCAAAAAGCATCAGAAATGTAAAAGTATTGCAATTATTTTAACCCAAATAGAAGGGTATCCTTTCACTTAGGATAGAATATATGTCTTACCACCACCTTTTTAGGCCTTTGATATGATGATCAGTGTAGATGTCTTCCTGTCCCCGGAATTCCTCGACTAAGAAGCTAAGCAGAACCTCTGTTCATCTAGAAATTTAAGACCCTAGACACAATGATCAGAAGCACATATTCCTATCATTAGAAGCCCTCAACCGTTATAAAAATGATCAGTCACACAAAGAAGAATCAAAGAACATATAGAAATATAAAAACAAGGAATAAGTTTTTCATTTCCATTACCTTGAAAGATTTTATACGAAGAAAGAGGGAAGTCACATCATCTCTCTCTAGAACTTTAATGAAGAAAAAGATCTTTATTCTGGTTTGAATGACCTCCTATTTTTAGGCTTTAGGTTCTAACAATCATATTTTCCCCAACGGTCATATATCTTTGAAAAACTCAGAGGGACTTGGACACTTCATAATAAAATGGAAAAAAATACAATACACATCCTCATTTTGATTGGTAAATAACCAAATCAAGGACATCATTTTATTTCTAAATACGTAATTAAAAAATTATAAAAAAATAGTATGATATATATGCAATCTGTATTGATGTAATGATAAGAGTGTAATGCATTTAATAAGTGCAATTCATCACATGTTTTCTAGTCTCATCATAATAATGCAGATCGATTACAAATGATAACTTGGTTACGATTATTAACATGGTTATGATGCACAATATTTAATCTGGTTACAATGATTGATACAAGATATTGTGATACAATAATTATCTTTATTATGATACATGAGAATTGTTAGGTCCACTAGGTTAGATACCCTAATAGGGGGGGAATCAGGGTATGACAGATTAAAACAACTGCCCCTATTGATGTTGTCTTGCTGTTAAGAAAGACTCACTTCTCTCTATTTCCTATAGAAAAGTATAAAAAAACTAAAGCATGAATAGGACACACAATTTTTTACTTGGTTCACCCTCACTGGGCTACGTCCAAGGAGCATACACTGGTGATGTGCCGATGTACCAAATCCACTAAAAGCGTACTGCTGTTTACAGGGTTCAGGATAGATCACTTATATTCCCAGGCTCACTGTCTTGATAATGTTTAGGGTTAGCTCACTGCTTTCCCAAAGGTCACTCCCTATTTCTCTTTCACTATCTTACTACTAGTAGAATGTATTACCATCTTCATCTTCCATGGCCCACTGAACTTGGAAGGGATCCACTCACAGTTTATAGACATATAGGTCTCTTCATTTGCATGAACACATGAATCCTCAAATATTGATAGATGCTATGTTGAAGTCCAGATTTCATCCACAAATGAATACCCATTTACCTCTTAAACACTGGGAAATTCCTCTGGAAGAACCTTCACAAAGCTCCCTAATTCGCGAGGCTCCCAATTTTTTGAAGCTCAAACAATCATTCACAAAGCTCCTGCCACTTTGTGAAGCTCAAGCCTTTTCAAAGCTTATTCCATCATGAAGCTCCTGCCTATTCGTGAAGCACACTCCTTAGAGCATGTAGCCTTGTGAAGGGAAATTCCTTCACAAAGCTAGATTAGCCACCACGAAGCACGTCTCTTTCGCAAATAACACTACCTACGTGAACCACCTTCGTGAACTGAGAGAAAAATATTTTTGTAGAAAACTATCTCTGCTTATCTTTAGGGGAAAAACCTCTATTTATAGGTGATTCCACAAAACCATGAACTTGTCATGCAAAGTCAACACCACGTCATCACAAATCGAGAAACACTGAAGTTCCCCCTAAAATTCTCTCAAAATCGTGAAGCACCACAGAAATTTTCCAATCATGGATCTCGTCGTAATTGTAGAGCATCACCATCAACATTCTATCACTCCTTCACCATGAAGCTCCCTCACAAAGCCCTTCACTGAGGCAATGCACTTCAACCTCTACCATTCACGAAGCATGATGTAATCACGAAGAACACTGTCAACATTATTCTTGTCTTCACGAAATCCATTCAGTAAATCATCTCTTCAGGAAATTCATGATTTTTCCATATTAAAATATGATCTTCATGGAAATCCTATTTTTGCGATGCTCACCAAACTCCAAATTTTGGAACCCAAAAATTTTGAAAACACTAGAAAATGGTTCCACCTTGAACTTCTCTTTTGTACCTCCTTCAGATCTCTTGTTCTTTTTTCATCGTTTCTTGTCAACATGGATTGTCAAAAACTTCTCTGGAACTTGAAATTTCACCATGGAAACCTGCTTTTTCAATAAACACAATCAACCCAAAAAAACTGCAATGTTACCTTGAGGGATTTTTTCCCAACAATCTCCCACATTGGGTTTATTTAAAACTCTTCTCAGAATGATTTTTTGTACATTGATACCTCTTTGAAGCTCCTTCCAGCCGCTACCACCATTAGCCTCTTGCGACTCTGATAGCGTTCGAGGAATCACTTAACACGTAATCTAATCCAACATGAGCAATGCTCGTCAAGAGAAACAAGAGTAAATGAAAACAACATTAATGAATTACTTCATTTCAACCAACTTTTATTGACACCCAAATGATGCCAATTTCCAAACTGATACCAATTGTTGATACCACCCTGATACCAATTGGTGATAGTGGTAAACCTTCAAACACCTTTCCATCACCACCCTTATTATTTTATCATGATCCTCATCCACCGTGATATCTATTTTTTAATAGATCACTTCTTGCATCGTCATAATTAAAACGCTAACTCTATCTCATTACTCTCCCCCTATCTCACTGCTCCATCTGTCAAATTCTCCCCGTGTCTTTTACTAAGACATATTATCCCTTTATTAGCCATAGTTTCTCCCCCTTGGGGAGTCATATTTGTCCCCCTTTGTCAATGAACCCAATGGTCACCCCTTTGCGGTCTGCAATATTGGAAAGAACACATATTAGCGCATTAGAGAAAAACACAGTATACCTCGGGGAGATGGGGGTTGGTCCACATCCACGCTCTTTTAAGTGTGGGGAGTCGACTGAACTCCTAGAGCCAGTCGATAACATTCAAATACATCATTGGGTTAGGAATTTCTCAGAATATCTGCAACCTGTAGCTATGTAGGCACATAATCCAACTTCCTAAGCACTTGATCCACCTACTCCTAGATGAAATGATATTCAATATAAATTTGATTTTCCCTTGAGTGATGAACATGATTTTTCATAATATTAATAGAACATTATTTATCGTACTAGATTCCGATCAGAGACTTCACTTCAACTCCCATATCATCAAGTTGCAACTTCATATACAATAATTGTGTGCATGCATGAGTGGACACAATATACTCAACTTCTAGGGTGCTCAATCAAATGAAATATTTCTTCTTTCTCAGCCAAGTAATACATAGTCCACCAAGATATAATTCACCTCCTGACATTGACTTCATGTCATCCACTGAACTGGCCCAATCTGAATCAGTATATCCCAATAATTATGAATGAGATTTATCACTATAGATCAAGCTGAATTCCACTATGCCCTTGTTATAATGAAGCATTCCTTTCACTGAAATCATGTGGCTTTACATGGGATTACTCTGATATCTCGTTGCTTGGCATGTGACGAATACAATTTCAGGCCTTGTCGCAGTCATATACAACAGACTTCCAATGATTTTTCATATATTCTATGATATTAACAACCATGCCATCCTCATCTTTAGACAGTTTTATCCGGGTAGCAACCGAAGTCTTCATATCCTTGGAATTTTCCATGAAAAATATTCACAAAACCTCCTTGTCATATTTGTATTGAGAAATGAATGTTCCATTCCTTCTTTGTGTAACCTGTAAGCCAAGGAAAACGTTAGTTCTCCAATCATTTACATTTCGAACTCACTTTTCATGAATTCGGAGAACTGTCTGCACTGAGATTCATCTAATCCTCCAAATATTATGTCATCGACATAAAACAAAACCATCATCCTTCGATTACTATTTTTGTTGAAATAGATATTGTAATCAACTCCCCCATGCTGAAAACCAATCTTCTTCAAGTACTGATCGATCCTTGAGTACCATGATCTTGGTGCCTGTTTCAGCCCATAAAATGCCTTCTTCAGTCTGAAAACCTTATTCTCATCCTCATGAATGAGAAAACCAATTGGCTGCTCAATATACACCTCTTCCTCTAGAACCCCATTCAAGAATGCAGATTTGACATCCACCTAAAACACTTTGAACTTCCATTGCACTACAATGGATAAGAATAATCCGATTGTCTCCAGCCTTGAAATTGGTGCAAATGTCTCATCAACATCTATTCCCTCTATCTGGGATATCCTTTGCACACTAGTCGTGATTTTTTTCGAACCACTGTTCCATATTCATTCATCTTGTTGCAGTAGACCCATTTAGTCCCAATCACATTCTTATATGCTGGTCTCTAAATAATCTCCCACATATAGTTCTTCTCAATCAGATCATGCTCTTCATTCATAACCTGAAACCAGTTTTCATCTTCAGCTGCCTCAGTAAAGCATTTCAGATCTACCTGAGATAGTAATGATGTTTGCTGTAGTGACTTCATTCTTCTTGTCTGAACTAGATCTGTCTGATCACCAATGATATTCTTTCTATCAATTTCAGCTCGACTCTTTGGCTTCCTTGCAGACACAGACTTGACACTTTGTTGGTTATCACCAGTGTTGTCATCTCAGTCAGTATCTTCCACTTCTTCTCCTCCTATGTTACTTTCCTCTTCATCACTTTCATCAATAAACTGTTCACTATGCTATTGAATATTCTCTTCATTTTCGACAATAATGAAATCATTGCTCTCAAAAACTTTTCTTAGCCTCTTATTAAAGAATTTGTATTCTTTTTTTCTGAGTATCCCAGAAATATTTTCTCATCTCCATGTTATTCAAACTTCTGATGCTTTTCTTTGTTGATAATGAAGCACTTACTTACAAATATTCGAAATTATTTCATTGTTGGCTTCATTCCGTACGTCATTTCTTATGGGGTCTTTCCTTCCTTCAGACACAACAGAGCCCTGTTTGAAATATATACTGATGTCAATATTGCTTCCTTCCAAAACATCACTGGTAGGTATTTTTCTATAAGCATTGTTCTGGATATGTCATAGATGATCCAAATTATCCTTTCATCCACTCCATTCAGTTGTGCAGTTCTCAATGAGTAAACTTGATTCCTTATCTCATGTTTCTTGAGATAGTCTTCCACCTAACTGTTTGTGAATTCAGTATTGTTATCAGTATGAATCTTCAGAATTTTCTATCCAAGCATCCTTTTGCACTCCCTCTGTTACCGTTTTAAGCTGCTGAACACATCCGACTTATGGGAAATAACAAATACCCATTCAATTTTGCTATATTCTTCAATGAAAAAAAATGTAATACCTCTTCCCATCAATGGATCTTGGTGAAATGGGTCCACATATATCAGCATGCACCAATTCAAGAACTCTTGTCAACTTCTTTTCCTTCCCTTCGTATGTATTTATAATGATATTCCCTTTTTGACAAGCATCACATTCATGTGTAGGATCACGTGATAGCTTTGGGAGGTATCTTGATGCTTCAAACTTTACCAGATATTCTAAAGATGGTTGACATAGATGACCAAGTCGTTTATGCCAAAATTTATTTTCTTCATCTCTCGATAAAAAGCACATATCATCTTCTCCAATTACAAGGTAGAGATTTCCCTTTGTTCTTTTTCCCTATGGATCCACTGCCCCATTTCTTCCTCTGACAACACATGTCTTCTTAGTAAAAATTATAGAATGTCCTATTTCACATAGTTGACTTATGCTGAGAAGATTGTGACTGAGACCTTCTACTACCAAAATATCCTCACGTCTTATTTATTTTCCCCCAAATGTGGATTTTCATGAGCCAATAATCATCAGGGTTCCATCATTTCTAATCATGAAAACTCCTTATTTTTCATATTTTATTCCTGTGAAAATATCCTTTTTACCTGTCATGTGAGATGTGCAACTGCTGGCAAGTATCTAAAGACCAGTACTGTCTGATTCTTTAAGGGACATTTCAGTAACCACTTCCTTCTCCGATCTCTTCCTCTTGGTCAATGTTTTTGTCTTCAAACCTGACATGGATTTATAGTTTTGATCTTTCTCAGAGTATGATGGACTAGCTTTATCTTGCAAAGCTTCAAATTTATTTTTCAAGCTCAAATCACCAGTTTGTTTACTGATCTACAGCTTGCAAACATTTTGATTCTCCTTTGGCACATTCCTCTACATGGTCGAAGTAAAATACCTAGCAATGTGCCCAAATCCTCTGCACCAAAAATAGTGTCCTTCGAAATATGTTCTGGAGAACTGTAATCTATTTGGCTGACACCTTTGTTCTTGTTCCCTTCGATATATTTTGGCTATGGAACACACATATTGTGAATGTCCCATATTTCCACAACAATAACACCTAATATGAGGTTCACTCCTTTGTGTGACTTCTATATTGTGAGTTTCCCTTCGAGATCTTCGAATATTCTGATTCTTCCATGTTCCCAAATCAACCTTCAATCATAGAGTGGGTTCTTGTGGTCTAAACTCAATCTACACAGCCTTTTGTTTCCGAACAAGCCCTCAGTCAGGCTTTGCATCTGAACATGGTAGGTGATTCTTTTCTTCTAAACCACTATTATCCACTTTCAGCTTCTCAGTTTTCTGAGTGATATACATTCCTGATGATTCAGTAGGAGTCAAGAGTTTATCTTGTTCTTTAGCCTTTTTCGTTAAACCGACAACTTCTCTTTCAAGTTCTTCAATACGCTTGATTTTATCTTCCCTTGTGTCATTAAAGCTATCGATCTCCATTTTCTGTTATTGAATATTTATTTTGTACTCACTAACTGATTCTGAGACTTCTGGTGTTGATGACTTGAGTTTCTCAATTTCATCCATCAATTTTGACATCTCTTATTCCTACTACTGCATATAGAGTTTGGCATCACGAACAACTTTGTTTTCTTTCATTGTTTCGGATATCCAAATATCTCTCTCATCGGCTTTCATATTAACTCTTCCCTCAACTTCATCTTCTTCTTCATCAGCATTAGTTTCATTCTTATTATGAGAAATATTGACACCTTCCACCGTAGTATTTTCTCCACGATATCTACAGTTCTCTATCCTTTCAACCTCCTCAACCTCAGTCTCTTCTAAACTATCATACTCTTTTTAATGAAGGTTATTCTTCTTAAAAAAATCCTCTCAAACAATTTATTTCCTTTCCCATAGGATGAAGACTTCTTCTTGGGAATTTTGATTTCATCAACATCATAATTCAGTTATATTATCAGATTTTCATACTTGTTCCACAACACTTGTAGCTTTGCCTCTCTGACTTTTGTATCCTCTTCAGATATATTCAATAACTTTTCCCACATGGTATGTGACATTTTTCAAGACATAAAATTTGTATATATAGGATTGTATAGGGTTACCCCTAAGGAATTGATTTCATTGGCATCAGCATCCAACTCTCTATGCTCAGCTTCTGATAATGCACCACTATTAATATCAGCTATTATGCCATGCATTGCTGCTGTGAACACATCCATTCCTAATGATCAGAATTAGTCTTGCTTCCGATTCTTCCATAGCTGTAAATTGTTCCCGTTGAAGATCGGAATCCCTTTATGATTAGGGACCTCCATTTGAGAGTGAAACACCGATATTAACCTTCCTATGATACCAATTTTTAGGTCCACTAGGATAGATACCCAGGCTCACTTCCTTGATAATGTTTAGGGTCATCTCATTAATTTCCCAAGGCTCACTCCCTATTTCTCTTTCACAGGCTCACTGCCGGTAGAAAGGATTACCTTCTTCTTCTTCCATGTCTCATTGCCCTTGGAAGGGATCCACTCACAGTTTATAAACCTGTAGGTCTCTTCATTTGCATGAACACATGCATCCTCTACTATTTAATGATGCTCTGTTGAATTCCAAATTTCATCCATAGATGAATACCCCGTTTCATCTTAAACACTGTGCAATTCATTTGGAAGCACCTTCGTAAAGCTCCCTACTTCGCGAGGCTCCCAAATTCGTGAAGCTCAAACAAGCCTTCACGAAGATCCTGCCTTTTCGCAAAGCTCAAGCCTTTGAAAATATTAGGTCGTCGCAAAGTTCAAACCTTATCGAAAAGCCTACTCCTTAGAGAATGCGGCCTCATGAAGTGCACTTCCTTCATGGAGCTAGATTAGAAACCACGAAGCACCTCTCTTTCTTGATGAACACTACCTTCATGAACCACCTTTATGAACTGAGAGAAAAATAATCTTCTTTAAAAACTCTCTCTTTTTCTCTCGAGGGGGTTGACCTCTATTTATGGGCGATTCCACCGACCCTTGAACATTCTGCACAAATTCAATGCCACATCATCACAAATCACGAAGCTCTGAAGTTCCCGCAAAAATTATCTCAAAATCGTGACGCACCACAGAAATTTTCCTATCGCTGAGGTCATCATTATCGCAAAACATCACCGTCAACATTCTTTCATGCCTTCGCCGTGGAGCTCCTTAAAAAATCCTTTCACCATCATGATGCACTTCAACCTATGCCATTCGTGTAGCTTGACGTAATTATGAAGGACACCATCAACATTCTTCTTACCTTCACGAAATCTATTCAATGAATCCTATCTTTTCAAAATTAAAGAATTTTCCATATTAAAATATGATCTTCATGGAAATCCTATATTCGTGATGCTCACCAAACTCTAAATTTTGGTCCCCAAAAATTTGGAAAACACTTGAAAAATGCACCACCTTGTACTGAACTTTTGTACCACCTCAAGATCATCTGTTCCTTTTTCATCGTTCTTTGTCAACATAGATTGTCAACAACATCTCTTGAACTCGACAATTCACCCTGAAAACCTGCTTTTTCAACAAACACAATCAAACCAAAAATACTACAATGTTACCTTGAGGGATTTTTTCCCTAGCAAGAATGATACCATACTTATCCTAATTTCAATTTATGGTTATAATGAAATACAAAATCAGGTTATGATTTATGACTACTATACAATGCATAATCTAGTTACAATTCTGAAACATCATATAAAACATGGTGTACGAACATAAAACACAACATCCATAAGGATACATCAAACATGAAAAAATTAAGTGACTACAATTGTTGAATAATTGAAAATTAATTTTTTATTATCATAATATCCCTTTTAACGGATGAGGGGGAACCCAACATGACATGACGACATAAACCACAACCAAGCATCCACAGTATGATCATGAAAAAAAAACTCATTAAAAACTAAAAATCATGGCTCCAACCCAACAACATAACCATGAAAATTAGCTTCCACCTACACATTACTGCTCAGCAAGCTATCCCATGCATGAATGCATGGACCTGAAATCGATGGAAATGCCATACCCTCTCAACCTTCCAAATCCAAATAGAAATGTCAGGTGAAAACTTCTACTCTAAACCTCCTCTTAAGCTCCCCTTTGTAGATGAAATTGTTGTAGATTACCTTAAACACAAATCGCATGGCCACAAGGAAAAAATTTCCACAAACAACAGATCAGAAAGAAAATAATTCAACAAATCACACCATAAAACCTGAAGACAACCTTTCCCAATCCAACCTCAATGATGTGATTTCATCCTCATGTTGTTTGACATGCTGCTTCTACTTTCTTCCTCAATGATCCAACCTCAATGATGTGATTTCAACCACATCCTGTTTGACATGCTTCTTATACTTTTTTCTTCAATGTATCAATTTCCCTCACGAAAAACCTCCACAACTTGAGAGTTAAACAATAACTCCATCACATTCTTTAGAAACAAACCTCCAAAGCCATCATCACATACCAAGAAACTGAAAAAAAAATTACACAACAAAGACAAGAATGAAAATATAATTACAAAAAAAACCTCACCAATGATGGACAACCCATTGCATCTCATCCACGCTGCCACCAAATCATAGATCGAATGTGAACCCATAGACATTAACAACCAAAATCCAAATGTAAGCCAAATCCAAATCGTATCACTGCCCTCTTATTCACTCGGAGACCACCTCAAACCACTCCAGGAACTTCCAACCAACATAGACCTGATGGTCCACAATGTAGATAGAACATGAACCCAGAAAAACGAACAAATAATATTCCAAATGCAATCCAGATCCAAAACCCATCACAACCCTCTTGTTTTCACCCAGAGACCACCTCAAACCACTTCAAAAACTTCCAGTCGACACAGACCTATAGAGCCAACACTCATCTAGGAGAGGCTGAAGCAATGACTGTTATCTTCACCGTGAAGCCAAATTATGCTCTACCTAGCGAGAAAAGAAAGAGCAGAGATAGGCCGACAATTTTTGGGAAATGCCAAGACAACTACTCCCTTGAAAACCTTGATGCCTCCCCAGGGACAAGAACCACAGTCACAGAAGCGCCATGTAGGAGACTGAAGAAATTTCAATGTGGACCTGATGCAGAGAGAAAATAGGCGGCGGTGGGGGAAATCCTAATAGCTTCGTCACCCATTAGGGGCTCACCATCAAACTACAATATTTAAAAAACATACATAATAAAAAAAATATGTAATTACGATATGTGTGATTTGTGATTTCCAAACAAAATGATTGATGGAAAAGTAGAAAAATGTGTTCAAAAAACATATTCATATATACTATGATTTATAATAATTATTTATAGTAATTCATTTACATCTATCAATCAGTAAATGTTTATTTTCATTATTGGATGTTAAATATTTTTATTGTTTCACATATTCTTTGTAATGCCAATATCAATCCGAATTACTTAATACCATGTTAATCATTCCAACATTGTTAATGGTATAATTATATATGTTATATAATGATTTATATTATTCAAATTTTATTTTATGATAGTTTTTTTAATGATTCCTGAAGATGTAAGCCGTGAAATGATTGTTTTGGTTATTTTTAATAAATAAATTATGTAATATTACTAATTAGTTAGATGTTATTTTTTTTTACCATTCATGAAAAATATATATAATTATATAATTATTAATATAAAATATTTATAGTAGTTAAATATTCATAGTAATTCATGAATTAATCTTATTGCATTTTTATTATTTGTGGATAAACTAACCCAAATGAGAACATTCTATAATCTACTAGTGGGGATGGTTATTAGAGTGGCTATTTAATTAAAATAATTTTATAATAGAAATATAATGGTATTATTTATTTTTTATTAAAGTAATAAATATTATTTTAGGATTAGTGTAATACTAATATAAATAAAATAAAATGATAAAAATCTATTATGTACAAAAGAGTCATTTTTCCTCTTATTAAACTATGTTTAAGAGGGTAAATTTGAGGTTAAAATTATTAAGATAATGGATAATTTATAATTTAAAAATATTGTTAATATAAAAATATAAAATTTTTATTTATTAAATAAATTATTTTAACCATACATGTAAAAAGTTTATGAAAAAATGAATTATGCCATTCATGGTGGTGGTAGTCCACACATAACAGTGATAACATTTTTATTTTCTAACTGATGGAAAGGAGAAAGGTAATTATAGTTTCATTAATATAAAATAATTTAAGTATAATAATGGTAATTATTTCATTATATAAGAATGGGTATAAAACATTAGGAGAGAGAATATAGATTAAAAAGGTTACAGAGTTGATTGAACTCATGTTGATAAATTGTCCTTTCTATGGGAGGACCTCTTAGAAATGCATGATTTAGTGAATCTTTATAGTATAAAATGTCTAAAAATGTGCAATTGGGATATCTAGAAGTAAAAAATGGGCATAATATAAATGTAATTTCTTTATATAAGTGTGTAATTTTGTGTTAAGAGGTGATTTTCTTTTGTATGTGAAAAATAAGGATGTTTCCTTGGAAACTAAAGTAAAAGGAGAGGTTATTAGGGAATCACATTAGAGTTTGGTGATGAAATTTTGGATATACATATTTTATTGAAATTAACACATTAAAAATATCTTCAATAATTTTTTATGTTTCAGAAAAGTTTTGATACATTCAAGCAACATTGTAGTTACCACTACCCCAATAGAGTATATCTAGAGCCTTAATTCCATACATTAGCATTAAATGGGATTCAAATTCAAAAGGACTGATAAGTTTCAAATTTTGTAAAAACCATTCAGATACATTTCATGAATTTTACAACATTAATAGAATATATAACACAATTAAAAACAAAATATAATAAATTTCATCTTTGATAACCCATTCAAAGATATCATATTCATAACATGGGTAAAGGGAAAAAAATAATGGTGATATCAAATAGTCATTAAGGGTTATGTATAATATATGATATAATTAATTATTAATAATAATAATAATTTCAAGGTAAATAATTGAACACGCAATCCATTTAATTAAATTTTCTAAATTATCATATAATTATTAATCAGTATGGAATGGTAAGTTACTCAAAACTCATGACACATTATCAATAATATGATAATGAAATAAATCTATAGATTATATGACAGAGAAAATCCCACGGATAATAATAATATAATTTTTAATTAAGTATGTTATTAATCATTATATGTCATTTCTGCAAGGCACATGATACCTTTAATGTCAATATCTTTTAAAATATGGTTTAAAACATACTTGGTGAAAACTCATCTAATTTTGCCAACTAACTCATCTAATAAGACTATCGAAGCATTATGGGGAAATAATTAACTATAACCCACCAATGTTTGTATATCCCATGAATTCATCATATATTAAATAATTTATTTAATTTAAGAATTAACATTCCTTATAATCAAATATATGTGTTAAGTAAAAGATAATGATTTATCAATATTTCCATAGGTAGTCAAATGAATTTAAAATTAAATAATGTATCTAAATTTCTGAAGTAGGAAATAATAATATCCATCAAGAATTATTATGTATATTTATGATAAATTTAATTTAAAGTTTAAAATGATTATAATAATGTGTTTTTATTAAGAGAAATTTAATAATAAAATAGAACTTGAGATTTTCAATAATTTTTCCCAGAATATATATTTTACGTAAAGTCCTTTTTGATGAAATAAATCAAAATGAAACTTAAAATACCATGAATTATGAATGAATCAAGATTTTACATTTCAAAGGGTATGAGTATACACCACATAATAGTGTATTGGTTCCTAATAGAAAATAAGTCTCAATGGAATTCAAATTGAGACGAAATCCCTTAATGTTTGATTCCATTTATGTGAATGTGATTTAAAATAAAATATATTGGGTTTAAACATTTTATTACTTTATAAAATAATAATAGTAATATTTATAACATATTATCCCCCATTTCATTAATAATATTTTATTATTTTCATTATTTCATGTGTCAATTTCCTTATTTCCTCATGCATGTTTAATTATGAAAGATCCAGTTCTTTCACATTTTATATAGTTTAATAAATTAAATAATAATAATCATGACATTATTATAATATTTATAAATAATTTTCCAATTTAAAACCCATAATTACTTATGGTTATGAAAATTGATGTACGTTTCGGTCATAGTGATGGTAGGTCATACGTATGCAAGAGAACCATTTTAAATTTTTAATGATCATTATGGAAAGGGTGTGTGTAATATTTTATACATAAAGAATTATAGTAATATTATATTAAAAAATTATTTCTTCAAGAATATTTATATTTATTATCCATGTGGTTTGGTGTTGAAAATAGAGTCTCACTACTTTTTGAAGGTAGCAGTCCACCCGTACATGAATGATGTTTTAATATCTAAGTGTAAAAAAATGAAATGATATTTTATATTTTAGGAATTATGAATATTTGATTAATATCATAATTATTTATTTTATATCACATATAATCATTTATATTATTCTTTACTACCTTCCATTTATGATATTAGTGAAATATAATTCACATTACATCGCAAGGTGGAAGTCTCCCACACACATGAGCGACATTAACATGTCTCATATGGATTTGAAATTAATAAGGTATATAGGATATAATGAACCATTATGTATAAATATTATATATATATATATATTTATATATCATATTTAAACTTTATATAAAAACATTATAACAATCATTGAGTGGTGGTAATTGAATTAATGAATGACATCAGTTATTCAGGAGGTAGTCCACTGTATACACAAATGATAATTTCAGAACACATTTTATGTATGTGGAGATGGTTTTATATCATGATATTTTTATGAAAAAATATAAAAATATAATATATTCTGATTTTATAATATAATCATGGTGTAATAATATTTTGAGAAGGTTGATAAATAAGTAAAATAAAGACACTCATTAGAATAATGTTACCAATTTTTCATGTATAATACATAAGCTTTCACTAAATCCATTTTAGTTTGGATTTGTTCCAAAATAAGAATTCTAATATGTGGGTAAATAATTTATGATGATATTTGGGTAGGTTTTGGTCAATAAAATTGTATTGAGGGGTGTTAATAAGAAGGAAGAGTGAGTGCCCTTTTATAATTGAGCAAGAGTACAATTCTTGTAAATAACAAAAAATATATAATATTTAGAGGAATCCCTTGAATCATGTACCTATAGAAGTTGAAAAATATTGGTGTTTTGTGGGGTTTATTTGGTTTATAAACAACTTAAACACACATTATAACATATTTTTTTTACATATTTTGTTCTGTAATATATATGTTTCCTTACATTCACCATTTTGGGTTTTCACTATGGTAACATGTTTTAGAACATAAGTAATTTATGATTCATGAATAAATTAATGTGATAATTATTATATAATATTTATTAATTTATAATAAAAATTAAATAAAATTTATTAAATAAAAATTTACTGTGTGTAGAATTAATTTTAATAAAAACAAATAAAATGTTTAAGAACTCCATTTTTACCTTGATAGCGCAGAGATATTTTTTACAATTTGGTGTTCAATATAGTCATTATAAAAGAAAGCATATTCTTTAAATGGAAAATATTTTTTATATGTGAATATTTTACCAACCACTTTGTAGAATAATGTATTTTTTAAAATTTTAATTATTTTTATAAAATTTCATTTAATATAAAATAAGATTAATGTCTATTTTGACATTATTCTTTTAAGTTGAATATAAAAATATCACGAAAATGATGGAATTAGATTATATTATTCTTCCACATATTTAACATGATATATTATTCTAATAAATATATTGATTAAAATAATTCATTTAATTTTATTAACTTTTAATATTTTTTGTATCATTTATTTTAGTTATTTATTAACTGAATAGTTACTGCATCAGTATTTCATAAGAATTTCAATTATTTATTTCATCACAAAAAAATTTAAAATAAATTATCAATACATAAAAACAAATTTATATTTGAAAATAATATTTATAACAAAAACTATGATGTTTTTCTCTATCCCAATGATTTATATATATTAAAGGTAAGGAATGTCTCTTTTTTCCCTTTTTTATTTATATAAATTATTATATAGGTCTCATTCATGAAATAGTATCCCAATAACTGATAGAAATTATAAATAATATGATAAGAGTATTAATAGTTTCATCCAATGAGTATTTGAAAATTTTTATGTCATTTTACCCTTATTTATTTTGTTTAACCCCTAATAGACTCGTTATAGCACAATCATTATAATTAATTTTAAATGTTTTCACAAATAATTATAGTAACAAATTAATTTGACCTCAATATATAATATACAATATTCTGATTCCAATTCTTCAATAAATTTATCTAAACTAAAATCAAATAAGTGGAATAATTTAATTTATAATTAATCCCACCGACTCTAGGATAAAGTGTGGTTTTAAAGAGAAAATATTCTAATTTATACAAGGTTTGTGTATAAATATTCGATATAAAAATGATTCCAATGGACAATATTTGATACAATGATGTAAATTTAAAATAATATCACATAAAAACCAATTTATAATATTATTTTATGATATATATTATTTAAAATAAAAAGGCGTATTCAATTAATGTCCTATATTTTTGTTACTATTAATCAAAATATGATACATCTGAGAAACATATCATAAATTCAACATAAACTAATTTTAGTGATATTATTAAATAAATTTTATTTATTTTATAAAATTAATTTTTAAATATTAGAAAAATAAATTTTAAATTAAGTGCGTAAAGCATGATAAAACCATATCTCATAAAAAATATTGTTTCCCAAAAATAATTTTTTCTTCTAAATGATTATTATATTATTTATAATAATTGGTATCTAATAGATTTGTATACAATATAATTCTTAAAAAACTAGTTAAACCTATTCTTACCCTCTATAAAATGGTTGCTCTGTAATTTTCATATAACAATATTAATAATATATTATTGCACTCTAAAATTTGGCATTACATGTAACGCAAGATAAAATCCATATTGGGTGTAACAAAAGATAATATCAATGATTTTTTCCAATAAACTATTGAATAAAATGTTATTAATTTATAGTTTATAGGTTTTATAATCCCACTTAAATAAATTGCTTCCATACAATTGGAATTTGATTTTGGTAATCAATGGTTTGATAATTGAAAATTATTTTATTAAAAACCCAAATTATATAATGGTTAAGAATTCATATGATTATTAAGAGATAAAGTGACATAAAAATGTCATCTGGAATAATAAAATAACTAGGTTTATGAGTAGGATAAAAAATATGGGAAATAAAAACATAGATATGGAAGAGAAAACTAACACCCAGAAGAAATTGGAGACTGATAGAGAACATTAATCAAAAAAATGAGGGTGATCTAGAAATGGTTAATAAACATAAAGTCATAACATATAAATGAATGAAAAGGTCATTGATATAATAAAAATAATGTAAATAGAAATTTTTTAAGATTCTTTTCCTTGAGTTGAGGAATTATATTACAGTGTCAAAATAAAGGGAATATAATTTGTTATTATAGTTCTATATTATAAGAATAACTTTACCCATTGGATATTTTTAAACTCCAACCTTACCCTAAGAAATAAATATTCAAACATGTGTTTATGCCTTCATAATTAAAATTTACTTTTATATGATTTTATGATCAATAAAAGAGTCACCAGTCATTCAGTATGTCTTAAATTATGTTCACAAACCCATATATTAATAAAAATCTAATCAATATGCTTAAAATTTCATAAGGTTAAGTAATAAATTAATCTCATAATCATAATCCAATGTTATTTATAAACAATTTCATAAATTGTTATCCTTTTCAAAATATTATGAGGAAACAATTTATAAATAATGAATCTGAATAAAATTATCATTCATATTTTTACAATTTGATGTATCCCTTAATCATTACATAACAAACATGTGAATAAAATCCTCATATATTCTCATTAAACATTCTAATAAATATATTTATAATAAAATCATATCAAATTTTTTTCCATATTTATTTCATAAATGAAACATATATTGTTGGATATATTACTTAATTCCCAAAAAATTATAGTCACCATAAATGATAGAATAAACCTCCCTCTTAATAATTCATTAATCAGTTCTTGGGTAGTCAGTTCTATTCAATTTACACTATCCATATCAATAATCCCTTTATTAAATCTTTAATTGCATATTATGGTTTATCATTACCTTAATCGGGTTATTTCCCTGAAGTTTAACATTCAACTGAATCATATTTCTTAGTTCCATTCGACATATTATTTCAAAATCATTAAGTTATATTTTTGTAGTACAATATTTATATATAATATAATTTTTATGATGAGAAAATCATTAAAAAATTAATTTTAAAACATTGTGAATGGATTCATATACTTAATAACATTAATAATTACCCTTAGGTTTTTTCAAAATAATAAACTTGGACTTGACCCCTTAGATTCTTCTATGTTATATTACCTTGGTGATTAGAGAATTTGAGTGAGTAATTCCATATCTCTTAAAAAAAAGCACTGGAAGTCATTTATTTTTTTATTCCCTGACCATTCTTTATCATTCAGATCTATATCTCCAAACATATGTCAAATATCCAATACCTTCAAGAATTTCCCATGCTGACTCATTACATAGTTCTGACATGGTTGAAATTTATTCTTTTTCATATTCTTATTTAATGAATTCCCATTCTCTTTTTGTCCAGATAAAATATTATTCTTTTGGTTTACCATGAATATGTATGATTTAGATAATTCCTTCTATTTTTTAGGGCACATAAATATATTTCATAATATGATTAAAAATTTTGAGATACCAATGAAATTTAGAGACTTGGCTAAATCCCTATAAATAAAAGTTAAATATTGTACTCTATGTTACATATATAATCCATAGTATAACTAGTTAACCTTTATGTTGTATTCTCATACTAAACAAAACATTCATCTTCCAATTTTATTTTAGATAATATACATTACCTCTATTTTATTTTGTTTCTCACAAGGGAAATATTTGTAAGTTAATTTCTATTTAAAAACATTTTATTCCATGGGTTCTATTTCCTCTTCCTCCGTAGTATTCAATGTCAATTACCACCACCGATCAAAACATCCTTTGAAAAGTAAATAGAATGTGTATTCATCTTTTTTCCATAGAATCCCAAATTCATACATATATTACCTGGAGAAAAAATCCATTTTTCAGCTAAATTATATTAGTATTCTAGTAAAATGATGGGGGTTTTATCATATAAATTGATCTAGTATAGGATATTCTCACTATGGAATTATTTGTTCGAATTATGGAAGTTTATTTTTCATAAACTAAATAAGATACCCTAATATGGCCCTAATTTTCATAGTTCTAATAATAGGTTTATTATCTTTATCATTAGGTCAATCTCTATGTTGACATTGAGTATTGACACACTTCATCCTTCTGTGTACCATTAAAAAAATGGAATATACTGAATTATTTCACTATTTTATAAATTTTAAATCATTTTTAATAATTCTAAATATGATGTCATGCATAGAAAAAATTAAAATATATTAATTATTCACCATAAAATAAGAAATGCTGGTTTATTTGTGGGAATATTTATTTTATAACTCTTTATAATTGTTTGTAAAGAAAATGTGAATTATCCTAAGCATATCCCCGATGAGTTTCAAAACTAATGTGTTGTAACGACTATTTTCTTATTATATGTAATTCTATAGTCATGTTTGATGCACTTTGTTCAAATTTATTTCCCCTAGGTACCATTTTTCTAAAAATACATCAATATGTTGTATCAAGAGTGGGATATATTACTAGGAAAACCACATAATAAAAACATTACAATACATTAGGATATTTTTATATAATTATCCTAAGATTATATAGTAGGATTATTCTCCTTAATATGTATTTCCCTAAATCTATTTCCTAAGGATTATAAAAAACATGATCTAATACCAACTGTACTGACCCTGATCCCAGTAGCTTGGAGATGGTGTATTTATTTATTATGTTGGAATATATATAAGGAGTAAAATCCCAATGGATTGATCGTTTTAGATGTTTTGGAGAACTGGATACATATATGACTCCCATTTTATAGTAGGTATAGAATATAACACATAATACATAACACAAGCTAATAAAATGCATATTTGAAAACACATTCAATGGTATATTATTTACAAACCCTAGAAATGAATAAAAGGTGATCTAGAATGCTCAATATGGGTTAATTATAATAGAATCTATTAGAGAAAAATATGAATAATCCATATGATGAAGTGATTAACTAAACAGAAATTCCACTTAAATAAAATGACTGTACAAAACAGATAATGCTTAATCAATATGTAAAGTTAAATAACTAAAAATTCATTCCATTTATTAAATAAAATGAGAAGGATATAAATCCATTAACAATTACATATAGAAAATAACTTGGATAATAATAAATTAATTCGAAATGAAAGAAAATTTTAATTATCTAACGTCATGTTTCCCATGAGCATGATATAATTACCCTCAAGACCTTCCAAAATATGTATTAAAAATACTAAGCGAAAATCCATCCAATTTGGAAAAATGATTTTCCTCATGAGAAAACTGATGCATCAAGGGGAAATTATTAATTTAGATGAACAATGTTTGTCGGTACAAATCATTCCTCACATAACATCATTCTTTTCAAAAATGGATTGAGAAGAGGCACTGACATTATTAGGCCTTAAGTGAAATCCCCAAGGCACCAATTCTATATCAAATGCTAAGGGATTCATAAACAGTTGGGTGATAGTTTTCCATTTCATAATAAAAAATTGAAACCAAGATAAGCTTAAAAAACAACCACTATATGATGCATGAGTATAATGTAATACAACTCAAAGTGTAACTAAATCAATAATAACAAAACCAAACTATAACCCTAATCTATATTAGAGTACAATGTTGAAATAGAAACCAACATCTGAAAAAATATATTGGACTACCAATTATAACTTCTCAATAAGGTCCAATATCCATATCCATAATCCATTCCAAATTCATCCTAATACATCAATTATTAAATGAGATACCTTTCCTTTATAAATTTCATTCTATACAATATCTTCAAGAATACCAATGTCCATAATCAAGTGTTGAGTATAAAGCTTAGTAGTATTTCCCATAATGGATTTCTAACTCACAGCACTAGGAAATAAAAATTACTATCCTTTATATAAAATATTTAAAAAATAATAATGAAGTTTATATCAAATCCTAAGATTTGTTTCCAAACAAAATCCATTTCCATGGAATGAAACCTAACTAGTCTTTTGAAACATTTGTAAAATCTGTTTTTCATAACCCATCCCATTCCACACATCTAAACATAGATTAGTTAATAGGCATCACATACTCTAGAGTGTTGATTCATCCAATTAGAAATACATTAATTTTCAAACAATGTTAACCAATGAAATTTCATGACATTATCTTTCCCACTTTTTATGGGGGAAAGATCAAAACCTTATCTATCCTATATGAACATAATAACATGACAACCATTTATTCCAATATCAAATCTACACCAATTGTTCCATGACATTAAAAAACAGTCCTTTTTGAAATCATTTTCCTAAAAAATTCCACACATCCAAACCAAACAATCATTTTAAAGTCATCATTTTAATTACATGTAACCATTTCTACTTTTCACAAAATAAGAAATTTTATAAATTTCACTGCCATCACTAAATATTTCTTATAAAAAACATTCACATCATTTTCACAATTCAATCCGTTCAATTCAATAAATTTGAAGTCAAGCCTCTGTGTTTAAATAATAGGATTTGAGAGATAATCCACCTACTTTTCATGTTTAGGAAAAAATAAAAGATGAAATAATTTCTTCATAACATTATATTGAAACTCCTTAAAACTTCCTTAGATTTTTTACCCATAAAAAATACAGCCTTATATCATCATTATTATCATCATATAAAATGATCAATCCCTAACATATTGGATCTATGAATCCATGAGAGGGAAGAATAAGAATACTAAGGAAAACAACCAAGAATGTTCACTTACCACGGAATATATCCCTACAACACACTTAGATTCTCAAAAGGATCACTCCTGAATCAAGATGAAGGGTCTATAAATCCTTTTTGTGAATTATAATACATGTTTGGGTAGGACCATGGAAAAAATAAAAGGTTAGTGGTATATTTGATATTAGATACACTATTTAATGAGGGTCAACTATGTGCCCTAAGGATAGGCAACGTAGTTTTCCAAACCATGAACAAAAAATGTGGGTGCTACTGCCTTAATCTAATCCTCACATGGTTGAATTACATTGTTTAAAAAACCATGAATTATTTTTGTGTCTGCCTACAAATAGAATGAGTACAATTTCTCTAGGGCATATGCATGTTTTGGAAAAATTGTTCTCCAACCTTGCGCCTAAAAAATGACCACTATTTTTCATTTCATGGTTTCCCAATGGGGTTATTTGATTTTTACTAAATGTGATCAAACGTTTGACCTCTATAAAATCCACATACCATCTCAAAACTCATGGAAACCTTCAAAACATATCCCAAAATATTTATATACAAAAAATACATAAATAAAGGTTTCATTACCTAATATCAGGGGTGTTAAATTCTCTCCACCATTTCTATTTCAGTCCCTAAAATGTTGAAAACCAACCATGTAATGGAAGTGTTTAGGCAATTTCCTAACTTTTTCCTTCTAAAAATCAAACATTTATTCCTAAATCTAACCATGTTTCCATAAAAATGAAGTATACTAATGACTATTCAATGTAAGACTTTCCCTTTCCTATCCACAGTCTATACCCGCACATGTACCAATGTAGCATCTAGATCTCGACCAACATGATCGTATATAATTATGTAGTCATTAATATATTGATACTTCTTCAATTAAGATACGTGAAACACATTATACACCTAACTAAAACATGGTGGAAAAGGAAACTAATATTCTACCTCATTAACCAATTCATGTATCCTAAAATTTCATTTTTATCAATGGGATAACATTCCATGGTTCCCAAAAATTAAAATTCCCAATCCTTTAAGAGATTCTCCAGAACACATGATCACTCACCTTGAATGAAAATGGATATTGATGAAGAACAAAATATGATTTTGGATGACTTAAAGAATCTCAATATTTTAATAATCAACTAAATCTTCTTCATTTTCTATTTCATAGTTATTGGTCAAACTATTGAGGTCCCCTATTTTCACCCAATAAAGAAGAGAAAAAATGTACAGTCATATAATTATTCAAAAGGACCCATAGATATCTAGTTATTATAATATTATTCTATGATAAATCCAATAATAGTATCTAGTCATCCCATGAGCCACCAATGTCCACTACACAAGCCTAAACCATGTCCTCCAATGTTTATGTCATCCTTCAGGATTATCGATCCATAAGAGGATGAAATTCCATGCACATAGTAAATTTATTCCTAATGGATTTTTGTAATGATTTCTTGAAATGAGACATAATATTCGGATCTCGATCTGATACAATCTAAATAGGTTTACCATGCCATTTTAACACTTTTTTTATATTGATTTTAGATAATTCCTCCACTGTGTCTGACTTAATAATAGAGATGAAATGTGGTGACAATGTTATTTGATCCACTTCCAACTACATGGAATCATGTTTACAAAATATTTAGGGAGAGCTATTGAAATATCCATATCTATCTACTACCATTTCTGAATAATAATATGTAAAGAATGAAACATAATTGTTGGCTATTGGTGATCTACCTTAACTTGCTTACAAGTAAGTAATCTCATCACAAAATCATCCACCAATCCTTTCATGAAATAAAAAAAACATTACTAAGAATTTTGTATTCTTAGTTTGTAATCCAAGATGAAAATACCATCACTAATAGTGGTAACCATGGATAATTTGTTCCTATAAATCCATAGGTATGACTATCTGATCTAAAAACGCATCACTAATCATTAATCAAGTTCACATCCTTAAATGATATCACCACCATTGAGATTTGACATCAAATAAACACATTATAAATTAGATTTCCATTTTTGTTTAGTAATATCTACCAAATTTGGAACAATCAAAAATGGAATGAAGATTTCAACACTACATATACCTCCACAATCCGAACTCATGTTGTCTATCACATACATTAGCTAACATTGATTTGACGCAAATTCTTCCAACTAAAAATATATATATTTTAATGCCTCTGCCACAAAATTTCCTGTCCCCATTGTATATATCAAATCACAGTAAAACATTTGGAGACACTCAATCCATCTTCTTGGTCTCAGATTTAAATTTATTTTTGAGAAAATGTGTTTCAAACTCTTATGATTCATAAAAACTATTAATATATATCTAAATATTTTATGATGGAATTTATTCAAATCATGGACTATAGTAACTAATTAAAATAAATTTGGGTATTTATTCTCATAAAATCTTAACTTATATGATCCATAAGTAACAACATGATCACCTAGAATTAAAATACATCCCAACCAATATCCCATAGTGTCATAATACACCAAATAAAATTCTCCTGATACCCACAATATCATGATTGGTGATTATGTACAGTGAAAATTATGTTCTTGAAAATAATTATGATTTTATTTATACGATTTTAATGGAACATTATTACTTTTCAATGTTACATTAGTGTATCTAATCATAAAAAATCATTGAAAAAACATATTTGATAACATTTTAATATATAGAAACTGTGTATCTCAAAAGTAATCTTTAGTGGAATCTATGAGATCATAGCCTCTATTTTTTATAGATCCATAGAAACACCTTTTACAGACCTAAAAATTCCATTGTAATATACCCCTTTTATATATAAACAGTTTGAATGTTTGGATAACAAATGATGATACAAAAGGATTTCTAACACTTTCTCAATGTTTTTCTAATTTTGACCCCTTTTCCTTGAATTCAAAAATATTTCATCCACAAAAACTACTGAATAATAATCTTTATACCTTTGAAATATATGATTCATGAATTCCATATAGAACACTTGTGCATACATAATACCAAGAGTCATAACCACATACTCATAATGGATAAATATGCTCCAAAAATATGTTTTCAGAATATCCGTCTTCTAAAACTAAAATTAGTGATATCCCAAACCCAAGTCAATTTTAAAAAAACCCATGGGATCTACTCAATTGAAAAAAACATCATCATTTTTTGGAGTTAGATACATATTATATATCATTACATTGAAATACTTATGATAATATACCAAAATTATAAGAGTTTCATTTGGATTTTTCATAAAAAAACTAGCACTATAAAAAGTGACATAGTAGTCTTAATAAATCCTTTACATTACTACTATTCCAACTGGATTATAAATTAAATAAATTCTTTTAGTGTCATTCACTAAAAAAGATGTGATCTATGACTCTTTCCTCATAGAAGATCAATTTTAAACTATACTTCTCCTATAAGCGGAAACACTAAGATGTTATTGAGAATAAAATCAGGAAACTTATCAAACTTTTTATGGAAAAGTTATATACCCAATCAAAACCCTTGATTATAACGTAAAATATTCCTACTGGAATGATATTGTTCAAACTACATGGGAAAATATTCCCATTTTATATGCCTTTACATTCTTGTTTCTTCTAAAAATATGCTCAATGCTATCATTAGTTTTGAAACTAACTATTCTGATATAATAGTCATTATGAGATATGGAAATTTTCAATAAATCTATACCCTGTATTATCTCATATTCATCCATATCAAGAACTGATAAATCCCAAATCAATTCATACCCATCGATAGTAGTAGAACATTATTTTTACATAAAGGCATGACGTTTTCTTTATATAATAGGTGTTTAATTTTTCAAATCATAAGGAATCCCCTCAGTATGAAATTCTAAAAGATCAACCAAATAAGAATAAATAAACCAACAAGATTCACCCAGGTTAAATAAGGATTACATATGGGTGGAATTAAAAAATAATCATACCTCTCACTATCGATTGTCTAGATTTGTGATCCACAATACTTTTATCAGCTACATACAATTACTTTTTCACTTGAATTTTATTTTGATTTCCCTAATGATATTTAATTGTTTTAGGAATCATGGTCTTCACATAATCACCATGGATTCCTCAATTTTTCAAACAAGATTTACTTTTTCACTCACCCCATCGATGCATATGATGTTATAAAAACCTGAGTTGTGTCCCTAGAATAAAATCATAGAGAATTGTATCAAAAAATATGAATACGCCTCATATGTTTGAAATGGTGACATACACAAAGTGGTTCTATACAATCTCACACCAAGTGATTGAATGAACCACACTGATAACAGTCATACATAATCTTGGATTTTGGAGGAATATTTAATGATCCATCTATCAGATATTTATTCATTCCACTAACTTGTAAATAGGTTAACCTCTTCTTTTTATTCATAAAATTAGAGTTCCTACAGATTCCAATATGTTTCAACATTCTTACATATAGCATCCCTCCTTTTTATCACATAAACATTCATTACATTTTACAAAACCGAGGATCTTTAAGGTTTAGTGTCTTGGAAACCAGGAACTTAAAACATAAAACAAAAAAAACATTCTTCTTAAACACTTGAAAGGCTTCCCCTTATGTTCATCCTAGGTTCATTACTGAATCTCATAACCTGGGGACATACATCAAAGGAAAGGGTGAGCAGAAGGCTCAGTAAGGAAAATAAGAGAAACATTTTACATGTGAACTTGAGATACTTCTATAAAGTCATGAAAATAACTTTAAGGCATGAGAATGAAATCATGAGGCATATCATAATAAAAATAAAATTTTCATAACTTGAATATGTGGCTATATTATTTAACATAGACAATCATGAACATATCACCAAGGTCCATCCCCAAGGTGTCATTGGAAAATTACCAAGGTTATTCACCAAGGTATCGTTAAAATTGTAATCTCTAGTGGTTACATCATTACCCAATGCTTTGGAGCGCTATCAGGGCGCACCCTTAAATTTGTCTTTATTATCATGTGATCCACATATATCATCATCAAACATTTCATAAATAACCCATATAGCATAAAATAAATGGGTATCATTTCATAATCACAATGTTTTAAAAACTGCTTTAAAGACATGATCTTTACGTCACTTTAAAACCCACAGAAAAGGAAGGTGGGTCTAATGTATGTAAATCCCCTAATTTAAAATAGAACATTTTGGTATATATGTGAATACCCATTTAGAAGAAATAGCTTTGAGTATTCACTTAATAATATAAAAGAACTTTAGAAAAAGAGAGAGACATTTTGAGACGGAAATTCTGCAGCATAACGGCTATGTTACTATGTTTTAGAAGACATTAAAAAGAGAAGTAAAATGGGTAAAACATTCATAAATTACCCATAAAACAGTATATGGACAGAATAAGAAGGGTACATGTTCATGGTATTGAAATTTCAAGGACATACCATTTGAAATGAAAAACATGGAAGGAAGACAAAAATTAGATTTCTCTTATGAAAGTTCGGCAGCCTAAGAGCCTTACTTAAACTTCAAAAAAAATGATTTGAAAAGATCAAATAGGGTCTCTCATCATGTGAACAAAAGTGTTATGTATGATAGATATAGATATAATTCACCAACATAATCAAAAAAGGAACTTTAAAGACTTGACATTAAAGTAGAACTTTGAAATGAATGAGAAGGGTGAAAGAATCCCCTAACAAATTCGGCAGCCTAACGACGCCACTTAAAACTTCAAAATACTGAATTGAAGAGATCAAATGGGGTATCTCATAATAGGAACATAAGAATACAGTATGATAGATATAGATATCATACCCCAATATAACAAAAAAGAACTTGAAAGAATTGACATGAAAGTAGAACTTCAAAACGAGAAGGGTGAAGAACCACTTAAAAATTCGGCAGCCTAACGGTGCCACTTAAAACATTAAAATACTAAATTGAAGAGATCAAATGGGGTCTCTCATAATATGAACATAAGAGTCCAGTATGATAGATATAGAGATCATACCCCAATATCAAAAAAAGGAACTTGAAAGAATTGACATGAAAGTAGAACTTCAAAACGAGAAGGGTGAAGAACCACTTAAAAATTCGGCAGCCTAACAGCGCCACTTAAAACTTCAAAATACTGAATTGAAGATATCAAATGGGGTCTCTCATCATATGATCATAAAAGATCAGTATGATAAATATAGAGGTCATACCGCAACATAACAAAAAGTAACTTGAAAGAATTGACATGAAAGTTGAACTTCAAAACTAGAAGGGTGAAGAACCACATAAAAATTCGGCAGCCTAACGGTGCCACTTAAAACTTCAAAATACTGAATTGAAGAGATAAAATGGGGTCTCTCATCATATGATCAGAAAAGATCAGTATGATAAATTTAGAGATCATACCCCAACAAAATAAAAAGTAACTTGAAATACTTTACATAAAAATAGATCATGAAAAATGAGAAGGGAGAAAGAATCTGTTACAAAAATTTCGGCAGCCTAACGGCGCCACTTAAAACTTCATAAAACTAAATAATGAGAGTAAGGGGGGATCTCTCATTATATGAACATGAAAAGTTCAGTAAGAGTAGTATATAAGAACATCCTCCAACATAAGAACATGGAGCATAAAAGGAATGACATAAAAGAGGTTACTTGAAATAAAAGAGAGAGGTCAGATCCCTTACCTTAAAATGTAACTCTTAAACCTCAAAGGATGGGACCTTGAGGGATTGGGGGCACCTTGGGAGGACTACATGGGAGGTAATGAGACCAGAAATTCGTTGGGGAAGAGTGGGGAGTCGAATGGATGAGAGGAGGGCATGGTATTTATAGGGAAAGTGAGGGGACACGGCATTAATGGCCAAGGGACACCTCAAAAGTGGTTTTCTCAAAAGCATGGGCCCTCCCATGGTACTTCCCATAAAGTTAGGCCACATGGGGACTCCCACACAATAATTCAACACCCTTGGCCGGCCATCCCTTAAAAAAACTCATGACATCATCATGACACAGTTATGATGTCATTAAACATACTGAAACCCTAAAATTGTATTTTCACTATTCACTGAAAATTCAACTTTCTCAGAAAGATCCCAAAATTTCACCTTAATCAAATATCTATGCTCTGATTTCAAAAATGAACTCTATTTTATACAAATAATTTTCTAAATATTTTTAATTTATTTTTTAAATAAATACACTATTCACCGAAAATTCATTTTTTCAGAAAAAACCACAAAAATTACCATAACATAATATCGGTGCTCTGAGTTCAAAAATGAAATCCATTTTATAAAAATAATTTCCTAAATATTTTTAATTTTATTTTTAATTAAAAAACACTATTCACCTGAAAAAACTAATACTTGAATAATAATTTATGAAACCGTTATTTAACCATTTTATTGAATCACATTACTTAATCAAGGTGTCTAGATTATTCTAAAACTTTCTTTAAGTGAGATTACTAATCCATTTGGTCATATTACTAATCCTAATCATAAAATCACTATTCATAATTTACTATTCATCAAAAATTAAGTTGATCTTATTAGACTCCAAATTTTGTACTGAACATAATTGTAGAAGACCATTTTTTGAAAATCATTACACATTTTTAATTATTTAAGGTTTACATAAACATTTTTAAAATATCCTTTTTCTAAAATTCATCAAAAATATGCATACTATATTTATCTGGTCATTTTAAAATTCATAAACTTCATCATAAAAAGAAATCCCAATTTTTATTTAAAACAAAGTATTACACAAGGCAGTTATGGTCTCCTTACATATCCCCTTATCATACCAGCATAGGACCTAAGTGTAAGGTGTGATAAGGTGAGAGAGACCGAGGGAGGGTCGGCCAACATTGCCCAAGTAATAATTTATATCATTTTGAACTTCTCGTGAAGGCGATTTCATTCTGGCTTCACATGATGAAGTTCGGCTTGGGTTTGGTCCAGAGAAAATCCCAATGGTGCTACCTCCTTCCCAAGTTCTGTTAGATGGGCTTCGATCGTTCCAATACTACAAGGTGAGGCCATCGAATCTTCTTTCTATAATAATTAACAAAGATTAATTGTATTTAGAGACAATAATCAAAACATTTTGTTCAAAGTGGTCATAGAGACCAATAGTCATATAACAGTCAGAACCCAATGGTCTCATTTTAATTATAATCATGTTTATCAAATAAAACATTTTTGTTGAGTAGAAAAATAAAATAAAATAACACATGAAATTAGGAAACAAGATTTATTCAAAATTTCGGGCTGTTACAATCTTCCCCCTTAAGAAATTGCGTCCTCGCAATTTTAAAAATTGGGTTTTGAAATTTCATTGAAAGTCCCACATCGGAAAAAGAGTCTGTGACACCATTACTTTAAATGAAAGAAAAGGAAGTACAAAGGCCACCCGAGTTCACTCATACTAGGATTCCATGTAGGAAACATGGACATGGAGGAGAAAACAAAGGGTCACGTCCTAAAGGAGAGTGATAGAAAACATGATTTGGAGGAAGTTAACCACCAAAAAATCCCAAAATTATGATGTGTGTAAGAGGACTTTGATTACCTAGTAGGAAGCGTAAACCAACAACGTTTTTGTTTTACGTTCCTTTTCATTACATTGAGGAATTCATTTACAATATATAAAAAAAACATAAGGAAATATGTCTACCTTCAAGTAGAGTCTCATCCTTTAATAAGTCCCTACCAACACTAATATTTTCTCCAAATGATGAGAATTCAAAAACACTTGGTCTCATAAAAGCACAAGAATCATCTTCTAGAGAATCACATAATCTACAAAATATTAAATATCTATTTCTTCTATCTTTAAACATTATCCCAAAAACAGATAGGTTAAGGTAAAAAACTCTTCAAAAAGAAAGAATCCCATAGGAATGGAAACTACTTTTAAATCATCAATGTTCCATGGTACTACCCAAATTTCATCATAGTCCATTCCATAAATAACGGTCCTTAAAATTCCTCAAAATAAACCAAACTAAGATTGAAACCCAAATACAAGAAGGATTTGATAACATAGTCTTCCAAAATAAACTTCATTGTTCATCTACAAACAACACCAACCACTCCTAACATCTTATAACAAAAGTATCTAACCTAAACATATTTAACCCAAGATAGTTTAATCATTACCATAAGTAACCTAAATTACTATAAGTCCACCTTAAATTCATAGATTCTTCAAAATATAATTTAACCTTACTCCTCAATGAAAATACTATAGTAATCTATTTACCTTGATCATATAGGGTCCCCAAAATAGTGAACGTCTTCCAAAATAAAAATCATATTTTAATCCCCTAATCATCTCTGTCATATTAATACGGCAATCGTAGCATTTCCTATCACATTGGTTGTTGAGACATGTTATTCCATATCCCGCCATTAACTAAGAAAAGAACTATAATCAGGGTCTTAAATACTTAGCCAATAATCATGAAAAGAAACTTAAAGTATATAAGGATAACTTGTAGTTGAAAAGTATACCCTAACATGTGATCCCCTAGGTTCCCATCTAGGTTATCCATGATCATATATTCTTATGTGAATCTTTATTTTATTTTATCTTTGTTCCTTTAACAATGGTTCATACTAAGCTTATGAATTTACCAAAGCATATCCCCTGGGAGTGTCGTAACCAAGAGTGCAGCAAGGCCCGTTGTCGTGTACCAGTTCCCGTTCGAGTCTAGCTCAAAGCGGTGTTTTTGGGTTTTACCCCTATGTACATCTGTGCCAGAGCCACCTCTACCTGCTCGTATCCAGACAGGGATGTATTTTCTTGGCAACCCCTTACTCAATACCCACCAAAATACCAGGAAGATTTCCAATATTTTAACTTTTCTATAGGCTTCTTCCTAAAGTTTTCATATCCTAATTTCCACAAATAACTAAACCATCCTTTGATACCAACTATAGCATCCTGCATTTTTATCACATAAACATTCATTACATTTTACAAAACTGAGGATCTTTAAGGTTTAGTGTCTTGGAAACCAGAAACTTAAAATATAAAACAAACAAAAAAATTCTTCTTAAACAATTGAAAGGCTTCTCCTTATGTTCATCCTAGGTTCATTACTGCATCTCAGAACCTGGGGACATACATCAAAGGAAAGAGTGAGCAGAAGGCCCAGTAAGGAAAATAAGAGAAACATTTTACATGTGAACTTGAGATACTTCAATAAAGTCATGAAAAGAACTTTAAGGCATGAGAATGAAATCATGAGGCATATCATAATAAAAATTAAATTTTCATCACTTGAATATGTGGCTATATCATTTAACATAGACAATCATGAACATATCACCATGGTCCATCCCCAAGGTGTCATTTAAAAATTACCAAGGTTATTCACCAAGGTATCGTGAAAATTGTAATCTCTAGTGGTTACATCATTACCCAATGCATTGGAGCGCTATCAGGGCGCACCATTAAATTTGCCTTTATTATCATGTGAGTCACATATATCATCATCAAACATTTCATAATTAACCCATATAGCATAAAATAAATGGGTTTCATTTCATAATCACAATGTTTTAAAAATTGCTTTAAAGACATGATCTTTACGTCACTTTAAAACCCACAGAAAAGGAAGGTGGGTCTCATGTATGTAAATCCCATAATTTAAAATAGAACATTTTGGTATATATGTGAATAACCCTTTAGAAGGAAGAGCTTTGATTATTCACTTAATAATATAGAATAACTTTAGAAAAAGAGAGAGACTTTTTGAGACGGAAATTCTACAGCATAACGGCTATGTTACGAGGTTTTAGAAGACATTAAAAAGAGAAGGAAAATGGGTCAAACATTCATAAATTACCCATAAAACAGTATATGGACAGAATAAGAAGGATAAATGATCATGGTAATGAAATTTCAAGGACATACCATTTGAAATGAAAAACATGGAAGGAAGACAAAAATTAGATTTCTCTTATGAAAGTTCGGCAGCCTAACAGCCTTACTTAAACTTCAAAAAAATGATTTGAAAAGATCAAATAGGGTCTCTCATCATGTGAAAATAAGAGTTAAGTATGATAGATATAGAGATAATTCCCCAACATAATTAAAAAGTAACTTTAAAGACTTGACATTAAAGTAGAACTTTGAAATGAATGAGAAGGGTGAAAGAATCCCCTAACAAATTCGGCAGCCTAACGGCGCCACTTAAAACTTCAAAATACTGAATTGAAGAGATCAGATGGGGTATCTCATAATAGGTACATAATTGTAAAGTATGATAGATATAGAGATCATACCCAACAAAACAAAAAGTAACTTGAAAGAATTGACATGAAAGTAGAACTTCAAAACGAGAAGGGTGAAGAACCACTTAAAAATTCGGTAGCCTAACAGCACCACTTAAAATATCAAAATACTGAATTGAAGAGATCAAATGGGGTCTCTCATCATATGAACATATGATTCTAGTATGATAGATATAGAGATCATACCCCAACATAAAAAAAAGTAACTTGAAAGAATTGACATGAAAGTAGAACTTCAAAACGAGAAGGGTGAAGAACCACTTAAAAATTCGGCAGCCTAACGGCGCCACTTAAAACTTCAAAATACTAAATTTAAGAGATCAAATGGGGTATCTCATCATATGATCATAAATGATAAGTATGATAAATATAGAGGTCATACCCCAACATAACAAAAAGTAACTTGAAAGAATTGACATGAAAGTTGAACTTCAAAATGAGAAGGGTGAAGAACCACATAAAAATTCGGCAGCCTAACGGTGCCACTTAAAACATCAAAATACTGAATTGAAGAGATAAAATGGTGTCTCTCATCATATGATCAGAAAATATCAGTATGATAAATTTAGAGATCATACACCAACAAAATAAAAAGTAACTTGAAATACTTTACATGAAAATAGATCATGAAAAATGAGAAGGGAGAAAGAATCTGTTACAAAAATTTCGGCAGCCTAACGACGCCACATAAAACTTCATAAAAAGAAATAATGAGAGTAAGGGGTGATCTCTCATTATATTAACATGAAAAGGGCAGTAAGAGGAGTATATAAGAACATCCTCCAACATAAGAACATGGAGCATAAAAGGAATGACATAAAAGAGGTTACTTGAAATAAAAGAGAGAGGTCGGATCCCTTACCTTAAAATGTAACTCTTAAACCTCAAAGGATGGGACCTTGAGGGCTTGGGGGCACCTTGGGAGGACTCCTTGGGAGGTAATGAGACCAGAAATTCGTTGGGGAAGAGTGGGGAGTCGAATGGATGAGAGGAGGGCTTGGTATTTATAGGGAAAGTGAGAGGACAAGGCATTAATGGCCAAGGGACACCTCAAAAGTGGTTTTCTCAAAAGCATGGGCCCTACCATGGTACTTACCATAAAGTTAGGCCACATGGGGACCCCCACACATTAATTCATCACCCTTGGCTGGCCAACCCTTAAAAAAACTCATGACATCATCATGACACAGTTATGATGTCCTTAAACATACCGAAACCCTAAAACTGTATTTTCACTATTCACTGAAAATTCAACTTTCTCAGAAAGATCCCAAAATTTCACCTTAATCAAAAATCAACGCTATGATTTCAAAAATGAACTCCATTTTATACAAATAATTTTATAAATATTTTAAATTTATTTTTTAAATAAATACACTATTCACGGAAAATTCATTTTTTCAGAAAAACCCACAAAAATTACCATAACATAATATCGGTGCTCTGAGTTCAAAAATGAAATCCATTTTATAAAAATAATTTCCTAAATATTTTTAATTAAAAAAACACTATTCACCTGAAAAAACTAATACTTGAATAATAATTTATGAAACCGTTATTTAACCATTTTATTGAATCACATTACTTAATCAAGGTGCCTAGATTATTTTAAAACTTTCCTTAAGTGAGATTGCTAATCCATTTGGTCATATTATTAATCCTAATCATAAAATCACTATTCATAATTTACTATTCATCAAAAATCAAGTTGATCTTATTAGACTCCAAATTTTGTACTGAACATAATTGTAGAAGACAATTTTATGAAAATCATTACACATTTTTAATTATTTAAGGTTTACATAAACATTTTTAAAATATCCTTTTTCTAAAATTCATCAAAAATATGCATACTATATTTATCCGGTCATTTTAAAATTCATAAACTTCATCATAAGAAGAAATCCCAATTTTTATTTAAAACAAAGTATTACACAAGGTAGTTACGGTCTCCTTACATAGCCCCTTATCATACCAGCATAGGACCTAAGTGTAAGGTGTGCTAAGGTGAGAGAGTCCGAGGGAGGCTCGGCCAACATTGCCCGAGTAATAATTTCTATCAGTTTGAACTTCTCGCGAAGGTGATTCCGTTCTAGCTTCACATGATGAAGTTCGGCTTGGGTTTAGTCCAGAGCAAAGCCCAATGGTGCTACCTCCTTCCCAAGTTCTGTTAGATGGGCTTCGATCGGTCCAAGACTACTAGGTGAGGCCATGGAATCTTCTTTCTATAATAATTAACCAAGATTACTTGTATTTAGAGACAATAATCAAAACATTTTTTTCAAAGCGATCATATTGACCAATGGTCATATAACAGTCAGAACCCACTGGTCTCATTTTAATTATAATCATTTTTATCAAATAAAACATTTTTGTTGAGTATAAAAACTAAAATAAAATAACACATGAAATTAGGAAACAAGATTTATTCAAAATTTCAGGCCGTTACATTACATCACCCTTATTATATGAGGTTTCACTTTTAGTCACCTTTTCTCTATTGACCAGATCTGTATAATCCATTATACTTATTAAGGAAATATTTGAGTGAATCTCTTACCTCATCCATGATTCATAAACTCAATCCATCCAGGATGCACTTACAATAACCTCTAGTGAAAACTACTAAATTCATAAATTTAGTTGAATATTTATTAATATAGAATTATTATTCCTTAAGAAGAAAAATATAGTCATTATAGTAATCCTAAAAACATGAGTATATAATTATTTGTTCAACAATTCTGTAAAACCCTTTCAGGAAATAACCTGGACCAATTTATCCTAAAATACTAAATCCCCCCATTGTAAGGCATGATCCTGTACTAAATATCCTTGAGAGATGGGTGGATTCTTCCTTTGGAACTGAGTGGAATCATCCACTTTACTTGGATCATCCCTCTGATCCTCTCTATCATTTTCCATAAAATCATAGATTATACCTTGAACCAATTATTTCTACACATGTCGACCAAGTGAAAATAAATTCTCAGCAGACTCTTCTGTTTATTTTCTACGATGCCAATCAAGTGCCATTTTATATAACCAAATGTAAACACCATTTAGTATCACTCTATAGAAACTAAAGGACAAGAAATTTAAAATTTGCCACATCAAACATAGAAAACCATGTCTTTAAAAAATTCAACATTTTCCACCTGGAACCATTTTTTAAAATTCCACACATCTCTTTGAAAGTCAACTAAAATAAAAAAAAAATCAAAAAAATCAACACCTTTTCACGAAATAATAAATCATTACACAAAATGAATTATGTACTCCTATTGGGATTTCATTTCTATCAATTTATGTCATGGTATTCTCATCTACAAAACCAGTGATGATGAGGTTACAACTCCAAAAGTGTCTCAAATCACTCATTTATTGAAACATATTTGTAAGATGATGTTCATAAAAAATATTATCGTTGTGAATAATTGTTCTCTATGTTTTATTTTTCAACATTACTAATCCTTGATTCCATCACAATATAAGGTCTATAGTAAAATATTTTTTTTAATTATACATTTGTTCAAACATATACCATTCGTAACATTTCACCCCTCTCCATTCTCTTATAAGGAGGTGAAAAAATTACTAGGAATTATATAACATCCCCAAGACACTAAATTCAGGGGTAAGTCCCATGTCCTATATATAAATTTAGGGAGATTCATTCCCATCTAAAATAAAAAAAACTCAACCAAGATAAAAATATGTAAACAAAAACTATATGATTCATGTGTATAATGTAATATAATTCAAAGAGTTACTAAACCAAAATGAACAAAACCAAACTACAACCACAATCCATATCAGTGAAAAAATCTAAAACTAAAAAAACATAAAAATTTACAAGATATCAGCTGGGAAGTCACAAACAATCTCCAAGATCCAACTCCACAATCCATGCCCAAGGTAGTTTGATGAATTACTAAATAAAGGAGATAAATTTCCTTTAACTATGTCTCAATACCCAATATCTACATATTCACCATTGTTCCCAATCATGGGGTTGAGTATAAAAATTAGTCGGATTTCCCCAATTACATCCCCACTCATTACAATAGAATAGAACAAGTTAGTACCTCTAATGCCTTGACCCAATATACTAGAAATGCATCATTTTTTAATACATTGGAAAGATTACAAGGACTAAATTCTTAATGGAAAAATCAGTTTAGCAGTCTTGGAAAATTTATTACATACCAGAACTATATATAATAGTTCAAATCATAAAATAAAATATAGACAAACGTATGTAAATTCCAAAATTCTCTTAGGTTAACCCTGCATATAAATAATAATACTCATCTTGGAAACCTGGTAATGTTATATTTAAGAAATAGATGAGTTCAGATGCTTAGTAAAGGTAAAAAATATAGCAGAAGCTATGATATAAAATCATAAACTTTTAAAAAAAGGTATAAAACTAAAATACCAGTGTTTTAAACATAACCATTAGCATGATTTGGTGATAACAAATCAAATAATTACATTTAAACATTCCCATGGATTTTATACATGTCAAATAATCACATGTAATATCAATAACTTATCTCATAATGAGGGAATGAAGAATGCCTAAAATTTGAGATTAACCATCAAGTATTCATGGAAATAATTTAATAGTTTCAAGGCATCATTCTACAAAACTAAAACATTCAAGTCTTCGTGATGATAATCTAATAAATGGGTAATGCCTTGGCCAAAACCATATATATTTTGCTTCCTGAAACCTATTGATGCATCTAGGTGATATAAAAATCCCTTCTTGCCACATACTATAATCAATACATTACTATTACGATAATATTGAAACATAACGGAAGATAATGATTCGTATTAAAAACTAGTATAAAAAATATGAATACTTTAACCATAAAATAAGAATAGTATCTAAATAGAACATTTACAACCAAAATTATCATAAAGCATTCAATAAAATATGGAAAACAAAATCATAAAAGATTGTTGATGCTCTTTTCGTCACAGAATCTAATGATCGGAAAAGGGGAATATCTGAGCTCAAAGTGATTCATCCTTTGAAGAAACATCAAAAATCGACAAAGGGATGAACAAGGAGAACATTGCCCATAGGTCACGCAAGTTACCTCATGGTCGCGCAAGTACACTTGCGCGCCGCCTAGTGGTCGTGCAAGTCTACTTGCGTGACGCCTTATGGTCGTGCAAGTGACTTGCGTGACCTAAGTGATAACCGCCGGGTAACTGCCCGGGGTCTTCTCCTGCCTATAAATAGACCCTGTGGGCCCCCCCATTCGAGGAGGATCTTTTTCCTGAAACTCATATTGATGCCCCAGACGCCCAAGTCTCTTCTCAAAGCTTCCGGAACACTTCTAAGGTAATTTATTTCCTAGAACGGAAGATCTAAAGAGGAGGAAGGCCTAAGTGTTGAAACTCATCAACACTTGCGCGCCTGAGTGGTCAGCCCTTAAGGGAAGTTACCACACCTGCGCGCCTCCTTATTCCTTCAATAGAATTTGCGCGTCCCTTTTCTGGAAGAACCTCGAGAAGATTCTAAAGGGTTTAATAAAGAGTCGTGCAAGTATTTTAATGCTGGTTGAAAATCGCGCAACTACCCCACATGCCGCGCAGGTATACCTACGCGACCAATACTTGCACGCCCAAGCTAGACTTGCGCGCCTTCCATGACTTGCGCGCCCCTACCTTTTTGGGTGCCCATATTGCCCATTTTACCCTTCTTAAGCCAATTCACCTTTCCAATTAAAGATTTAGTCTTCAAGATACTCTTCAAAGCCATTTATGGCATGATTTCTTGATTTGACTTCCTTATTTGAACGGAATTCTGTGGAATATCTCTCAAAACATAGTGATTTATACATCTTTATGTCACCAAAGATTGAGAGTTCATTCTTTCAACCTCATACTTTAAGATGAGAGAATCTTTAACCTGGGTCTCCTTTTCAGGAATAATCCCCAGTTATAAGCCCTTTAATCCAGGCATCCTCCTCAGGAGTAAGCCCCAAACCTTAATTCCTTAACTTGGGAATCCTCCTCAGGAGTAATCCCCAATCATAATCCTTTAATATGGGCATCCTTCTTGGGAGTAAGCCCCAAGTACTCTAATTTTGGGCATCCTTCTTAGGAGTAAGCCCCGAGTCCCTTAATTTGGGAATCCTTCTTAGGAGTAAGCCCCAATCTCAAATATGGGCATCCTTCTCAAGAGTAAGCCCCAAACCTTAATCCCTAATCTGGGTCTCCTTTTCAGTAATAAGCCTCAGTTATAATCTTGGGCTTCCTTTTCAGGAGTAAGCCCCAAGTCCCCTAACCTGGGCCTCCTTTTCAGGAATAAGTCCCAGTCATAAATTTTGGGCTTCCTTTTTAGGAGTAAGCCCCAAGTCCCTTAATTTCTCTTAACCAGTCCTAATTTTCATTTGATCTGGGATTCCTTCTCAGGAGTAAAACCCAGTTATCAATCCTCTCCTAATTTGGGTTTCCATTTTAGGAATAAGTCCCATGTTAGAGTATTCAAATCTCCATGAAGCACATATACCATTATGGACCATGTTCCTGGATTTTCGCCCTAAAAGTAAATCCTAAACCTTCATCTATCTGGGCAGTCATATATACATAAGCCCCAAACCATTTCTTATGATTGCATCTTTCAATGAACAATTGTCTAATTTTTATCAATACCTCTTGTTTCTCACACCGAGAATGACTCATGTGAGAATAGAGTGTAAAAGTAATTATGTCATCCTTCTTTGAGCCATCCATCATAAACATCATACTCCCTTACTCGAACTACGTGGGTTCTGATTCCTTTTCCAAAACAAAGGATACGTAGGTAGCCCATTTATGGGTTCGATCCCAACTATGAAATAATCCATGTCCTTCTGAATGACGATAAACTTCAAGTTCCCCACTGAGTGGCTTTAAAACCAGCCTGGTCATCATAATGACCAAGAAACTTTTATATAAATATTTTGAAGGATACCATTGAACAAGAATCTCTAAATAGATACAGATGATTCTCTATTGATGAAGAAACTCAAATACATATAAAAGATTCTCTAAATTTCTTACATATTTAATCATTGATTGTTAAAACTAAAGGAAAGATCATTTTATACTTAGCAATGTAATAAAGATTCATGAACATAACTTAAATCTATAAAGAGAGTCCCGGAGTAGACAATAATTCCCCTAAAAAAGGTGTGATGAGTCTGACATCCCATCCTCTCGACTAATGCAAATTCCTAAGCCTCATCAGTCCACAAGCTAATGAGTGCCTACCTTTGGAAAGTGGGTCCAAATGGATGTGGAAATCATTGGATGTTTCCGGTTCTACGAACAAACCCACTAGAAACCGATCAGAACGTTTGAATCTCCCATCCAGGAGGTCATCCCCAAATTCGGTGCGAAACAAAAATGGTGAACCCGACGTGAATCCTTAACTAAGTTAAAATGATGTTTTACCTATTTGTTAAGCCCCTATTCAAAACTCAATAAGAGGGCTAACAAAAACAATCATTGACATATGCGCTCCTCCAAAGGATGAAGTGGATGAATTTCATCTTGATTACGTCTATTATATTAAATATGCACTCTTTTCCAAGATATTCTGTATTTCCATAATGGCTGCTCTCAAATTCACATCTGCAAATACTGCTGCTGTGAATACCACTTCTGCTATTCCTACTGGATCGCCATCCGCTCAGAGGATGACATCACCTACTCAGCGTCTTCAACGCTGGGCATCAAATGCGCTGGTTAAGGAGTACCGTCAACACGGTTCCATCCCAACTCTGGAGGCTGCCCGACAGGCCCTCAAAGTGAACAACTCACACAGGTCGTCCGGACAACGACGACCAGTGATCAAGAGGCAGGCGGTGTTGACTACCGTCTCCAACCGTTTCGGGTCTTTATCCCTGGAACGCAATTTCCATTTACTCCCTTACTCTGAGCAAATGAATGATCAGGTCCCTCAGGGCCTTAATTCAAAAAGACAAGAGTCCTTCCTGAGGGCTCCCATCAACAATCGCCGCCAGACTCATGCGGTAGTGCGCCCTCAACATGATGAGGGTACCGACTCCAGGCATTCGGCTCAGGTTCTTCGAACCCGAGCAGGCAAGATGAACCGCCAGAGGCGGAATCCGGTTAACAATGGGCAGGTTATCATCCCTGCAATCTCCAGAGAAGTCCACCAACCTACCTTGGTGGCGAACAACAAGCAGGCACCCACACCTGCCCGTTTTAATTCTGCTGTCCAGCAGACTCGTCTGGCAGCATCAAGAAAATCCCGCCAGGCAATTCCGGCGGTGTACTATAGGCAGGAACATACACCTGCTTATACATCATCATTTAGTCCGCAAGCTCGTCTGACTACATATGAAGGATCTCGTCAACCGCGTTTGGAGAAGTGTAATCAGCAGGCATATACACCTGCTAATACTAATCATGCCTACCAATAGTCTCACTTGGTAGCGCACGGAGAAGTCAGTCAGAAAGCCCCGACGATAAACTGGAGGCAGACTCAACTCTCTGCCTCCACACTTGAGTACTGTCAGGATTCACTGACAGGAAAAGGAGGACAGGAGCAGGCACATACACCTACTCCAAGCCCGGAATGGACGTATATCCCCGTTCCGGTGGCTGAAGTCACCAAACATATTTTGTCAATGGTAAAAGAGCAGAAGCAAATTCCTGCTCATATTCTGGATGCTTGCCAGGATATCATAACAGCTTCAGCATCATCTCAGGGACAGACACATAAATCTATCCCTAGCAGTGGAGTGACACATCAACGATTCACTCCGGAACAGACACACACATTTGTTCCAGTCCAAGAGGGTTATGGGTTATACTTCCCCATATCATACGGACCACCAAGTCAGGCACATACACCTGATTTGAGCGGAGATCGTCATCCTAACTTGACCATCCTTCCTGATCAGGTACATACACCTTCTCAGAGTAACCACTTTCGTCAACAAGTGGTTTCCAAAGCGAGTAAGAAGGCATCTAAGAAAAAGATCTGCCCAACACAGTCCGGAGATCAAAGGCCAATATGCAACAAGGCCTTGCTCGATGCAGGAGTTCTTGAAGCCCTCAGACATTTATCTGTTGGAACTCAAGATTCTAATCCATCAGTTCCCGATAACGGGAACATTAATTCCAAAATTCTTCAACAGACACTTTCTCATGAAGGCTTGCTTTGTGACAATTCGTTCAATCTTGAAGTTTCATCTTCAGATGAGAGCCACAGGAACCCTCTGTGTGGTCAGAAGACCAAGGAGCAAGAGATCTCATCTTTTGTTGTAACCCATTATGGTGGTCCTCCCTATGATGATGAACTTCGCGGCGAAATTCCTCTCCGCAGTAATGATTCACATTGCCTGGAAAATACTCCAGTGGAAAATGTAGTGTCGAGAAAGCCCTCTTATCTTGAGGCACTTGCAAATGCGAAACCAGTCATGTCTGATGATTTATCGCTAACAAGTGAAATACTTTCTCAATCAGAAGATAGCCCAGGGTGTAGGTCATTCTCCGAACCACCCCTAAGCCATGGATCTTCTAGTTTGATAAATGATATCTCTACCAAACTTGTTGAATCCGATGAAGCAACAAGGAAACACCAACTCTGGTCAAAACAGGTAGAAGAATCTTCATTTAATGATAAAGAGGAAATGCTGAACATGAGGAAAAAACTGGCAAAAGGTGAGGTACCAATCATGTTTTGGCCTTTGGCTGACTCCCAGTACGACATTCCAAAGATGTTGATAGATGATGGAATCCATGATATTCGTCTCAACATATGGAAAACTCTTTGTCAATTGAAGAAGAAGGTATTATCTTATGATGAATATGAAAATCATCTTATGATAATAGAAGGGCTACAACGTTATATTGATTGGCATCTCTATCTGTCTCTCGGTATCCGAAGGCTGAAAAGAAATAGAGAACCCTTCAATGTTCAGGCCTTGGCGCACTAAGAAAATTGCGTCAGTTAATTTCCAATGCTCCATCTGATGTTCATATTAGAGGATGGGGTATTCACGGAGCACTACATTTCACAGTGCTTTCCAGTCAGCAAAGCCCTCCGAAAATGGTCTCATGCAATGTTATTTCCCATGGCCGGCCACAGTCAATGGGCTTTGTTGATAATCAAAAGCCTGCTCAAGAACAGGCTTCAACTAGTTCCTCTCAAAATCAAGCATATAGAGAACAAGTTGTTGAATTGATCCTACATCAAGTAGGTGAGAATATTGCACAAGCCTCTCGTATGGAGAAAACAAATCATCAAATGACAGAAGTCTTGGAAATCATCCAACGGTCTGTTGAACCAGGTGATAAAATTGGATACAGGCTAATGCATCCAGCTAATTTCCGAACTAAGATTCGCAAGATCAAGAGATATTTTAAAAATATCTCAGACGTAGCATGTCAAGAGACACCCCAGCTTGTCAGACTGGGGACTTCTTTAACCCAACCCTCAGATTCAACAAATGGGATTCGAGGAGTTGAGCAGAAACAGCAGGAATATCCCCAGTTCACAAGACTGGGGACTCTTTCAAATCATCAATCCCCTCCTCAGAGAATATCGGTCTTTTCTCGATTAGGGAAGAAGCCCCAAGAGGAACGAAGAGCCAAATTATCAGGAGATTACCTCCAAATTATAGCTCGTCAAGAAGTTACTAAAGGATTAAATCAACAAAAGTCAATGTCTCATCAAAGACATGAAAGAAGACAATATCACAGAAATGTTGATAGAAGGGATGCGATGCATTATTCATCAATCAATGGCATCAATGCCGTTGTTCCTAATCCACCAGAGGAGGCTCACTCAAGGGACTTAGATGAAGAGTGTCCTGCTCAATAAAATGTATGCGCCGATACAAATGAAGAAGGTGTGCATACACGAAGTCAAAGGATTAATCAGAACCTAGGTAATCCACTTCCCTCTCTCCAAAAGGTATCCAACAAAGGGAATGGAAAGAATCGGGTTACATATCCTTCCTTTGGAGAAGGTCAATCGCTCTCGTTAGAGAAAAGGTTTGCACAACAGGAGGAAGAAATGAAAGAATTAAGAAGGTTGAATGCAGAAATACTTCAGAGTAGTCTTCTTCTTAAGAATGCTGGAGTCCGACAGCCGAAGGAATTTGTTGCAGTTACTGAGATGGATCAGGAATATCCTCCTTTATCAGTACACCCTCAGAAGTCTAATCTGACGGGTCAAGTGCAACAACGGTTGGCAGCACTACCATCAGTTGCAGCACCAACCACCACGTCTGTCCAAGCTCCATTCATTGCAACTACCCAAAACCAAGTTCAACCTGATGTTTCTCAAAAGTTAATAACTACTATTGAGTCATTAACAGCTCGGTTAGAAACTATTGAAGGGAAACGGGCACAAGTTCAACCAGAAAAGAAAGTTTACCCTGAATGGGTAGATTCAATTTCTCCTCCATCCAGTTTTGGAAACCCTGTTTTCCCTACTTTCAATGGATCAGGCGACCCTGAACAACATTTGACGCATTATCTGTCTAGTTGTGATCCTATGATGGGAACTCCAGAGCAGTAAGAAGCAGTGAAACTCAGATGCTTCATGCGAACCTTGCAAGGACCAGCTTTTGTCTGGTATACAAGCTTGCAATCCCGGTTAATCATCGGATGGGAGGATCTTCATCAAAAATTACTTCTTCAGTTCAGCTCAACTTTGCCAAAAATGACAGTTTTCGATCTTACAAACTACAAGAAAATGGAGAATGAAAGAGTCTCTGATTTCATTGCTCGCTGGATGGGATTAATGTATTCCCTGAGTTTAGCACTCCCTCAGGAAGAGCTGTTGCCAATCTATGTGGAAAATTTGTGTGACGAATTACGCACGTCATTGATCCCTGTGAAATACATAGGAGGGTTTCGAGACCTTACTTCAATCGCTCAGCAGATTGAAGATTCCCTTATACAGGCTGAAGTTATATCTCATGTAATTTCATCAGCTTCAGTAAGGAGAATGGGTAAAGCAGAAACTACTACAGTTATGCTTAAATAGGCACATGTACCTATTACTACTTCAAAACCTTGATCTTCTCGCAGGGCTCCACCTCCTGAACGCCAACAACAATGGTCGTTTCGTCCAAATGATCAAAAAGATCAACGACGAAAACAATTTGAGGATTTGAAGAGTAAAACACACTCTTTCCGAAGTGAGAAAGTTCCTGGTTACTTCATTTTTGCTCTGGAAAATAACATGGTTCAATTACCAGTTCCCAAGAGGCCAAACAAGGAAGGAGATGAAGACCGTCCCAATTATTGTCCCTTTCATCAAATGTTGGGGCATCCCATCCAGGAGTGTTTTGTCTTTAAGGGCCTCCTGCAAAAGATGGTCGACTTGGGACAAGTCAAATTGAAGGGTTCTTCAGCTCATGTAGCGTGTGTTACCGCTACAGATCCAGAGGAAGGAGGCGAGTGGCAGGAAGTCAAAAGCAAAAATGCACAGAAATATGATGATTGGATGGTCAAGAAGACAATCAATCGAACCCATTCCATTTTGCGAACACAATTGAAGAATCCAATTGTGTCTCCTATAAAAGATGTAGTGAAGCCTCCATCAAAAGAAAAATCCTCAAAAGGGAAGCACAATTCAAAGAAGAAAGAGGAATCAGAAGAAGATGAGTATGTATCGAGGCCTAAGTTGTCTTTGACTTTGGCATATTTCATGCAATCTACTTCAAAGCCATGGGCACCGCCCCATCAAACGGAACAGCCTAAACAGGCTAATCAGGCAGAGTCTTTATCAGACAAAGAGTAAATCTTCGGTTCTGTTAATATGATTCAATTAATAGATCCATATTCCAGTATAGATGAGCCTGAATTCACTATATCAAATAAGGGAATCTGAGGAAGTTCTAGAGGTTCAGGATATAGGGGAAGACGTGGATCTTTCCGAAGCCACTACTCCAATTCTATCCCTGCTAGCACTGTGTATGCAGCAGAAACTTGTGGTAGAGCCCTTCAGCGAGCTCAAAAAGAAACAGAAAGTTCTTCTGCCAATGGACAACTCAGTTTTGGCACAGTTATTTTGGAAGACCGATTAAAGGTTCCATCTTCTTTATCTCATCAAGTAAATGGATCTAATCAGTCTAATCTTCCAAAACCAAGGATGTTTCCAACTTCTATCCCAATACAAGATGCATCAGCTTCCAAAGCATCTTCTTCCAAAGTACCTGCAAAACCACATATTCCTATTGGGAAACACAGTCCTCTAGATCAAAAGTATGATATATTGAAACACTTGGCCTAAGTACTAGCCATGTTATCAATTTTGGATGCTTTGAATCTGTCAAAAGATCTTCAGGAAGCACTCATCGAAGCTTTGTCAAGTCCTCGGGAGTTTCAAGCTGAAATTACTACAGCTGAAGTCTATCACATAGAGAATAATCCTGCAGAATGCCATGCAGTGATATCTTTTACTGATAAAGATGAAGATGATATTGTGCATGGGCACATAAAACCTTTGTACTTATCTGGAAAAGTCAATTTTGTAGATATCCGAAGAGCTTTCATTGACAATGGTTCAGGAGTCAACCTCATGCCCATTCATACACTTCGTCGATTGGGACTCACGGAATCTGATTTATCTCCTTCTACCATGATGTTACAAGGATATGATAAAAATGAACAAGAACCACTGGGCGACGTTCTCTTAGAACTCAGTTTGGAGATCTTGTATCCAATTCGGATTTCATGATTGTTGATCAAGACTCAGCTTTCAACGTCTTGCTTGGAAGACCCTAGCTACATCAGCAAGTATCTATTCATTCATCATACCATCAATGTCTCAAATATTGTTTCAATGGTCAAGTTGGAACATTTTATGGTGATAAGGCCCCATTCAAGACATGTGAGTCTCAATATATTGAGGCAGAATTTTATCACATGAAGGAGGAGAAAAATCTACAATGAAGGAATTTACCAAAGTTATTGCTCCATATGGTTTGGAGAAAATTCCAATAAATCCATTTACACATGTGAGTACAGATTATGTGTTACCTATCAGTCAAATTGACAAAATAGGCCCAAATCAAAATACTCTTATGAAAAGATCCATAATGTTAATTACAGAAATTGAGCCAGACAACATGGGAGAAATTGGTAACCTACCAAACATTGATGAAAGCATAAGTGGTGACATTTTCATTTCATCTGCTGAAGTCCAACAAGTCTATACTTCTCCAATCAGCCCAGAAGAATTTATAGCAACACCAGAGGTGAATAATGATATCGATTCTCAATCCATAATCTCCTCTTTATTTCCCAAAGAAGACCCTTTATTATCAATAGGGTCGTAAATGGAAGCTTCTTTTTCAAAATGTGAAAATTTTGACATCTCTTATGATCATGAGAATTTCGTTTTGTCATCTACTATGCAAGTAGAAACAGAAGAAATAGCACGTGATGAAGAGGAAGAGGAAGATCTTAGAGATGCTCCTCCAGCATTTGAAGAGGGTATCTCTACCACTGTGGATGAACTCAGAGAAGTAAATCTGGGATCAGAGAAATATCCACGCCCCACTTTAATTAGTGTGGAAATGACCCTTGAATAGCAAGATATGTATACTTCTTTTCTAAATCAAAATAAAGATATTTTTGCTTGGAACTATACAAAAATGCCTGGGCTTGATCCTGATGTTGCTACTCATCATTTGGGTTTACCAAAAGAACATCGAGGATTTAAGAAAGCCGCGAGAAGAACACACCCAACTTATGCTTCCAAAATTGAAGCTGAAGTGGATAAGCTGATCAAGGATAACTTCGTCAGAGAAGTTCAGTATCCCAAGTGGTTGGATAATATTGTCCCTGTAAAGATAAAGAATGGACAAATTAGGGTTTGCATCGATTTCATAGATCTTAATCGGTATTTTCCTAAAGATGATTTCCCAGTTCCAATTACAGAACTCTTAATTGATGCGACGGCTGGCTATGAAGTACTTTCTTTCATGGATGGATATTCCGGATATAATCAGATCCGAATCGCCCCAGATGATGAGGAATCTACAGCCTTCAGAGCTCCTAAAGGTGTGTTTTGTTACCGGGTGATGCCCTTTGGTTTAAAGAATGCAGGTGCAACATATCAACGCGCCATGCATCGTATCTTCAAACCATTCATAGGGAAGTTTGTTGAGTGCTATGTGGATGATTTGGTGGTTAAACCCAAACAACGTTCTAATCACTTGGCTTATTTGGAAGTCATATTCCACAAGCTTCGACAACATAATTTGAAGATGAACCCCTTAAAATGTGCTTTTGGGGTAACCTCAGGAAAATTCCTCAGCTTTGTTGTACGCCATCGTGGTATTGAAGTCGATCCTGAGAAGACCAAATCAATCCTTGGTATGTCACCTCCTCAGAATTTGAAAGAATTAAGAGGAATTCAAGGAAACTTAGCCTATATTCGGCATTTCATCACCAATTTGGTAGGCAAAAGTTTACCCTTTACCAAATTATTGAAGAAAAGAGTCTCTTACCAGTGGACTGAAGAATGTCAAGAAGCGTTTGATGTTCTCAATAAATACCTCCTAAGTCCACCAGTACCCATGCCACCTGTTGAAGGTAGACCACTTATCCTCTATGTGACAGCTCTAGAGCGATCATTGGGTGCCTTTCTCACTCAAAAGAATGAAGCTGGGAATTAAAATAGCCTCTACTATCTCAGTAGAACTATGCTTGAAGCAGAAACCCAGTATTCAAGTATTGAGAAGTGCTGCCTGGCATTAATCTTTGCAGTTCAGAAACTGAGACACTACCTACATCATCACGAGATCCAATTTGTATCTCGCAATAATCCACTCAAATTCATCCTTAGTCGTCCAATGCTTACAGGATGTCTAGCAAGGTGGGAAGTTATTTTGCAGCAGTTCGACATTCAGTATGTGTCTCAAAAGGCAATAAAGGGCCAAGCTCTGGCTGATTTCCTGGCTAAACATCCTTTAGTGGAAGATACGTCTTCAGATATTGAACTCCCTAATGAGGAAGTTTTTTCTATTCAAGAGTGTCCTCAAACATGGGAAATGTATTTTGATGGTGCTTCCAGAAGTCCAACAGGGAAGAAAATGGAAAATCCAAAATTCAACGATGTTGGTTTAGGAATTGTGCTCATTTCTCCAGATAAGGCGGTGTTACCTTATTCCTTTTTATTGTGGGAAGGTGGTACAAATAATGAAGCCTAATACCAATCTCTCATTACAGGCTTGGAGTTAGCGCTCCAAGCACAAGTGAATCACTTAAAAGTGAAAGGTGATTCAGACCTGGTAATCAAACAAGTCAATGGGGATTATTCCATCAGAACAGAAGAATTAATCCCTTTGTATGATTACGTCAGAGAGTTAATGGCGGAATTCCCTTCAGAACCGACATTTTCTTATGTCCCAAGATCAAAAAATGCTCAAGCTGATGCACTGGCTAATATAGCCACAGCTTTAGCAGATCCAAATCGGGACGAGACAACCATCAGTATTGCCCACCGTCATGCAATTTCACCTTATGTTCAAGCCAGAACATAGGAAATTAATGAAATTAGTCCCATTCCTGAACCGTATGGTCATACTACAGGATGGATGTCACCTATCAGGGAATACCTTCAAAATGGAACAATTCCACCTGATAGAGCCAAGAAAGAGCAAATCCGGCGACGTGTGGTCAATTTTACTCATTATTATAGCCCAAACCACTTAGAGAAAATTCTCTACAAATGTGGTTTTGATGGAGTTATCTTCAGATGCATTGATGGTGAAGAGACAATGGCTGTCATAAAAGAAGTACATGCAGGAGTCTATGGTGCCCACAAGTCTGGACATAGACTGACTGATCAAATTCGAAGGCTTGGATACTTTTGGCCTTCAATGATTCAATATTGTGTTAATTTCAAAAAGAAGTTTCATTCATGCCAAGTATATGCCAACTTCATTCATCAACCTCCAGAGTTGCTTCATACAGCTATATACTCGTGGCCATTTTCCACATGGGGAATGGATGTGGTAGGACCTTACCCTTCAGCTACGGCCAAGCAGTTTAAGTACATTATTACTGCTACTGATTTCTTTTCCAAATGGGCAGAGGCAGTACCTCTCAAAGAAGTCAGTTCTAAATGCATTGTTAGCTTCATCAAGTCTAACATCATTTCTAGATTTGGTGTCCCTCATACCATATTGACAGATAATGGCACCAACTTCTGTTCTTCTGAGGTGAAGAAATTATATCAAGAATACAACATTAAATCCAACCATTCATCTCGGTATCATGCGGCGGCCAATGGCCAAATAGAAGCCTTTAACAAGACTTTTTCAAATATACTGCAAAAGATGGTGGATAAAGATAAGAGGTCATGGCCTGATAAACTCTTTCATGCTTTATGGGATTATCAGACTACCACCCGCAATGAAATGCGGTCAACTCCATATTCATTGGTATATGAAACAGAAGCAGTCTTTCCAATTGAAGTTCAATTGACCTCACTTAGAGTAGCCATTTTTGATCAGTTATCTATAGATGAGCAATCTCAAAAGCGATTGAATGAATTGGAACAGTTAGATGAGAAAAGATTGTGCACTTTGCACCACTTGGATATCTATCAGAATCGAATAGCACAAGCTTTTAACAAAAAAGTTTGTCTTTGTTCATTCATTCAGGGAGAATTGGTATTGGTTCTCAGAACACCAATGATACCAGGAAAGAAGCCTCCTAAGCTTGAACCAAAATGGGAAGGACCTTATTCAATACATAAGGTCTACTCCAATGGAGCTTATTCATTAATCTCAATGGATAGAGAACTCATCACGAATCCAACCAATGCCAGATTTCTGAAGAAATATTTTGTATAAACACAAAATATGGTCCCCAGAACGAAGATTCTTACAATTAGTTCATACACCATGGTCTAGTATGACCTTAAACTGCACTACGTCCAACATGACGTTAAATTGTAGAAAAGTCCCTTACATCCGGAAAGACGTTAAACTACATAAGCAATTAATAGTCCAGTATGACTTTAAATTGCATCATCATCGGTCTATGCATATGACCTTAAACTATTTGCACTTTCGTCCAATATGACGTTAAACTGTAGAAAAGAACTTATCCCCGCAACATGACACTAAACTGTGCAGCACCAGTTCATCCTTGCTATATGACATTAAACTATACCGCAATGGTCCAGTATGACCTTAAACTGCAACTTCGTCCCACACGACGTTAAACTGTGAAAAAGTTCCCTAAACCGTCCAGCATGACCTTAAATTGCATCATCTTTGGTCCATACATATGACCATAAACTATTTGCAAGTCCCTTATGTCCAGCAAGACGTTAAACGGTGACGTCCTAACTACATGACGCTAAACTGTATAAAAGTCCCTTACATCCAGAAAGACTTTAAACTATATAATCATCAAAGGTCCATGCATATGACCTTAAACTATTCGTACATTAGTCCAAAATGACATCAAGCTGTGGATAAAATACTCAATGCGTCCAACATGACATAAATGGTGTGTTATTTTGTCCTTACTGCATGACATTAAACTACACAGTTCCCCCTATCGTCCAAACATGACTTTAAACTGTATTGTCCCCATCGTCCAAACTACATGACGCTAAACTGTACAGAAAGTCCTTTTTATGTCTTACATGACATTAAGCTGTTATTTTTTCCCTGCTACATGACACTAAACTGTGCAGCACCAATAGTCCGAACTGCAAGACTTTAAACTACATAGTCCCTTTTTATGTCCTACATGACATTAAACTATGCATCGTTAAGATTTTTGTTACCTCTTGTTTCTCACACCGAGTATGACTCACGTGAGCTTAGAGAAAACATCAACCATAACACTCTCTTTGGGCCTCTAACCATGTGTAAGTCCCAACAACATTTTTATTAGATCATTTTCCCCAAGAACAACTTGATCATTAATTCATTGTTTAATTGAACTACACGGACATTGATCATTGCCCTCCAGGATGGGTATGTAGGAAACCTCCCAGGGTCCAAGCCCAAAAACAATCTCTTCACATCGGTTCATCACCATCTCATATGATGTTGATTCATGAAACCGCCCCTAGAATCAATATCTTTACATTGATTCACTTTCGTCCTTGTTATTTGACATTAAACTATAAAACAATTTTGTCCGGTACGACAATAAACTACAATACTCTTTGATTTCCTCATTTGAGAGAGAACTTTTATTGAAATTGATTTTTCAATCATGTTTTATTTCAAAAGACTACGTGCATAAATGGCAATGCCTAAACTTTTTATCTTGGGTTAAACCATCATTGCACTAAAGTCCCCATTCACCCTTCACATGTATGAACCAAATTTGTACAAATGGTAGTTCTAGAACTACGTGGGCCTGATTCCCATCCTTATGGGATACGTAGGAACGTTCGAGTATCCCTAGAATCCAGCCCCAAGTCTTTTGGGCCTAACCCCAAATTTCACTTTCAGTCCCTTAGCTGAAAAGTCCTCATGAAAACACACACTATGTATTCATTATTATGGTCCGAACTCTATGACCCTAAACTAAGATCTCTCATATTTTCGTCCTGCATGACGTTAAACTGCATTTCAAGAACTACGTATGGCTTGATTCTCATTCTTATGAGATACGTAGTGAAGTCCAAAAGTTCAATTTAAGAACCAGCCACAACATGATTATGGTTATCATTGACCTATGTATCTCTATATACATTGGAAAATACCCATCTTTATGTGTTATAATCCTAACCTTAAATATTTTCAGATCTTCATAACCCTTTTCAGGAATTTTAGTCACAAAAATGTCAAACTTCTGAGAATTCTTTTTCCTGACTATGCAGCACATGCCCATAGGTGGCCTTGCATAAACAGTCTACATAACAGACTTGTTATCCAAAAGATACTATTTTATTTAACTATGCATCCAATTCCCTTAGGTGGCCCTGCATAATTCAACCCCCTAACGGGTTTGTTAAATGATTGTAACTTCATTCTTGGGAAGAATTCCTCTTTTGTACTTATTTGTCTTCAATGACGGTATGTAGGGATCTGCAAAAAAAATAGCCATCCTTAACATATTTGTCCCATATCCTTTTTCATGATCTGAAAATATTCAAGTCTATGGTTTATTCTTCTTCCCTATGTTTGGGTCAGACCTTCGTAGGAGTGATATTCATCTAGTTCGTCGATAATCTTGTTTGAAAATATCTTCTCCATATTCATGTAACTCTTTCCATACAACAAACTCTATACTTTAGAAAATTTGAATCTCCATAAACTTTCACTGGCTTTTAGCACTAGGAAAGTAAATTTCTAGGAGTTCTTTTTCCTGACTATGTAGCACGTGCCCATAGGTGGCCTTGCATAAACAGTCCATATAACATACTTGTCAGCCGAAAGATGCTATTTATTTAACCATGCAACCAATTCCCTTAGGTGGCCCTGCATATTTCAACCCCCTAACGGGTTTTGTTAAATAATAGTAACTTCATTTTTGGAAACTACTTCTTCTAATTCCTTTTAGCTCTTTTTCATATCATTCCTCAGATTCAAATATTCTTAAGCCATAGCTTACATATTTTCCCTCATACTTGAGTATGGTACTATGTTTTCAAATGAGTTGTCAAGGAATTGAGTCAATTCTAATCCATTCCGGTCAAAGCTATTTCGACCTTAAACATTATCCTTTGTATGTCTGACATGCATGACTTTAAACTGCCATATTTCTTGTTTTTCTTTTCACCTCAGAGTCAAATCCTCTTTTCTCTCTAGATCCAACTCCGATGGGGGACTTTTGTCGACGCTCCTTTCGTCACAGAATCTAAAGATCGGAAAAGGGGAATATCTGAGCTCAAAGTGATTCATCCTTTGAAGAAACATCAAAAATCGACAAAGGGATGAACAAGGAGAATATTGCCCATAGGTCGCGCATGTTCCCTCATGGTCGCGCAAGTACACCTGCGCGCCGCCTAGTGGTCGTGCAAGTCTACTTGCGCGATGCCTTATGGTCATGCAAGTGACTTGCGCGACCTAAGTGATAACCACCCGGTAACCGCCCGGGGTCTTCTCCTGCCTATAAATAAACCCTGTGGGCCCCCCATTCAAGGAGGTTCTTTTTCCAGAAACTCGGATTGAAGCTCCCGATGCCCAAGTCTCTTCTCAAAGCTTCCAGAAGACTTCTAAGGTAATTTCTTTCCTAGAACGGAAGATCTAAAGAGAAGGAGGAAGGCCTAAGTGTTGAAACTCATCAACACTTGCGCGCCTGAGTGGTCAGCCCTTAAGGGAAGTGACCACACTTGCGTGCCTCCTTATTCCTTCAATAGAATTTGCGCGTCCCTTTTCTGGAAGAAACTGAAGAATATTCTAAAGGGTTTAATAAAGAGTCGTGTAAGTATTTTAATGCTGGTTAAAAATCGCGCAAGTACCCCACATGCCGCGCAGGTATACCTGCGCGACCAATACTTGCGTGCCTTTCAAGACTTGCGCGCCCCTGCCTTTTTGGGTGCCCATCTGGCCCATTTTACCCCTCTTCTGCCATTTCACCTTTACTATTCAAGATTTAGTCTTCAAGATACTCTTCAAAGCCATTTATGGCATGATTTCTTGATTTGACTTCCTTATTTGAAAGGAATTCTGTGGAATATCACTCAAAACATAGTGATTTATACATCTTTATGTCACCAAAGATTGAGAGTTCATTCATTCAACCTCATCCTTTAAGATAAGAGAATCCTTAACCTAGGTCTCCTTTTCAGGAATAATCCCCAGTTATAAGTCCTTTAATCTGGGCATCCTCCTTAGGAGTAAGCCCCAAACCATAATTCCTTAACTTGTGCATCCTCCTCAGAAGTAAGCCCCAATCATAATCCTTTAATATGGGAATCCTTCTTAGGATTAAGCCCCAAGTCCTCTAATTTTGGGCATCCTTCTTAGGATTAATCCCCGAGTCCCTTAATTTGGGAATCCTTCCTAGGAGTAATCCCCAATCTCAAATATGGGCATCCTTCTCAGGAGTTAGCCCCAACCCTTAATCCCTAAACTAGGTCTCATTTTCAGGAATAAGACTCAATTATAATCTTCGGCTTCCTTTTCAAGAGTAAGACCCAAGTCCCCTAACCTGGGCCTCCTTTTCAGGAATAAGTCCCAGTCATAAATTTTGGGCTTCCTTTTCAGGAGTAAGCCTCAAGTCCCTTAATTTCTCTTAACCAGTCCTAATTTTCATTTGATCTGGGATTCCTTCTCAGGAGTAAAACCCAGTTATCAATCCTCTCCTAATTTGGGTTTCCTTTTTAGGAATAAGTCCCAAGTTAGAGTATTCAAATCTCCATGAAGCACATATACCTTTATGGACCATGTTCCTGGATTTTCTCCCTAAAAGTAAATCCTAAACCTTCATCTATCTGGGCAGTCATATATACATAAGCCCCAAACCATTACTTATGATTGAATATTTCATGGAACAATTGTCTAATTTTTACCAATACCTCTTGTTTCTCACACCAAGCATGACTCACGTGAGCTTAGAGTGTAAAAGTAATTTTGACATCCTTCTTTGAGCCATCAATCAGAAACATCATACTCCCTTACTCGAACTATGTGGGTTCTAATTCCTTTTCCAAAACAAAGGATACGTAGGTAGCCCATTTATGGGTTCGATCCCAACTCTGAAATAATCCACGTCCTTCTGAATGACGATAAACATCATGTGCCCCACTGAGTGGCTTTAAAACCAGCCTGGTCATCATAATGACCAAGAGACTTTTATATAAATATTTTGAAGGATACCATTGACCAAGAATCTCTAAATAGATACAGATGATTCTCTATTGATGAAGAACCTCGAATACATATAAATGATTCTCTAAATTTCTTACATATTTAATCAATGATTGTTAAAACTAAAGGAAAGCTCATTTTATACTTGGTAATGTAATAAGGATTCACGAACATAACATAAATCTATAAAGAGAGTCCCGATGTAGACAATAATTCCCCTCAAAAAGGTGTGATGAGTCCGACCTCCCATCCTCTCGACCAATGAAAATTCCTAAGCCTCATCAGTCCACAAGCTAATGAGCACCTAACTTTGTAATGAAGGTCCAAATGGATGTGGAATCATTGGATGTTTCCGGTTCTACGAACAAACCCACTAGAAACCGATCGGAACGTTTGAATCTCCCATCCAGGAGGTCATCTCCGAATTCCATGCGAAACTTAGATCAACCTCAATTAACTATAAGATCTAACAAATTGTGTTGACATAGATGAAAAATAATATATTAAAATTATTATAAATATTTTGATACGAATACTAATTTTTTGGAATCATTAATTCAAAAGTCATACACTTATAAAAAATACATTTAAAAAGAGATTTTTGAATCAATTTTTCCCATACCACTCTGATCATTTTGATAGGAATTGGCATTTTAATACATTCATGTCCCTATAAAAAATCCTTAAACCATTTTTAATATATGTAAATTAATGATAAATCTATACATAAAAAAATCTTTAGAAAATTTAAAATGATGTTTAAGTAAAAGAGTCCTGATCATAAAACCATTACAAGATTCCATTTGAAAAAATTTGAATGGGATTAATAATATATGTTAAATTATATTTATAATCCTTTATATATATACAAATAAACATGTATAATAATATCACAAATATTCAAATGGATAAAGGATTACTTATTCAAACATTCAATGCATCCCATTCCACTTTGAACATTTAAAAAATAATCCTCATAACTTATAATGAATATTTAAATACTATGAAGATAATTTTATTCATTTTATGAAATATAATTGGCATAATATATACACCTAACACAAGAAATATATGGGGAACAAGGCTTACATATCAAAAAAATTAAAAGTGATATGAAATTCCCTTATCATTGGTATGATATTCTTCATAAGCATCCCAAACTATTATATAATGGTTTTAAACATATTACTAACATTAAAAGAATAATAATATTTTTGATATAAAATATGATTCATTTATGAATTTATATTACCCTTTCATTAATAGTTTATATGGTAAAGCAATATTTCAGGTAATAATCTCTTTGTTTGTCAAACAAGTTTTGACTTGTTATTCTTGATCGTGTTATTTAGATCATGATTTACATACATTAAAAATTTAAAACAAGATTTATGTATAATGTATATATAAATATATTCAGAATATAAATATATAAAATATTTAGATATATGAAATAGAATACACTATTTATAAATATGGTAGATCATGTGTACACATAAACAATGTTTCTATTTTCTTATCGTGTTGTATAAGAGTTAGTAAATAACATATATGTGCGTGTATATATATATATTATTCCTGTGGAATTATTATTTTAAATATTTCATACTTATTCGTTATATATATTTTCATAATCATTCTTGAATGGTTATCATGGAAAATAAATCCCATCACTTTATGGAGATGGTAACTCGTATGTACGCACGAGCGACGATATCATTTACTTAATAGTAAAGGGTAGAGAAATGGATGGTAAGTTAATTATACAGAATAAATATTAGGTAATATAAATTTTTTATATACATTATATTGATCATTATACCATTTGAAATAATGTATTTATGAAGAATAAGTTACACCATGGTGTTGAAATGATAAATCATTTGAACACACACATGGTTATATTTTTTTCCTAGGATTCATAAAAGTTGGAATATGGTTATCCCATAATCATCAAAAAATATCATAATATAATATATTATGAATATATTACATTAATATGAAAATAAATTAGGGAAATGGTGTTTAAGAAGATATGAATTTGAATGTGTAATATAATTAACACTTCTTTGAGTATCTCCTTTTTATTTGCACAAAAAAGGCTTCCTTGAATGGATTTTCCCTCAATTTAAGGACACTATAATGAATTGATGAAAGTTGGGAGGAGAGATGGTCTATGTTTGGCCTAGAAAAAAGTGTTTTATAGGTGTGAATAAGATAGAATGAGAGGTTCTATTTTATATGAGAGGGGAGGGGAGCTTTTGGTAATTTCAAAACTACAAATTGAATCTAAATTTATTTTCAATTTCAAATAGATCTAAAGTGATAAATGAGAAGAATTAGAAGAATATGGGTATAAAATATCTCAAAAAATTTATTTTATATATGTTTAGGGTACACATTAAACATTATATTTTGAATTTAACCATTAGTTAAACAATTTAACAATTATCATGAGTACTTTTCTTTTTTACAGTATAGGATTAGTATTTTTAAAATTAAATTAAAAAAGAACACCAATTAAATAATTTATGATATATTTAATATTATCCTAGTTATTTTTTAGAAATAACTATTTTTATTAATTTATTATAATTTAATAAATTATTATTTATTTTAAAATCTCATTTATGTCAATTTTGACACTATTTAATATTTTACTTTTTAAGAACTCATAATGAATTTATTCTTTAGAAAAAACATAATTTATTCATCCCTAACATGTCACAGACATCCATAGAAATTTTTATAGAATCAGATATTTTAAATTATATTTATTTTAATATAATTATTATCAATCAATTTATTTATTATTTGATAAATCTATTACTACATCATCATTGTGTAATCATTTATTTTAATTATATATTTTCTATAGTTATAAATAAATTTCCATGATGTATATAATATTTTTTGATTTATATTTAATATTTATTGTCAACCATATTCCTTATATAACCTCATATTAAAAACATTACTTGCTAAAATAAAAATATAACAACATTGGATTTTTTTAAATATTATATTATAAATATATAAACGTCATGAAAATGGATCCAAATGGTCCCAAAATCAAGCCAAGGAATATTTCAGTTGAAAAAACTCATCCAATTAAATTAATACAAGTGTTAGGGTGAGTATATAATACTGTTAAATTATTTTTACCTTTAATTATCCGATTTACCCGTAACCATGGAGTTTTTTTTCTAAATATACTATTAACAAAAAATTTACTTGATTCTATTAGATTACAAATTTAACAATAATTACAAAAAATAAAGTCTATTTTCTAAAATTCAATTCCTCGATGTGGTTAAATTACATTTAATGCTAAGCACACAAATGTATCTTGAAGGGGGGTAAAAGAGAAGTTTAAAAATAAAATAATTTTTTATATCTAATTTTTTATTAGAATTATTCTCATAGAAATTTTTGTATTAGTATATGTATTGTATATATATAATAACTTCAAAATCAATTTTATGGAAAATAATAATTTAGATGATTTTTTAACTATAAGGTAGTATTTTTCACTAATCATCAAAATTGCATTTTTCAGAAAAAAATAATCCTAAAATAATTTTGATATTAAGAATTAAAAAAATGAAGTCTATTTTTGAAGATAAATTTTATAAATTTCATATTATGGATTCTATTATTCATAAACTATTTTTGAATGGCTAGTTTGATAGATCATGGTGCGATTGAACTTGGGGATGGATGAAACACTTGCTATTAAAGATAACATATTGTAGAATATTGGGGTGTTACATTCCCCCCTCCAATAAATTTTATCCATGAATTTTTTTAATTTATTATAGATAACTAATGATAGACTATTAAAAATTATTTTTTTGAAATCCCACATTAGAACAATGGTAGATAAATGTTCTAATTTAAAATTATAGAAGGTATGTACAAATGTTACTGGAGAAAAAACACATAATGGTTCCATGTATGAAAACATGCACATGAATGAAAAATTTAACTAAAATGTTCTTATTGATTTTGATAGGTAGAATGGCTAAGATAATGTTAAAAATTACAAATCTATAAATCTATAATGATCTAATGCCAATTTGATTCGTAAAAATTATACTCTGATAGAATTTTTGGTTTTATGTTATTTTCCCTAAATGTGAAGAACTAATTTAATTCATCTAATAAAAAATAAGGAAACATAGTTACATGATACATTGAGTTTCATCCTTTAATTGGTTTCTATAAAAATCTCATCTTTATCTCCATTCGATAATAAAAATAAACCATATTCTATTTTTATTAATCTTATAGGGTTCCAAAATAAATAAATTACACTTCATGTGTCTTACCATTTAAATAAATAATACTATGTTATACTAACTAGGGAATAACATAGGTTACTAGTAGGTGATAGACCATTATCTCCCTTTGGATCCAGGTTTATGTATCACGACCTTACTAGATGTGATGGGTTGTCACTTGACCTACATGTTGTCATTTTTATAAACTATATTATTATGACATTATAAAGACAAAGTTAAGAAATATTTTAACCATAAAAAATAATTTCTAACATTCAAATTAATCCATTCTATCTTCAAGACTCATACAAAATACTTTTGTCCAAATTAACAGTCAAAAAATAATTCTAAATTCCCAATATCAGTCTTAATATCATATTTTCCTCAAAAAACATAATGTTTCTCTTGTTGTAACATACCAAATATATGATTAACTTGATCATATTTAAACATTAATTAAAACATTTATTCTCTAAAATATTTAAAGAATAATTAATGAAGTACAATTCATATATATCCCATGATTCTTCAAAATAGAATATAATAACATAATTCTTTAATGCAAAAACAAAAATACATTCATTATTCCACTTTGAATATTGTAACAACTTAAGCATGACCTTGATCCCTTTTCTTATTTTGAGATATATTTCTTTGATTAATGGGGAATTTATTTTCCTAGTTCTTTAATATTTATAGTGTAAACATTGCACATTAGAAAATTAATTCATTTTCTTTCAATCATGAGCTTGGTGGCCTTTTTATCCACACATGAAACAAACTGATTTACCTTTAAAGTAGGTATCAAGGTGTTTCCTTCAACAATTTTCACATATTGAAAAATATTTTATTCCTTTTTTTTCAATTATCTTTATCTTTCTCCACCATTCTCTTTATATCTTATGTCCCTTAATGTCATAAAATATAGAAAATTATTTCTCTATATTCAAAAAACATGAAAATATATCTTCATATGATGAAAATTTTTGGGAGAGCATTTCCTTCCAGAAAAATGCCTTTTACTTATTAAAGAAATGATCAATCTTAATCTTGTGATTATGTATGTCTTCTGCAACATGCCCTACTATTATTGTGATGTTGGATACATATTTGGTAATATTTTCATCCTCTTTTTCCATTAGATTAAAGAATTCCCTCTCCATATACACACACTATTCATGATAGAAATACTTTTCAAGAATATTCCATTAAAATAAGTCCATTGCATGGTTTAAATACTAACATCCCTTCATGTGTTTTGAATCATTAACCACCATTGATCTGCATCTCTTGATAGATTCCTAACTTTAATGAAAAAATTCTTCAGTTCATTACCACCAAAAGAAATAAATATATTCTATAAAGAACATATCTATTATTTAGTTATAAATTGATTCTTATACCATTGAATGTTGGAGGTAGTTGTCTAATGAAGTGATATAACAATACTCTTCTATTTAGTGGACAAGGATGCTCCATATGGGTATGCTTATTTTCATAACCTGAGTCATCTATTACATTACTCCTTTGTGTAGTGGACAAGGATGCACCATATGGGTATGATTATTTTCATAACCTGAGTCATCTATTCCATTATAGTTAAAAGATACTCAATACTAGTTATAGGTCAATTTCCAACATCATTATCTATTATATGAGGGTAATATAAAAATGTATTATGTGGGATGATATAGTTTCTACCCATTCCACTATACGCCATTTATAAATAATAGTATACATTATATTATATAATTTTGGAAAATATAATCCATACACTAGAAAAATTCTTAACATAAATTGATTATTTATGCGTATCTAGTCTCATAATAAGAAAAATAGTTTCTTTGGGGACATATTTATTTTTAAAACTTTTATAAAATTCTTTAAATAAAATGAGAATTATCCTAAGCATATCCTCTAGTAGTGTCAATCCAGATGCATAGTAAGGCCCATTGTCATATACCTGGTTAGCCCGAGTCATGCCTGAAACACGTTGTTGGAGTTATTACTCATTTGTATTTATGTTCTAGAACCATATAAACTTATTATATATAAATAGATAAATAAATCATAGAAAACCGAAATAATATCCAACTTACCAAAATTCAAGGTTATTATTCTATGCTTATCCTTAATGACTACATTAGGATTATGTTCCCTAATCTATATTTTCTAAATGTTGTTTTTAGGGTTGCCTATAAACATCCTATGATACCAAATATAATTCCCCAACCCTAGAATCTTGGATCCGATGCAATATTTTAATAATGTATCATGATTGAAAGAAATCCAATCTTGAAGTACTTATCAATTTAGTAGTATATGGAAATATATTATATGCATGAACATTACATTATAGTTCAAAACATAAACTACAACATATATAATCCATTGATAAATCCTTTATTATTCTAGATTAACCATTCATATAAATAATAATACACATCTTGGAAACCATGTAATGTAAAAAGTAAAAAAGGGTTGATCTCAAATGCTCGGTAAGGGTAAAAATAATAGAAAAATCAATCATTAATACACATAAAAAATTTAACGAATGGTATAATACCAAAATATAATCCTTTTAATCATAATTTTGATCATAATATTGATATAATAAATCAAATAATATCATTTAAACTACTAAAGGAATTTAGTGGTAACATTTGTACGTTGGTAATGACCAATAGCGACCTCCATTGGAAGCCATTAAATGAACCCTACAAAACGACACATTTTATGTGAAGGGGAGACATATAGATAGGGGAATATAGAAAGTAGGAATGAATGGGTCAATGGTGGGCACCCTTGTGATTTGGTCATCGGCCATGGCAGATCCACGACTCCCAGAGTGAACTGCATCACACTGATTGTGGTCGAAGGGAAGTGTTATTATGGTGTGGGGTGATGGGTGGATATTATGAGATTTTTATTCACAAAATTGAGTGACATGGGTGGTGACATGGGTGATCGATGGAGGCGGGGTGGTGTAGGGGGCAATGATAGGCCTCCCCGACATGTTGCAGTGGAAAACCCAAAATGAAGACAACAAAAGTGGGGGAATACTTACTATTTTCAGAAAGTATTAGTAGCTTCCATTGGTAGTTTCAAATACCCCCTTTAGAAACCACCATCAGTGGACACTAATATTCAGAGGTGCAAAGGCCAATATTTCTAGTTGTTATATTAAATTAATATAAAGAAAATTTCAATTAAAAATGTGTCTAAACTTATTTTTTAAGATATTATTATGGTGGGTAAAAATACTCTATTCCAATAGAATATATTAATGTTTTGACTATTTTTTTGCAATTATTGTTTTCTCTTAACTCATCGTTAAGCCCTTTCATAATTATCGTGACATCATGGATTTTCAATCCTTATAGAAAAATATTATTACTATATATAACACCCCAAGCTTCAATGGTACGCTTCTCTTTGAATAATATAGTAGCGTATGTTGTACGCAACTTCGAGTTCTAACACACACCACAACCAATCAAAATAGCCATTATGAATAGTAATACCCACTGTTTAAAATTTTATAAATTTTATCATTCAAAATGGACATCATTTTTGGATTTGTAATATCGAAATTATCTTAGGGTGAATTTCTGGTATTTTTCTTAAACCATTAAATTTTTTATGAATAGTGAAAAAACACTAAGTTATAGTTTAAAACTGAATATTTATTTAAATAATTATTTATTATATTTAAATTTAATTAATGTCAAAATAGATACATAATACCTATATAAGCTAAATATAATTCATTGAAGTTAGTTTATAATAATTTTAGATATATAAAAATTTTATTGAACTTTTCACCATCTTTTACCCACCTTCTATGAGAATTTGGAAATTCACATAGAACATAATTTTACCGCTTCTGTGAGTGGAATTTCGAAAATCTGAGAAACACGGTTAATATTAAGGAGTAAAATTTGGTTCAATAAGATAAAAATAATTTTTGGTGAATAATATCTTTTTACTTTTATTTACCACGGTTAAAAAGAAATAGGGTAATTAAGGGTAAAAATGATATTAATATTACCCTAACACATGTCCTAATTCTATTGGGAAAGTTTATCTCAACCAAAAAATAACCTTAGGAATAAAATATTATTATTTTGGTCCACTTGGATTAGATTAGGACATTTATTATTATTTAATTAAAAGAAGAGTTAAAAGAGTTAAAATCAAAGTTTAATAAAAAAAATATTTTTAATATAGGGTAAAACATAAGATAAATTAGATTATAAATATTCATTAGAAATATAAAAATATTTCCTACATAATGGTATTTTATTTATAGTTTTTTGAAACTAAATAATTTAATTTATTTATGACACAACGGTGATGCAATATTTACCTAATTAATGGAATATTATATAATTGATATTATAAATATCAAAATAAATATAATTTGAGTCTTTTTTTGGATTAAAAACCTTTTATTGGTTAATATGACATATTATTATTGGATATATAAATTGTTTTCGAAGTAATAATGTTGTTATGATATTATCAAAAACAAAATACCCAATAGTGTCAAAATTGACATAAACGAGTTTTTAAAAAAAATATTATATTATTAATTGATATTATCTTCCTAAAATTCTAAGGTTCGGCCAAAGGGATTATATAATGATAGGTGTATCATTAATAGACCACTTGGTGGGTCTCTTGGATGTATATAGTATTTTTATTAACTATATAATATAAAAATAAAAAGTGACATGGTAAATGTCAACCTAATTAACTAATAGTTAAAACTAAAAGATAAGGTTAATATAATGAATGAAACCTGTGAAAAATCTATTTTTTGAAATGATTTCGACCCTTCTCCACCATATAATTTTAATAATATACTTTTGAGCCATTATAAATGGAATATGAATTTATTATAAAATAATAAATTAAGTTTTTCCTAAAGATCCCCTCCTCCCCCTTATAAAAGTACACTAGTTCTAACCAATTATTCATACCTTCAAAGCCTTTTTGCTCGGCCAAACCCTACTAAAATATTCTCTCAGCTTCCCTCAATTCAACCTAGAGGCCATAGTTTGATCAGAAAGCCAACCTAAAGAGCCCTTCTAATAAAATAAAAAAGAAGAAGTAGGAGAAGAGGTAGTGTTTTCACAACCCTCTTTCAAGTTCCTTTTTTCTTTAACATATTCTTTATTTGTTATTTAGATTATAAAATAATAACCCAGTATATTTTATATACTGTTATATTATTATAAATATGTTACAACAATATTCAGTATTCTATCCATCTTTTGAATGGCATGTCACCATACGTGCGTACGTACGGCCTACCGTCTCAACATCGTGGTATAATTGTTATTCAATACATTATTATTTGGATGGGAATATTAATGATGCTTAATTCATTTAAATAATACATATAACATGATCATAATTCTATATATATGATATACCATCCAATTATATATCATTTTAATATCAAAAGAATGATATTATCGCTCATGCATACGTACGGACTACCGTCTCCACGAACACGATGAGATTCATTCCCCATCGAATCCATACAAGTCTAATTCTCATTTTATGATTAAAAATAATGTTTAAGTAATTTATACCATTCTGTATATTAATAATATTCATCCTATCCATAACAAACATGACTTATGTAACAAAACATATAAAAGAAAATGAGAAAGTTAACACCCGAAATGACGATAATCGTAAAATATTATTGACAAAGAAATGTTAAAAGAACATATATGATATCATATTAATGTATATGATTTTTTTATAATTAAATAAAATTTATTTCACCATTATACAGGAGGCTAACCTACCCTCAACCAAGGAGAATGTACAAAGTAAGGGGCTTCTTATCTCACATTTAATTTTGTGAGATTTCCATTGTTCACCACTTATTTATTTCATGTGGTGTGTGTAGTGCCCATGATTGTATTCATTTTGTAATATACATTAATTTATGGATGTTTACATCATCATTTTATGATGCTTATTTAATGGGAGTATGTTTTTTAAGTTACCAAATCGATAAGGGATTTTGAAATTTGAATTTCCACTCATTCGGTTTTACGCATAATTTATTGATTATTTTAATCCAGGATTATGTGTGGAGTCACTATTCATTTGAATATTTCATAATTTCCACTCCTCTTTCTGTGGATAAACTTTTGATACACATAAACACTCCATTGATAAATTATCAAGTCATCGATATGAGCTTGATAAGAGTAATTTTAACTCAATCTCTATTTATTGAGTTAAACATCTAATTCATTGGTGTTGTTTTTACAAAAAAATATGTGTGAATTTACTTTGATTGTTTTACACTAAATATCCAATCATATTGAGTGTATTTATATTTTTCACTCATAATTATGTCATTTATTTATCCTTAACCTATGGATATGGTCTTTATGAGAGATTTCATCACAATTTATATTATATTGAGACTTCTTTGTTGTTGTACACCAATTCACATTTATATGGTGTATATAATGTACATTGACATAGTATATCATGAATCCCTTTATTCTCATGATATTAAAATGTTTTTATTACCTCAATTATTTGTATTCAAGTGTCTCTCTTTTGGTTAGGAACTCTAACTAAAATATCATTTTAAAATGTTTTATTGATTTATTATTCTAAATCTTTCTCATTAATTTCCATGTTTTAAAAATGGTTTTAAGGATTTATTTATATAGATATTAAAGTTTTAAAATCAAAATTCTTTTTAAAAGTTTCAATGTGATATGGTACACTTTGATTCAAAAATCTATTTTAAATGGGTTCTTTACAAATAGTGTTACTTTTAAAAGTTTTCAAGAAAAAGGGGGATATTTCTCTCAATAGTTTGATGATTATTTTAATCTATGTCAATATCCTTCATTATTCTAGATTGAGGTTAATATGATATAATACAATCTTCCATATTTTATCAAATGAGTTATGTTTGACTATGGATGTGCTATTTTTATACCATTCATGTCTTGTGGATAAAGTATTGACATTTAGTATTCTAGTTTTAATACGAATGTTTATGCTATGTTTCAAACATTTCATATGAGGAATTAATTGGATGTAGTAAGTGATGAGTGGAGACCTCTACATATCCTCGATGCATTGGTAGGTCTCATGAGACAAACTAGTGTCTTGGCACAAGGCCTTGACAAAATCTTATTTGTAGTCTTAGCACGAGGCCTTGACTATGTGGTTATGATAGTCTGGCATTATGCATTCCATCATTATGAAAGTGTTTATTGATATTGCAAGAGGTTATTCGACTAGTTGAATATCCATGTGAATAAGTAAATGGAATTATTTCATTTTATATTTTCCATATTATACTGATGTTCAAGTTTAAAAGGCTTTTGTTTTAGTTGTACACTGTCGTAAATTTTTATGCCTATTTATGAAATTTTATGCTATATTGTTATCCTTACTGATCATCTGAGCTCACCCCGTTCAATGTTTTATTTTCCCATGGATGTGAAGAAGTATTTTCTGAATGACCTACAGGGATAGTATGAGGGGATATGAAGACAAGATGTTTTTGTACTATTATTTACATAATGATTTAATGAAAGACTTATGAATATATCTAGTGTTTCTAAGACTACTAAACTAATTGGTATTTCGAGACTTGATCTTTTGTGATCATGAAAATGTTATGTAATAATGCACCGACTCTGGGTAACTAGGTTTGGGGCATTACAGTTAGTATCAGAGGAAGTTTACTACAAACCTTGGAAACTAGAATTAGATAAACTCTGATTAAATAACATAGCCCTAAGATAGACTTTGAGGATTAGTATAGAAGAACATCCTAGAATATTAGTATTGTATAGAGTTTCTGAGTTTTCCAAGAAATACATCCTTGTCTGAATACGAGCAGGTAGAGGTGGCTCTAGGACAGATGTACCTAGGGGTAAAACCTGAAAACACCACTTTGAGCTAGACTCGAACGGGAACTGGTGCACGAAAACGGGCATTGCTTCACTCTTGGTTACGACACTCTCCGGGGATATGCATAGGAAAATTTACATTTTCTATACAAACGAAATTAAAGTATTTAAATATAATATGAGAATAAATGACCTTGGTTAATCCTAAGGTGTTTCAAATTGAGAATATGGTGTCATGATATTCTCTAAATGATTTTATGACTATTTTTACTCACATAATTATTTCTAGTTTTAGTCAATGGCTGGAGTCAAAGGAAGTCATAATACCTTTGAGAATCATGTACAAGGTGGGAACAGTGGTGGAAATGAGCAAAAAAAAAGTAATTTTGATAGGTGTAAAAGATATCATGTTCATGCCAAATCAGCTTTCCAAAAATATGATCAACAACATATATATTAAACAACTTCTGGACTCAACAAAGAAGAGAAAGGAGATGAATGATAAGAGCTCCAGCATTGGAGACCATAGAGAAATGAATCCTAAATTTTCATCATGCAAAAAATGTGGAAGGAGTCACCCAGGAAAGTGTCTAAACCAAAAAAAGAAATTATTTACATGTGGGAAAGAAGGATATAAAGTGAAGAATTGCTATGGAAAAATGAAGAGTACTATGGAAGAAAATAAAAATGGTCCCAAAAATCTATTTACAGACATTTTTCGTGAATGTATGTGACCTAGCCATTACCCGAGTGAATACCCTATTCAATAGGATATTTTCTTTGTCAAAGAAGAATATATGTAGAAATAAATAGTTGGAGAATGTTTAAATGTATTAGTGCTCCTTGTTGATGGGATTACTTTGGAATAATTATCCCTTTTATTTGTAACCCCATAGTTTGCCATGTGATAATTTTATTTGAGGAAGACTTATCTTTTCCCTTGTGGATATAGTTATAAATAACCATTTGGTTTTATATGATGATTGGATTTGAGGCAATTATAAGTTATTATATTTTAAGATGAAAATACAAGGTATGACATAAAATTTCTGGTTAAAATTATTTTATGGTTATTTTGAGGAATTTATCTCATTTTGGTAATGTTATAAAATATAGTTTTTGAAAAAGGACAACACACAGACCATGCAACAACCCATTGTGTTGTACAATGGTGTGGGAATCGAACCCACAACCAATGTGAGATTGGGATTTATCTCCCACCACTGGATTACGTGAAGTCCCTAGTTAGTGTGAATAATTATTTTTAGTTAAATTATTTTATTGATCAATAATAAGTTGATTTGGGTTCTTATGTCTTATCAAATGAATAACTTTAGTATAGGAAAATGATTTTTTGATTAAGTGATAATTGTTATTTTGGAAGATGTTCGATTTGTTGGGAAAACTATATGCCCAAGGAAACTAGAATACAATGGGATTTCATTTGAGGAGTAATGGTGGATTTTTATATACGTTTTTATTGTGTATTTATTGTGATTTGGGTTATTTATGGAAATGATTAACATATAATATAGAATATGTGATTAGGTTAATTACTTTTAAGTAAGTGAATTTAAGAGTAGTTGATGTCATTTGGAGATACAATTTAACGTGGAAGACTGCATAACCAAATTCATCGATGTTTTGGGTTTCAATATTAGTTTGGATTATATTGAAGTATTTTAAGGACAATTGTTTATTGAATGGTATTTATTTATCTTTGCGGTATTATTGGTTTAAATTTATAAATTAAGATTAGTGTTTCTTTCTCTAAAGGAATATCATTTTGGGGGATCATCAGATTTTGTACTATCCATTTTGGATTTTATTAATCTCTAAAGACAAGGTAAATATATAGTTTATCCTTCGTGGATCATGTGATTCTATAGAAGTTTATTCTAGATCTTTTAGTGCGACCAAGTCTTCTTGAATAATCATCGTTTAAAAAATGAGTTAGTTGTGGAAATTTATTAAAGAATGAAACTCTACTTAAAAAGTAAGTATATATATTTATTTTCATAGTCAATCTCGTAAATGAATTCCTCATGTTTATGTAATGTAACATAAAAAAATGTTGTCTGTATACCTTTTCTTAATGGGAAACTAATGACTGTTTGTCCCATCATAAGTATGTGGCTTTATTATTATCAACTTTCTCTAGATCATGTTTTCTATAAATCTCCACCAGAACTTGACAATTATTTTATCTTACATATCCATGTTTTCCTACATGGAATCCTAGTATGAGTTATCTTGGTTGACCTTCGTACGCCTCTTTCTTTATTTTAATGTGATTGTTTTATCGAATATTTTTCTGATGTGGAAATTTCAATTATATTCCCATGCCCAATTTTAAAAAATTCTAGGTTGAAATTATTTGAAGTAGGGGAGAATGTAACACTCAAGCTTCCACGGTACTCTTATCTTTGAATAATATTGTAGTGTATATTGTACGCAACTTTGAGTTCTAACAGACACCACAACCAATCAAACTAGTCGTTATGAATAGTAATACCCAATTTTTTAAAATTTAAAATTTTATCTATCAAAATGGACTTTATTTTTGGATTCAGAATATCGAAATTAGCTTATGGTGAATTTTTTGTATTTTTTTGAAAATATTCAATTTTTGATGAATAGTGATAAAACACTGAGTTATAGTTTAAAACCGAATTTTTATTTAAATAATTATTTATTTTATTTAAATTTAATTAACGTAAATATAGATAAATAATACCTATATAAGATCAATATTATTCATTGTATTTAGTTTAGAATAATTTTAGATATATAAAAAGTTTATTAAACTTTTCACCGTCTTTTACCAACCTCCTTGGAGAATTTGGAAATTCCCATAAAACATAATTTTACTGCTTCTGTGAGTGTAATTTAAAAAATATAAGAGACATGGATAATATTAAGAATTAAAATGTAGTTTAGTAAGATAAAAATATTTTTTGGTGAATATTAACTATTTATTTTTATTTACCATGATTAAAAGTAAATAGGGTAATTAAGGGTAAAATGATATCAATATTACCCTAACACATGTCCTAATTCTATTAGACAAATGTATCTCGACCAAAAACAACCTCAGGAAAAAAAATAATCATTTAGTTTCACATGGATTAGATTAGGACATTTAATATTATTTAATTCAAAAAAGAGTTAAAAGAGTTAAAATCAAAGTTTAATAATTAAAATATTTTATTAATATAGGGTTATACATAAGATAAATTCGATTATAAATATTAATTATAAATCTAAAAATATTTAATACATAATGGTATTTTATTTATAAATTTTAGGCAATAAATATTTTAATTTATTTATGACACAATTGTGATGCAATAATTACCTAATTAATGAAATATTAAAATAATTCATATAAAAGAGTTTTTAAAACAAATTATATTATTAAAAGAAATATTATATTATTAATTGATATTCTATTCCTAAAAATATAATTTTCAGCAAAAATACTTATATAATGATAGTGATATCATTAATGGACCTGAGGGTCTCTTGGATGTATATAGTAAGTTTATTAACTATATAAAAAAAATACAAAGTGACATGGTAAATGTCAAACTAATTAACTAAGAGTTAAAATTAAAAGATAAGGTTTATAGAATGACAAAAACCTGTCTAAAATATATTGTTTCAAATTATTTTGACCCATACTCACATTAGACTTTGAATAATCAACTTTTGATCCATTAGAAACTGAATATGAATTTATTATAAAATAGTACTTTAAGATTTTTCTAAACAGCCCCTCCTCCCCCTTATAAAAAGACACCACTTATAACCAATTATGCATACCTTAAAAGCCTTTTGGATCGGAAAAAACCTGTTCAAATATTCTCTCAACTTCCCTCACTTCATCCTAGAGAAATTAGTTTGATCATAAAGCTATCCTAATGAGCCCTTTTGATCAATTCAAAAGTAAGAACCCGAAGAAGAGGTAATGTTTTCAAAACCCTCTTTCAATGTCCTTTCTTCTTCAACTTCTTATTTCTCTGTTATTTACATTCTAAATTAATAACTCTAGTATCTTTTATATATTGTGATATTATTATAAATATGGCACAACCGTATTCAGTATTCTATTCATCCTTTGAATGACATGTCACCATACATGCGTACGTACGACCTACCGTCTCCACGTCATGGTGTATTTGTTATTCAATACATTATTATTTTCATGGGTATAATAATGATGAGTAATTCATGTAAATAATAAGTATAACATGATAATGATTCTGTATATATGATATACCATGCAATTATATATGATTTTAACATCAAACTAATGATATTATCACTCGTGCGTATGTACGGACTACCATCTCCAAGAACGTGATGAGATTCATTCCTCATCGTATCCATACAAGACTAATTCTCCATTTATGAAAAAAAATAATTTTCTAGGAGTTGATATCATTCTTTATATTAATAAGATACAACCTATCCATAACAAACATGACTTATGTAACAAACATATTAAATAATATGAGTAAGTTAACACCTGGAATGACGATTATACTAAGATATTATTAAAAATGCAATGTTAAAAGATCATATATGATATCATATTACTATATATGATTCTTGTATAATTCAATAAAATTTATTTCACAATTATACAGGAGGATAACCTACCCTCGACAAAGGAAAATGTACAATGTAAGGGGTTTTTTATCTCACTTTTAATTCTTTGAGATTTCCATTGTTTACCACTTATATATTGCATGTGGTGTGTGTACTACCAATGATTGTATTAATTGTGTAATATACATTAATTTATGGATATTTACATCATCTATTTATGATCCTTATTTCATGGTTGTATGTTTCATAGCTTACCAAATCGATAAGGGAATTTGAAATTTCAATTTCCACTCATTCGTCTTTACGCATAATTCATTGATTATTTTACTCTAATATTATGTGTAGAATCACTATTCATTTGATTATGTCATAATATCCACTCTACTTTATGTGGATATACTTTTGATACACATAATCATTCCATTGATAAATTCTCAAGTCATCGATATGAGCTTGATAAAAGTAATTTTAACTCAATCTCCATTTATTGAGTTAAGCATCTAATTCATTGGTGTTGTTTATACAAGAATACGTGTGAATGTCTTTTGATTGTTTTACACTAAATATCCAATCATATTGAGTGTATTTATATTTTTCACACATAATTATGTCATTTATTTATCCTTAACCTAAGGATTCAGTCTTTATGTGAGATTTCATCTCAATTTACATTCCATTGAGACTTCTTTGTTGTTGTACACCAATTCACTTTTATATGGTATATATAATGTACTTCGACATAGTATATCATGAATCCCTTTATTCACATGATATTACAATTTTTTTATTCTCTCAATTATTTCTATTAAAGTGTCTCTATTTTGGTTAGGTACTCTAACTTAAATATCATTTTAAAATGTTTTAAAGATTTATTATTATAAATTATTCTCATTAATGTCCATGTTTTAAAAATTGTTTTAAGGATTTATTTATATGGACATTTAAGTTTTCAAATTAAATTCCTTTTAAAATTTTCAAAGTGGTATGGGAATCTTTGATTCAAAAAAATATTTTAAATGGATTCTTGAAAAATAGTGTGACTTTTAAATGTTTTCAAGAAAAAGGGTGTTATTTCTCTCAATAGTTTGATGATTATTTTAATCTATCTAAATATCCTTCATTTTTCTCGATTGAGGTTAATATGATATAATAAAATCTTCCATATTGTATCGAATGAGTTGTGTTTGATTGTGGATGTGATATTTTTATACCATTCATGGCTTGTGGATAAGGTATTGTGATTACATATGCTATTTTTAATACGAATGTTTATGTTATGTTTCAAACATATTATATGAGGAATTAATTGGACTCAATAAGTGACAGGTGGAGCTCGTTATAGCTCCTCAATGCATTGTTAGGTCTCATGGGACAAACTAGTGTCTTGGCATAAGGCCTCGGCAAAATATTATATGTAGTCCTTGCACAAGGCCTTGACTATGTGGTTATGATTGTCCGGCATTATGCATTACATCATTATGAAAGTGGTTATTGATATTGCATGTGGTTATTCGACTTGTAGAATATCCATGTGAATAAGTAAATGGAATTATTTCATTTTATCTTTGCTATATTATGCTGAAGTTCATGTTTAAAAGGATTTTGTTTTATTTGTACATATCCTTAATTTTTTTTTCTTATTTATGAATGATTCCGCTATATTGTTATCCTTACTAATCATTTGAGCTCTCCCCTTTCAATGTTTTATTTTTCCTAGGATGTGAAGAAGTATTTTATGAATGACCTACAGGGTTAGTATGAGAGGATATGAAGACAAGATGTTGTTGTAGTTTTATTTACTCTATGACGTAATGTAATATTTATGAATATATCTACTATTTCCAAGACTACTAAACAAATTGGTCTTTCAAGAATTGATCTTTTGTGATCATGCCAATGTAATGTAATAATGCACCGACTCTGGGTAACTGGGGTCGGGCCATTACACTATAAATTAAAAAACATGCCCTAAATGGTCTTTGAATGATATTATCAACCATATACTAATTAATTTTATAGATCTATGATTTTTATGAAATTTATATAATTTAATAAAATGTCATTAATGTCAGTTTATATAACTATTCATTACATTGATTATTATAACATCATTAAAACAAGTAAAATTCAATACAATTATTCTAATTTATATCTAACATGTAATTATAATCTATAAAAGTTTTAGATCACAATAATTATGGAAAATTATGTTAATTTTGAAATTTTTAATAGAATTCATTTGATTTTATCATTAATTGAGAATTAATAAATCAAGGTTGTGTAATAATTTATTGTAATTATATTTTAGAAAAATTAAAATAAATTTCCATGATAAATACAAATCATTTAGATTTAAAATTAATATTTATATTGTAAAATATTATCTTGTTAATACTATGCTAAAAATATTTATTTATTAAAACCAAGAGTGTGTCATTTTTTTAATTTTGTTTAAAAAACATTATATAGGTTGTAATAAAATTAAAATTGCGAAAAAAATCTATGTAACGAAATATTGTTGACTGTGGATGAAATTGAATAATGTAATATTATTAAAGAAATTTTTAGGGTCATATTCTAGTTGTAATCATTTTATTTTTATCTATAATTAACTGGTTTATCTGTAACTATAATAAAAACATTACTAAGGTTACAAGTTTATTTACCAAATATAAGAGGAATAAGTTTAATAAATCTGGAGCACTAATTAAAAAAATAAAATTAATTTATCAGGAATTTAACAAGAAGTGATTGGACTTAATTTAAAAATAATCAAGAAAAATGTAATGAGAAAACATTTTTTAATCAATAAAATACCATTATTAAGAATAATCTATTTTTATACTGAATTCAATTATAATTTTATTTTCAAGACCAACAATTACAGTATTTAGAATCAAAATTAAGTAATCAAATATTAAAAGTAATCAAAAATGTGTTTTTAAATTGTTTAATAAATAAAAAAATATTATTTTTAATACTAATATGCAATTATCACTATTTTTAAAAAATAAAACATTCCATAAAATTCTAATATAATCCTTAAATAATTTTAGAATGGTAAATTAAACAATTATTTTTTTCAATATAAATTTTATATTATTTCAAAAAATTAATTATAATATTTACTCATAAAAATTAACAAACCCCATTTTTTGAAGAAAAAATATTTTTAAATATTAAAATGACTATACAAAAAAATAGAGTGCATAATCGAAAATAAATAATTAATACATTTTAAATGAATAATAAACTTATATATTTATTAATTTGGATGCGATTATTCATTCCCTCCAGTTTAATGGATATGTTATAATGGTCACTAAAGAGACCATCACCCCAGTAGCCCATATCCAATACCTTTATTATTACATCTACATAAGATACAAGGAATAACATCCTGAAGGACAAAATAGTTTACTATTATTGGTAAAATAACTACTTATAGGATTTGTATAAAACATTTTATAAATGAATTTATAACAATTTTTTTCGAGAACAACATTACTTCCACAAACATTGTTTGACTATTAATCATAGTACACTTCATGGAATCTTAATAAAGAAAAAAGTAATGGTTGGATAAAATGATATTTAAAGTTTAATAATATAGGAATCTGTATTTAATCAGTAAGGATAGTTAAAATAATACGACAAATAATTGAGAACACATTCTGTTTAAATAACTGGATAAATGTATTATTAATAAGGGAAGGTAAATAACTTAAAATACATTTCATGTTATCAATAAACTGAAACTGAAATGCATGCAGAGATAATATCATAGTGAAAACATCTTGTACAATAATAATTTAAATCGTAGTGATTTAAAGGTATAATAATTGAATTATTTGATTATAGTTATCACGATACAACTACCTTTAAAGACCATTCACAAAACAAGTTAAATAAAAAGTAGAATCTTATTTTGTTCTTGATGGACTTATTTGTCTCGTGAGACAAACCTGTTCCTAGATGGGATATATTATATTAGGCCTAACTTATCAATATAGGCCGACAAAAGTTCTCATATATAGAATAATGTATTTAATTCAATAAACAATGTGAAATAAGATGAAATATCCATATTTAGTAAAGGATACTGATTCATCAATATTTTAACATTCAATCCAATATCTTTAAAAGTATAACACAATATGTATAAATGGGATAAAAGTTATCATATAAGAATATAAATGATAAATATTATGGATATTTAGATTTAATTTAATGTATAATGATCACCTTAATGTGAATATTTTAAGGGGATGATAATGAATGCAAATTAAAATAAAAAAATGAATATCAATTATATCCTCAAAAAAATAATCATAATAAATCAAGATAAACAAAAAATATGGGTTTAAAATATACGCACTAATTTAAGAATATTTTTCCTTCAGTAATGAATATAAATTCAATAATAATATCATTAAAAACAATTTTGAGGAAAATATTCATTTCATTATGAAAATCCTTTTTAAAATACGTTTTTTGGATATAATTTTTAAAAAAATATTACATACAAATATACACATAAAATTATTGAGGAAGATTCCAATAAATTATTTTTATAATGGATTTTTTTTTTCATTTCTATAAAAGATAAAAATTAAATTCATTTTGATCAATAAAAAGGGTTAATAATGTGACTTTTTCAGAAAATGATAAGAATATTCCTTTAGGTAAAATGAAAATGACCATTTTAATTGAAAATGATGTAAGATTATTTTTAATTATTTCAAAAATTAAAATTTTCATGAAATTAAAATAATAATTCATTTTTAAGTTCTTATAAAAAAATATAAAACTTTATTAGAAAATAATTGTTTTGAAAAAAAGTATATTTCTTACCTGAAGATAAAAATGATGTCGAATTTCATAATTTTTTTATTAATTAATTTATGTTTTGAAGACTGTAAAAATGAAAATGTTACATGAAAATATCATTAATAAATAGTGTATAACAAAATAAAATGGGTTTATTTGTAATCATTTAAATAGTTTTTCTCATAGAATTTAATAATTAACAATCTTGATTAGAATGAGATTGTGACATTGGCCTCTTAAATTTTCATAAAATAGAAGGGAGAAATAAATAAATGAATTTATTATATTTATTAACAAAATAGACATCATCATTTTTAAATAAAATATATGATAATAAAATTCCATTATACATAGAATCGTATAATATCCAAGATGATGAATAAGTAATATAAACCAATTAAATGAGATTGACATATGAAATTCCTTACCACTTGGTAATTATTATGTGGAATCCATTTTGATCAAAAAATTAAAATTGAAACAAAAAGTAAAATTAATTATTATTTAATCATGATATAATATTGAAATGGGAATTTTATATTATATATAGAATTAACATGGTGTATACCATTACAATATGGATTAATGAAATGAAATTGAGATGAAATCCCTTACCTTATGCTTCTATTTGGTTGATCATTCATTAACATCATGTATAGAGTTCAATTCATGTAATTAAAATAGTTTATAATGATATTAAAAATTATAATATCAAATATTATTATTTTATAACATCTTATAACATGTTCATCAATAATATTCCATTGTTTTCATTATTTCATGTGTTAATAGATTTGTTTTATCAAGTGTTTTTTATCAGTAGAGATCCAGCTCATAAAAATTTGATATCATTATATCTTATAAATAATAATAATAATGACATAAATGATATATTTTTACTTTATTTTTAATTTTACAATCAATTATCAATTATGTTTTAAAAAAATTATGTTACGATAATGGAGACAAATGGTCAGACACACACATGAGTAACATTTCAATTTTTCAATGATAATTTTGTAAAGAAGTTGTGTAATATTTGAACATTTTATAATTATAATAATATCCTATATACCTTTTGATATACTTATATATATCATCTATGTGGTGTAGTGATGGATAGAGAGTCGCATCCCGTCATAAAGGTAGTAGTCCACATGTACATCACTATTGTTACCTTATTTACACGAGTGCAAAAAACAGAATGAAAATGATATTTATTATATTAATATAATGATAAATATTTCAGGAATATTATAATTCTTTCTTTTATATCACATATAATAATTAAATTTATCTTTATCACATTCCATATGAAGCGTTAGTTATAGATGAATCACATCGCTTCTTGAGGTGGTAGATTACCCTAGACATGAGTGTCATTATGGTATATCCAATGGAATGGAAGGTAAATAATTAAATATATGTTATATTAAATATATATGTATACATATTTTAAAAAATTAAAACATATAATTAATATCCATTAATATACCAATCCTTGAGAGCAAAAAACGGAAAAAAATAAAAGACATTGGTTCATCAGGCGGTAGTCTGCCATACAAAAAAATGATGATTTTATAACCTATTTTATGGAAATGGATATGGTTATAGGAAATTTTCTTATTTATAAAAAAACCATGTATATTTATGATAATGTGGTTGTTATTTCATCATTTTATAATAAAAATTTATAGATGGGGTGAAAGAAATAAAATAAAGACCCTCATTGAAGAACATTATCTCTTCTTCGAGCATCCTCTTTAGGTTTTTACTAAATCTTTCAAAGGATGGATTTATTTGCAAAATAATGACACTACAATGAGTGGATCTAATTTGGGAAAGGATTAAGGAAGGTAATGGAATACACAAAATTGGATTGAAGGTGTGAATATGTGATGTGAGTGAGTGACCTTTTCAAATTGAAGAGGTGTGAAATTTCTTTGATTACCCAAAAGTAGTCACAATTGGGAGGTCTCCCTTACTTAATGCGGCACAATAATTGAATTATAATTGATGTTAGAATTTGTTTTTCTAAGAATCACCTCTAATAAAAAAATTAATTCTTTTTTATAATTTCATTCTTTATTCATTATGTTTACTCAATTTTAGCCATTTATTTTCTTACCATAGTTACTTTTAATTTTTTATTTAAATAGGTAAATTGTACATTAATACTAAAATAAAAATGAGTGTTATTCTATAATTTATACATAATGTTTATATATTTTAAATCAAATTTAGTAAATAAATATCCTATATGTGTGTAAAATTACTATTAATATAAACACATGTAATTCATAAAACCATATTTAACCTTATTGAAAATAATTTATTTTAGTTATTATTACTAATCATTATTATAAAAAATTAACAAGAACATATTTGATAATATAAATTATTCTTACTAAATATATGAAACATATTATTTAAAATTAAACAGAAAAATAGAATAGAATTTAATTTAAAATTAACCCCATAGAAGAGATAAGAAATTAGGGTTTTAAGAGAAAATATTAAAAAGTTTAAAATGTTTTTATATCAAAATTATATATAAAACTTATTACAATGAAATAAATTGGATTAATTGATATAAAATTAAACTAATTTTCTTTAAAACTAATTAAAAAGAAAATATTAATTTTATATTTATTTTTAAAAAAAATAGAAGTTTGAAATTAAAATTTCTTATTCTTTGATATTAATAAAACATTAAACTTCCCAGAAAAATCGAAATAATTCTCTATAAGATAATAATGATGTAATTATTTGTATCTATTTTATTTTCAATATGATGTTTCTAGTAGTTTAAAATTTTAATTTTAAATTACGCACACAAACCATGATTAAACAATCATTTAGAAAAAAACATTTTTTAGAAAATTATTCTTTTTAAATGATATTATTTTATTCTTAATCAATATGTATCAATAATATTCAAAATATAGTTATTATTATTCATAATTACAAATTTAATTGCTATGTAATATCTATTATATTAAATAATAACATTTGAATAATATATTGTAATTTGGTAACACCCGGCCTTCCGTGTAATACACGATGTGGAAGAAAGCTACTGTTGAGTGTAGTATAAGATAAAATCACTACTTTGTGTAATGGAATATATTTAATATATCAAATATATTTAAAAGTAACTATATCATAAATTTTTATCATTTGATATTCCATCCCACGCTATTTTTTGCGTGTCACATATTCTATTGATTAAAATGTTATTTTTTTTGAATTTTGAGGTGTTACATTCCCCCAACATTAAATAAATTGTTTCTCTTAGTTTTTTCCAGATATCAATAATTAAGGTTTTTATATTTGAAAATTAAATTTTTAAAAACCCACATGCTAAATGGGTTAATAAATTATTTTGTTAATAAAATAGAATGGGTAGTACACCGATCATATATAATTATATATCGACAGGTATATACATAGTTGAAAATTTGTGATAAGTGATATTGTGGAAAGAGAAAAAAATGTATATATTTATAGAGAGTTATTGATCATTGATACCCATAATGTGAATTATAAATGTAGATAAAATGTATTAAAAAACATAAATCTATTATTATTAAATGACCATATGATTCATTATATATGAACATAATTAGATAGAATTTTTTTAAGAATATTTTACTAAAGTTGAGGAATTATTTACCTATATGGAATATATGGAAATATAATCACATAAAACATTTTTATTTCATAAGAACAACATCATCCTTTTGTTTATGTTTTCTAATTCCTATTAATCCCTTACTCTATGAAATCATCATCACAAAAATTAAAATTTAATGCCTAAAAAAAATTATTGATAATACGTTCTATAAAAAATGTTTCACATCTTCCCGTAACTAGTGTATAAAACCAAGATTGTTAATAAATGTTATCAAATATAATAAATTAATATATAAACCTACATATTATCACCACCTATTCACCATTAATATTGATTTCTCAAATCATTTAACTAAACAAAATGTTATGTCAACCAAGACATTGCATAAGATAGTGGTAGCTGTGAAACCCTTACCATACTTCAGTCATGGGTAAAATACCCACTGACTAGACGAATGTGTTGGGTTTTCACCCATAATGAGAGTTTTTATATTTAAAAACTATATTAATATAATTACTATAACATTATAAAAAATACGATGGATATCCATGATATAAAATAAATCATTAAATTACCTTTTTAAAATGGGTTTTAATAGAACTTATTTTTTCAGGAAGACTAATAATTCTATTTTACTATTATACCAATTCCATTAATGGAAATATTATATCTAAAATTAATTCATACATTTAGAATTATTATTTAACTTTTACGATCTTTATTCCTAAAAACATTTCCACTAAAACATATACAAACCATAAATGTCTCCCAAAATATCCATAATCTTGGTAGAATCCCATCACATTAAAATTAAAAAAAATTAAGACATTGAACTTTTGATAAATCTTAACCCTATAAAACCATTATGGTTTCATTATTATTATGATAATGATGACTTAAATGATTATAAAATTTAAAACAGTCATTTGATGTCTCAATATGCTTTTATTCAAAATAGAATTATTAAAACACCTCTATAATTTCATTTCTGAAACCTAATACATAAATACATAACCTATGTTATTTCAACATTGGTCTTCCTTTAGTATAGGTATTATCCTTGGTAATTCATTTTAACTTACTATTCAAATCATTTATAATGGTGTGTAAATAAAATTTTAATTATCCTAGGAATATCCTCAATGAGTGTCAAACTAGTTGTGGAGTACGACCCTTTTTATGCACCAGGTGATGATTTGGTTAAGACCAATGCATGCTTTGCTGATTTATTACACCTAGGTACATATCTTAGAGAAACACACCAAATTAAAGTATCCAAATAATGATGTATTTCCAATGAAAATGACATAATATATACCATATAAAATCATAAAATATGATATTCTATACTTATCCTAAAATTATATCACATGGCTTGGTTCCCTAATATATGATTGATTAAATATAGCGCCCACGATTTCTCTAAATCTTTCTCTGATGCCAACTATAGTGACCGTAATCCCAGCTTCTAAGAGCTATTTTCTAGTTTAATAAGTATGAATTAGATATATAGAATCACATCCATATAGATAAAATATACTTATAGTATTGATAAACTAGATACCTATATGATTCAAATTTAATATTTTAAACAACATTTTCAACCTAATTTTTTTCCTAAGAATAACATTATTCCATATAGAATATCCTTACTTATCTACCATCATATACATCATGTATTACTATGAAAGGAACCCAAATATTAATGGGATTATCTTCTTAGTAAGGGTTAAGAACAACATATTCTATCCGGAATCAACAAGAATAAACAAAATCAAAAGATAAATACCTAATCAGACATGAAATTTATATAACTATATAATGAATAAACAATATCTCAAGGTAAATAATAAAAAAGGCATTCCATTTAATCAGTAATGTAAAAATGAAAAACATCTATATATAATATCATAGAGAAAATATCTTGGATAATAATAACTAAATTATTAGTTAAGGAAATTAATAATTATGAGACACCATGATCTGAGGCATAACGATACATCTACTATCAAAACCTTTCATAAGATAGTTTAAAGTATACATAGATACCCATTTAATACTTTTTTATCTTTTTGTCTCATGATACATTTTGATGCATCAAGTTGTTGTATAATATTGAGAAACACCTATAACTGTAAGTCCAAATCCTTCATATAATATCAATTAATTTATTTTTTCAGGAATCAATAATCCTAAACATTAAATAATCATATTGAGTAAAGAATAAATTATTATCAACATTTCCTAAATTAATCAAATAAATTTCAATGTAAAACACCATATATAGAAATTATAAAGATTTTAGAAAATAATAATGTCCATGATAAGTAATATTTATAGGGTAACCATAATGTATAAATATCACATGAAAGAGAATATTTCTAGGGGAATTTAATGACTACAAAATGAAATAGGGAATTGGATTTCAATACTATCCTTGGTATAAATAATCACAAACCAACTAGGGGAGAATAAATACTGAATTTACATATAATCATTGGAGAAATAATAATGGTATTATTCAATGATGAATAAAAATACCATAAAATATCTTTAAAAACATTATTTAGGATAATATTCTCTTCATTTTGGAAGACATTTTGAAAATAATTTTCTTTGAAATTTACTTTTAAACAAATTATTTAAAAATGTTTAGAAAACATGTAACATAATATTAAATTAAATGATGTTCCTGATGGTTGGATATTTTATACATTCCATAAAATTTATAAATAACATTCTTTTTTTACTTTAAAAAGTGTTAAGAATGTTCCTTGTTTAGAAATGGACAAGAAGATTACTTTTAATAAAAGAATAACATGAATTGTTTGGAAAATGACATAAGATTCCTTTGAAAAACATTTTAATGAGAAAAACATGTAATATCTCCTTTAATAATTTATTATTAATGTTTAAAAATATTTTTGAAACATTTTTAGAAAATTTGGTTTTTGAAGAAAAGAGATTTTTCATTGAAGTGAGAAATGAATTAAAAATTTATTAAAAATAATTTCCCAATTAATTTAAGTAAAAAATAGTTAAAAAAGTAATATAATTTGAAAAAATCCTGAATAACTAGTATTTAATAAAATTAAATAGGTTTATTTTTAAATGTTCATATAATTTACTTCAACATAAATTCATGAATAATCGATCTCGATTAGAATGAGATTGTGACACATAAAATTTTAATAAAATTTATGTGGGAATTAATCAATGAATAAATTTTGTGAATCAAATATAAATCAAAATAAAAATCATTAAATAAAATTTAATATAATCATAATTCATTACACATATAATCTTATAATATCAAAGATTATTATGGTTTATTATAACCCAATGAAATGATGTTGAGCTATCAAATTCATTACTAGTTGGTAACCCAGAGTAAAATCCCCTTATATTAAATAATTTTATTTTAATTTTAAAATTCCATTAATATAGAAGTATTCATGGTATTACACATAAATTTGGTAGTGTATTCCCATATAAATGGAATTGAGATGAAATCTAATAACTTATGATCTATTTTGGTTAAACATTATTTAACCTCATGTATAATGGTTTAAACAAGTTATTATGTTATTCCAAAACCATATTAATATTTATAATATAATATAATATCCTTTTATAATGACTTATTACATGTTCATTAATAATATTTCATTATTCTCACTGTTTCATTTGTTAATTTACTTATGTTATTATGCAGGTTTTATCCTGAATGATATGGTTCTTGTAAGTATTATATATTTATATCATCTCCAAGATAATAATATTCACATATTTTTCATATTCTTACATAAATTTTACCTTTTATATTAGTCATGAATGATGATAATTAGAAATGATGTTTCTCATGATCATGGGGACATTTGGTCGTACGTACGCATGGGTAATGTTTTCATTTTTCAATGATCATTGTAGAAAATAAATAATTAATATTTTATACCTAAATAACGATAATAATATTATAAATAGAATATTTTATACTTAAAAATATCAACCATGTTGTGTGGTGATGGAAAGAGAGTCATATTGCTTCGTAAAGGGGGTAGTCCACACATACAAGAATGATGTTGCCATCTTTATGTGATTGAAAAGAAAACAAATAAATTATTATATATAATCATTATATAATTATAAATATTTCATGAATATAATAATTAGTTCATTTATTTCACATATATTCCTTAAAATTATCTTTATCATATGATAAGTGTTAGTGATAGACGAATCACTTCACTTCGTGTGGTGGTAGTCCTTCATACACACGAGTGAAATTATCATACCTCCTATAGAATAGATGATATGTATATATATATATATATAAAATAGTGAATCCAATGACAAAAATATATTATAAATATAATTTATATAATTTATATCCAATATCATTCCACACCATGAGAGGAGGAAATGAAAAAACAAACGACATGAGTTCACGAGGAGGTAGCCTATCGTACAAAAAATGATGATTTTATACCACATATGATGGAAGTAAAGATTGTTGTAGGACATGAAAATAGAAAAAACCTCCATTTATATATTATATACTAAATTTTTTATATCATAATGACATAATAATAATATAAGATGGGGAGAATAAAATAAAATAAAGATATATGTTAAAGAAAATTAACTCTTCTTCGAGTATCCTCAGTTTTGTATGAAGAACAAAAAAGGTTCAATTTATGCCAAACATAACGACTCTAAGGAATAGGGATGGAATATGGGAAGGTATTTTTCAAGGAATGTTTCAAACCAATTTGGTTTTTTGTTGTATATAAGTGAGGTGACTTACTGCTCATTTATAATTGTGGAAGAGTGGATTTTTTAAATACATAAATATTTCTATATTGGGAGGCCTATCGTAAACCATATTTCACTAAAATTGAATAATAATGGAGGTTTTATATTAATTTGCTGAAAATACCTCCAAAAATTAAAATATTAATTTTTATAACGTTATTTCAAAGTCTGTAAGTTTACTCAACTTTACCATGCTATTTTTTACCATGATAACTTTTATCCTTTTATTTACCTAGGTAATTTAACCTATAAGTCTAAAAATAATATGTGTTTCATTGTATAATTTAAAAATTACTATTTTATATATCAAATAAAATTTAATAAATAAAATTCTTATGTATGTTTAAAATCAATTTTAATATAAACAAATGTAATGCACAAACATTTTTTTAACCTTAATGAGGTAATTAGTTTTAAATTTTATCACTAATAATTGTGGTAAAAATTTAAAAAAACTTAATATATATTATATATTATTTTTTACAAATATTGAATCTATTTTTCAAAATTTAAGTCATATATGTATCAAAATTTTATATAAAATTAATCTCATAAACCTGATTAAGAATGTGGGGGTTTAATGTGAAAACTGTAAAAAGTTTGTAATGATTTTGTTTAAATATTTTATATTAAAATTATTTAAATGATATTAATTTGATTATTTTATAAAAAATTGAACTAATTTTACTTCAAAACCAATTTATAATATAATTTCACATTACAAATAATTTAAATGACAAGGGAATTTTCAATTGAAAATTTTATTTTTAACTATTTATTCAAAATGAAACCTCTTAGAAAAATCCCAAAAAATCACCTTACACTAATTTGTATAAATATTTCAATGTTAAATTTTATTTTACTTTATAATTTATCCAAATCGGTAATTTTGTTAATTTTGTATTTAAAGAGTGATTAAACCCTATTAAAAAAATTCAGAAAAAAATTTCTTTTATAAAATAATTATTTTATTCCTAATAAATATTTAATCAAATTTTTTTAATTTGGTCAGTAATAATTATACAACCAAATTTAATTGAATGGTTATTTCTATTATTTTAAATAACTATATTTTAATAATATAATTTTGTTTTGTAAATCTCACTATTGCATGTAATGTAAGTTGTCAAAGAAACTCACTGTTGCGTGTAACACATGATGAAATCTATGTCGATTGTAAGGAATGATATTTTAGAGATTGAATTTATTTAAAATTAAATATATAATTATGTATCAAGGTGTTATATTTCCTCTTACACTTGGGGTTTTATGTTATATACTATATTTATTAAAATGTTATTATTTAAGATTTTTGGGGTGTTACAGTCACATTGAAATAATAATAATGAATTTTTCATTTCATATCAGTGTTGTGTATATTTTGTTCTATTGGAAATTGTATTTTATTTTAAAAATATTATTCAATATTATAGTTTGGTATGTATATTCAATGCTCAAATTGAAGGCATAGATGTGGAATTAACATTTATACTGGTAGCTAGACATGAGTCGATACAACTATTATTGGATGATGTGATCTAAGGGGGATTTCAGATATATCAATTGGATTTATAGATTATATTATTTAATAGATTTAATAAATATATTTTATCTATTTAATTACTACTGATCATTAAAAATGTTGACATTTTAGGACATTTATGTCATTCAACGAAGAATTTATATGGTATTATTTTGGAACCATGAGCTTGGTATAATTATTTATATTCAATCGTAACTATGAATTTATTAAAAAGTTGTGATGTCAAAGAAAAAATCTATTTATATTCATAAATTATAGTTAGTGTCATGATATTTTTATATTCTTATGATAAAAGTGTTTATTTAAATAAAATTGAATTATTGGAAGAGTTTGAAAAATTAATGAAATAAGAGTTTTAAAAATTTATTATTGGTAAAATAAATATATTTTTAGGTATATAATCAAAGAAAATCATAAGTAAGAATATATTTATTAGTAAAAAAATTAATGATGTTTTCTAAGAATGATTGAAATGTATTACATAAATAAAATTAATACACCAACAATTCTTTGAATAAAAACTGGGAACCATTCATATGAAAATTATATAGAGTGAAATTTATATCATAGAATGATCAACTATTTTCGTTTATTTATAGTGATAATTACATAAAATTATTATTACATGTCCTTGGTTGTGTAGTTCCAAAAGAATCTATAAGAAAGAAATTGACTATATTAAAATGAAATTGAGGAAAGTATACTGGATTATGAAACTGTATTTATATTAGAAAAAAATTATTAATATTGAAATATTTTGATATATATTATCCTAGAGATTATATTGAAAAATACAATCTGGTGGAGTAAAACACTTTTCAGGTAGTAATTTGTTTGAATTAATTAAAAACGAAAATTATTTTCACAACATATTATTATAAAATAAAAATTTATTCTTATGAAAATTTTTACATTCTATTTATTTAGATGAAGTAATATTTAGAGGATCCTAGTGAGAAATTGGATATTCTTATGATGATAATGTCTAGCAATAAGAGTTTAATTTAATGTCAAAATCACCTAGAACGTGGTTCCCATTTTAATTCCATTGAAATAATTTATATATTTATTAAATAATATTTATAAAACATTGTTCTCATTCAGTATCACATTGGAATGAAACATAATGTAAATGAAATTTTTACAAAACAATACCCAGACTAGTATATGAAAAATATTTATTGGATCTTTATGTTCAAACAATTATGATCGAATAAGGTTTCTTTATTTTTCACATTGAACCATATAACTTTATTTTTTAGCATCCCTTTTGGTGTGTCCCTTTTACCCATAAGAATTTATTTCTCAACACAACCTAGACCACTAGATCCCCACATCGGTCAATAGTAACCTTAGTGAGAAACACCATTCCATTTTCTAATTTAATAGTGGATTTTTAAAAAAAATAAGGAATAATATATATGGGATAACCTGGACAATAATAACCTAAGAAATATAACTATAATAGATGATATAACCTACTATCCATAAAACTATATCTGTATATTTAAAAATGTATAGAAAAATAATACATAAGACATCAACCATCTATATTAATCTCAGATGTCCAAATACCATTAGAGGAATAAAATACATAAAAAATATATTTATGTACTACTGAATCTATGTAAGGTATGACTTAACCTCACTATAAGAGAACCAGTAGAAAACATAAGCAATAAATGTCTCCTTCATGTACCACATATGCTCATATGAAATAGTTCAACAAGATTAACTATCACCATATCTATTAATGTAACCTCTATATTATATAATAACTACATAAACATAACAAGTGGGGAATGAGGCCCATGTCGGGGTGAGAGTAAATATAACAATTATAAACCATTACAAATAGAAAAAAAAATTAACGCAATTCACTTAAATCCCATGATTGAGGTAATAAAGAATGATTTTCAAAAGGTTTAAGACATGATCCAAGGATAAGAAAACAATGGATAAGTGAGGACCTAAAATCTATATAGATTAACTGATGACTATTAATATCTTGTATAAAAAATTTGATACACTAAGTATACAAGAATTAATAAACATCAACCATGGTAGCTCAGTTATAATTATTGTCTATAAGGAATCCACAAAGACCCAATATTCCATTAGTATATCAGTGGTGTCATTAAATGTTGTCATATTGTAATAACTACTACAACTGAACTACTAATCTTTAAAAACCTCAAAACTACCATAGTATAATTAGAATTCGGCTCCTTTTAATGACTAGAAATTTCCCTCTATAATTTTCTCAAATAAATATTATGTTAATATTTAATTTCTCATACAAAAATGAATAAAAATAAACCATGCCACCGTTTTAATATAAATATCATAATGTAGTTATGTAATTAGAGGGAATGACTAGTGTTAACCTTATTATAAATATATATATATATATATTAACAAGTAATAATCTATAAATTGATAGAAAATATTAATAAAATAATTTAATACTTGGAAAAATTATATTTCTTAAAAAAAATTATTATAAATTATATTATTTTTTAAAAGATAAGCTATAAAATTTTATTATTTTAATGAGAAAAAATTAACATCATTATAGGATTTAGAATAAGAATATTATCTTACGATAAATTTTTATGACTTCTTTAAATTGGCTGATTTTTACGTGAATAGTAAAATGTCATTTTTCAAATACCATGAATTTTATAAAATTATTATTATATAAGTATCACTTGGAAATTTCCAAAACCCATTTCTTTGTAAAAAAAAATAATGTAATAAGAGGTATTATAAATATATGAATCATTTTTTTGATAAACAATATATTTATTATTTAAAAATGAATTTTTATAAATTTTTTAAAGTGAATCCATTAAAATTGAATTAATATTTATAAATAAAATATCCATATTTTTTTTAAATAAATTCCATTTTATTTTTATGAATAAGAAATTATTTTCATAGTTAAAAACTACTTACCCCACTGAAATAAAAATATTAAAAATGTTTTAACCAAGGTGGTAAAAGGACAATCATGTTAAAAACAAATTTAAAATTGATTATTTGAGCCAGGTCATAAATGAAACTTAACCCCATCCAATTATTTTACCTTGTTATTCTTTATAACTTGTATAAAATGTCACCTTTTTATGTTAAGATGAAATATTTATAGAAATTCTATTCTCACCAGCGGAAAAAAGGGCCTCTCACCACCCCTTCAAGACCATTCCATAATTCTATTTTTCTATTGGGACTCTTCCCTATTTCAATCACCTATAATTTTACATTATTTAATAAATATTATTGACATAATATTTTGGATTATCGCACTCTATTACATCTAATCATCCAAGGGAAACTCAAAGTTATCCATATATGTACTAACTTATTTGTATCATTTTATATTTTTTATTATTCTTTTATGAATATTTTTTCCAAATATTATATAATAAATTTAGTATTTGTATAATAATTATTGTTTTTACACTATGGGGAAAACCCTAAAAGACCTTTCCACATATTCATTAAGGAAAATATAAAATAAATTCATGTGTATGTGTGAAATAACACCTCTATAAATAAATATTTTTCAATTTCAGTCACTATAATAAATGGATGTTACTAATTTGGAATTTAATAATTATGTTTGATATTTATAACAATTTTCTAGTATTTAATAATAAACTATATTAAATGTTTCTGATTTTCTATTAAATATTGAATCCTCATCCATGTGTATGATAGGATTACTATACCATGAAACAGTGTATTTCATTTTTCATCACCACCTTTCTTTTGTAGTCATGAGAATGGATATATTGGACAAATATGATGATAATGAAATTATTTGTATTATTGTAAGACCAATTTTACTTCATAGTAATAATTTGAGAAGTAAACCATAAATGTTTATTCAACCATATAAAAATAGTATTTAATGTGGAAAAAACCAAATAGTCATTATTTAAAATAGTTTCATATTCATATCATATTCTTTTAATTCACTTATATTTTGATTTATAATTTTAATAAAATATGAAAATTTTAATTATTCTTATGGAATAATTATATTACAAGTAAATAAACTTATGCTCATAAATTAATTATTTTATGTTTATTTTTGGGACGGTCTAGCCACCTACATGATGAATGCTATAAACTAAAATCATGGATGAATTTCAGAATATAATTAATGACATCACATGGAATAAATAAATAAATATTTTATTTTTATCCCAAGAATGGTATCATTAATTATAAAATCATTAATAATGATACAATGCACATTCGTTTAAAAACAACAAATCATGCTCATCACAAATTTCATATTTAATTATCGCAACAAATAATCAACTAGAATGCAATTATAAAATTTTAAAAAATAAAAAATAATTATTTTTAATAACTTTTATAATTTAGAAATGATGAAAATTGGCATAATAATTATAAAAAAAATACTATTATAATTTTTTTTAAACAATCCATATTACTCACACACAATATTGAAAGTGGAAAATAACTAAATAATATTAATATATAGAAAATTATAAATGATTATTATAACAGGTTATAGATATCAATTACTTTATTCCTTAGGGGATTAAAATATTATTATTTTGTAATCTATTTGTCAAATCATTTTTTTGTAAATTATAAATTAATGTTAGGGGTAATTTACCTAAATTTTGTTTTTAAAGATATATTTCATATTGTACAACATGATATAATTTGAGATGAATGTTTACTAAATAATGGATTGATTTTACCATATTCATGTAATTCATTGGGTTTTAATAGCTATATGATTTTCAATTCTTTATTCATCATTGATTCAAATGATACCAATGTTTTAAAAGTTTCTTTATCTCATACATAAATCCATGATTCATGTTTTATTTTGTGAAAAATTATTTTTATGTGTGGTATAAACTACCCATTCAAGATGTTGTATAATGAATTATCATTTATTCATGGAATTTTGAGTTCAATATAAATATATTTCTTAAAAAGGGTTCATATTATAATGTTACTCAACCATTATACGTTAAATTAATATATTATTTTCAAATCATGACGGTTTTTGAAATATAATAAATAAATGTAAATTTTAAATTTTATAAAATATATAAAAATTTTATTTTGTTTTTCATAGATCTCTAAATGTTTTCTAAAAATTTCATTTTCCCTTGACTAGTTTTTTACTCGATCTATATTTGGTAAGTGAAATTGACCTCACCTATTATTTCAAGTGAAGCAACCCCATTTTTAATTTTTCAATTAATTGGTTGGTTTTTTTAATTCCATTATTCATTCTAAATAATTATATAAAGATTCTTTCACTAAATATTTTTCATAAAAATGATTATATTGTATTTTTATCGAATTCTATATGGGTTGTTTTAATCAATGTGGGAATAAAATTTATTCTAAATGATCTCAATGTCAACATGTATTTCTTCAATTATTTATATATCTAGGAACATTCATCTCAATAATTTAATTGTTTTTAAAATGAATTACAATCCTCCATTTTTATAAAATATTTATTTTTTCAAAAAATATTTCTAAAAGGTGAAAGATATTATACATTTATAATTGGATTTTTTGAAAAAATTGTTTTTCACCTCTGTAAATTTATTCTTACATATTTCATTCGTGATCATGGATATTATTCAAATGTTACCAAAAATCATTAATTCTTTAAATTAATTATCAAATGTAATTATTTATGATAGGAGTGATATATCAATACTTTTTTCAATCATATCCATTAATTATGAATGAGAATATCTATCATTTTAGTTCCTTTGATTTTTGAATACCCCATTTTCCATTTATTTGATTGAAGGGTGTTCACCTAGATTCCATATATTAATTTATAGGGATATTACTTACAAAACCATATATAATTTATCTATATGGTGTAAATACTATATTCATCATTTATTGGTATATTTTTCCAGGAATTATTCTATGATTTATGATCTATTCTTTATTAGTTATAAATATCATTTTGTAACATTATTTTACCCATATGATTATAATTTGATCCATTTTTATCAGGACTTTTATCACTTATGCTTATCCTTTTTTGTTATTTGAGGTCACCCATTTATAATGTTTTTATTATATTTGGTTATGAATAAAATTAATATTAGGTATTTGATTAGTCACTGAAAGTGGATAACATTCATTGTTATGATCTTAATATTAATGTGTTTAAAATTGCATAAACATCAATTTTAGTCCAATTCAGATATTGAACTTCATTTCCCATCATTGTGCAATTAATGCTTAAAGTGTCAAATTGGGCCCACTCAATAATTTGCCTTTGGAAATTACAATATTTAACATTTTCATTTTCTATTTTGGTATATGATTCATCAATTTATTTGGAACATTTTTTCGTTTAGGTCTGATTGATTAATCACAAGTGAAAATGGATATTTTTTTGCACCTGAAGGCAGAAACTTGCTGGAAAAGGCATAATGGGCCTAAGGCCCATGAAACAAATGTGGGGCCCCCAAACCAAGACCAATAAAGCTCAAATTTATAAAGTTGAAATATGAAAATACGATGATAATTTTATTAAACTATGGACGGAACTAATTCTGATGTTTTCATGATGATAAAGGGATCTGAAGTTGATATTTAAATGGTGGATCCGACATAAATGCACATAATGTCGTCCCACCATTTCAACCATAAATTCTTAACTGCTAAGACAAATTTCCTGTAATATTTACAGCTCATAGAGGACAGATTTAGAAGATAGATCTCTTCTATGACCCCTACGGATTCATCCTGCTTCAATTACGAATTCACACATCAATTTGGTGGATGAATCTGGACAGTTTTTCAGGTCAACATTGAAACGTCAATTTCCTTTTGATTATTCACCCTCCTTTTGACTCTATTAATTGTTGGGTGGTGAATTGATTGTGGGAGGTGGATCTAAGGCTCCTAATATGCATATATAAGGAGCTAGTAGTGATGTGAATAGGAGCTCATATTTTTCTTATCATCTTTTGTTTCTTGTTTCATTGTAAGGTTATGCTGCAAAAGTTCCTTTGTAATGTTTTCAATATCCATGTAAGTTTTTTTTGTTCTTAATCAACATCTTTCTCTTCTATACTTTCCATTTATTTATTAAAAATAAATTTTCACAAAACACAGTGATATCTCTACATTGTGGTGAATTAGTCCACACATAGGTGTGAATTTCATTCACACACACGGATGAGTGCTCGTTATTTCCACAGTTTTAATTTCTTCAATCCAATTCTTGTAAGCCATCATCCGCCCACCATTGAGAGTATACCATCAATGGAGGGATAACCATTTAATGGGTCGATCATAGGGGGATGCAAAGGTTGGAATGAATTTCATTTTATGAATGAATTATTGTTAATTGTATAATTAATTTAAGACATTTATTCTTTAATTATTTCTACTCTTCATCTTTACTGTGTTTGAGAAAACTAAATTCAATTACTAAATGACCAATATACCTTGGGGAGATCAGGAATTTGGTTCTCTAAGTGTATAGGGGTTTATTAATTGTGTTTAGTAAGCACTAAACTAGAAAATTATAAAGATAGTGTTATTTTTGAAAAATGGATTCATCAAGAATTAATAAAACCAAAATTTTCTAATGATGTAAAATTCATTCAATCCACCCCGATCATAATCCTAAGATCAACCCATTTTATTTGAATTAAATTCACATAGGTTTCTTAGTGTTCTTTAAATCCATCCAAAATCAAACCCATGTTGTCCACTTCACAATCCAACCTCCATAAAACGTGTGTTTCTAAATGTTACTTCTTTGGTCACTAGGGATTCGACCCCTATATGTACTTCAATGACCGCCTTTTACCAGTAGGGTAAATTTGGGATCAACCAAATTTTGGTGCAATTTCTGGGGACTGAGTAAGTTCCTTAGACCAAGAACCTTCTTTTCTTACCCCCATCCATCTATTCTCATCGCAATTCTCTTATCTTTTCCTTTTCTCGCTTTTTTTTCTTTTGACGCATGTCCGCCTACACCTGCAATAACTCAAATAGATTAGTTAAGGTGGATACTCCTAGGGCTTGGGAGTCAAGAAATAATAGAGGTATTTTTCCATTAGATCCAAATATTCCCAATACTACAAATTCAGACATTGAGTTCGATACAATGGAGAATCTCCCACAAAACCAAATCATAAACCGGGGAGGGAACCAAAAAAACGAGAAAGACCCAGCCTTGGGAATTGTTGCAGACCCGACAATGAATGACTACCTCACACCAACCTGGACCAATGCACCCTCATGCATTAGGCATGATAACATAAGATATGACCAATATGATTTCAATCCCCATGTCCTGAACCAACTTCCAACCTTTCATGGGATGGAGTCATAGATGCCTTACCTTCATGTAAAAGAATTTAATGACAATGTTGAAACCATGTGCCCACCAAATCAAATTGAATCTTCTAAAATGAGACTTTTTTCTTTTTCTCTTAAGGATCGAGCAAATAATTGGTTAAAAAAATTTATACCAGCATCCATTCACTCTTGGGACCAACTTCAACATGACTTTAATAGAAAAATACTTCCCCCATCACAAAAAAATTTCACTTAAAAAGAGCACAGAAATTTTTTTGAAAGTGAGGGATAAACCTTATATGAAACATGGGAAATGTTTAAGGACACATTAAACATGGTACCACACCATGGTTTTTTAATCCCAGAAGAAGTGAGACTTTTCTATGAAGGGTTGGGTCCCGGAAACAAACAATTCATGGATATGATGTGTAATGAAACCTTCAAAAACAAAGTCCCAAATGATGCTTATGAGTATCTAGAAAATCTTGCTGAAAAGAACCAAACATGGCGAACATCACCATACTATGAGAAGCCACCCAAATCTGGCGGAATGTAAAATCTTTTGGAGGAAGAAAACCTTAGAGAAAAACTTATTGCACTCACGAGGAATGTTGAGAAGATTGATCTTAGGAAGGTCCAAAAAAACCCAAACTGTTGAGCTTGTTTGCACAGTTTGTGACAAGAATGACCACAAGACTGATAATTGTCTAACCATTCCTTCCATAATGTATTTTCATTTATGAGGACCACCAGAAGAAGTTAATGTAATGAACTTTCAAAGTCCATAATTCATGAACACCTTAAATCCAAGGTATAATGACCATCCAGGATTTTGTTGGAAGGACAATCAACAACCAACACAACAATAATGTATCAAACCATACCCTCAACAAAACTTTATACCTCCTAATCAGTTCCAACCACAACCGGTCCAATTCCAACATCCTCATGTACAATATCAACAACCTATTCAACAACCCATCAAACAACCAAAGTATCCTCCTGGGATAAACCGACAAGATCAAGCACCAACCCAAATTGTTCCACATACCCTAGAAGAACAACTCTGCAAAAAATGGACAAAATGAACTCAGAATTCTCATCCATTAAACAAGAACTTCAAACCATCAAAACTGGAAAGGCACCCATGCCCACACAGGCGATTCCACAAAAAACATCAGGTGGAGAGACAAGTTTCACTCAAACAACTCACGAACAACTAAAGGTTGTGACAGTTTTAAGACGTGGGAAATCAATTGAAAAACCTAGACAAATAAGTCAGAAACCATGTGAAGATTCAAACTCTAATGAAAATTTAAATGAACCACAAGATGAATCTGAAGAAACTGATAACAATGTGAAAGAAACAACACTTCAACAAAAAAACTCCACAACCTGCACCATTTCCTCGTTGCATGAGGGGGAAAACCAAGCCTGAATTGAGTGAATCATTGAGGGAAATATTCTCACAAGTCAATTTGAACATTACCCTTCTCGATTACATCCAAACCATACCTTCCTACTCAAAGTACCTTAAAGACTTTTGTACTTTTAAAAGAAAATTTTACATAAAAACCAAGACATTTTGGCTGCTAATGTGTGTACAACCATTCAAGGGACCATTCCTCCTAAGTTGAAAGATCTAGGATGCACTTACATAAATGTTGAACTAGGATAGAACAATGTTGTCAAACCCTTGTGTGATCTAGGTGCCAGCGTGAACCTCATTCCTTATTCCATGTATTGTCAGTTAGGGCTCTAAGAACTCCAACCCACCTCTGTCACACTTCATGTTGCTGATCGTAGTGTTCGAGTTCCAAAGGGTATCTTAAAAGATGTTTTGGTGAATGTTGAAAATTTAATTTACCCAGATGACTTCATTGTTCTAGAGAATCAGACAAGCTTATGTCCTAGGTAGAAAACCCCGATCATCCTTGGTCATCCCTTCCTTGTAATAATCAACTTTGTTATCCGAGTCTAAAATGGGAACATGACCATCACCTTTGGAAACATGATCCTATACATGAACTTCTATAATGAAAACTCTCAAATTTGGGATGATGAAGAGATACATGAGGTTAATTAGATTGGTATTGTTGATAATGAACTCAATGAACATCAAGGAATTACCAAAGTTTGGTTAAGTCAAGAATAGAATGATTTTCTTTATTCACATGAGGGAAATTTGTCTCCTTGGATTGAATCTCTTTCAGATAACTCTATTGGTGAATTTCTAGAATCACCAATCAATAATACCATGGTTTAAATTAATAACATTGAGTCCATATCCATTCATGACACTACTCTAGAAAAGTTAGTGGATGAAAATTCTATTCACAAGGAACCAATTTTGTCATGAAATCTGAACAAAGAAACTAAGTTGAATACAATGTATCATTATTTCTTAAAAAGACATGACTAATCTGATCTTGAATGTAAAGTCTTACCTTCATCACTAAAGTATGTGTTATTTGAGGACAATCAATCCTTTCCTGTTGTCATTTCTTCCTCTCTTGATGCCGATCATTAGAGGATGCTTCTAGATGTTTTTAAGAGACACAAGAAAGTCATTGGATGGACCCTATCTGATATTCCTGGGTTTATCCCAGTTATCATGACTCGTAGAATTATTCTTGAATCTGAGTCAAATCCATGTCATCAACCTCAGAGGCAACTCAATCCTAATCTCATGGAAGTAGTGAGAAAATAACTTTTGAAATTATGAAAAGCTGGTATCATTTATCATATAGCTAAGAGTGAGTGGGTTAGCCCAATCCATGTGGTTCCAAAGAAGGCTGGAATCACAGTAATAACCAACAAGGATGGAGAGATACTTACAACAAGGGTCAGTAGTTGATGGTGATTTTGTATTGACTATATGAAGATCAACTCTTATACCATGAAAGACCATATCCCCACACCCGTTATTGATCAAGTCCTTGAGCGAGTGGCTGGTCATCAATTATATTGCATCCTAGATGGATTCTCAAGGTATAATGAAATCGATGTATCCTAAGAAGATCAAGGAAAAAAACCTTCACTTGTCCATTCAACACTTTTTCCTTCAAGAGCATGCCCTTTGAGTTATGTAATGCCCCTGGTACCTTCCAGCGGTGCATGATGGGAATATTCCCGGATATGGTTGGTTATTTTTAGAGGTCTTCATGGATGAATTATCCATCTTTTGGGATAATTTTGAGGGATTCCTTATAAATGTTCAAAAGGATTTTTATGGTGCGAGGATAAGAATCTCATACTAAATTGGGAAAAATTCCATTTCATGGTAAGGGAATGACATGTTCTAGGTCATCTGGTATCTGGTCGAGGGATTTAAGTTGATAATGATAAGGTTGAAATCATTCGTCACCTTCCCTCTCCTAAAATTGTTATGGAAGTGAGGTCCTTATTAGGACATGCTGGTTTTTATAGAAGGTTCATTGGGAATTTCAGCTCTATTTCTTGACCACTTTGTGCTCTATTCGTAAAAGATGCTCCATTTTTATGGACAGAAAACTGTGAGGAATCATTCTCTACACTCAAGTAAACTCTTATATATCCACCTATCATGCAATCTCCAAATTGGAAACTTCCTTTCGAGCTCATGTGTGATGGAAGTGACTTTGTTCTAGGAGCAGTCTTAGGACTACGGTGTGAGAAAACTCCAGGTGTCATTTCATGTGCATGAAAATCTTTAAATGATGCACAGTTAAACTACACGAGGACTGAGAAAGAGTTGCTTGCTGTTGTCTTTGCCTTGGAGAAATTCAGGTCTTATCTCTTAGGATCACCCATCATTGTCTTAACTGACCATTCAACCCTAAAATACCTTTTCCAAAAAACAAGATGCCAAGGCTAGATTTATTAGGCGGGTCCTTCTTCTTCAAGAGTTCTATTTAACCATTAAGGATAAAAAGGGTGTTAAAAATATTGTATCTGATATCCTCTCTATGATGGAATTCAATGACAACTCACACCACCTCTCTGTTTCTGATTCATTTCCCGATGAGCACCTCTATTCAGTGAGTGATTTCCCTTGGTATGCTGACACAGAGAACCATTTGGTGATGGGTGACATTCCAAAATTCATGGGGACCCAAGATAAGAGGATATTCCTTTCTGATATCAAACACTATGTGTTTGATGATCCTTATATCTTCATGTTCTGTCCTGATCAAAACATCAGGAGATGTATTCCCGAGTCTGAGCAATTGTCCATTCTAAAATTTTGTCATGGAGAGGCATGTGGAAGACACTTTTCTACAAATAAAACCACTACAAAGGTCCTCTAATGTGGTTTCTACTGGAAGAACCTCATTAATGATTCCTTCCAATTCGGCAAAATTTGTCCTCAGTGTCAGCAATTAGGTTCCATTACCAAAAGGAATCAAATGCCCCTCACTCTCATTCTGTTCATTGAAATATTTGATTGTTGGGGAATTGATTTCATGGGACCCTTTCCAAACTATAAGGGATACCTCTACATCCTATTACCTATTAATTATGTCTCAAAATGGGTTAAAGTCATTCCCACCAAGTTCAATGACCACCATGTTGTGATTCGATTTCTGAAGGAGCATATATTTTCTCGATTTGGAATTCCTAGGGATATAATCAGTGATCGTGGAACCCATTTCTGCAACCTCCCATTCTCTTCACTCATGTATAAGTATGGTATTACTCATAATGTTTCCACTACATACCATCCTCAAACCAACGGTCAATTTCAGTTGGAAAATAGAGAAATTAAGAAAATTCTTGAAAAAACTGTAAATCCCTCTAGGAAATATTGGTCCTAGAATCTCTTAGATGCCCTTTGGGCATATCAATTTTCTTTCAAAACTATCCTAGGCATGTCATCGTATATATTGGTTTATGTAAAAGAATGTCATTTACCTGTTGAAATTGAGCATAAGGCATTTTGGGCAATAGAAAAAATGAACTTTGACATTTCATTGGCCGAAACAAAAAAGAAATTATATGTTAATGAACTCGAGGAACATAAGATGGAGGCTTAAGAAAATTCAAGGATCAATAAATCTAATGTTCAAGCCTACCAATCTAGGAATATTGATGTCAAACACTTTGATGTGGGAAAATTTGGGTTCTTGTATTGTTCAAAACATCATCTAGACCCAGGAAAGCTATAGTCCAGATGGTCTGGTCCATACCTAGTGCATCATGTGTACCCTCGTGGGGCAATAGAGATTCAGGATCCCACAAGTGGTCATGTCTACAAAGTCAATGGTCATATGTTAAAACCATTCATTGAATCATTCTATAAACAATAAACCAAGGAGGAGTTAACTAGGACAACATATGAACTAGATAAAAATTGATAGATTTAGGGTGTAAGTCAGGCAAACGACGTTAAACAAAAGCATTGCACGGGAGGCATCCCGTAGTTTTCATGTTTCCAATCACTGTGAATCATCTTTTGTTTCCTTTTGCTTCATTTTGTTTTTTTATATAGACTTTTGACATGTTCTTCTTTTATGAGTAAGGATGGGTATGAAAGGGGAGCATCGTATTCATCCGTGTCAGGTGGTGTGATCCCTGAGTAATACCTTACCCAGAAAATATAAAGAAGACAATGTATCATCATTTTATTTTATTTTATTTATGTTTTTGTAGGTTAAAAATTAATTTATACTCTTGAACTATTCATATTTTATGAGTATAGATGGGTATGAAATGGCAGTACCGTATTCATTCGTGTCACGCACTGTGATCCCTGAGTAATACCTTACCCAGAAATTTAAAAGCAGAAAATTTATCATTTGTTTGATTTAAAAAAAACATGGAAAACCATAAAATTGATGGTACTTGGAATTAAATAAATCGTTGTGTTGTTTGTTTTGTCTTCTTTGTTCTTCTTTGTATGGTTCAGGAACAATTTTGGGTGATACATGTTGAATCAATGAGGTGCCTACATAACCCATGAGATCAAAGGAGTAATCTGGAGAATCATGAACTTCAACTTCAAAAACCCGGTGAATTTTTTCCATGTTTATCATTATCAATTTCATCATTGAACTCTTATCCTACCCACTCCTAACGTTTCTTTTCTTTAAACAATGGGGACAGTGTTATTCTAAGTTAGGGGGAGATAAAAAATGATTTTTTTTTATTTTGTGAATAAAAACATGCATGAAAAGAAAAATTCCATTAACCTTAAACATGATAAAACACATTGCAAACTCAAAAATTGGATATCAAATAAATTTTTAATGCCTTGATTCTGATTTTAATGCAAGTTTATGTTCATGAACATAGTTTTTGGAAAGTGCGGTTGTCCGATGTGACTTTTCAAAGTTTACATTTTCATCCTATTAATAAAAATGCCACAATACACGTCTACTAGATCGTGGGTGTAAATTTGAGTTCTTTGCTCCCTTTCATTATAGCATAGGGTTCTGGGGTCACTTTTAGTTTAATTTGAGTATAAAAAAAAACCAAATATACAAAAAAAAATTATGACCACAAAGAGAAATGTTTTGTCCAAATGCGTGGCATCTGATACTTGGGGATCATGATCCATAGTTTTCTTTCCCAGATTTAGGCTTTATATCTCTATTTTAGAGCATGAAATTGACAATATGTGTGGCATCCAACACTTGGGGATCGTGACTCCATAGATGTCTGGCCCAGAGTTAGTCTTTACATATTTATTGTGGTTAAAAAAATCATCAAAAAATCCAAAAAAATCAAAAACATGGATACTCATATTAAGGTTTAATGTGATTCCCACCTAGTGCTTCCATTTTTCCCCTTGAACAATAAAATTGGACTCATATCTTTTGTGATGCACAACACTTTATCATGCTTAATTGAAATTGGATGAAATGTGGCGATGTATTTGAACAAAGGAATGGTCTTGGGCTTGGGATATGCTTATGTACCTAGCTTGTTTTAAATGATTTTTATGGGTTCTATAATTTTTTTTGGTATGAGGTCTTTGGGTGAGCAATGTGTATTTAAATGTTTTTGGAAAAGGGTATTTGAATTTCATATTTGTAATATATTATGATCGGGACTATAAAAACTCAAGTTGTGCGGTGTGATTAGTCACTGAATGTGGCTAATATTCATTGTTAATATCTTACTATTAATGTGTTTAAAAGTGCATAAACATCAATTTTAGTACAATTCATAAATTGAACTTCATTTCCCATCATTGTGCAATTCATTCTTAAATTTTTAATTTAGTCCCACTCAATAATTTGATTTTGGAAATTACAATATTCATCATTTTAATTTGATATTTTGGTATATGATTCATCACTTTATTTGTAACATTTTATCTTTTAGGTTTGATGGATGAATCACAAGTGAAGATGGAGATTGTTTTCACCTGAAGGCAGAAACTTGCTGGAAAATGAATAATGGGCCTAAGGCCCATAAAACAAATGTGGGGCCCAAAAACCAAGCCCAATGAAGCTCATATTTATAAAATAGAAAGATAAAAATATTTGGATCATTATATTCAACTGTGGCCGGAGCTAATTCTGATGTTTTCATGATGATAAAGGGATCTGAAATTGAGATTTAAATGGTGGACTCGACATTAATGCACATAAAGTAATCCCACTATTTCGACTATAACATCCAAACGGATAATCCAAATTTCCTGAAATATATAAATCTGATATAATACATAAGGAATAAGATATTTCCCTTCTATGACCCCTACGGATTCTTCCTTATTCAATTACGAATTCACACATCTATATGGTGGACGAATCTGGACATTTTTCCGGGTCAACTTCGAAACGTCAATTTCCTATTGATTATTCACCCTCCTTTTGACTCTATTAATTGTTGGGGGGTATATTTATTGTGGGGGGAGGGTCTAAGGCTCCTAATATGCGTATATAAGGAGCTATTGGTGAAGGGAATATGAGATCATTTTTTTCTTATCATCTTTTGTTGCTTGTTTCATTGTAAGGTTATGCTGCAAAAATTCCTTTGTAATGTTTTAAATTTCAATGTAACATTTTTTTGTTCTTAATCATCATCTTTCCCTTATATATTTTCCATTAATTTATTAAAAATAAATTTTCACAAATCACAGTGATATCTCTGCGTTGTGGTGAATTAGTTCCCACACAGGTGTGAATTTCATTCACAGACACGGAGGAGTGCTGGTTATTTCCGCAGTTTTAATTTCTTCAATCCAATTCTTGTAAGCCATCTTCTGCCCACCATTGAGAGTATACCCAAAATGGATGGATATCCCTTTAATGGGTCGATCATAGGAGGATACAAAGTTTCGATTGAATGTTATTTTATGAATGAATTGTTGTTAATAGGATAATTAATTTAAGACATTCATTCTTTAGTTATTTCTACTCTTCATCTTTACTCTGTTTGAGAAAACTAAATTCAATTACTAAATGACATTATACCTTGTAGAGATCATGAATTTGGTTCTCTATGTGTATAGGGGATTATTAATTGTGTTTAGTAAGCACCAAACCGGAAAATGATGAAGGTAATGTTATTTTTGAAAAATGGATTCATCAAGAATTAATAAAACCAAAGTTTTCTAAAGAAGTAAAATTCATTCAACCCACCCCAAGAATAATCTTAAGATCAACCCATTATCTTTTAATTGAATTCAATTACTTTTCTTAGTTTTCTTTAAACCCATCCAAAATCAAACCCAAGTTAGTCACTTCAAAACCCAACCTCCAGAAAACGTTTGTTTCTAAAGGTTACTTCTTCGGTCCCTGTGGATTCGACCCCTATATGTACTTCAACGACCACTTATACCTATAAGGTAAATTTGGGAATAACCAGTATTTTTCTATAGTATTACATTAAATGGAGAAATTTTTAAAGATACAAATAAATTTTTATTGATTTATTTTATATATTGGAAAAAATGCTTGTTTGATGAAAGGAAAATGTGTTTTGTTAGTCAGTTTTTTGTCTAATTAAATTAAATATATAAAATTTAAATAATATAGGAGTGTTATTTAATAAAATATTTTTTATAATTCAATTAATTTCTAGTTATTCAAGTTCATTGACTATAATATTTGGTATTAGATCCCGCAGGGGCATGGTTGAGTTGTTATGGCTATGGTGCCTGACCTCGGGGTTATAGGTTCGATTCCTTGCATGGGAATACTAATGATTCCTCTAATAATTACATCTTGACCCTGTACCCGGTTGGAATCAATCCCAAGACCAAGGTTGGAACCTTGGGTATCACTGGGGATGTGTGGCGCACAGGTGGTGCAAGGCCTCACCTATACCTAATTACCAAAATACATGTTTGTTATATATATATGTTATTCATCTTCTTACACTAGATTCCAAGAAAACATTAAAATCCATAATGGTTTTTTATAATTATGAGGATGTGTAAGGGTAATAAATAAGTTGGAATAAGCCCTCAATTTTGTTTTGTACGGGGATATTGGGGGCAATGCAGAGCATAATTTACATAATTTATGGTGAAATGAGGGGGGTTTCCTATTATTTATCGTGGAATTCCATTATATTTGAGGAAGGTTATAATATCCCATCTTGATGATAATTTATATGGTAGGCTTAACTATTTTACAAAGTGAAAAGGGAAATCCATGTCTAAAATGGGAAGGGTATTCTTTGTCAATTACATGATCACATAAATGTTTTTGTAAAATTTCACTATTTAAAAATAGATTATTAGTCTTATCATAATGCTTCAATGCATGATAAGGAATTTTATTTGAACTAGGTTAGTTTATGTGAGGAAGATCATTATGTTTTATTGGAAGGACTATATTAAATCTAAAGAGAGTTTAAGTCTTGGTATTACGGATCTCATTATATTTAATGATGCCCTCCTTTCTAAAATCACATGGAATCTCTTTACATTGAATAAAAACTCTATTGATTTTATGTCTAGTAGATTAAACTCAATTTTGATGAACGAATATTCCCATTATATGATCTCATCCACATGGTATGATGTTAGGAAATGGTTAAACTTTTTTATAGTTGAATTAACGTGGATTCTTTCTAAATTTTCCATCCTTAAAAATTAGACAACCCATTTTCATGAAAATCCAATTGAGGAGAGCATGGTGATTCCACCAAATATAATGAATATACACATTTCTAGTCTTTTAATCAATAGACACTGGTGTGACAAGGATTTTACCATTAATGTATCTTGAAAAATTCAAAGATATGTTTTTGTGGATAGAGAAATTATCGTATTAAACAATAATATGAGTTGAATGTTGAGTAGAAAAGTTTTTTAAAAAATTAATAATGATGGATATTTCAATTACCTAGACCTGTCTTAAATCCTCCAGGATAACTTTTATTTATCCTTCTAGAGAACTAATGCTTTGGAAAATCTAGAAAAAGGGCTTGTCATCCCATCGTAAATTATGGAGGATGGGAATATCCCTTTCTTCTACATTCCACCTTTATATAGAAGTTACCATGTGTATGTATCATGTTTTTGTTAACATTTCCATCATTCTTAGTTTCTTTTATTATATCCAGGATCTATTTGGTGTAAATGTGGATAGGAGTATCATGATTTCAGGGATTCTCTCCAGCCTCACGGTTGGTAATAGCTGTAATAAGCATGTTCAAAATCTGCTTCTTGCTACCATTTCATTATTTGTCTCTTTCAGTACATCATAAATGAATTAATTCCTCCTTGATAACATGAACACCTTGATTCAAGTTTGGAGGATGGATATTCATATGTAAATTTTTCTAGAATCCATGATAAATACTATAATGACAAATAATTGTATTTATTATATTTAGACTCTTAAACACATAATTGTGCATGGAAGGATAAAAAGACTTATTGATTCTAAATTCAATAAGTTGATCCCTCCAATCCTTCCATTGATTAAATTCAATGTGAATGGAGTTTCTTTCAGCTCAATCGGTCCATCAGGCTAAGGTGGTATTTTTCACACTTACCAGGGATTTGTGAAAGGATGTTTCTATCATTACATTGGTATTGAGACTGCATATGAGGCTATTTTATGGTATTTTATCTATGACATTATGCATTCCATCTAGCATAATTGGAATCAGTTATATAGTTAATCAGACTCCCAAATGTATGTTGATATTCTAAGGGAACATACTTGAGATGTTACATGGTATGTTTTACCTCAACAGATTGATTTTCATAATACTTTGGAGAAATTAGGTGGAGGGTTTATCATGCTTAAATGGAAGCCTATTATGTTAGAGATTCTTTTGTCAAAGATGTAAATCATTGAGATGAGCACAATCTGGCCTTTTAGTTATATTTATTTTTGTTCGTCTATAATTGATGTTTATATGTTGGCTATTGTACACTCCCTAGTTTTTAATAACTCAGTGTAATTCGAGACCCTTTGAATTTATATTCATAATAAAATTTTAGGATGGAGGTGTTTTAAATTTTTCATAGATAGTATTTTAGTAGGGTATTAATAACAATGGAGAATAGGATGTTATCATTTGAGGTTGTAAATATCATCAATGGGTATAATGTTAAGGCTTATTTCAATTGTATAAATTACCATTTTAGATATTTGTGTTAATATTTGATATTATATATTTTATAGGGATTAGGATAAGAATAAATTAGTGAAAATCATAGAGATAAATCTAAGGGATAAGTCTATGTATAGGATAAAATAAAAATGTTTAGGAAAATTAGAAACTGTGTTGATCTCATTGAAATTGCATAACTATCTAGAAACGAAATATTATACATGACTATGGTGTATATATACCTGTAGTTAATAACCCCTAAAATAGATGGCTGAGTATAGACACAATCTTCACTCTGGTGATCATTGATTGAACCCAATACTGCACAACTGGAAAGACGATGAATGTATATTCATTGGATATTCATGTTCACTTTAAAATCAATTATGTAGAAATAAATATATTAATGAATTATGTTAAATAATATGAAATAATATAACACAAATAAATCATGTTTGAACCGAGGGTGATTTGGGTTGAACAAAATTATAATATATAAATATTGAAGAATATGAATTTTTTAGACTGAATTTTTCATTTAGATATCCTACAATAATTCTATTATGGTGTTTATTATTCCTCACCCATTATTAGATCCTTTTTTATATTAATGGAAGAATCCCAAATGAACCATCATAAAAATGGATATCATGGAAAGTACAATGATTTTAAAAATAAGGAAACTAATTGTATAAGTTATAGAGTGATGAATCATATGGTCCTGAATAATCATATATCACAAATTATTATCAACAATTTGACCTCAGTTGAGATTCCAAACACACCAAAAAGGATACGGATAGTATCTTGTGGGTGATTCGGTGGTTAAGATATTGATCAAAAGATAATTAAATTTCTGTCATTTAAAAAATGTGGTATTAATCATCTAGGGATTATCATTAATTAATGGTGAGATATATTATGTGTGTAAAATGAGGGCCTATTGAAACTAATTAATGATTACAAGTGAAGATCTTATTTGGAATGGTAAAAGGGAAATGGTTTTTTATAGTGGAACAACTAATAATTAAAGGTTTTAAATGGTAGGAACCTGGTCACTATTTAACGCAATTCTGTAATTTAAGGGATATATAGGATGATAACTACTAAAAAAATCCATGACAAGTGATATCCTAGAAATACAAAACATCAAAATTAGGTTATAAAATTTGCATAGAATGTGGAACACATATCACCCACTGAAGAATTTTGAGTCTTGTATTTGTATCATGTTCAACCTAATCATTCTCACCTAAGAACATAAATCATGGTCCCAACAACTAGTTGAGTTACTAATAAAATACAATCGTTAAATGATTATTTTATGCAAAGAATATAACTCATCTTTTTTAGTTTCTAAAATGAATGTGCTTAGAAAAAAATCCTATATACATTCCACTAGTCAAATTTGATTTGTTATTATGTCACGACCTGTCCCCCAGTGCCCACATCGTGACTACCCCAAACCCGCCTTCCATAGGCCAGGGTTTGGCGACTAGCACCAAAGGCACAATCTTCTAAAACTGGGAAGACATTGCCTTTATAAAATGTAAACTCACAAAACCAGATTACAAGTGAATGAAAACACTAAGTAAAAACTGTATAATAGTGTACTGAAAGTAAATGGGGGATAGAATACATGCCCAATAGGAATGTACAACTAAAACGCAAGTACAAATGAAAAAAGGGACAAATAACTGAAAGGTAGAAGAATATCTAGGATCGTCGTCCGGGATTCCTACCTGAAGGGTTGGAACAGATGTCCACCTCAGCACTCTACGTCTATCGGTCCACTCCGGGTACCGTCTCATCGAGTGGTCCACCTCTGGGTGCTATCTAGTCCTGGAACACTCTCGGCCACTGTCAATGTTGTCCATCATCTGTATCCAGAAAAACGTGGTGCGCGCATAGGCCGTGTAGGGGTGAGTATAACGATACATAGTAGGGACATCGAGACCCTCAAAGTCTCACAAAATCCAACAAGGATAAACCAAAAAGAATGAAATCAATGAATGACCATTACATATGTATATGACCATACATATACCTATGTTATTAAGTAATCAATCTGAATCATGAAGAAAAGACAAAGGTCATTGACTCAGCAAAAATCAGGATTTTTATTCACGATGTTGAAACCACGGCTTCTGATAAACTCCTCCTCTATCGAGTACAATGGGGTTGCTGCTACAACAAAGTGCTTCCAACTAACCTTGGGCTATTGAAGTACTCTACCAGTTGAGTAATGTGGGACTACTGCTACAACCATGTGCGTCCCACCATGGGTCTGCCGCTACAACCAAGCGCTCCCCCTTATAGCATACAGAGGTACTCCTTCTGTCGAGTATCGCGGGTATGCCATTAAAACCAAGTGCTCCTCCACCGTGGGTTTGCTGCTACAACCTAGAGCTACCCATTGGGCCATTTGTATCACTCTGAGTCGATTGATAAGTAGTCGTCAAGTCTCAACCAACTACTAGGTCTCTGTAATCTGCTCGCTCGTCACTTGGAGGGTCCACTCCACATGCCACAATATGATACTCAATGTTTCAATAAATCTAATTTTGAAGTATCACAATGACCACCACATCGTAGGGGTCTCAACAAAACAGATGTCTGATCAATCGGACTTCCGGTCTGCGAGTTATTAGCCATTTTGTCCTAGGAGCCTGGCTGATTTTATATACGAACCAACCCGACTGTATCTCAAATATACAACGAACTCCCATGGGGTATTTTTAAAGGGACTATTTCACAATGAGGTTACCAGCGCCGCTGATGGTTCGTCAAACGGATGTCTGGTGCCAATGATATGGACAAAGTAAGCAATGGTACATTAGTGGGCCCGAGTCAGGTCTGACCCGGTCGAACCAACTCGCCCCAACCCAGTCTAGGTCGACCCGGTCTGGGTCGACCCGGTCAGACATGTTGGGTGACTCATCCCGTTGGGTGAGTCAGCCCATTATGTTTCGACCTAGTCTGCTTGGCCCGGCCCAACAGACTATAAGGGATGTTCGACCGGATAACGCCATGAAGGTCACATCAGCACGAGAGCCAAGGCCGGTTCGACCAGCACTGTGAAGGGCATAGCTCGAGAGTTAAGCGATCAGGTGACCAGCGGGTAGGCTGCGCGGGGTGCGGGCAGGCAGGCGGGACTCCAGGTAGGTTGCGGGTGCACCAGGAAGGGTGTCGGTGTGCCGTAGAGCATGTTGGGATAGCGCACTAGGGTGCAGGTAGCGCACTGGGGCACCGGGCAGACCACGGTAGGGGGTTGCGGGGGCGCCAGCTGGGCACGGGTGCGCTTGGGAGCATGATGGGGTGCCGTGCATGCCGCCGTCAGGGGCCGGTCAGGCCACTGGCTAGGTGCGGGTGCGCCAGGGTGTTTGGAAGGCCGCTGGAAGGGGCCGGGCAGGCCGTCGGCAGGGTGTGGGGGCGCCGGGCAGGCCACCGGCAGGGCGCAGGGGCACCGGGAAGGCTGCCAAAAGGTCGAGTGACGCTCAGCCAGTGATGTCTGGTGCCTCGGGGGCGGCCTGATTCACAGAGGCCGTTTGTAGCATGACCATCGTCATTGCCGCCTTCATCATCTTCGCCACAATGACTTGCCGTAGAACGCAACAAGAGAGAAGAAATCGACAGAGGATGTCGAGCCGTGTTAGGTCGGCCTGCATCCTCCACGTTTAATGTGATAACAATTATCTCAACAAGATGGGAGGAGATGTTCATCAATTTTTTTGAAAACCACACATCAAATCATTTTCAATCCAAATATGAGAAAAAGAACAAAATATTATGCTAAAACAAAACCCCTACCTCGCTTGTCGTTCATCACTGACGAAGTCACGGAAAGTGGGCATCGTCCCGTTGATGTCGGAAAAGAAGAAGCCGAGGATGACATCAGTATTATTTGCAGATGACTCTTACCTTTCCTTATTCTAGTAGAAGAAGGAAGAAGACATTCGAGGCATAAGGCAAAGAAGAAATCTTGTGTTCTTCATTTGGAGAATTTTAATCCTCCCAAGCTCTTAAGATCCACCGAAGGAGAATGCCTACAAAATAATAATAGGGTGTCTTACTATTTTATTGTTGGCACACAAATTCAAAAAGGAGAAAGAAAATCTCCTTAATAAGTTCACACGCGTCGGCAAAATTAATTGGTACGCAAGTGGGAACAAATAATTCGCACACGCGTTGGCACAATTAATTGGCACGCGTGGTGGCACAATTAATTGGCACGCACGCTGGCCCAATAAATTGGCACGAGTGTTGGCACACTTAATTGTGCAGAGGATGTCAATGGATCTCCCTCATTAATGAGTGAGAGTGGAGAGGTTTCATCCTCCACCATTAATAGGGGTCATGTGGTCCTCACCCCTATCATTTAATTGAGAGGTTATGATTAAGTTGTCCTCACATCGTAACCTCTCGTAGGAGGTTAGGTTGTGGCAGTCCCACCCCCAACTTCCAATAGGAGGTTCCAACTAACTGCACACACAACACATGGTAGCATAAAAATAAAATAAAGTGTTTTACTTTATTTTATTATTATTTTCTTTAATAAAAAATCCAAAAACTAACTTCCAAACTCTTTAGAACGCAACTACGGTGTAGGTATAAATAAGAAATTACCGATGCTGCGAGTTCAACAGTGCCCTCGAATTTCAATTCCGAGCACCAGTTCAAAAGATATATAACCCCAAATGTACGTTTATTAAACGTACCCAAAAAAATTTGGAATATTATTGTCAGTCGCCCTCGACTTGCCCCAGCCATGGTTAGGATTTACCTTGGTGAAACACACCCCAAAAAACCCAATGGTACTCTCGGATTTTTAATCCGACTCACCATTAATATGTTATGAATTTTAAAATCAAATAATTGTCACTTAATTATTTTATTTGCAGCCAAAAACAAACTTTTTTTGTTGGCCCGCACCAGCCCAAGTTAGTATCTGATTAAATAAACCATGCCCTCATGAGTTCAGCAGTGGTCTCATGTATTTAATCTGAGCGACCATTTTTGAGTTATAATCATTTGAAAAATAAAATATTTTATTTAATTATTTTATTAATGGTTAATCCATTTTTTGGATTTTTCATAGGAGGCATACGCCGACTAATCCTAAGTCGTGCCTAGGGTTAAATATCCATCATGAGCGCAACGGTGCCCTCAGATTTTATATCTGAGTAACTGTTTAAGGGTTTTTCCACTTTTTTAGGAAAACTGCTTACACATGTTCATTTATTCTTAACAAAACTTTAGAAATTGATTCCGGGATCACCGGGCCTCAGAATCAAGTGCCGTCTGAAACTGAGGACTTGTTAAATTCCCATGAATTTGAGAAAAAATTCAATGGAATTTATGGGTCTTTACATTCTCCCCGTCTTAGGGCATTACATCCCCTTAAGCTATAACTCACAATAAATAAACAGATGGGTGTACTGAGCATGCATCTGAGCCTCTGGCTCTAATGTGCTCTCTTGGAGGTTCTCGTGCTTCCAACAAATGCGAACCAGAGGTATCGACCATCCACATAGGACCTACTCTTATCGATACTCAATCTGCACTGGAACCTTCATGAAAGTCTCCCCATCATCGATGTTCTAGTCTCCATGGTCGATGATGTGTTAAGGGTCGTGCACGTATCTCCTCAGCTGAGATACGTGGAAGACGTCATGCACCCGATGCAACTGAGGTGGAGGAGCAATGTGGTAAGCCACCTCGCCTACTATGATGAGGACCTGGAAAGGTCCGATGAATCACAGATATAACGTGCTGCCTCCGCCAAATCACCATATACCTCATCGAGGTTAGATCCAAAAAAAGACGTGGTTTCCATCCTCAAACTCTAGAGGTCTCCATCTCCTGATAGCATATGACTTTTGTCTTCTATATGAAATCTTTATCTCCTCCTAGATTATCTGCACCTTCTACGTACCTAGCCACCAGTGCTGTCGTCTGAGGTCCTGATACATCTTCGCCATGCCTGGATATACAGCTAAAGGAGATGTGTGGAAATCCCTCAACACCTCCTCCAAAAGTGTAGCTAGTACGATGGTGCGTTCAATGAAGAGGATGATGTGCTCCCCATCTTCAGAAAATCCATTAGGTGCCTGCCCTATGGATATCTGAGAATGTCGTGTCTCGCAGTCAGCGTCCCCATGCTTCGCTTCCCTGACTCGCTGATAAACAGGGGGAGTGGCAGTAAGAGACTGTAAATAGGAAACTCCATCTCTATCCACAAAGGATATCTTTAAAGCAGCTAGCTGATCTATTGCCTCCCCTAGCAGCTGAATACCAGATCTCCTGCTGAGGGCATCTGCTACTACGTTCCCCTTCCTAGGAGTATGGACTATCTCGAAGTCATAGTTATGGAATAACTCAAGCCATCACCGTTGTCTCAGGTTTAGGCCCTTTTGAGAGAATATATACCTGAGACTCTTCTAATCAGAGTACATGATAAAACATTCACCCAACGAACTATGGGTGAGACTAGCCGATTGTATGAACTTGACTCCACCCTTCTTCACCTACGTTCTACAAGAGATGCTAAGATTTCTCCTTTACTGAAAAGGGAAATCCTTCTTCATCCCCTGGATAAACCACATCCTTTGCCTAATACAGTCAATCCAGACCCGAACGGTACTAATTCATGTCATGGATGACGTCGTATGGCCTCGATGATACTACTAAGAGATCCAACCGTTACTCTTGCCTCCAAGGGTTGAGTCACACTGTCAGCATCAGCGTGTGGTCACTGGGTTTCCTCCAATAGGAATCTCAAAAGTGAGGGTTAAGTCAATGGTGTTAACTAGAACCTCTTAGTGTTAACCACACAAAAGGCAGGAAAGCAAATATCACAAGGACAACTGTGTTTTATTACTTTATCTCAAGGTACAATGACACAAAGAAACCAAAATAATGACATTAACGATGCTAGAAGCATCATGATCAAAGGCCTATATGCCTGGAACTAGTCTCGATCCTATCCACCTACTTCTGGAGCTCCATGGTTGTATGCTGCTCATGCCTGAAGCTATGCACTCCTCTGTCCACTCGTTCCCTATGGTCGGGATGGACCTACTGGTGGTGGTGGTGGCAACACCTCGAAGTGTCGCCCACCACCAGCTACATGGCCTGCTCTTCTTCCACGGTCGCATGATCCTTGAGTTCCACCTCGACCAGACTTCTGCCTTTGTCTAAGAGGTCCTTCTACTGAATGCTGATCATCTGTACGGTGGGTTAGAAAGACATGTGCCATGTGACCCTGTCAACCGCATGAGTAGCACTGCCCGCTCCCGGTAGGTCTCTCTCCACCCCGGGTGCCTCACACACATGATCCTGAGTCATGTGGTCGGCCACCTATGGGCTCGGTCCTCTTGGACCTCTACGTCATTTATCTACTGTCAGCTGTAGAAGACTCAATTGCATGTCGACTCGTAGAGGGTATCGCTACTGGTGACTGCTCAGCAAGGAAGCTCTCCACCAAGAGGGCTTGCTCCAACACCCCCATATGTGTCAGGATGCTTTGGGAGATAACTAAATCTCTGATCTCTTTCCTAAGCCATTTCTCGAAGGTTCGGTCCCGGAAGAATGGGTCCTACACCATATCTGTAGAGAAACTCGAGAGGTCTATGAACCTCATTGAGTAATACGCTACTGTCATACTTTTCTGCTGCAGATGAAGTACCTCATGTATATGCACCGCTCGAAGGGTGGCTGGGACAAACTCTGCCCTGAACAGGCTCTCGAAGACTACCCTGAGTTGAGGCAGCTCATCATGCATCTGGTGCATCAGGCTCCATCATATCCCTGGTGTTGACTGATGGAGGATAGCAGCAAGGATCTCCATGAAGTTTTCTAGTGTCCAAACTAGCCTTAGGATTCTCTCCAAAACCTCTAGTCAATCCTCATCCGCCTGTGGGTCCTTCTCTCCCCGGAACCTGGGAGGCCTCTGGCGCTGGAAGTCATGCAACACACTCAAGCGTCCTGCATTGTCTGTTGCTAGGGCTGGTGGCATCAGTGGCCCAACGGGAAGTGGTGCCGCTGGTGCCTCCGCTGGTGCCTCCCCTAGGAGAGTGCCCTATACTAAGTCATTGTCGCTCAGTGGGATGTAAGTACATATAACTCTCAGGGCCCTAGCTGGTCATTCAAGGGGAGGCATCCTAAAAGAAACAGATGTGACATGGTCAAAAGACTATACCTGGCGAGCTGACCTGATTTGAGCTGACATAAAGAAATATTTTGATTACACAACCGCAATCAGTGTTTTTATGCACTGACTCATAAATTAGGAGTCAGGGTCCTGCAATATGGATACGTAGGCCGCCTACACCAACCCTAGACTCTATGAACTGAAAACCACACTTAGTACCCTTAACAATATTGTTTCATAGAAAAGAAATATCAGATTCCTAAGTTCCGTAGTATAACTGACTCCCTCCGATACCAATTTGCCACGACCCATACCCTAGGGCCCGCATCGTGGCTACACTGAGTTCTCCTTCCATAGGCCAGGGGCTGGCGACTAGCACCAAATGTGTAACCCCTAAAACTGGGATGGAATTTTTTTATAAAACGTAAAATCACACAACCAGAGTACAAGCGGAAGAAAAAACTAAGTGAAACTGTATAACAAGTGTAATGAAAGTAAAGGGGGGTTAGAATACAAGCCCAATAAAAAATTACAACTAAAAAGAAAGTACAACTGAAAAAGGGATAAACAGCTGAAAGTTAGAAGCAGCTCCATGATCGTCATCTTGGATTCCTACCTGAAATGTAGGTACAGATATCCCCCTCAGCACTCTACATCTATCGGTCTGCTCCGTGTACCATCTCTCCGAGTGGTCCACCTCCAGGTACCATCCAGTCATGGCTCGCTCTTGGGCTTCATCAAAGATGTCTTTCATCAGCATCCAACCCAACGTTGTGTGGGCATAGCCCATGCAGTGGTGAGTATAACAATACTCAGTAGGGACCCCGAGACCCTCAAGGTCTCAGAAAATCCAAAAAAGATAAACCAAAAAGTATGAAATCAATGGATGACCATTACATAATTATATGCCTATACAATTACCTATGTTATTAAATAACTCATCTCAATCATGAGGAAAACACAAAGGTCATTGACTCAGCTAAAACCATGAATTTTATTCACAATCTCGAAACCACATTGGCTGGAGAAACCCTCTTATGTCGAGTATCGTTGGCCTTTCGCTACAACCAAGCGCTTCCCACTAACCTTAGACTGCTGAAATACACCAAATTTTGGGCACTGTGGGCCTGCTGCTACAACCAAGCGCTTCCCACCATGGGTATGCCGCTACAACCAAGCGCTCCCCCTCATAGCCTACAGATGTACTCATTCTATCAAGTACCGCAAATCTGCCGCTACAACCAAGCACTCCTCCCCTATAGGTTTACTGCTACAACCAAGCTCTCCCCACTGGGCCATCCGAATCACTCCTAGTCGATCGATCAAAAATCATCAAGTCTCATCCAGATACTAGGTCTCTGTAATCTGTTGGCTCGTCACCTGGAGGGTCCTCTCCACATTCCTCAAGCCAAACCAAAACGTGTCACTAAGTATCACGTAGAAGTATCACAAGGTCCACTACGTCATAGGGGTCTTAATGCAATAGACGGTGTGTCAATTGGACGCCCGGTCTATGAGTTATTAGCCTTTTAGTCCAGAGGGCCAGGTTGGTTTTGTGTACGAACAAACCCGAACGTATCTCAACTATACCCGAACTCCAATGGGGTATTTTTAGAGGTACTGTTCCTCAATGAGATTACTAGCGTTGCTGAAATTTCGTCAAAAGGTCGTCTGGTGCCAATGATATGGCCAAAGTAAGCAATGGGAAATTAGTGGCCCTGAGTCCGGTCCGACCCGGTAGGACTGACTCAACCCAATCAAGTCTGGGTCAACCCGATCAGACTTGCTGGGTCTGACACGGCCCGTTGGGCAAGTCAGCCCGCTATGTTTCGACCCGTTCCGCTGGGCCCGGCCCAGCAGGCTACGGGGGCAGTTCGGCTGGATGCCGCCACACAGGCAGTATCGACCCGATAGTCGGGGCTCGTTTGGCCAGTGCCGCGAAGGGCGTGGCTCGAGAGGTCAGCAGCCAGGAGACCGGTGGACTAGCTGCACGGTGTAGGGGCAGGCCGGCGGGACTCTGGGCAGGCCACTGGTGCACCGGGTAGGGGGTCAGGGTGTCGGACAGCAGGTCAGGGCAGCGTGCCAGGGCGCGGGTAGCACACCGGGGCACCGGGCAGACCGTAGCAGGAGGCCGTCGGGGCCCTAGCAGGGTGTCGGGCAGGCTACTGGCAGGGGTCGGGTAGGCCACCAGCAGGGCACGGGTGTGCCTGGTAGCGCGCCGGGGTGCGCGCAGGCCGCCGGTAGGGGCCACACAGGTCGTCGGATGGGTGCGCATGTGCCGGGTAGCGCGCCGGGGCACCGCGCAGGCCACCAAAAGGGGCCCAGAAGGCCGCCAGCAGGGCACGAGGGCACTGGGCAGGATGCCGAGGCCCTAGAAGGGTGCCGGCACGGCGCGGGGGCGCCGGGCAACACGCCGATGGGGCACAGGGAGTGCGTAGGGGTCGTTGCGGGTAGGAGGGTCGGGCGCCGCTTGGCCGACGCTGTTTGGCCAGGAGCATCGGGGCGCCATGGGGGCGGCACGATTCGTAGAGGCCACGGGTAGCACGACCGTTGTCATTTCCGCCTTCGTTGTCCTCACCTCAACGTCTTGTCAAAGAATTCCACATGAGAGAAGAAATCGATGGAGGATTTCGGGCCGTGTTAGGTTGGCCTGCATCCTCTGCGTTTAAAGTGATAACAATTATCTCAACAAGATGGGAGGAGATGTTCTTCAATTGATTTTAAAAACGCACATCAAATCCTTTTCAATCTAAATAAGAGAAAAAGAACAGGATATTATGCTAGAACAAAACACCTACCTCCCTTGTTGTTCGTTGCTGACAAAGTTGCAGAAAGCGGGTGACATCTCGTTGATGCTGGAAAAGAAGAAGCTGAGGATGATGTTTGATTCTTCATGGATGATTCGTTCCATTCCTTATTTTGGTAGAATAAGGAAGAAGTCATTCGAGGAAGAATTTGAAGAAGAAATCCAGCGTTTTTCGCATTCTTCGTTGAGATAATTTTAATCCTCCCAAGCTCTCAAGTTCCACAAAAGGATAATTCCAACAAAATAATAATAGGGTATATTATTATTTTATTTTTGGCACTCAAATTTAAAGAGAAGAAATAAACTCTCCTTAATAAATTCACACGTGTCGGTGAAGTTAATTGGGACACGCATGAGCACAATTAATTGGCACGCATGTTGGCACAATTAATTAGAATGCATGGTGGCACAATTAATTGGAATGTGCACTGGCACAATTACTTGGAACGTGCATTGGAACAATTAATAGTACGGAGGAGGTCAACCGCTTTCCCTCATTAATGAGGGAGAGTGAAAAGTTTTCATCCTCCACTATTAATAGGGGTCGGGTGGTCCCCACCCCTATCATTTAATTGAGAGGTTATCCTCGGGTGGTCCCCACTTCGTAACCTCTCGTGGGAGGTTAGGGTGTGGCGGTCCCACCCCCAACGTCCAATGGGATGTTCTAACTATCCACACACACAACACATGGCTGCTTAAAAATAAAAAAAAGTGATTTACTTATTTTATTATTATTTTCTTTAATAAAAAATCTAAAAAATAAATTCCAAACTCTTCTGAACACGTCTGCGGTGAAGGTATCACTAAGAAATTACCAATGTTGCGAGTTCAACGGTGCCCTTAGATATCAATTTTCAGCACCGATTCAAAAGATATAAAATCTCAAATCTACATTTACTGAATATACCCGAAAAAAAGTTCGGAAAATTATTATCAGTCACCCTCGACTCTCGATGGTCGAGGTTAGGCTCTGCCTAGATGAAACATGCCCCAACGAACCCAACGGTACTCTCTTATTTTTAATCCAACTCCCTGTTTAGATGTTTTGAATTTTAAAATAAAATAATTGTCAGTTAATTATTTTATTTACGTCCAAAAACTAACGTTTTCTGCTTGCCCGTGCCGACCAAAGTTAGTATCTGCTTAAACCATGCATGCCCCTGTGAGTTTAGCGGTGGTCTTAGATTTTTAATTTGAGCTACCTTTTTTGAGTTATAATCAGCTGATAAATAAACAAATTTATTTAATTATTTTATTTATAGTTATTCCATTTTAGAGATATTTCACAGGAGGCCCACGCCGACTGAACTATAGTCGCGCCTAGGGTAAACCCGCCATTATTAGTTCAATGATGCCCTCAGATTTCTTATCCGAGTAACCTATTAAGATTTAATCCACTTTTTCTGGAAAACTGATCACACGTGTTAAATTAATTTTAACAAAACTTCAAAAATTGATTTCGGGCACACCGGGCCTCGGAATCAACCTCCGTCTGAACCTCCAAACTCATAAAATTCCCATGAATTAAAGGAAAAAAATTTCCATGGAATTTCTAGGTCTTAAGATATTAGGCATGGATTGGCTATATTAAAATAGATTCCACAAAAATTTCCATGATACTAAAATAATATTTAAAAATAAACAAATAAACACCTATTAAGGGGGACTATAAACTGACAATTGAAAATATTACTCCCATTATATTAGGTTATTTAATAAAAATGATTAATGGAAAAACTCAACATTGGTTATATTTATTTTATGTGGAAAACTGTGAGTTTACTAGTCACACAATGGATAGAGAGGTCGACAGCCAGGAGACCGGAAGACTGGTTGCACGGTGCAGGGGCAGGCCGACGGGACTCCGGGAGGGTCGTGGGTGCACCGGGTTGGGGGTTGGTGTGTCGAGCAGCACGTCAGGGCAGCGTGCCAGGGCGTGGGTAGCACACCGGGGCACCGGGCAGACCGCGGCAGGAGGTCGCGGGGGCACCGGCAGGGTGTCGGGCAGGCTGCTGGAAGGGACTGGGTAGGCCGCCGGCTGGGCACGGGAGTGCCTGGTAGCACGCCGGGGTGTCGCGCAGGCCGCCGGTAGGTGCCACGCAGGCCGTCGGCTGGGTGAGGGTGTGTCGGGTAGCACGCCGGGGCACCGCGCCGGCCACCAAAAGGGTGCAGGAAGGCCGCCAGTAGAACGCAGGGGCGCCAGGCAGGATGCCGAGGCCTGGGAAGCACGCCAAATTGGAGCAGGGGCACCGGGCATCACACCGACGGGGCACGGGGAGCGCACCGGGGACGCCGCGGGTAGGCACGTCGGGTGTCGCTTGGCCAGTGATGTTTGGCCAGGAGCATCGGTGCATCGTGGGGGCGACACTATTCGCAGCAGCCGTGGGTAGCGCGGCCATTGTCGTTGCCGCCATCGTTGTCGTCACCTCAATGCCTTGTTATAGAATGCCACAAGAGTGAAGAAATCAATGGAGGATGTCTGGCCGTGTTAGTTTGGCCGGCATCCTCTGCGTTTAAAGTGATAACAATTATCTCAACAAGAAGGGAGGAGATGTTCTTCAATTGTTTTTAAAACCGCGCATCAAATCCTTTTCAATCTGAAGAAGATAAAAAGAACATGATATTATGCTAGAACAAAACCCCTACCTCTCTTGTCGTTCGTTTCTGACGAAGTCATGGGAAGCGGGCGTCATCCTATTGATGCCGAAAAAGAAGAAGATGAGGATGATGTTGGCGTTCTTCATGGATGATTCTTCCCTTTCCTTGTTTTGGTAAAATAAGGAAGAAGACATTCGAGGATGAATTCGAAGAAGAAATCCGGTGTTTTTCGCATTCTTTGTTGAGGGAATTTTAATCTTCCCAAGCTCTCAACTTCCACAAAAGGAGAATGTCAATAATATAATAATAGGGTGTATTATTATTTTATTTTTGGAATGCAAATTTAAAAAGGAGAAAGAAACTCTCCTTAATAAATTCAAACGTGTCGGTGAAGTTAATTGGGACACGCATGAGCCCAAATTAATTGACAGGCACGTTGGCACAATTAATTAGCATTCACGGTGGCATAATTAATTGGAGCGTGCGCTGGCACAATTACTTGGCACATGCATTGGCACAATTAATTGTGCGGAGGAGGTCAATGGCTCTACCTCATTAATGAGGGAGAGTGGAGAGGTTTCATCCTCCCCTATTAATAGAGGTCGGGTGGTCCCCACCCCTATCATTTAATTGATAGGTTATGCATTGGTGGTCCCCACGTCGTAACCTCTCGCGGGAGGTTAGGGTGTGGCGGCCCAACCCCCAACTTCCAATGGGAGGTTATAACTATCCTCACACACAACACATGGAAGCGTAAAAATAAAATAAAGTGTTTTACTTATTTTATTAATATTTTCTTTAATAAAAAATCCATAAACTAACTTCCAAACTCTTCAGAATGCGACTGCGGTGAAGTTCTCACTAAGAAATTACTGATTTTTCGAGTTCAACGGTTCCCTTAGATATCAATTTCGAGCACCGATTCAAAAGATATAAAATCCCGAACATACATTTACTTAACATACATGAAAGAATGTTCAAAAAATTATTATCAATCACCCTTGTCTCATACTAGTCGAGGTTAGGCTCTGCCTAGGTGAAACTCGCCCCAACGAACCCAACGGTACTCTCATATTTTTAATCCAACTCCCTGTTTAGAAGTTATGAATTTTAAAATAATATAATTTTCATTTAATTATTTTATTTGCGGCCAAAAACTAACTTTTTCTACTTGCCCGTGCTGGCCAAAGATAGTATCTGCTTAAACCAAGCATGCCCTCACGGGTTTAGCGGTGGTCTTGGATTTTTAATTTGAGCTACCATTTTTGAGATATAATCTTCTGAAAAATAAAAAAAAAAATTTAGTTATTTTATTTACGGTTATTCCATTTTGGAGATATTTCACAGGAGGCCCACGCCGACTGAACTTAAGTCGCGCCTAGGGTAAACCCGCCCTCATGAGTGCAATGATTCCCTTGGATTTTTTATCCGAGTAACCTCTTAACCGTTATTCCACTTTTTCAGGAAAACTGATTACATGCATTCAATTAATTTTAACAAACTTCGGAAATTGATTTCGGGCCCACCAGGCCTCGGAATCAAGCGCCCTCTGAACCTCTGGACTCATAAAATTCCCATGAATTTAAGAAGAACAATTTCCATGGAATTTACAGGTCTTAACATATTAGGTATGGATTGGATATATTGACATAGATTCCATGAAAATTTCCATGATAATAAAATAATATTTAAAAATAAACATATGAACACCTATTAAGGTTGACTATAAACTGCCAATTGAAAATATTACTCCCATTATATTAGGTTATTTAGTAAAAAATGATTAAAGGAAAAACTCATCATTGGTTATATTTATTTTATATGGTAAACTATGAGATTACTAGTCACACAATGAATATAGTTAATGAAACCACATTTCAAATTGAATGTAGAGTCATTTCTATCATATGGAAACAATTAGATATATCATGTTTTTTATGAAATAATTAAAATTGAATAGATTAAATTGAATTTGATGGCGGATAATGGAATGACCTGAAAATTTCAAAATAAATTTTCAATCAATAAATATGTTGATATCAGTTTGTTTCACACACATCATCGAACCCAAATAAACCAATTTTTTTTAAATATAATATTTTTAAGTTATATTATTTATTAGAGATAATATAATTGAAATATATACTTATAAAATATTTTTTTAACATATATATTAACACAAATTTATCTAGTTATTGGTATGAAATTAGAATAATTTGTTTATATTCTGAAAACTTTTTTCTAAGAGAAATAATTATTTCATTATATTTTATGATTTAATATAAAAAGCATTTTAATGTTTTAGAATTTTAATTACAACATATTAACTTCCTTTTATGACTTATATTATGCTTATTATTTTTAGATAAACTTTTTGTATTTTTATAAAATAAAATATTTTCAGTTATATAGTGGAATATATTTTTATAGAAATACCAACATTTTTTTTTGAAATTACTAATATATAATTTAGGAATTTAAATATTTGTCAAATTTTTAAATATAAAATATGAATTTAATGAGTTTTATTTTAAATTTTGGAATATTTATTTTATACTAAAAATGTTATATTTGATATTTATGAAGTTAGGTTACACTTGTAATATCGTGAATGTATGATATATTTTTTTAAAAAAACAAGGTAATATAAACCTTTTTCATATTTATTAATATTTATTAACTATATATTAATTATACAAGACACTATTTCCCATAGCGTACATAATATGACACATCAAGATTAAATGATCAACTAAAAATTATTATTTAATATGGTAGTTATCACATAACATTTAGAATGGTAGGTATGAACAAGATTATATAAATTATTAAAATATAGTTTAAAAAATATATATAATTCCTCATTTTTTTACAATTAAATTATCAATTATTATAAAATATTATTTAAAATAAAATGGAATATTTGTCTAATAACTATTTAAATGTACACAAGTGTGTTTTATACCAATAAATAAATAAATCACTATTATTGGATTATTCTAATTATATATATATATATATATCATTTTAAATTTATTGTTAAAAAATTATTTTATGTTTTTTTTGGAAAATATACAAGAACAAATCAAATTTTATGCATAAAATAAGTATTTTTCAAAAATATAGTTTTTCAACCTTTTGATAGAACACTTATTTTGAATACATATTTTGTCACTTTAATAAATTATATTTGAAAAAATATACTTATTATTTGGAATAGGAATACAAAAATTTATATTTATTTATTTTTTGGTATTTTTCTAATATGATTCATTTTTAATGAATAGTGTAAAACACTACATTTTATTTGAAAACAACTTTTCATCAAATTTATTTGGAGTGTTAAATTATATTTTTGAATGGTTTTTAGTATAATTAGATTCATTTCTTATAACATAATATAATTAAGGTAATTTTTATTAATTTAATATTGAATTTTGATATAAAAAAGTTTCAATATTTTGATGATTTTTACATTAAAAACTTGTTTTCTTATTCAATAAATGGGATTAATTTTTTATAATCATTTTTAATTTTTATGTTTTCTAACTATGAAAAATAGATTCAATATTTTGAATCATATTACATATATTATTTTGATTAGTCACTTTTATATTTGGTCATTAAGAATTGTAACTTTAGTAGTTATTTTTATTTACATGGTTAATAATAAATTAGTTAATTATGGGTAAATAATATTATATAAAATAGAAATAAAAATAATACTTGTCCAAATTTAATTGGATGATTTGTGTCAACCAAAATCATATTTATTCTAAAATTATATACTTTATAAGAGTCTTTGGGTAGATTATAATATCTATAATATTATATTCAAAGATATCTGCACTTTCTCACACTTTTATTTTTAACAAGTTAAATAGTTTTAATCTAGGATTATATAAGTGATATATTAGACTATAAATATTAATTTGAATGATAAAATTTGTAACATTATCATGATACTTTATTTATCATTTTTAGAGAATACATAATTAAAATAATGGTATTCACAATGAGGATGTAGTAATTAGTTAATTAATAGAAATATCAAATAAATGATATTAATAATACTAAAATATGTACAATAAATATGATTAATTACACACACAAAATTTTTATATTAATTTTAAATGCTACATATGTTTTATATTTTTTTTTGAATTTATCTTGTTTTTATGATATTTTTAATAAATCTAGTAATGAATAGTGTCAAAATTGATATTATTGGTATATTAATTTAAATAATATTTTATAAAATGATATAAAATTTATAAAAAACAAAATTTATGCCAAATGATTTGAATGAGACTCAAAATATCATCAAATATCTAGTTATTGGTCTTTATGGATTTTATAGTAAATATATTAACATCCAAAGTGTCAATTACAAGATATCATTGTTTGGAAAAAAAGTGTTAATTAAGGGTTAAAAAATAAGGTTTAAAAAATAATCAAAACATGTCTAATTTCATATTTGGTGAATATATTTCTCTACATAGTCATATTATATTCTAAATAAATCACTTTTTACCCATTTGTAATATAATATTAATTTATTTTAATTTACTATTTTGATGAATCCCGGGAGTGCCCCTCCTATATACTATAAATGGACATAAATTATTATATTTTCATCACACATAAAAATGTATTAATTTTAGAAAATAACTAGCCAAATACCTTTACTATAACCCACTAAGAAATTCTAGAGCACTTATTTATGTCAGAAGAGTCACCTTATATATGTTAACATGTTTATCAAAGGAGATTGTTTGATAGAAAGGTATCGTTTTTAATTACGTGTTTTCATTTTGATTCTTCTTCCACATCCATAGATATTATTTAACCAGGATGAAATAATAACTTCTGTATCCAAAATATAATGAGATCATATTATGTTAATATCATCATCTAAATCCATGTCTGATTCAATCAAATTTTAAATGGATTATTCATCCATGTGTATAGCGAACTACCACCTCACGAACCGATGTAATTCATTTCCCATAAACGTATCACAAGACCGGTTATAATGATTAAATTAAGGAATTTATATGATATAAATGAAATATTTATAATTATGAGAGAATAATATTTCATTTATGAACTTACCTTTACATGAACATCAAATTGATAACATGGTTCATGCGTATGAGTGAACTATCACCTCCATGAAGCATTGTGATTTTTTTTTCATCCCCACATCACATGAATGATATATATAATAATATTTAAATTAATAATATTATTTAGGATATTATTATAATTATGTAAATAATAAATAAAATTTAATTTATTTCCATAATGATCATTGAAAAATGAAATTTTTACTCATGTGTATGTATGGCTTCCCATCTCCGTGATTGTAAAAAAATTCATTTTTCATATCCATATTTAATAATGGATTTAAAATTATAATTCATGTATAAAAGTGGTTATTATTTCATTAATTTTTTTGGAGATTATGTACCAGTTTGACATAATACATTATATGAAATTCATTTTGGACTCAAGTACCGAATATTTTCAAACCGTCCTACATGATAATAAATAATTAAGTAATTGTTAAAACAAGATAATATATAATATAAAATGAATAATAATCCTTTATAAATTTCCCAATATTGTAAATAATTATCAAATTATTATAATTCAAGATGATAAAGGTTTTAAGTGATGATTCAGACTCACTCTAAGGGGCTTCCTTGTGAAAAATATTATTCAATGATCATTTCCTACTCTTTTTACAAAAGTAAAAGGAGATGTTTTTAAATATATATATAATGAATGGATTTTATATATTTTATGCCGCTTTATTTTTTTATTCTTACTCTAAATTTTTACACATTTGGTTTGAAATAAAGGGTCTTCATTTAGGATTGTGTTGCTTTTTAGAAATTTAAAATGATTTCGAAGTGGAAATGTTATTATTCTTTAATGCACGATTTGTTGTGTTGTGTTTATATTTTGGTAATTGGTAAATTTTAATGAGTACTAGTTGTTTTAAAATATAAAATGGGAATATAATCCCATTATATCTCTCCAATTAATTGGGTAATGAGATAGAGTTAATAGATAGGATGTCTTCTAATATATTATGTGAATGTACATCAGTGGTTATTCAAAATGTAACCATGAGGGTCACTCCCTATATTTCCATGAATGTTATAGTAAATGGAAGAGTGATATGGAATTTATTCCACAATATACCGTTACTATTTATATTTTCTAGATATTTTTCAATGAATATTTTTATTTATCATGGTATGTTAATGAGATTAGTTTTTATGGGTAAAATTAATTATATATTGAAAAAAATAAAGGGTTCAAATTATTCATGGACTAATGAATTTTTTTCAGCTCTTTTATGTCCCATAATTTTCTTTTTTATTCTCATCCCATGTATTAAAATATTTTTCATAGGGTATATGAATTACTAAGATAATTAAGGATTTCATGTCATATGTCACAATGATTTGTTATAAAAAATAATCCATGTTTTATTTTTAAAGTTATATATTTCATAAAAAATAGATACTTTTTAGTAGTATCCAATTTTATGATTAAGGGATGCTCTTTATGAATGATTAAATAATTATCAAAAACTATAATCATGAAATGAACTTCAATATAAATGAAATTAAATTCTTGAATTAAACATAATATTATGCACTGTTTATGGTTGATACCTTATAGTTAGTATCAAATATCAGTTTAGAAAACTGTAGTGGTTACATTTATATTAACAAATTTAAATGAAAAAAAATTATGTTTCATAAAAGATAAAATGTTATCTAATTTGAATATTACCATCTTACATCGTATAAAGTATGTCTGTTCAATATAATTTTCCAAAGGGGGCCCATGGTAGCTGTTATGGGAACACATCATGAGGAAAACATCCTTCCATGTAAACATCCTAAGATGGTTGGAATCAGAACTGAATAGTTCATTGGTGTTATGGATCAGTTGATACATGCTACAAATAGAACGGTCATACAAGCATGAGATCATATAGATTAACAAGATAAGAATATTTCATCGGTACAAAATTTCATCAGAAAACATATACCATAATTCTATGGATCATCTGGTCCAATGGTAACTGGCGTTTGTATTTAAACCCAAGAAAATATTTTTGATGTCAACAGCTGTTAAAACAAATAAAATAACAGTCTTGATATTTAAATGTTTTAAGGATAATTTGATAATTTGTGTTCAATTTTTATTAACATTTTTGGTATTGAAGAGATTGATTATTTGATGTAGGATGAATTAAAAAATATATTTCTTGTGTTATCTGTGCTTAGAGTAATTTGGCATATGGTAGAAAAATAAATTTTAGGAATTGAAGAAGAGGGATGATTTTTTGGATTTATATAATAAAAAATTCACTAGACTGGTATGGTACACTCAAAATTTTATTTGTGATACTAACTGTAAAATCAACCATATTTACATGGATTAAATCCAATATATCACTGATCTATGGCTTCTCATAAATTTAAATGTTTTGAAAACATGATTGATGTGAAGAGAAGGTGGAAATAGAGTTCTTTGATGATCATGATTCCATTGGAAATGAGTAGAAAATGATGTTGAGATGGAAGTCAAAAGGAATCAATTCATCATAGAAATATAATGTTAAGAAAATAAAGTTAAATTTCTGTGATAATTAAGGTAAACCCACCCAAGGGAATTAATTTTAAATTTTGGTAAGTCCTTGAAATATGGTAAAATGTGGAATAAGGATCATAATATGAGTATACAACATCATGGTAATGGTAAGCCCAAATATAATAAATAGTTAGTAAAATGATTTAATTTCAATGATATGGTTAACTCTGAAAATGTGTTTCTAAATAGGAATAAGAATGATTGGAAGAAGCAAAGGTATAAGTAAAAATCTATGGTAAAATCCATTTCAACTACTTTAGAAGATGTTGGGAAGGTATATTATTTTGTATTCAGAGTATTCTAATGTGTTTTTCAATTCGGGATATATACATTTTTTCTTAAGAATATTATTTCTGCTAAATTATAAATTACACCTCATGAAATAAAGCACGGGAATATGGTAAAAAACATGGTGGTGGTATTAGTGAAAAAACCATACTTAATATGATTCTATCACTCTCTAGAGAAGGAATTTACCTATTTTTTTGTTTTTACTCGAGTTGAGTTTTGTTTTATTCAAGGTATGTATTTTATTTCTCTTTACCATGAAAAAATAGATTGTAGAGCTAATGATGTAACATTCCATATAGGGTTTCATTTTGTATGCATGAATGTACCCATGCCATTGGTAACATTTTAAGGATAAAAGAAACTATTAATATGTAAAAATGAATGTTATATTTCCTATATTTTTGAAGATAACAAAACTTTTAATATATAAAATATGATATCATGGTATATAAGTATTTAGATTTTTCTTAATGAAGTGCGTGGTATTACACCTGCAGGGGAAGACGAATTTAATATTGAATTAGTTCTTGATGATAGTCTAATTTTTAAACACCCTTATTAAATAAAACAAATGGAACTTCTTGAATGGGAAAAAATTATATGATTTATAAGATAAAGTATTCATATGACCAAGAACATCACCATGGGGTTCTCCAATCTTGTTTGTTAAAAAGAAAGACAGTTCATTGAGACTTTTCATCAACAATAGATACTTGAATAACATCGCTTTTATAAAAGAATACTTTACCTCATATTGATGATTTTTTTGATCATATATAGGTAGAAAAATATTTTTTAATGATTATCTAAAGTAATGGTACCATCAGTTGAAATTTAAGAATGTATAAATTCCAAAGACTGAGTTTTAGACTAGATAAGGTCATTATGAATTTATAGTTATGTCGTTTGGGTTGACTAACATACCTATTGTATTAATGGATCTTATGAATATAATATTTCATGATTTCTTGGATAAATTTTTGGTTGTGTATATTTATGAAATTTTGGTATATTATAAATATAAAGAGGAACATGAAAGACATCTAAGGGTTTTTTTGTAAATAATTAATAAAAATAAAATGTAATTGAAATTTAGTAAGTGTTAATTTTTATGGCTAAAAATTTCTTTTGAGGGTAACATTGTATCTAAATATGAACTAAATATTGATAATTATAAAAAAATTGTTGAATAATGGAAAAGACCCAATAATATAAATGAGATATGTAATTTTCATGGTTTAACAAGCTGTTACTGGAGGATTGTTGAAAACGATGGATGGTTATCTAGCCCACTGAATTTTTCAACATTAAAATTTGTATTGTTTATCTGGAATAAATAATTTCATGACTGCTATAATGAATGGAGAATTAGATACTTTAATTCTGATGTCCTAGACCTTTCATCCAGAAGTTTTGAATTTTTTCCTTACAATGATTTTTTATTGAAGAGACCTAGTTGTATCATAATGTAAAATGATCAGGTAATTTCTTATGTTTAATTTTATTTGAAACATCATGAGTTATATTAGCATACACATTATTTGGAATTATCTTCTATTTTATTTCATTAAAGATTTTTATTCGTAATTTTTATTCAGTAGAATGTGAAAAATGTATTGATCATAAATGTTTCTTGTAAACATTCACTTTGAAGGGATTGAACATGAGATAATGAAGGTGGCTAGAACCAATCAAGGATTATTATTGAACTATTATTTTCCATTATTTAAATGAAAAAAAATTATATTTTTCATTGAGACAAAAATTTAATCCTATATAAATTAGGATACATTTATGACATGACTATATGGCTACTGATTTGATGAATTTTGGATTTGACATTTTTGGTGTAGAAAATTCCAATTTTCTATCTAAGGTGTTAGTGAAATCATCTCTATTAGGAATAATTAAAAAAGTGAATAAATAAGAAAATTATTTTCTAAAATATGTAAAATTTGATCAAAAGGGTAAGATGCATTAATTTCAAATAAGAAGTTAATATATTTTCATATTTGGGATGAGATTATGTGTTCTTTATTATTCACAGTTGAAATAAGAGTGGTCGTGTGGAACACATATTTCTCCATTTTTATTTCATCCTCATATAACAAATATGTATAGAGTCTTTTGGGATTAATACAGGTCGTATGGAATGAAAAGTGATATTATTGATTGTGTGGTCAATTTATTGACTTTTCAATAGGTAAAATAATAATGATTGTTTCCAAAGGGGGTGTTTCAACCTTTTCATGTGCTAGAGTAGAAATGGGATACTATTTCTATGGATTTTATAGTGGGATTACCAAAGACATCATGATTTAATAATGATACATGGGTTATTGTTGATTGGTTAAATAAATCTTCACATTTTCATATTATTTGATACACTCTATCTCAAGACCAACTCCCTTTAATGTTTCTTAATGAGATATTCATGTTACGTGGATTTCCCCTCTCTATTCTATCTGATTATGATCTAATGTTAACTTGTAACTTTTAGAAAGGCATTTAGAAGTTGTTAGTTTCTGAATTAAATTTCAATACATCATTTCATATTCAATCTGATTGGTAGATAGAATAAAAAATTAAAACCTATTAAGAAATTCTATTTTCTTATTTAATGGATTACCATGAATGTTTGGATCCTCATATTTCATTGGTGGAGTTTTATTATAAAAAAATTATAATTCATGTGTAAATATTGCACCATTTGAGAAATTATATAGAATTAAATGTGTAACACCAGCTTTTTGGAATGATGTAGGGGATAAGAAGTGGATGGGACCTGAGTTTGTAGTGGAAATGACAAATAAAGTTTAGTTGATTCCGTGACATAGGAAAACAATTCAAAGGAGATAGAAAACGTATGATGATAATCCGAAGAATGATATCTATTTTGAGGTTGGAGATAATGTATTTATCTAGGTTTTTCTATGATAAATTGTGATATGTTTTGAGAAAAAATGAAGTAGAGTCCACGGTTCATTGGACCCTACGAAAACTGGCTGAATGATTGATCAGTTTATTACCAAATATATTTCTGAATGGTTTATCCCAGTTACACAATGGTTTCAATGTTTTAGTATTAAGAAAATTTTTGCAAGATACATCAAATATTTTCATTCCATATGTTTCTATATTAGGAGAGAATATTTTATATGAGGAAAAACTTTTTCAGGTTCTTTTACATCAGGTGTAGGTGTTTCAGAATAATTTGATTTATCAGGTTAAGGTTTAATGAATAATCTATATTTTTGAAGAGACAATGTTGAAATATGAATATCTTATGAGGTAATGGTTTCCCCACTTATTTAATAAGTGGATAAAATTTCAATGATTTAATATTTAAAAGGTGGAATGGATATGAAAAATCCTGGTAATATATATATTTCAATGATTTATTACAATTTATGAATTATCGAATAATTTAAATAGACACTATGTTCGATAGCGTACATAATACACCACATCGAGCTTAAATTAGAAAAAAATATTATTATTTAATAAAGAATTTATTTCACAGGAATTATAATGGTGGATATGAATATGTTTAAAGAAATTATAAAAATATTGTTTTATAATGTCTAAATAATTCATTATTTGTGGACCAATTAATTATAAATGAAGATAAACCCCGTTTTAAAGTAAAAGGGAATGTTTTTATGGAAAAATATTAAAATGTCCAAAGGTTTCCTTTATACCAATAAATAAATAAACACTCTTGTTGGATTATAATAATGAAAAAGTATATAATATATTAACTTTAAGTTTTAAAATTCATTTTATGTGTTTTCTAGTCAATATATAAAAGAAAATTAAATTTTATATATAAAAAAATTATTTTTAAAAAAGGCATATTTACTTCCTTTTTATGGAAAAATTATTTTAAATCTGTTATTTTTAAATTATATAAATTATATATTTAAAATAAATTTTTATTCTAAAAATACTACTAAAATTTATTTTGGTTCAATTTTTTGTATTTTTATGATAAGATTCATTCTTTAATGAACAGTAAAAAAACTTCATTTTATTTTAAAACTACTTTTTCATGGAATTTATTTAGAGTGGTAAATTATATTTATGATTGGTTTTAAAAAATTTCCTGATTACTTTTTATCATTTAATATAATCTATTTCATTAGAATAAAATTCAAATAGGATTTGACAATAAAAATTTTCAATTTTTTTAGAATGTTTTTACTTTAAAATATCATTTTCTTTTTTTTCAACGAGATTAATTTTTAATTAGATTATGAAATTTTTATAATCTGAATTTTGAAAAATTTATTAAATATTTGGAGTAATACGGTCCATATAAATCATGTAGATCTATTTTATTTTTTGGCAGTATGAATAATAGCGTACATAATTATTTTTCTTACACAGTTAAAGGTAAATTAGGTGATTAAGGGTAAAAATAATATTATAAATATTATAAAATTATCCAAAAAGTTACATGTTTAATTGGATGAGTGTGTGTAATCAATAATAATCATTAGGATTAAATTATAATATTTTTATGCTTCTTGTGTTAGAGTATGACATTTATAATAATATATTCAATGAAAGGTCAATTTTCTCACATTGCTGTTTTTATCAAGTGAAATATTTTTAATAAGGTATTTTACTGGGGGTATATTCAATTATAAATGGTATTTTGAAATATAATTTTTTTTATGTTTATCGTGATAATTAATTTTTATTTTTTGAGATGATTTAATTTAATTTATGTCATACACAATGGTAATATAGTAATTGTCTAATTAAATAAAATATCAAATAAATGATATTAATGATGCTAAAAAATTAAAATTGTAAATTATTAATTTAATAATATAAATTATCTTATTAATTTCACATGTTATTGATGTTTTAGAAGTATTATTTCAAATTTATTTTTTATGGAATTTTTGAAAAATCAGGACATGAATAGTGTCAAAAATGAAATTATTAATATTTTAAAATAAATAATATTTTATTAAATTATCTAAAATTTATAAATTTAAAAAATTAGTCATATAATTTATATATTTATGATAATGTCATAAATGGCTCATATATTGGTCGTTTTGAATTTTATTATAGTTTTATTTTCCCTAGAAAAATTCCAGATATCATAGTAAGAGTTTGAAGGATTAATTATGGGTTAAAACAAAAGGATAAGGACTAAAAAATAATTAAATAATTTATTATTTTTATTTTATGAATTAATATATACCCATAATCTTACAATATTTGAAATAAAATGTTTTGGAACCAATTTTAATAGAATATTTATTTATTTTAATTTAATATTTTGAAGAATCCTAAGAGTACCCCTCCCCTCTCTTATAAAAGGGAACACAATATTCTCTTTTCATAAAAAATAAAAACCTTTTTGTTTCTGCTGATATAATCCAAAATACCTTCTTATAATCCATACCCACATTTTGTAGGTATTATTTTATTCATAACAATCAAATAAAAAGTGTTAAGGTGTTAATTAAAGAAGATGGTCTGAAGGAAATGTATCAATTGTAATTAATTTTTTCGGTTTTGTTTCAATCCCCATGTCACTAAATCATCCTCATGAATAATTAAATAATAAAATTATTATGAAAAATATAATAATATATAATTAGTTTAATATTATCAACTAAATCATTCTCTAATTCAATCAAATTGGATATGAATTATTCATTCATGCGTTTGATGAACTACCTCATCAGGAACTGGAATAATTCATTTTTCATAAATTTTACTCAGAAATGGGTATAATTGTGGAATTGATGTCTATAAATTATATTAATGAAATATTATCATCATTAATGAATAATATATCATCTTTGTTTTTTTATCATTACATGAACACTAAAATGATAACTTTGTTCATGCATACGTGTGAACTATCACCTCCACAAAGCGATGTGATTTAGTTTCCATCACCCCATCTAATGAAAGATATATTTAAGTATATTTAAATTAATAAAATGATATTAAAAATATTATTATAATTATTTAAATATAAAATAATACTTATCTTCTTTCCATAATGATCCTTTTAAAATAAAAATGTTACTCATACGTACATATGGCATACTGTCTCTGTGACTGTAACATAATTCATTTTTCATATCTATATGTAAGTATAAATTTAATAGTATAATTAATGTATAAAATTGATTACTATTCCCTAAATATTATTCTAAATATTATATAATTATGACCATTATGACTTTGAACATTATAAGAATGTCATTTTGGACACAATTACAAAATTTCATCAAAATGTCTGATATAAACTTATATAACTAGGTATTTTTTATAACATGAAAATAACTAATATAAAGAAATAATAGTATTGAAAAAGTCCCCAATAAAGTAAATAATTAACATAATTTTATTTTTCATGAAGATAAATATTGTACATGACGATTCAGGCCCAACGTGTGGGACTTCCTTTCAAAAAAAAAACCTTATTTAATGTTTCCTTTCCAAATAATTTTACAAAAGTTAAACAGAATGGTTTTTTATATTATATATAATGAATGAATTTTTCATATTTTATGTTGATTTAATTTTTTTATTACAGATTTACATGTTTTAAATTTTATTTTCAAATAATGTGTTTTCACTTATGACTGTGAAACATTTAAATATTGAAATGTGATTTTAAATTGAAAATGTTATAATTTTTTCCATGATTTTTTTGTTATAATGTTATGGTTCGTGAGATTTTTTTATTAGTATGGGTGATTCTCTAAAAAAATGAGGATATCTGAAAATTTGATATCACTATAATGCATTATGTAATGAGATAGAGTTAACTGATAGGGTTTCTTCCGTGTGATTATGGGAATATAATACTATGGTTATTCCAAATGTAACCATGAGGGTTACATCCAATGTAATCATGAAAGATATAGTAAATTTAATAGTTATATTAAATTTATTCCATAACATACCTTTCTAATTTATTTTTCCTATATAATTTATAGGATTCTTAAGATTTCATTGTGTATGTTAAAGAGCTTATTCTTAATGGGTGAAATTTATAAATTTTTTAAAAAGATTTAATGGTTTTAATGTATTCATGGAAAAGATGTTTATTTCATTATTTCATGTCCCTTATTGACTTTTTTAGGCACATCTAATGTTTAAATATTATCCCCAGTGTATAATGAGGGGTAAGAGAAATAAAGAAGTCGAGTAAGATGTTGTGAAGTTTTTTTAGGAAATATCCACGTTTTATTTTAAATGTTTTATATTTTAGATAAATTTGATATTATTTTAGTAGTATACACTTGTATTATTATTGGGTGTGATGTATAAATGATGACATAATTATATAAAACTAAAAACCTCAAAATATCCTCAATGTGAAAGAAATTAAATTCGTAACTAAAACTTATAATTATGTAATGTTTAATGGATGGTTTTAATAATTTTAATTCTAGATTAAATTTGAAATTTTTAATTGGTTTATATGATGTATATTGAATAGTTATTCCAAAAATGTTATAAGAGATTAGGAATCCTACATGATATTTTTTTATAAGGCTTAAGACCCGAGAGGTTCCTCGAGTGTTCAAGAAAGTATTAGAATTTCTAGGTTATGTCTTAGTTGTTTTTTATGTTATGGATTGGTTCATTTATTTATGTTCATATTTTGAGAGAAACAATGTGCCACCCTTTACATGAAGAAGTTTTAGTCAAATTTTTTTAGTGAAATGTTAAATTTCAATTATTGTGAATTAATTTTTAAGAAATCATTTGAAATTAAGGGGGGGAAATGCTACTTGAATTGGAATTGGGGATTAGTTCCTTTTTTTAAATATATTTAGACCTACCATGTAAATTGTTTTAGAACAAGTTAGTGAAAATTCACACATTTGGCTTATAGTTAGGAAAATAGTACAAACTAACAATGTGAGAGGTATTCACTTGGACATTTCATACTTCAAATTTTGAACATAATTTGGAAAAAATGTGAAAAAATAATCCGCCTCATGAAAAAAATGATTTAACATCGTACCCATGAAAAAAATGTAGAGATCCCCATTTTATCATCCCCATACGCATACAAAAATCCATCCAACCCCCTTCCTTCATCTAACACAATTATCCTCCTATATTCCTCGATATAGTATATATTACTCAGAAAATGAATGTTAATTCTATCCTTCAATGATATATTCTATTTCATACCTATTTTTCTCTCTATTTTTATTCTCCATTTTAGTGTATTAGTGGGATTGCCAACTAATCATAGTGTAATTGGCTGATTATATTAGTATTTTTCTCTTCATATTGCGGGGATGAATCAATTTGATATTCATGTACTGGAACTCACTGATTCAATGACAATACACCACATTATGATTTTTTCTATATATTTCTAATTGAAATATTAATTAATATTAATATATTTTAGTGATTTATGTTAACGCATTGATCTGGGTTCACTTTGATAGTTATTCACGAACCTTCTTTTTCCATTTGATTGCATTACTGGAATGGCGACCCCATCATCAATTTTTAATAAATTTATTCCATGTTAGGATAATTTGTTTATTATTTTAAATGTATTAATCAATTGATTTTTTTAATTTTTAATTAGATTAAATATTTAGCGATTCATGTTAGTGCCTTATCCGGACAAACCATGGGAGATGAGGGTTTCGATGATCCCTTAAAATGGTTTCCAACATGTTGTTTATAAATAGAAACTATGAAAATGAGGTAATTGGTCACTCTATTTAACCTGTAGCCATGTTTAATTCTTAGTACATATGTTTTTTATCTCACAATCTACGTGGGTGATAATTTTTAAAAATTAATTAGACCGTCACAAATTAAACTTACCTTTAGTAAATATTTTTTTTCTTAATTTCTAAATTCATATTATGTATATTAAATAGAATTCATATTTACATCAAAAATTCTAGAATATAAATCCTCAATCATCAATAGTATGAATATAATTTCCATTGGTTTTGGATTTAATGAAATTATTTTCATTGAATAGTGAATTAATGCTTGAGGGTCTTAAATTGTAAATAATAGTTAAAAAAATTCATGGAATTTTAATTTGGTTTCAAAATTATTTTATATGGGATAAAAAATACCATTTGTAGTGGGGTTATTTAAAATGTAATTGAATTGGATTTTAAAAATGACTGAACATGGTAGGGGGATTTGTCATGAGAAAATGAAATTTTTTTTGGTAACTAGGAATTGGTTTAATTAAATTTATTGGTTATATAAATTATAAAAAAATAGATATATAAATGTGTTTATCCCCTCACATGGTTTCTTACTATTCATTCTAGTGAATTGTTAAATGATCACTTAGGAATTGTTTTGTATATATTTTTTCTTTTGATAGTTAGCGACATGGTGAACAAATATGTTGAGTGGATTCATGGATGACGGTTAAAAATGGGTAGAGTATATCCCATATAGGGAATTATTGTTGATATTTAATCATAGGGTAAAAACAGCCCCCAGTTGGATGCATGGTTTATGGTTGAACATGAGATGAACTTCACGCAAGGGTGGATTCTCGTGCATCAAGGATGGGTATAGTACACATGGATAAAATTTGGACTATGTAATTAAATAATATCCCACTATATGAGTTATTTATATTCCATAATCATCATGACATTATCAGGGACACCCTAACATTATTCAAAACAAAATTGTAATGTTTCTGAATTAAATTTAATCTCCAAGATCAGTGTTTATTTTTTTATTTTAGCTTTTAATATTTTAATAGTCGTATGTAAACCGTTTATCTAGAGAAAAAATAAATGAACTTCATTCTAGATAGTTTTTTGGGACATCATTGGTGGATGTATGTTGGGTTTTATTTATACATTTTTAGGCCTCTATGGAACAAAGGTACTCAAAAAATCATCACTTGTTTCATGTATTTGATTAGGCGATTTTGGGACTTTTTTTCATGTTAGATAACTTATTTCTGATTTGGAGTTCAGGTTGAGGTGACAAATTATTATTATAGGGGAACCCATGTACATTTATTTCATTTTCATTTTGATCATTTCTTCTGTATATATATAAATATATATAAGTGATTGTCCTAGCACTTCTGGAAATTAATCCTTTACCAACGATTTCAAACCATTGGTAAAGGCAGCCAAACCATTGGTATATAGAATACCAACGGTTTGGTAAACCAATAGAATGTAAGGCGTGGTAGTATCCCATTACCAATGGTTATTGTTAAACCATTGTAAAATGATGTTTGTAAAGAGAATTGCCATCGGTTTATAAAATTGTTGGCATTAAACCATTGGTATAGGCAGTTTGTAAAGAGTATTGCCAATGGTTTGTAAAATCGTTGGAATTTCTGGAGTATTTCAATGTTTTACCAATGGTTTGCTAAAACCATTGGTAAAAATATATGCAGAACTATGCCAACAGTTTAGTAAACCATTGGTATAGTGTATTACCAGAATTTCGCACCACCTAAAATCCTCCACAGCACACTCAACTACACACCTGCATACACTCTTAACACCAACAAAAACACCTGATATAGCACACAAAAGAACACAAAAACATGATACTATTATAACCATGGAATGTATCACAATTATAATCATGTATATAAACCCAATTACCCTATTCAATACAGAATTAATAATTGAATTCTCAATTGAATACAATGAATTATGTAATGAATTCTGAATTATGAATCAATAACACAAACAAAATTAATTATGTTGCATATAGAATTATGAATTATATATAACATATAAAATATGACATACAAGGTCTTGGGGGTGTCATGAGGGGTGAGGGCGTCCAGATGTGAGGGAAAAAACCTACATGTTATAGGAATCACATGTAATGTTTAGTCATCGTCTTGGGTTGAGTATCATAAAACCAACAAAAAAACTTGGGTAGAGTGGCAAGGATCATGATACCCATAAGATAGACAATGGTAGTGATAATGTGCTTAGACCTAGGATTAGTTATAGGAAGCACATGGGATGTTTATATTCCTATAATGATTATGTATCCAAGTATAAATGGTTCCTAATGTGTTAGTGGGAAACATTGGAAAATCTTAGCATGGATTTGACCATTAAACACATGTTTTGCCTATTTACAAAACGTGGAGTGTGTTTTTGGCCAACACGGTCACACGAAACCTCTGATTGATGTGTTGTCTGGATGACCATTTCATAATTCACCCACCCTTTGTTTTCGTTATATTTCATGGCATTTTGAGGTCGTTCGGTCAGTTTCGACCACCCAACACATGCTTTTCAAGGGCGCCAAACGCCTAAAAAACAAATATTCAATAGTGCCATGCAAAATGCATGTCCGAATGACAGGGAATATCCTTTTACACATGAATAATAATAATTAGGGTGTTTTCGTGTGATTTCAAGTCATTTTGATGTTGTTCGGAATGCATTTGACCATTAAATGCATGTTTTGGCCATTTACGACACGCGGAGTGCATTTTTGGCCAGCGCGGTCACATGACACCTCTGATCGATGTTTTGTCTAGCCAACCATTTCACAATTCACCCACCCTTTGTTGTCATCTGATTTCATGGTATTCTGAGGTCGTTCGTCCGGTTTTGACCACCTAAAGCACGCTTTTAAAGAGCGACAAACGCCTAAAAACACATAATCAGGTGTGTCGTGCAAACCGTGCGTATGAATGATGCTTCATCTCCTTGTACACATCATGAATAATAATTATGGTGTTTTCTTGAGATTTAAATCCATTCAAATGTTGGTCGGCATGCATTTGACTGTTAAACGCTTGTTTTGGTCATTTACGACATGCGAAGTGTGTTTTCAGCCAGCGCGGTCACATGACACCTCCGATTGATGTGTCGTCTGGCCAACCATTTCACAATTCACCCACCCTTTTTTGTCGTCAGATTTCATGGCATTCCAAGGTTGTTTGGATAGATTCAACCACCCCAAACACGCTTCTCAAGAGGGACAATCACCTAAAAAAACATATTCAGGGTTGCTGTGCAAAACACTCATCTAAATGGCGTGATGTCTCCTCATACACCTCACGAATAATAATTAGGGTGTTTTCTTGTGATTTCAAGTCCTTTTGATGTCATTCAGAATGTATTTTACCTTTAAATGCATGTTTTGGCCATTTACGACACGCAGAGTGCGTTCTCAGTCCGCGCTATCACTCTACACTTCCGATTGATTTTCCGTCTGGATGACCATTTCACAATTCATTGACCCTTTGTATTTTTCCATTTTCATGGAATTCTAAGGTCGTTAGTCCAGTTTTAACCACACAACTCACATTTTTCAAGGGCGCCAAAGGCCTAAAAACACTTATTTCAGTCGTGCCGTGCAAACTACATGCCTGAATGGCATGTCGTCTCCTCGTACACCTCAAGAATAATAATTAGGGTGTTTTCATGTAATTTCAAGTTATTTCAATGTAATTCGGCATGAATTTGACCGTTAAACGCATGTTTTTCCATTTGCGGCACATGGAGTGCATTTTTAGCTAGCGCAATTACACAACACCTTTGATTGACATACCATCTAGTCGACCATTTCACAATTCACCCACCTTTTATTGTTGTCCGATTTCATGGCATTCTGAGGTCGTTCAGCCGGTTTCGACCACCCAACGCACGCTTTTCAAGCACGTCAAATGCCTAAAAAACATAATTAGTCGTGCCATGAAAATCACAAATATGAATGATGTTTCGTCTCCTCGTACACCTCACAAATAATAATTAGGGTGTTTTCATGTGATTTCAAGTCATTTCGATGTTGTTCGGCATGCATTTGACCTTCAAACACATGTTTTGTCCATTTACAACACACGGAATGTGTTTTCGGCCACCGCGGTCACACGACACCTTCGATTGACATGCAGTCTAGATGAACATTTCACAATTCACCCACCCTTTTTTCATCCGATTTCATGGCATTTCGAGGTCGTTTGGATGGATTTGACCTCCCCACGTACGCTTTTGAAGAGCGCCAAACACCTAAAAAACACATATTCAGTGTTCCCGCACAAACTACATGTCTGAATGACGTGTTGTCTCCTTGTACATCTCACGAATATAAATTAGGCTATTTTTGTGTGATTTCATGTCATTTCTATGTCATTCCGCATGCATTTGATCATTAAATGCATGTTTTGACCATTTACGACATGCAGAGTGCGTTTTTGGCCAACGCGGTCACACGACAACTCCAATTGACATGTCATCTAGCGAACCATTTCAAAATTCACTCGTCATTTTTTGTCTACTGATTTCATGGAATTCTGAGGTAGTTTGGCTAGTTTTGACCACCCCACGCATGCTTTACAAACGCGTCAAACACCAAGAAAACACATATTAAGCATTTTTGCGCAAACCACACATCTGAATGACATGTCATCTGCTCGTACACCTCACGAATAAGAATTAGTGTGTTTCCATGTAATTTAAATTCTTTTTGAAGTCGTTCAGAATGGATTTGACTGTTTAACGCGTGTTTTGGCTTTTTACAAGACACAGAGTGTGTTTTCGGCTAGCGCGGTCACACAACACCTCCAATTGACATTCCATCTAGCCGAACATTTCATAATTCACACACCCTTTGTTGTCGTCTGATTTCCTGGCATTAAGAGGTCACTAGGCCAGTTTCATCCACCCAACGCATGCTTTTCAATGGCACCAAATGCCTAAAAAACCTATTTAGTCGTTCCGTGCAAACTGTGTTTCCGAATGATGTGTCGTCTCCTCTTATACCTCACAAATAATAATTATCTTGTTTTCATGTGATTTCAAGTCATTATGATGACTTTCGGAATTCATTTGAACATTAAATACATGTTTTGGCCATTTACGACCCACCGAGTGAGTTTTCAGCCAGCGCTGTCACACAACAACTCTGATTGACGTGCCGTCTGGCCCACCATTTGACAATTCACCCACCCTTTGTTGTCATCTGATTTCATAACATTCCAATGTCGTTCAGCCGGTTTCGACCACCCAACACATGCTTTTCAAGCGCAACGGATGCCTAAAAACACATATTCAATTGTTCCGTGCAAACCGTGAGTCTGAATGACATTTCGTCTCCTTGTACACCTCAAAAATAATAATTATGGTGTTTTCCTGTGATTTCAAGTCATTTTGTTGTCATTCGGCATGCATTTGACCGTTAAATGCATGTTTTGGCCATTTGCGACATGTGAAGTGCATTTTCGGCTAGTGAGGTCACACAATAACTCCGATTGATGTGTCGTCTAGCCGACTATTTCCCAATTAAACCACCCTTTCTTATCTTCTGATTTCATGGAATTCCTAGGTCGTTCGGCTAATTTCAACCACCCAAAGCACGCTTTTCAAGAGCACTAAATGCCTAAAAACACATATTAAGTCGTGCCGCGCAAAACACGCGTCCAAATGATGTGTCATCTCCTAATACACCTTTTGAATAATATTTAGGGTGTTTTTGTGTGAATTCAAGTCATTCCGTTGTCGTTCTACATGCATTTGACCGTTAAACGCATGTTTTGGCCATTTACGACACGCCGATTGAGTTTTCACCCAGCGCGGTCACACGACACCTCCGATTAACATGTCGTCTGGCCGAAAATTTCAAAATTCACTCACCCTTTGTTGTCATCCGATTTCATGGAATTATGAGGTCGTTCATTCTGTTTCATGTTCCCCGCGCACACTTTTCAAGCGCGCTGAACACCTAAAAAATACATATTCAGCGTTGCCATGAAAACCATGCATCTTAATGATGTTTCATCTGCTTTTACACATCACGAATAATAATAATGGAGTTTTCATGGGATTTTAAGTCATTCCGATGCCGTTCGGCATTCATTTGACCGTTAAACGCATGTTTTTTCCATTTACGACACATGGAGTACATTTTAGGCCAGTGCTGTCACACGACACCTCCAATTGACTTTCCGTCTGGCTGATCATTTCAAAATTCAACCATGATTTATTTTCATCTGATTTCATTTCATTTAGAGGTCATTTGACAGGTTTCACCCACCCAACTCACACTTTTCAAGGGAGCCAAAGTCCTAAAATCACATATTCATCCATTCCCCACAAACCGCGCATCCGAATGATGTGTTGTCTCCTCGTAAACCTCACAAATAATAATTAGGGTGTTTTCGTGTGCTTTCAAGTCATTCCGATGTCATTCGGCATGCATTTGACCATTAATCGAATGTTTTGTCCATTTACGACATGCGAAGTGCATTTTCGGTCAGTGCAGCCACACGACTCCTCCGATTGATGTGCCGCCTGGCCGACCATTTATAAATTCACCCACACCTTATTGTTGTCTGATTTCATGGAATTCTGATTTTGTTCAGCCGATTCTGACCACCCAACACACGCTTTTCAAGCGCGCCAAACGCCTAAGAAAACACATATTCAACCGTGTCGCACAAACCGCGCGTCCGAATGATGTGTCGTCTCCTTTTAAACCTCATGAATAATAATTAGGGTGTTTGTTTTGCAATTTTAATTCATTTTGATTTAGTTTGGCATGCATTTGATCATTAAACACATGTTTTGGTCATTTACGACACGCGAAGTGTGTTTTCGGCCATCGCGGTCACACGACACCTCTGATTGATGTTCCTTCTGGCCAACAATTTCAAAATTCACCCACCCTTTGTTTTTGTTCGATTTCATGGCATTCCTAAGTCATTCGGCCGGTTTCGACCACCCAAAGCATGCTTCTTCAAGCACACCTAAAACCTAAAAACACATAATCAACTGTGTTGTGCAAACCGCGTGTCCAAATGACGTGTAGTCACCTCGTAATCCTCAAGAATAATAATTATGGTGTTTTCGTGTGATTTCAAGTCATTACCATGTCATTTGGCATGAATTTGACCGTTAAACGCATGTTTTGGCCATTTCCGATAGGTGAAGTGCATTTTCAAATAGTGCGGTCACACGACACCTCCGATTGATGTGTCATCTGGATGACCATTTCACAATTAAACCAACATTTTTTGTCGTCCTATTTCAAGGATTTCCAAAGTCATTCAGCCGGTTTTGACCACCACACGCATGCTTTTCAAATGCGCTAAACACCTAAAAAAGACATATTCAGCGTTGCCGCGCAAACCGCACGTCTGAATGATGTGTCGTATCCTCGTACACCTCTCGAATAAAAATTATGGTGTTTTCATGTGATTTCAAGTCATTCTGATGTCGTTTGGCATGCATTTGTCTGTTAAACGCATGTTTTGTCCATTTACGACATGCTGATTGCATTTTCGGCCAGCACGGTCACACGACACCTCCAATTGACGTACCATCTGGCCGACTATTTCAAAATTCACGCACCCTTTGTTTCATCTGATTTCCTGGCATTCCGAGGTTGTTCAGCTAGTTTTGACCACCCCATGCCCATTTTTCAAGTGCACCGAACACCTAAAAAATCATATTCACTGTTTCCATGCAAACCGCATGGCCGAATGATGTGCCATCTCCGCATACACCTCACGAATAATAATTAGGGTGTTTTCGTGTGATTTCAAGTCATTTTGATGTTGTTAGGCATGCATTTGACCGTTAAACACATGTTTTGGCCATTTACGACACGCGGTGTACGTTTTTGGCCACCGCGGTCACACGACACCTCCGATTCACGTGCTGTTAAGCCGAACATTTCACAATTCACACACCCTTTATTGTCGTCTGATTTCATGGCGATATGAGGTGGTTCGGCCGGTTTTGAGAACCCCACACACGTTTTTCAAGTGTGTCAAACACCAAAAAACACATATTCAGAGTTGCCGCACAAACTGCGCATCTGAATGACAAGTCGTCTCTTCGTACACCTCACAAATAATAATTAGGATGCTTTTGTGTGATTTCAAGTCATTCTGATGTCGTTCGGCAAGAATTTGACCGTTAAATGCATGTCTTGGCCATTTACGACACGCATAGTTCGTTTTCAACCAGTGCGGTCACACGACACCTCTGATTGACGTGTCTTCTAGCCGCCCATTTCACAATTTACCCTACCTTTGTTTTCATCCGATTTCATGGCATTCTGTTGTCGTTCGGCCAGGTTTGACCACCCCACGCACGCTGTTCAAGCTTGTCGAACACCTAGAAAACACATATTCAACATTTTCGTGCAAACCGCATGTCTGAATGACGTTCCCTCTCCTTGTAGACCACAAGAAAAAAAATAGCGTGTATTCGTATGATTTCAAGTCATTTCATTATCGTTCGGCATGCATTTGACCATTAGACACATGTTTTGGCCATTTACAACAGGCGGAGTGCGTTTTCAGCAAGTGCGGTCACACGACACCTCCATTTGACGTTCCCTCTAGCTGACCATTTCACAATACACCACCCTTTGTTGTCATCTGATTTCATGGCATTCTGAGGTCATTCGGCCAGTTCCAACCACCCAACGCACGTTTTTCAAGGGCACCAAACGCCTAAAAACACATATTCAGTCGTGTCGTGCAATATACACGTCTGAATGACATTTTTTCTCCTCTTACACCTAATGAATAATAATTAGGCTGTTTTTGTCTGATTTCAATTCATTCTGATGTCGTTCAGAATTCATTTTACCATTAAACGCATGTTTTGGCCATTTATGACACACCAAGTGCGTTTTCAGCCAAAGCGGTCACAAGACACCTCTGATTGACATGTTATCTATCCAATGATTTTACAATTCACCCACCCTTTGTTGTCGTCTGATTTCATGGCATTCCGATGTCATTCCGCCGGTTTTGACAACCCGACACACGCTTTTCAAGCACGTTAGATGCCTAAAAACACATATTCAACTGTGCTGCACAAACCTCGCATCTGAATGACATATCGTCTCCTAGTACACCTCAAAAATAAAAATTAGGGAGTTTTGTTGTGATTTCAAGTCATTTTGATGTTGTTCGACATGCATTTGAATGTTAAACACATGTTTTGGCCATTTACGATATGCGGAGTTCGTTTTCGGCCAGCGCGGTCACACGAAACCTCCGATTGATGTGTTGTCTGGTCAACCATTTCCCAATTCACCCACCATTTGTTGTCGCCCAATTCCATGGCATTCCTAGGTCATTCAGCTGGTTTCGACTACCGAATGCACGCTTTTCAAGCATGCCAAACGCCAAAAAACACATAATCAAACGTGCCGCACAAACCACGTGTCCCAATGACATGTTGTCTCCTCGTACACCTAACGAAGAATAGTTAGGGAGTTTTAGTGTGATTTCAAGTCATTCTAATGTCGTTCGGCATGCATTTGACCGATAAACGCATGTTTTGGCCATTTACGACACGCGGATTGTGTTTTCGGCCAGCGCGGTCACCTGACACCTCCGATTGATGTGCCGCCTGGACGACCAATTTAAATTTTACCCACCCTTTGTTTTCATCCGATTTCATGGCATTCCGAGGCCGTTCAGCCAGTCTTGACCACCCCACGCATGCTTTTTAAGCACGCCGAACACCTAAAAAATACATATTCAGCGTTACCACGCAAAACGCATGTCCAAATGACATGCCGACTCCATGTACACCTCACAAATAATAATTAGGGTGTTTTCGTGTGATTTCTAGTCATTCCGATGTCGTTCGGCATGCATTTGACCGTTAAATGCATGTTTTGGACATTTACAACATGCAGAGTGTGTTTTTGGCCATCGTGGTCACACGAGACCTTTGATTGACACGCCATTTGGCCGAAAATTTCACAATTCACCCATCCTTTGTTGTCTTCCAATTTCATGGAATTCTGAGGTCGTTCGGCCGGTTTTGACCACCCAAAGCATGCTTTTCAAGCGCACCAAATGCCTCAAAAACACATAATCAGTTATTCCATGCAAACCGCGCATCCAAATGACATGTAGTCTTCTAGTACACCTCAAGAATATTAATTAGGGTGTTTTCATGTGATTTAAAGTCATTCTGATGTCGTTTGGCATGCATTTGACTATTAATCGAATGTTTTGGTCATTTACGACATGTGCAGTGTGATTTCAGCCAGCGCGGTCACACGACACCTCTGATTGACGTGTCGTTAGGCCAACTATTTTACAATTCATCAACCCTTTGCTGTCATCCGATTTAATGGAATTATTATATTGTTCGGTCGGTTTCGACCACCCCAAGCATGGATTTCAAGCGTGCCAAACACCTAAAAAAGACATATTCATCATTGTTGCATAATTCGCGCATCCAAATGATGTTCCATCTCCTGGTACACCTTATGAATAATAATTATGGTGTTTTCATGTGATTTCAAGTAATTCTGATGTTGTTCGGCATGCATTTGACCGTTAAATGCATGTTTTGGCCATTTACAACACTCAGAGTGCATTTTCGGCCAGCGCGGCCACACGACACCTCCAATTGACATACCATCTAGCAAAACATTTCAAAATTCATCCACACTTTGTTGTCATCCGATTCTATGGAATTCCGAGGTCGTTTGGCCGGTTTCAACCACCCAACACACGCTTTTCAAGGGCGCCAAACGCCTAAAAAACACATCTTCGGTCGTGCCGCACAAACCATGTGTTTGAATGATGTGTCGTCTCCTCGTACACCTCATGAATAATAATTAGTGTGTTTTGTGTGATTTCAAGTCAATCTAATGTCATTCGGCATGCATTTGACCTTTAAACGCATGTTTTGACCATTTACGACACGCGGACTATGTTTTCGGCTAGCACGGTCACATGACACCTCCGATTGATGTGCCGTCTAGCTGACCATTTCACAATTTACCCACCCTTTGATGTCGTCCAATTTAATGGCAATCTGAGGTCATTCGGCTAGTTTCGACCCCCCAAAGCACACTTTTCAAGCGCACCGAACGCCTAAAAAACACATAATCAGCCGTGCCATGAAAAACACACATATGAATGACGTTTCGTCTCCTCTTACACCTCATGAATAATAATTAGGGTGTTTCTGTGTGATTTCAAGTCATTTTGATGTCGTCCGTCCTTCATTTGACCGTTAAACACATGTTTTGGCCATTTAAGACACGCAGAGTGTGTTTTTGGCCAGCGTAGTCAGACAAAACCTCCGATTTATGTGCCGTCTGGCCGACCATTTTACAATTCACCCACCCTTTTTTGTCGTCCGATTTTATGGTATTCTGATGTTGTTCGGCCAGTTTTGACCACCCAACACACACTTTTCAAGTGCACCAGACGCCTACAAACACATATTCAACCATGCCATGAAAACCGCACGTCTGAATGACATTTCAGCTCCTCATAAACCTCAAAAATAATAATTAGGGTGATTTCATGTGATTTCAAGTCATTTTGATGTCATTCAGCATGAATTTGACCGTTAAACGCATGTTTTGGCCATTTACGACACGCAGAGTGCGTTTTCGGCCAGCGTAGTCACACAGCACATCCGATTGATGTACCGTCTAGCCAAACATTTCCAAATTCTCCCACCATTTGTTGTCGTCTATTTTCATGTCATTCCTAGGTCATTCGGCTGGTTTCGACCACCCAAAGAAATATTTTCATGTGCACCAACCGCCTAAAAACAGAAAATTAGGATTTCTGCACAAACTGCATGTCCAAAGGACATGTCATCCCCACGCACACCTCAAGAATAATAGTTTGGGTGTTTTTGTTTGATTTCAAGTCATTTTGATGTCGTTCGGAATGTATTTGACCGTTAAACACTTGTTTTGGCTATTTACGACACGCGAATTGCGTTTTCGACCAGCGCGGTCACACGACACCCTTGATTGATGTGCCGTCTGGCCGACCATTTAAAAATTCACCCACCTGTTGTTGTCATCCAATTTGATGGCAATATGAGGTAGTTCGGCCAGTTTCAACCACCCCATGCCCACTTTTCAAGCATGCTGAACACTTAAAAAATACATATTCAACGTTTCCATGAAAACCGCGCATTCGAATGATGTTCTGTCTCCTTTTACAGCTCAGGAATAATAATCAGGGTGTTTTAATGTGATTTAAAGTAATTCTGATGTTGTTCGGAATGCATTTGACCGTTAAACGCATGTTTTGGCCATTTACGACACGCGTACTGCGTTTTCAACCAGCACGGTCACACGACACCTCTGATTGCCTTTCTTTCTTGATGACCATTTCATAATTCACCCACCATTTGTTGTCATCCGATTTAATGGAATTCCGAGGTCGTTCGGCGGGTTTCAACCACCCAACGCACGCTTTTAAGAGCGCCAAACGCCTAGAAACACATATTCAACCGTGCCCCGCAAACCGCACATCTGAATGATGTGACGTATCCTTGTACACCACACGAATAATAATTAGGGTGATTTCGTGTGCTTTCAAGTCATTCCGATGTCGTTCGGAATTCATTTGACCATTAATTGAATGTTTTGGCCATTTACAACATGTGGAGTGCGTTTTCAGCCACTGCGGTCACATGACACCTCCGATTGACGTGACGTCTGGCTGACCATTTCAAAATTCACATACCCTTTGTTGTCGTTTGATTTCATGGCATTCCAATGTTGTTTGGCCAGTTTCAACCACCCAATACACTCTTTTTAAGCGTGCCAAATGTCTAAAAAACACATATTCAACCGTGACGTGAAAACCATGCATCTGAATGACGTGGTGTATCCTCTTACACCTCACGAATAATAATTATGGGTTTTCGTGCGATTTCAAGTCATTTTGATGTCGCTTGGCATTCATTTGACCGTTAAACACTTGTTTTGGCCATTTACAACACACGAAGTGCGTTTTCGGCCACTGTAGTCACACGATACCTCCAATTGACGTTCCGTCTAGTCAACCATTTCAAAATTCTTCCACCCTTTGTTGTCGTCCGATTTGATGGAATTTCGAGGTCATTTGGCAGGTTTTGAACACCCAAAGCACGCTTTTCAAGTGCTCCTAATGCCTAAAAAAACACATAATCAGCCGTGTCGCACAAACCACACATCCAAATGACGTGTCGTCTCCTCGTACAACTCAAAAATAATAAGTATGATTTTTTATGTTATTTCATGTCATTCCGATGTCTTTCGGCATGAATTTGACCGTTAAACACATGTTTTGGTCATATACGACACGCAGAGTGTGTTTTCTTACAGCGCAGTGACACGAAACCTCCGATTGATGCGCCGTCTAGCCGACCATTTCAAAATTCACCCATCCTTTATTGTCGTCTGATTTCATGGCATTCCAAAGTCATTCAGCCGGTTTCGACCACCCGACGCATGCTTTTCAAGCGCGCTAAACACCTAACAATGTCATATTCAGTGTTCTCGTGCAAACCTCATGTCTAAATGATGTGTCTTCTCCTCGTACACCTCATGAATAATAATAAGGGGTTTTCTTGTTATTTGAAGCCATTCTGATGTCATTCGCAAGCATTTGATCATTAAATGTTCTTTTGTCCATTTACGACATGTGAAGTGCATTTGTGGCCAGCGCGGTCACAAGACACCTCCAATTGACATGTCGTCTTGCTGAGCTTTTCACAATACCCCCACCCTTTGTTGTCGTCTGATTTTATGGCATTCCATGTCGTTCGGCCAGTTTCAACCACCCAACACACGCTTTTCAAGGGCGCCAAATTCCAAAAAAAACACATATTTAGCTGTGCCGCACAAACCGTGTGTCTGAATGATGTGTTGTATCCTCTTACACCTCACAAATAATAATTAGGTTGTTTTCGTGTGATTTCATGTCATTTTGATGTCGTTCGGCATTCATTTGACAGTTAAACGCATGTTTTGGCCATTTACGACACTCACAGTGTGTTTTTGGCCACTGTGGTCACACGACACCCATGATTAACGTGCCATCTAACCGACCATTTCACAATTCACCCACCCTATGTTGTCATCCGATTTCATGGTATTCTGAGGTCGCCCGGGCATTTTTGACCACCTAAAGCACACTTCTCAAGCGTGCCAAACGCCTAAAAAACACACAATCAGCCGTTCCACACAAATCGCGCATCCAAATGATGTGTCGACTCCCCGTACACCTCAAGAATAATAATTTGGGTGTTTTCATGTGATCTAAAGTCATTCTAATGTCATTCGACATGAATTTGATCATTAAATGCATGTTTTGGTCATGTACAACATGCGGAGTGCATTTTCGGCCAGCGCGGTCACATGACACCTCTGATTGACATGCCGTCTGGCCGACCATTTCAAAATTCACCCAATATTTTTTGTCATCCGATTTAATGGAATGCTGAGGTTGTTCAGTAGGTTTTGACCAACCCACGCATGCTTTTCAAATGCGCCAAGCACCTAAAAAAGACATATTCGGCGTTTCCGCGCAAACCCCGAGTCCAAATGACGTGTCGTCTTCTCGTACACCTCAAGAATAATAATTAGGGTGTTTTTGTGAGATTTCAAGTCATTCCGATGTCGTTCGACATGCATTTGACCGTTAAATGCATGTTTTGGCCATTTACGACTTGCAGAGTGCGTTTTCTGCCAGCGCGGTCAAATGACACATCCAATTGATGTGCCGTATGGCCGACCATTTACCAATTCACCCACCATTCGTTGTTGTCCTATTTCATGACATTCCATGGTCGTTCTGCCAGTTTCGACCACCCAAAGCACGCTTTTCAAGCACACCAAATGCCTAAAAACACATAATTAGCTGTGCCACGCAAACCGCGAGTCCAAATTACGTGTCTTCTCCTCGTACACCTCACAAAAAATAGTTATGGCGTTTTCATGTGATTTCAAGTCATTCTGATATAGTTCAACATGAATTTGACCGTAAAATGCATGTTTCGGCCATTTACGACACACGAACTGCGTTTTCAGCCAGCATAGTCCCACGACACCTCTGATAGATGTGTCGTCTGACTGAACATTTCAGAATTCAACCACAATTTTTTGTCGTCTGATTTTATGGAATTCTGAGGCCGTTTGGCCAGTTTCAAGCACCCAACGCACGTTTTCAAGGGTGCCAAACGCCTAAAAAATACATATTCAGCAGTGCCGCACAAAATGAGATTCTGAATGATGTGTCATCTCCCCATACACCTCACGAATAATAATTAGTGTGTTTTTTTGTGGTTTCATGTCATTTTGATGTCGTTAGGAATGCATTTTACCATTAAACACTTATTTTGGCCATTTACGACATGAGGAGTGCGTTTTTAGCCAGTGCGGTCACATGACACTTCTTATTGACATGCCGTTTGGCCGAACATTTCACAATTTACCAACCCTTTATTTTCGTCTGATTTCATGGAATTTCGAGGTTGTTCGGCCAGTTTTAACAACCCAACGCACGTTTTTCAATGGAGCCAAACACCTAAAAAACACATATTCAGTCGTGCCATGAAAATTGTACATCTGAATGACGTTTTGTCTTCTGGTACACCTCACGAATAATAATTAGGGTGTTTTCGTGTGATTTCAAGTCATTTCGATGTCGTTCAGCATGCATTTGATCGTTAATGGCATGTTTTGGCCATTTATGACACACAGAGTGCGTTTTCAGCCAGTTCGGTCACATGACACCTCCGAATGATGTGACGTCTAGCCGACCATTTTACAACTCACACGCCCTTTTTTGTCATCTGATTTCATGGCATTCTGAGGTCGTTTGGCTAGTTTCGACCACCCCACGCTTTCTTTTCAAGCACGCCGAACACCTAGAAAAAATATATTCAGCATTGCCATGCAAACAACGCGTCCAAATGACATGCCGTCTCCTTGTACTTCTCATGAATAATAATATCTATGTTTTCGTGTGACTTCAAGTCATTCTGATGTCGTTCGACATGTATTTTACCGTTAAACGCATGTTTTGGACATTTACGACACACAGAGTGCGTTTTTGGCCAGCGTGGTCACAAGACACCTCCAATTGACGTGCTGTTTAGCCGAACATTCCACAATTCACCCACTATTTTTTGTTATCTGATTTCATGGCATTTTGAGGTCATTCGACGTGTTTCAACCACCCAACGCATACTTTTCAAGCGCGCCAAACACCTAAAAAACACATATTCAGCGTTTCCGTACAAACTACGTGTCCCAATGATTTCTCGTCTCCTCTTACACCTTACGAATAATAATTAGGGTGTTTTCGTGTGTTTTCAAGTCATGCTGATGTCGTTCGGCATGCATTTGAATGTTAAACGCATGTTTTGGCCATTTACGACATGTGAAGTACTTTTTCGGCCAGCACGGTCAGAAGATATCTCTGATTGACGTGTCATCTGGCCTAACATTTCACAATTCACCCGCACTTTGTTGTCATCCGATTTCATGGAATTCCGAAGTCGCTCGGCTAGTTGTGACTACTGCACACATGTTTTTCAAGCGAGCTGAACTCCTAGAAAACACATATTCATTGTTGCCGTGCAAACCGTGCGTCTGAATTACATTCCCTCTCCTCTTACACCTCAAAAATAATAATTAGTGCGTTTTCGTGTGATTACTATTAATTACTATGGCTTTTGGCAAGCATTTGACCGTTAAACGCATGTTTTGGCCATTTACGAAACATGGAGTGCGTTTTCGGCCAGCGCGACCACACAACACCTCCAATTGACATGTAGTCTGGCCGACCATTTCACAATTCACCCACCCTTTGTTGTCATCTGATTTCATTGCATTCTAAGGTCATTTGGCCGGTTTCAAACACCCAACGTACTCTTTTCAAGGGCACCAAATGCCTAAAAAACACATATTCAGCCGTTCCATGCAAACCGCGTGTCCGAATGACATGCAGTCTCCCCGTACACCTCGTGAATAATAATTAGGGTGTTTTTGTGTGATTTCAAGTCATTCTGATGTCTTTTTTCCATTCATTTGACCATTAAACACATGTTTTGGCCATTTATGACATGCGAAGTGCATTTTCAGCCAGCGCGGTCACATGACACCTCTGATTGAAGTTCCGTCTGGCCGATCATTTCACAATTCACCCACCCTTTTTTGTCGTCCGATTTCATGGAATTTCGATGTTGTTCTTCTAGTTCGACCACCCAACACACGCTTCTCAAGCCCGCAAAACGCCTAAAAAACATATTCAACCGTGCCGCGCAAACCACACATCCGAATGGCATTTCGTCTCATTGTACACCTCAAAAAAATAATTAGGGTGTTTTTTTTGATTTCAAGTCATTTTGATGTTGTTCATAATGCATTTGACTGTTAAACACATGTTTTGTCCATTTACGACGCGCAGATTGATTTTTCGGCCAGCGCGGTCACACGACACCTCCGATTGATGTGCCATCTGGCCAACCATTTCCCAATTCACCCAACCCTTTTTTCCGATTTCATGGAATTCCTAGGATGTTTGGCTGGTTTTGACCCCCCCCCAATGCATGCTATTCAAGCGCACCAAATTCTTAAAAACACATAATTAGTCGTGTCGTGCACACCGCGAATCCAAATGACATGTTGTCTCCTCATACACCTCATGAATAATAGTTAGGGTGTTTTCATGTGATTTCAAGTCATTCCAATGTCATTCGGTATGCATTTGACTGTTAAACGCAAGTTTTGGCCATTTAAGATACGCGAAGTACGTTTTTGGCCAAGGCCATCCCGTGACACCTCTGATTAACATATCGTCTGGCCGAGAATTTCAAAATTCACCCCCTCGTTGTTGTCATCCGATTTCATGGCATTCCGAGGTCGTTCGGCCAGTTTTGACCACCCGACGCATGCTTTTCAAGCGCGCCAAACACCTAAAAAATACATATTCAGTGTTTCCACGCAAACCGCGCATCCGAATGACATGCCGTCTCCTCGTACACCACACAAATAATAATTAGGGTGTTTTCGTGTGATTTCAATTCATTTCGATGTATTTCGGCATGCATTTGATCGTTAAACGCATGTTTTGGCCATTTACGACAAGCAGAGTACATTTTTGGCTAGCGCGGTCACACAACACCTTCGATTGACGTGTCGTCTAGCCGACCATTTCAAAACACACTCAGCCTTTTTTTCGTCCAATTTCAATGCATTCTGAGGTCGTTCAGCCTGTTTCAACCACCCAACGCACACTTTTCAAGGGCATCAAACTCCTAAAAAGAACATATTATGCCGTGCCCCACAAACCACACATCTAAATGATGTGAAGTCTTCTCGTACACCTCAAGAATAATAATTAGGGTGTTTTCATGTGCTTTAAAGTCATTCTGATGTCGTTTGGCATGCATTTGACCGTTAATCACATGATTTCTCCATTTAAGACACGTAGAGTTCGTTTTCAGCCATCACAGTCACACGACACCTCTGATTGACATACCGTCTGGACAAACACTTTAAAAATCACCCACCCAATGTTCTCTTCCGATTTCATGGAATTCCGTTGTCATTCTACAAGCTTCAACCACCCAACACACGCTTTTCAAGCGCACCAAACGCCTAAAAAACAAATATTCAACTATGCCTCAAAAACCGCGCATCCGAATGAGGTGTTGTCTCCTTGTACACCTCACGAACAATAATTAGGGTGTTTTCATGTTATTTCAAGTCGTTTTTATGTCGTTCGGCATGCATTTGACCGTTAAACAAATGTTTTTGCCATTTACGACACTTGGAGTGCATTTTCAGCCAGCGTGGTCACACAACACCTCCGATTGACGTTCTGTCTTGCCAACCATTTCACAATTCACCCAACCTTTGTTTTCATTTGATTTCCTGGAATTCTGAGGCCGTTTGGCTAGTTTCGACAACCAAAAGAACTATTTTCAAGTAGTCCTGACGCGTAAAAAACACATAATCAGTAGTGTCGTGCAAACCGCAAGTCTGAAAGACATTTCAACTCCTTGTAAACCTCACTAATAATAATTATGGGTTTTTCATGTGATTTCAAGTCATTCTGATGTCGTTCGACATGAATTTGACTATTAAATGCATGATTTGTTCATTTACAACACGCAGAGTGCGTTTTCAGACATCGCGGTCACACGAAACCTCCGATTGACGTGTCGTCTGGCCGAACAATTCACAATTCACCCAAACTTTGTTGTTTTTTGATTTCATGGTATTCCAAGGTCGTTCGTCCAGTTTCGACTCACCCCCCCCCCCACACACACATGCTTTTCAAGCGTGACAAACTCCTAAAAAGGACATATTCAGCATTGTCGTGAAAACCGCACATCTGAATGATGTGTCATCTCCTCGTACAACTCACAAATAATAATTAGGGTTCTTTCGTGTGATTTCATGTCTTCATTATGTCGTTATACATGAATTGGACTGTTAAACACTTGGTTTGGCCATTTACGACACGCAGAGTGTGTTTTTAGCCAGTGCTGTCACATGTCACCTCCGATTGATGTTGCATCTGGTCGACCATTTAAAAATTCACCCACCCTTTGTAATCGTATGATTTCATGGAATTTCGAGGACGTTATGATGGTTTCAACCACCCAACGCACGCTTTTCAAGGGCGCCAAATGCCTAAAAACACATATTCAGCTGTTCCGTGCAAACCGCACGTCTGAATGACGTGATGTCTCATTGTACACCTCACCAATAATAATTCAGGAGTTTTAGTGTGATATAATGTCATTTTGGATGTCGTTCGACATGAATTTGTCTGTTAAATGCATGTTTTGGCCATTTACGACACGTGGAGTGAGTTTCGGCCACCGCAGTCACATGAAACCTCCGATTGATTTTCTTTCTAGCCGAACATTTCATAGTTCACCCACCCTTTGTTGTCATCAGATTTAATTACATTCTGAGATCGTTCGACTGGTTTTGACCACTAAAAGCATGCTTTTCAAGCGTGCCAAATGCCTAAAAAAACATAATCTGCCATTCTATGCAAACCGCGTGTCTGAATAATGTTTCGTCTCCTCGTACACCTCATGAATAACTATTAGGGTGTTTTCATGTGATTTCAAGTCATTATGATGTCGTTCGGCATGGATTTGACCGTTAAACGCATGTTTTGTCATTTACGACACGCGGAGTGCGTTTTCGGCCAGCACGGTCACAGGACACCTCTGATTGACGTTCCGTCTGGCTGACCATTATAAAATTCACCAACCCTTTGTTGTTATCTGATTTAATTGCATTATGAGGTCGTTCAGATGATTTTGACCACCCAAAGCATGCTTTTCAAGCACACCAAACACCTAAAAAAGACATATTCAGTGTTGCCACATAAACCACTTGCCTGAATGACATGTAGTCTCCTCATACACCTCATGAAAAATAATTAGGGTGTTTTCATTTGATTTCCAGGAATTCCGATCTCGTTCGGCTTGCATTTGACCTTTAAATGCATGTTTTGGCCATTTACGACATGCAGAGTATGTTTTCGACCAATGTGGTCACACGAAACCTCCGATGGATGTTCATTCTAGCTAACCATTTCAAAATTCACCCACCCTTTCTTGTTGTTCGATTCCATGGCATTCTGAGGTCATTCGTCTGGTTTCAACCATCCAACGCACGCTTTTCAAGGGCGTCAAATACCTAAAAACACATATTCAGTCATGCCACACAAAGCACATGTCTGAATGACATGACGTCTCCCCATACACCTCAAAAATAATAATTTGGGTGTTTTAGTATGATTTCAAGTAATTACGATGTCATTAGGCAAGCATTTGACCATTAAATGCATGCTTTGGCCATTTACGACACTCAGACTGCGTTTTCGGCTAGCACGGTCACCCGACACCTCCGACTGATGTGCTGTCTAGCCGACCATTTCACAATTTACCCACCCTTTGTTGTCATCCTATTTAATGGCATTTCGAGGTCGTTCGACCGGTTTCGACCACCCAAATCACGTTTTTCAAGCGCGCAGAACGCCTAAAAACCACATAATCAGGCATGCCACACAAACCCCATGTCTGAATGACATGTCATCTTCTCATACAACTCAAGAATAATAATTAGGGAGTTTTTGTATGATTTAAAGTCATTATAATGTCGTTCGGAGTGCATTTGGCCGTTAAACTCATGTTTTGGCCATTTACTACACGCGGAGTGTGTTTTCGGACAGCACGGTCACACAACACCTCCTATTGATGTTCAGTCTAGCCGACCATTTCACCATTCACCCACCCTTTGTTGTCGTCCGATTTCATGGCATTCTGAGGTCGTGCGGCCCGTTTCGACCACCCCATGCATGCTTTTCAAGCGCGCTGAACCCCTAGAAAACACATATTCAACGTTACCGCACAAACCGTGCATCCAAATGATGTTCCATCTCCACTTACACCTCAAAAATAATAATTAGGGTGTTTTAGTGTGATTTCAAGTCATTCCAATGTCGTTCGACATTTATTTGACCGTTAAACGCATGTTTTGGCCATTTACAACACGCTGAGTGCATTTTCTGCCAACACGGTCACATGAAACTTCCGATTGACGGTCCGTCAGGCCGAACATTTCAAAATTTACCCACCATTTTATGTCATCTGATTTCATGGAATTTCGAGGTCATTCGGCCAGTTTCGACCATCCCACACACGCTTTTCATGGGGGCCAAACACCTGAAAAACACATATTCAGATGTGCTGGGAAAACCGAGTGCCCGAATGACGTGTCGTCTACCCTTACACCTCACGAATAATAATTATGGTGTTTTTGTGTGATTTCAAGTCATTTTGATGTCGTTCAGCATGCATTTGACCGTTAAACACATGTTTTGGCCATTTACGACAGGCGGAGTGTGCTTTCTGCCAGCGCTGTCACATGACACCTCTGATTGATGTGCCATCTGGCCGACCATTTCACAATTCACCCACCCTTTGTTGCCATCCGATTTCATGGCATTCCGAGGTCATTCGGCTGGTTTCGACCACCCAACGCACACTTTTCAAGCATGCCAAATGCCTAAAAAACACATATTCAGCCGTGTCGTGCAAACCGTGCTTCCAAATGACAAGTCTTCTCCTTGTACTCCTCACGATTAATAATTAGGGTGTTTTCGTGTGATTTAGATTCATTCCGATTTCGTTTGGCATGCATTAGATTGTTAAACGCATGTTTTGGTCATTTACGACATGCGTAGTGCGTTTTTGGAGAGCGCGGTCACATGACACCTCTGATTGACGTCTCGTCTTGCCGACCATTTCACAATTCACTCACAGTTTGTTTTCGTCTGATTTCATGGAATTTCGAGGTCATTCAGCCAGTTTCAACCACCCCACGCATGCTTTTCAAGCGCGCCAAACCCCTACAAAACACATATTCAGTCGTGTCGCACAAACCGCGCATCCGAATGAATTGATGTTGCCTCATAAACCTCATGAATAGTAATTAAGGTGTTTTTGTGTGATTCTAAGGCATTCTGATGTCATTCGGCATGCATTTGATCGTTAAACGCATGTTTTGGCCATTTACGACATGCGAAGTGCGTTTTCGGCAAGCGCGATCACACCAAACCTTTGATTGATGTGCTGTCTGGCCGACCATTTCACAATTCTCCCATCCTTTGTTTTCTTCCTATTTCATGGTATTTCGAGGTCATTCGGCAGGTTTCAACCACACAACACATGACTTTCAAGGGTGTCAAACGCATAAAAAACACATATTCAGCTATGCCACGCAAACTGCACATCAGAATGATTTTCCGTCTCCTCGTACACCTCTAAAATCATTATTAGGGTTTTTTTCGTTTGATTTTAAGTCATTCTGATGTCTCTCGGCATGCATTAGACCGTTAATTGAATGTTTTGGACATTTACGACACGCGGAGTGCGTTTTCGGCCACCGCGGTCACACGACACCTCCGATTGACGTGTCGTCTGGCCGACCATTTCACAATTCACCCACCCTTTTTTGTAATCTGATCTCATGGAATTCCGAGGTCATTCGGCCAGTTTCGACCACCCCACGCATGCTTTTCAAGTGTGCCAAGTACCTAAAAACAAATATTCCATGTTTTCGCACAAACTGCACATCCGAATGATGTGTCATCTCCTCATAAAACTCAAAAATAATAATTAGGGTGTCTTCATGTGATTTCATGTCCTTACGATGTCGTTCGACATGCATTTGACCGTTAAACACATGTTTTGGCCATTTACGACTCGCGGCATGTGTTTTCGGCCACTGCAGTCACACGACACCTCCGATTAATGTGCCATCTGGCAGACCATTTCAAAATTCACCCACACATTGTTGTAGTCCGATATCATGGAATTCCGAGGTCGTTAGGCTGGTTTCGACACCCCATGCACGCTTTTCAAGCGTGCTAAACCCCTAAAAAACAAATATTCAGCATTGCCATGAAAATATTACTTCCGAATGACGTTTCGTCTCCTTGTACACCTCAAGAAAAATAATTAGGTTGTTTTTTTATGATTTCAAGTCATTCTGATGTCGTTCGGCATGCATTTGACCATTAAACAAATTTTTTGGACATTTTCGACAGGCAGAGTACATTTTCGGCCAGTGCGATCACACGACACCTCTGATTGACATGATGTCTAGCCGACCATTTCACAATTCACCCACCCTTTTTTGTCATCTGATTTCATTTCATTCCGAGGTTGTTCGACTAGTTTTGACCACCCCACGCACGCTTTTCAAACGCACCAAACCCCTAAAAAACACATATTCAGTTTTTCGGTGCAAACCGCATGTCCAAATGATGTTTCATCTCCTCTCACACCTCAAGAATAATAACTAGGGTGTTTTCATCTAATTTAAAGTCATTCTGATGTCATTCATCATGCATTTGACCGTTAAACACATGTTATGGCCATTTACGACATGCAGAGTGTGTTTTCGGCCAGCGCGGTCACAAGACACCTCCGATTGACGTTCCATTTGGCCGAAATTTTTACAATTCTCCCACCCTTTGTTGTTCTCCATGTTCATGGAATTCCAAGTTCGTTCGACCGGTTTTGACCACCCCACGCACGCTTTTCAAGCGCGCCAAATGCCAAAAAAACATATATTCAGCTGTGCCACGCAAACCGCGCGTCCGGATGATGTGTCGTATCCCTGTACATGTGAATAATAATAATTATGGTATTTTTGTTTGATTTAAAGTAATTCAGATGTCGTTCGTCATGTATTTGACTGTTAAATGCATGTTTTCAACATTTACGACATGCGAAGTGTGTTTTCGGCCAGCGCGGTCACACGACACCTCCGATTGACATGCCATCTGGAAAACCATTTCAAAATTCACCCTACCTTTGTTACTGTCTGATTTCATGGAATTCCAAGGTCGTTCAGCTGATTTCGACCACCCCATACATGCTTTTCAAGAGCACCAAACACCAAAAAACACATAATCAGTCGCGTCGTGCAAACCGCATGTCCGAATGATGTGTCGTCTCCTCGTACACATCACATATGACCAATGGATCATTTTCCTAATGTTTTAATAGAATATGAATGCATTTGATCAGTTCTAAGTTGTTGTATTCACTTAAAATGATGGCCTTTTGAAAAAAATAGAGACACTTTGAGTGGTATCAGCCACACCGCGGCTCATATTGTGGCGGGGTTCACCTGTACACGTCACAAATGACCGATGGATCACTTTCTTAAAGTATCAACACAATCCAAATGTGTTTGTTTAGTTTTACATATGTCAATTCTTTTTACTTAAAAACGTATCCATTTTAAAAAATAGAATGACACTTTGAGTGGTACCGGCCTCACCATGTATCATATTGAGGTGGGGTTGACTCGTACATATCAAAAATCACCCATGGATCCTTGTCCTATAGTATCAACAGAATCCAAATGCTTTTGGTTGGTTTTCTGTATGCCAATTGTTTTTTTCATTTAAAATATTGTACATTTCAATGAAAAGTGAGACACTTTTAGTGGTGCCGGCCACACCACGATGTGACTGCGGTGTGACTGTGGCGTGATTGCTGCATGACCACAACATGATAGTGACTTGAACGCAGTGTGAACGTGGCATGACTGCGGCGTGACCACGACGTGACCGCGGTGTGACTGCGGCGTGACCATAGCATGTTTGCCCGGTCCAGGGACATCCGCGGGGAAGCATCGTCCATCCAGGATTCCAATTAAATGCTTTGTAGTTGTCCTTCACATTATATAAACTCATCTTATGTTATATAAAACAGACTCTTGATTCGGGATTTTCGTATGATAAAGATATATATTTTATATTCATTGTTTTTAAATGTGGTACTGAGTAGTTAAATCTAATGATTGAGTGTCAAATTATCACACATGAAACTATCACTATGAGTTTTCGTAGACAATGAACCTCCATTGGATTGTTTTTATTATAAAAACATGACTTTATTTATCAAATGAAACAATTATATAAAAGAAAACTTATTGAAGAAATGAAATTCAATATAATTTAGCAGAATTAAGATAGAATCTAAATTCAATTTAAATCATTCGTAAATTAAAGAGGCTACGAGAGGGACTCTACGTCAAGGGGTGTCTCCCATGAGGTTCTTGTGGTGTGTAGTGTCTATTTATGATTTTTGTGGTGCTCCCGTATTGGGGGAAATGTATATTGCATGGTCAGTTAAATAAATAAATTAGTCAATTAGAAAATACAACCATAGTCAATAGAGATATACCCACTTTTGACAGAGAATTCCATCCAAATGACCAACTCGGAAATATGAGACCGACATTTTACATTACAAATTCCAATTACAAAATATATGCAGCACCAACATATGTTTTATGAACCAATAAATTAAATTGAATGAAACTCCACACAATTACCCATAAAATCTCATATAGCATCACTCACCTCCAAACCATTATAACATTATTAGGCTTCTATATTTGGTCGAAAATAAAGAGTTATAATGAATTCAAAAATATCCATACCAGAGTGAAAAAACAGGTTCAAAAATAAAGAGTTATATAGAATTCCAAAATGTAATGGATAAGTCTTCCCCCTATCACTATCACCATCACCACTGTCATCATCGGCCTCATCCTCACCACCATCTCTATCATTGTTGTTGTCCTTGTCATCGTCCCCATGCTCAATATTGGCCCCATCCTCGCCCTCGGCCTCATCACCATCCTCTCCCTCGTCCCCTTCAACATCCTCATCATCACCAGGAACGTCATCATCTCTACCTCCACTAGAAATGCCACCTGGTGCATTGGACAATGCACCCATCAATGACATAAAAGTCTGACAAGCCGCATTGGCCTCTGGTGGAAGTGATGAAGATAAAGCTTTCACCAGTTTCATAAATTCTTTGTCCCTTGTTTGAAATTGTACTTCCAACTCTATGACCCTTTTATCAGACTTTCATGAATGCTCCTTGATATATTCCAACTCGGTGGTACAATAATGGATACCTAGAGAGGACAATTACCTCGTCAGGACTATATTCTTACCAGGTCCGCAGTGTACTCGACCAGAGTTCTCATCTCCCAAAAACTGATATAAATGATCATGTGGCCCTAAATTGTCAGGCTCCTGGGCATAAAGGGCCTCTAAAGTAGCATGTTAAATATATTAATAGATAATTAAATTTAAAAATAGATATTAAACTTTGAAATAAAAAAATTAAAACTTACAATCTTTTCTTGTGTAAGTTCATTAATCACAGTTCCATCTTTTTTCCTTATACTCAATAAAAACAATTTTTCTCGAGAGATATGTCCTTAAATATTCAATTTGTGCTTCTGTAATGACATTGAAACAATATAATGTGCAAGTATAATAATATATTCTATATTCAATAAATCACATAATTTATGTAGGAATTAATAAAAAGGGAATGTCCTAAAGAAAATTTATAAACAACTATATCATACCAGCTGCCTCTCATAATCTGACGTAGTCATGCGCCCAAAGTGTATAGGTATTTCTTTGAATCATTGTTATTTTTCAGAAGATTCCTAAACTATGTTTAATAATAAATTAGATAATAATAATGAAAAATATGAAAATTGTCATTTAAATACCTGAAATGGGATTAATACCTAAAATATGGCAGGCACCCAATTGGTAATCATTTGGTGGTATTGCTCTATCGGGCAGTAATCAACGATAGGTATTGTCTCCGTCTCCATGAGCACTCTATCACACCATCCAATATACATATCATGCTTATAAGCTCTCCAAAGCTCTCCTAGCTATTTTAAACGTACTGATCATGATCCTTCGCCATTAGGGAAGTTATACCGAAGCTGACACCCAATAGATTAATTCATATAAATACAAAAAAATAATACATTAAATCAAATATATTTTTTCCTATATTTGGGCCCACACATTATCCTTGAATTTGTGTGGAAATCTCTCCAAGGGAGAGGGCAGACCGGAATGATGTAAGAGTATTAGACTAGCATCGCAAAAAAACCCCGACATTCCAACCCAGATTTATCAATCATCTGTCCATCATCATTATATTCAACCATCAACTGTGTCTAGCGGTTCCATACTGACTGAAAGTGAGTACGCCCCTCCCCCGCCTCTTACCAGTAGATTAATCTGTTATTAATGAAAAAAAATATCAGTACAAGTTATAAAAAAAATTAATTTTTTTATAAATTTTTTTAGAGTTATATAATTATACCTGTGGTAGTCAGATCAATGGGCGTCACTGGATGTGCAGAAGCTGAAGAAATATCATGTACAGGTGGAGTGTCCCTCAGTGTATGCTCCTCAGCCACATATTGTGTCAGAGCAGGAGTCAAATAAGGTGGAATATAATATCCCAGAGATAATGAACCATAAGAAAAAGATGATGGCACAGACGTCTGGCCAACTGGTAGTGTAAACATCGGAGGCCTAAATATCCCATGTGTCCGTAAAGACACACAAGGATCAAAATGGGTTGTAGAAGATATGTTTGTGGTAGGGGCATAATCCTATCAGGTATGACTAGTGGATCATCTAAAACTCTCACCACTAGCACTCGTACCACTGGCCTCAGCACCTGGACCACCAGATGGTCATCTAACTTTGACACCACCCCCCTCCTACCACCAGCCTCTGTATTAGGAGTAATATCAGTCTCCTCGTCGGATATCTATCGTCTAGAGGGTGGACCCTGATAAAATGTTTAACACAAAAGTAAACACATGATATTATAAGTTATTGAAATATATATATTTGAAATAAAATACTCACAACATGGATGAGTGGAGGAATTTCCATCATTGTCATATGACGATTATTTTCTGTCATCTTTTTTCGCTGCCTCTTTTCAATGGGTGTCATTTTTTGGAATGAAAAAACATATGTTAGTAATTAGAAGTATATAAGTAATGTGTAACCCAAAAAAAAAATATAGAAAAACCATTATGAAAAAAAAACATAAAGAAACCACACTTTTATGATTTTAGAGATGAACTTGTATCCATGAAACCATATGAGAATGATGATTCAATACATGTGTTTTTCTTGATTTTCCCAAGCATTTTGAGGAACCCCAAATCAGTGAACATGGTTATTGTGCATTAAAAAGGTGATTTAATAACTCATGTATGATGTTGAAGGCAGAATAATTAATGGTTATATTAGGAACACTAATATTCATTAATATTTCAAAATTGAAATTCTGTGAATTAGTTTCATGAAGAAGGAAGAAGTAATGCATGGGAAAAGGAGAGGACCCAACGAGAGTTCCCTTTGTAGATATTTTATTCATACAGAACATTGGATTTTACGGTTAATTATTTATTATTTCTTATGTGAAGAATAATTAGGGACAACATACTATTTGGAAATGTTCAAGAATTTACTCCATATGTTCTATTGTGCAATGGATAAGTGAACAGTGTGTCATTTATATATATATAGATTTGGATAGAAACATTATACATACTTGTTATGTAATACACATAGTGTAAAAAAATTAAGATGAATAAGATATCTATGTTTGACATGATCTTAATAAAAGGAGTGATTTTCATGAAATACTATGAATAAATATTAAAAACAATTTTTTATGATTTCATATACATGAAGCTGTAATATTTGAAGCATTGAGATTAAAAAAAATATGAATCTTTAATATTAGAACACAATATAGTAACATCATGCCCTTATAAATGTATATGTAATATGAAAAAATTAATTGGACAATGTGTGCATCGATTTAGTGATTTGAGTACACAATTCATGGATTTAGTGATTTTAGTACACAATTCATGGAGTATTGAATCATATAATTTTCCATAAAACCCTAGAAATAGGTGCTAATCTGATGGAAGAGGTGGACGGATATCCTTGAGAAGAGGAGGAAGGATGTCTTTGAGAATATGTAGAAGGAGTCTAACCTGGAAGCTGATCTGGTGGAAGAGGTTCACCTATACTGGGGCTTCTCAAGGGCTTATGGGAGTCAAGAATCACTTCTAGGAGATCCGTTCAATGATTCTATAATAAGGGGGGAGTCACATGGGTTTATCGAATTTGGGGCATCTTTTTCCCAACAGATATTAAAAATTGTTGGGAAAACTCACTCTAAATCCATCTTTTCCAACAGTTTGCATACATTGTTGGTAAAACTCCCTTGAAATCCATCTTTGCCAAATGTTTATGCAAACCGTTGGGAAGGATCACCTATACCAACGGTTCAAATGAACCGTTGGTATTCAAGTGTTGGAAAAAGTATGATTTCCAGTAGTGTAGTGGGAGATCCATCTTGTATTCATGTGTGAAAGAATTTAATTTTTATTTATAAGTTTAGTTTATTTATTAAATTTTATACATGTGATATATTTTTATAATGCATGTATATTTATTTTATTATCATGAGAACACTAGAATAGTGTCTTTTGTCTACCCAAGATACTATTTTAGACTCTTAGAGCTATTCCATACATCTAAAATAATGGGGAGGCACACCTGGGATCATGTAAAATTCAGGTCTACATAATATTCATATAATGGACTAAGAATGGACTTTACAAAGGGATATTATAAGTTTTTTTCCTTTTTTTTACTCCTAGGTTACTCAATATCCAATATATATATATATGTGTTGTGATGGATTAAACTCTTTTGTGTCAAGAATACATGTTCTCTTTGATGATCATGTTTACTAGTGGATGTAGATTTTTAATTCTTAGTATGTAATGTTATGATTTATATGACTTTCATCACATGAGATACACATGGTGTTTGTGATTATTGTTTTCATGATAGTCTTTTGGATCATTCCCTATTAAAATGAAACTAGTTATTAGAGTTGAATCTCGGAAAATTGAGGACATATGTGTCACAAGGATTATGATTATTCTTGTAGGATCAATATAACATGTTTTCCTGATATATAATATATTCATCACTGAAGACTGAGTCTCAGTTGTTTAATGTGTCATCAATAATATATAAAATGTTCTACCATATATGTACTTGGGGGAATTCTACTATGTTATTATAAATTACATATGTTTATTTCTCTTTGATATAAGTTCACGTGGATCAACATTATGATGTTAAACGATGATAGAGTAGTCTACTTGAATTGGAGTGTAGTGATCCTAGTAGGTCACTAAATCAATGAGTTACATATTATCAAATCATTTACATGTTATTTTTATATTTTTTATGTATTCATTGTTCCATTGAATAAATATATAGTGTTATCTCAAAATTCATGGAATTAATGTCTATTTGACAAATCCATGGATCATGTCTTTCTTATACATGTGTCTTCTTGTTTGATTCATTTATAGATATATGTGTGGAAATTGAAATTTAATTGTTCATAAGGATTGGGGGGGTCCCAAAGGTGGACGCCTGTTGATGATACAGTACTAGTGGGTCGACCTTTTGGGAATGTGATGCCATTTATTTTTGTATGAGACCCATGAGTGATTATTTTAGAATTTTAGATTCCATGGGTTTTTGTTATGTGTATAATGGGTACTATCCCATTAGTTATGATAATTATTTGGGTCCTGGTTTATCAGAATGTTGAGATACCCTCATGGCCCATTATATATGACTTAAACATTTATGAGATGGTGACTTGTATGATCGAGGGCGACTCGTAAGATGAGTAAACATATGTTGATGTTTTTATCAGAGATGAGAAGAATATGTATTCACAATAGGAAATGAAAATTGAACATGAGATGTTACCTTTTTGTTTTATCCAGTGGGATACCTAATGGACGATCCTAAAAGTAATTGGTCCTTGGAAATGAGTTTTGAATCTGGAAAATGGATCCCAGATTAAGAATATACCCTTGTATATGTATAATGAATATAGTGAAGGTTTTATTGATACATAGTGAGGAAAAAAAGATAATGTACTAGTGATCAGTATTATAGTGGAAATGTAAGGGAATAATAGAAATGGTTTATAACATAAAAAAACCACTTTAAAATAATGGTAAAAAAATGGGTATATACTTCTTATTTTAGTAATGATATTGGAAGAATTTAAGAATGTGAATGATATTGATATTATTTAGATTTTTAATGAGAACCTGCATGAATTGAATTGACACTAATTTACTAGGTAATCCTAAATTAAATAATGGAATGAGTGAAGTTATTCTTTTTCAAGAAGATTTCCAAGAGTTCTATTTATTGAAGATTGCATACATGTGGAAGGGGAATATTCATTTCCCTAGACATATAGATTACATGGGATACAAGAGAGAGAAATGAAAAACTCATTGTTGAATATTGAACTCAGAACATGATCCTAATATTGGTATAATTTGATTGATGGAGCCATAAGATGGGTCTTAGTGGTTGAGTGCTGTGAGGGAATACACCCATCTGGTTTAAAATAAGTTGAGGCCATTTGTTTCTATAACATGAGATGTATGTTTCTATGGTGGAATGGATTTTGAAGAACTTATCAAATTATATAAATGGAAGATGAATTAATATGCATTGATCTGGTGTGGTGGCACGACCAATCTTGCTCAATCTTTGTTAGCTACTGATAGGGTGTCAAACCTACCTTTAGAGTAGTGTTAGACATACACTGATGGAACCTGTTGAGGGGGTTCAAAGGGTGTGCATCAAGTTATAAAATATAGTGAAGATAGGACCATTGTAAATTGAGGGAATGACCCCATTATGATTATAATTTTAGTAAAGTGTAATATATACATTTACATGTTTTGGGAATGAGTAATTAAAAGAGTGTTTTGTAATGATGCTATGGAATGATCAGTGTTATTCAAATACAATAATTACATTATTATTTTGGATGAATATTGTAAACTAATATATATTATGACCATGAATTAATACCGAATTCCTCAAATTATTGATCTTTATGATCAATTTTTAGGATACATGTAATGACCCAAACTTTTATTAATGCAAATTTATCTTGATCTAATTAAATATATTATTATTTAAATTGTTAAATAAAACATATGCTCTTCATTAGTTTTATGTTTTTGGATTTTAAAATACTATTAAGAATTTTTACAATTTCTAATACAGTTGTTGAACAATAATAACATGATCAGTATATATATAGGGCTTTAAAAAATCCAATTTACTCCAACAAGGGAAGCGATGGGCTCATCTAGTAGCATGGATCCATACCAATCCAATTTTTTGAAGCTCGTAAAGGAGGTAGCGTCATTGGTCATCACTCTTATCCAAGCCCAAGATGAGATTCATCACTTTAAGATTGAATCGAACCACCTACGAGATAAGTGGATGTTGATTGAGATTACCACCAGAGGGATGTTATCTGAGCCACCACAAGAGTCTGTCACCAATGCACACCTTACCCTTAGGTATTATTTGGGTGTTGTAATGTGTTATATAATAAGACCATATCACTATGATTATGTTATTTATTTTTTTGTATAAAGAATATACATTCATTTTATTATCGTTACATTTAAAATTGTTTTTATAGTAAAAAATGTATTTTTTTTTAATATTCAATTAAGAAATATATTTTTATGAATTAAATAATTTTTGAAATAATTTTTTTAATGAAATATTATTACTAAATTACTTTTTATTAAATATAAACGATCATTTTATTTTTATGAATAAAATTGTAATTTTTATTAACATTTGAAAGATGTTATTATCAAAACACTTGAATTTTTGATAAATATCAGTTTTTATTTTAAAAGTAAGAATTGAAATATTTATTACATTATTTAGATAAAATTAATATCATTTTTTGATTCAGGACATCAAAATTATTGAATGGTGATTTATTCATAATCTTCTTAGATAGTCTCATTTTTGGGTAAAAATTAAATACTATTTAATTATAAAATGTGTTTTATGACATCATAATGACCCAATAGTAATCTAATAGAATACAATAAATGAGGTGATTGGAAAATATATGTTTGAACTTAAAAATAATTTGATATTATATTTTTTTGAATAATTTTATGGTTCCTTAGTTGACCCTACATGACTTATAATACATTTTAACTTTTAAAATGATTTTCATAAAAGCGTGACTCACCTACACATAAGAAATCCTAATATATTAATAATTTAGGAAATTAGACTTATAAAATATTTTTTCCCACTCCCCTTTTAAAAAACACATTGGAAAACCCATGGATTGGTTTGTGGTTTTGATTAGTTTGAGGTGTTTTTTCCAAAACCTAAACAATAAACTATTCCCCCACTTTTCCTATATAAACCCACCCAAGATACCACTTCTCTTCACTCAAAACCCATGGATCACATACCTACTCTTCCATCCTCTATCCAATATCCTCCCAAGCCACCCTAAACTCTCATTAATCTTCTCTCTATCCCCTCATATGAATTTGGGATCACAATTCCAAGGAAGAGATTTCTTTTTTTCTCATTTTCATCTAAATTTTTTTACAGTGATATGACATTTTATTTTCAATTAAAAATTTTGGGGTATGATTTCAAACCTATCATATACTTTTATCATGATGTTTTTATTATATACCCATGTCTCTTTCATTAATTCCTCTTATGTACACATGTTACCATGATAATATTCCGTAAGGGATTTCTTCATTTCTCATTTTTGTCCAAATTTCATTATGTTGTTATTCCATTTTTTTTTCAATTAAAAATCTTGTTGCATGATTTATCAAATCCCCCATACTACCCTCCTTATTTTTTATTGATGATAGACCTATTTTTCTCTCATTAATGTCTCCATTGTACACCCATTACAATGCCGAAATTCCATAAGGAATTTCTCTCTTTTCATTTACATTAAAGAAACTCTTTAATATTATGAATCTAAATTCCATTATATGTGTTGGGACATCTATCCATATGTCCCCATATACTATCCATTTCATATAAATATGAAGTTACAACACTTTATCTCTCATCAACAATTTTTATGAATTCTTATATCATTCCATTATGCAGCTGAAATTGCACCTCGATTTTCCAAGACAAAGTCATTATGTAATAAATACCGTGTCAATTTCTCTATCAAGGGTATTAAAAATTATGCACATTTACTTATTGGTTATAAAGTCTCATGTACGTATTCCAAATTACTTTATCGTGGAAAAAATGGTGATGTTTTATGAATCCATGTTATATGATCCATGTGGCACACTTATGCATGAAATGAAATGATTAAGAAGTGTGTGGCCTGATAGTGCTATAATGCACTGGGTAAAGATTAGTATCATGATACATCAAATGCGATTAGAGTTTAATCATTCTAATTAAAGTGAAATTAGGATTTAATAACTCTAATTCAATTCCAATGTGGGTTTACTCATGCTCCAAGTACAATGATCCTTGGCTCATTCTAATATCTTGTTAAATGTTGTTGCCACATTTCCATGTTATGATACACATGTTATATCATGCATTTATGTTCATGTTTCTCTTATGATTCATTGATATTACTATTTCCAAATTTTTACTATATTCTTAAGGTTATGCCTTGTTTACTCCCTTACTGGTCTTTATAACTCACTCTTTTCTTATGCATGTCCTTAGGATATCCCATGAAATGCTAAGTACGAAATAATTTTGTGGGAATGTAAAATATGTTTTCAAAAAATATGTTGTACTTTATGTTCTATGTTTTTATGTAATGGTCCTAATTTCTCAAGACACTAGAACTCTAAATCCTCAGAGTTGTATTAATTGAATGTTTATGCAATAAATCATCTTAAAGTGTGTAATAAAGAAGAGGGTGGTTATAATTGGTAGCAAAGTATATGTTTAGTTAGTTTTGGGACTAGTATTATAAAACCCCAGTGAAATCCTTATGGATTATACTAATTATAATAATAAAATCCTTAAATTTTGGTAAGTATTGACTACAAGATTTATCAAGAAAATACATCCCAATCTGGATACGAGTAGGTATAGTTGGCTATGTCACATATGTATCTATGGGTAATACCCCAAAATACCTCTTTGAGAAAGACTCGAACAAAAACTGGTGCATGAAAACAGGCCTTGTTGTACTATTGGATACAACACTCTTGGAAGATATGATTTTGTATATTCATAATCTTAGTATGAACCATTATTAAGGGAATAAAAAATTTCCACTAAATAATATATGATGGGAAGTAGATTATGGATAAAATATATTGATGCCTATAAATTTATAAGTAATGTAATTAAAAGTAACTTATAAGTCATCTATTTTTGTCTTTGGATTACCCATTATGGGTTACCCCTAAAATTCCTTTTATTCTGACAATGGCTAGTAATAGGAGGACATATGCTAACAACTGATGTTAAGATCAACGTGATGACTATTCTAATGAGATTACCTATTCCACGGGGGTGTGAATGATGAAATTTTTCATGATACCCTCTTAATTAAATCATGTTTTCAATAGAAACATGGGTCAAGAGTAATATTCAACCCCCCTCCCCAAGAAAGACCAATTCACGGTCAATAGCTTAATGAGACAAAGGACTTCTACTATTTGTGGATTATCTGATACCCTAATTGTCGAAAAATAGATCAACTCCATTGAAAGGATCTTATCCATCCTTCAATTATCCGAAATGAGAAGGTTTTTCTGGATACTTATCATATTGGGGGTGAAATAGATCAATGGTGGAAATTGATAAAAAGTACAAATCCTAATGATGATATTGTGGTGGTGGAATGAAAGAATTTCTGGAAATTGTTTTTCACTAAATATTATCCTCACACCAGTTAACCTAATATTAAAAGGTAATTCCTTTACATCAAGAAAAAGGATGAATAATCCATCATAGTGTGCGAGGATAACATCTCAAGGCTTGAAAGATATGCCTCTGGCTTGGTCATCACACCCGAATGTAAGATTGACCATTTCTTTGGTGGGATAAAACCTAGGATACAGAAATCCCTAGTGATATGTGACTTCAAGATTTATGAGGAAGTTGTTCAATATTCCCTCAAAGTTTAAATAGATATCGAAAGATATAAGGGTAATCATGGGGATAAAAAGCACAAGGTGGAATTTTATTCTATCTATATGATGAATAAACCCAACGGTGCAAAAAAATCTATCGCCCTACATTCCAAAGGTTGAGAAAGAATCCACCCAGAAATTTCATTATGTGGATTAGGAAATGCTATAGGTGTGGAAGAGAAGGGAACATGGCCATTAAGTGATGATAAGTAAAACATGTTGTTGTGATAGAGGAGAGGAAATCTCTATTCGACCCTCAACACGTTTCCCATTACTTCAACTACAGATAACCATGGTACATTGCTAACTTGTTTCCTATGCAAATGGTTATCGGAGGCAACCATCAACATACAAGGCAGAAAGGGAGAAAATTTTCCACCACTAAAGCCGATGTAGACCCTGAAAATGAAGTGGTGATAGGGACTCCAGTTATTCATTCAATGATAGAAAAATAATTTTTGGATTATGGTTCTACACATTCTTTTATATCCTAAAATTTTAGTATAAAAATCCCAACACTACCACAAATAATGGATGTAAAGAATCTAGTGAGAATGGAAAAGGGTTGAACCATTTCATATCATGAATATAACTCATTCCCTATCATAATTTGTTGATTGAGCATCCCAAAAAACTCTTCATACTTCCTTTGGTGGAATTTAATGTTATTATTGGAATGGATTGTCTTTACCTATATAGAGAAAACATAAAATTCCTTGAGATGGAGATCACTCTCCATATGGAGAATCGACACCAAATTCTGTAGAATTGCATAGTGTAGGATGAACATTCCTTAGCACCATCATCTCAAGCCTTGATATTAATACCCTATGAGCATGTGTATCTTTCTTAGATGATTATGTCTAAGGAGTCAACCATCCTTGAAGTCAAGCCTATTGTGAGGGAATTTGTTGAAGTATTGCACGAATAATTACTAGGTATTCCTCATAGAAGAGATGTTGAATTCTCAATTGATCTTATACTCGGGGTGTTACTAATTTCCGAGACTCTGTACAGAAAGGCTGTTGTGGATTATGGGGAGCTAAAGAAATAACTATAGGAGAATCTCGATAAAGGGTTTATATGCTCATTGGCATCACCATGGGGTGCACTAGTCTTATTCATCAAGAAGAAGGAGGTCCCATGCATTTTTTCCTAGATTATCATGAGCTCAACAAAATCTCAACAAAGAAAAAGTATCCTATTCTAGGAATTGATGACTTGTTTGACAATTTATATGGAGAAAAATCATTCTGCAAGGGGGATTTGTTGTCTGGAGATTCACATATAAGGTTAAAGAAGAAGGATATCCCCAAGATTTTTTTGGTATAAGATATTGGCATTATAAATTCATAGTAATAGCTTTTGGACTTACTAACACTCTAGAAATCATCATGGACTAGATGAATATAGTCTTTAGATATTACCTCAACAAATCTATTATAGTCTTTATAGAATATATTTTAATATACTCAAAAACAAGGAGGAGCATGAGGAGCATCTAAGCACTGTACTAGAGACCTTGTGAAAGGTGATTCTCTATACAATGTACAACAAGTTTGAGTTTCGGTAGAATGATGTCTCATTATTGTGTCATATTATCACAAGAAATGGGTTATTTATATAGATCTCCAAGACAGCTTCAATTGAGGGATTAGAGAGGCCAACATTAGTAATGGATATCCATAGCTTCTAGGGATTATCTGGATATTATCACTAATTTGTGAGAAATTTCTAAAGATGTTCTAACCCTCTTACCAAGAAAAATCTAAAGGGAGTAATGTTTTCATGGAGTGATGAATGAGAAGATTTTTTTATGGTGTTAAAAAAGTGGCTTATCACTCTGATCGTTCTCACACTACCCATAAGTGGAAAACTTTTGTGCGATTTAGTGACGCTTTGATGAACGGTAGGGGATATGTGTTAATGAAAAGTGAAAATCATTGTCTATGCTTCAAGGAAATTGAATGTTAATTAAAAAATCAATCCAACAAAAGATCGAGATTTTTCTACAATAATCATCACTTTGAAAATATGATGGCATTTCTTCTTTGGGGGGAAGTGTGAAATATATACTGAAAAAAATCCTCAGGTATAAATTCACACAGAAAGAGTTGAATATGCTGTAATTAAAATTGATAGAGTTGATAAAAGACTACAACTGATAAATCCATTACCACCATAGGATAGAGAACAAGGTGGAATATGCTTTAACTAGAAAGGACCCAGTGATTATATAATTGATGAGAATTGAAAAAGCTCTAATATTCTTAGAAATGATGAAGATGGATGTGGGAATCATAAAGAAGGGAATATCATGAATCCTTTCACAAATTATTTCGGAACCTTCTCCTTTTTAATGGTTAATTGAGGATCTCAAGGATGATGTGGGAATTCAGAATAAAGTGGAAACCATCAGAAAAGGGAAATCCTTGGAGTACAACGTTAATGAATAAGTAATTGTGATGTTTGGGACAAGATTGTACATTCCATCAAATCTGGAGTTAAAGAATTAACATTTTGATAATGCACATAGATCTAATTTCTATATTCATCTAGTGAAAAAAATATGTATCAAGATCATCGAGATCATTATTGGTGGGATAACATGAAGAAGGATATAGTTGAGTATAAATCAATGTTCTAGGTATGTCACCAAGTGAAGGGTTAGAGATAGAAGTTTAAGTGGATGGTGCATCCTTTAATCATTACAAAATGGAAATGGAAGAACATCCCCATGGACATTGTCACAAGGCATCTGAAGGAATCCAAAGGAAACAATGCTTTCTATTTTGTTTTTGATCATCTTATAATGACTACACACTTTATTTCAATTCTATAGGATTTCTCGCTGGATCAACATGAAAAAATATATATCACAGAAGTGGTAAAGCTACATGGGGTACCAATATATATTGTACCCATTCAAGATCCAAGATGAAACTCTATGTTTTGGAAGAGTCTTCAACATACTCTATATATTGAGATGAACATTAGTACAACTTATCATCCTCAAAATGATGGTCAATCTAAAAATACTATCCAAACACTTGAGGACATGTTAAGAGAATACTCAATTGAAGTCAATGGAGTATGGGATCAAAATCTTTCCCTGGTTGAGTTCTCTTACAATAATAGTTTCCACTCAAGAATCCAAAACGTCTTCTTATAAATCCCTATATGGAAAGATATGTAGAATACCAGCATGTTGGTATGATATTAGGGAGAGAAAACTCATATGTCTTGAAATGGTTGAAGAAATGGTGGAGAAGGATATTACCATCTAGAATCACATTGAATATGCTCAGAGTCGACAAAAGATCTATTCTAATAATAATTGATGAGATATAGACTTTTATTCAGAGGCATGGTATTCTTCTGCAATGATACTTGGAGGAGAGTTATGAGATTTGGGAATATGGGAAAGCGTAGTCCAAGGTACATCAGCCTTTTTGAGATCCTTGATCACATAGGAGTAGTGGCCTATCGACTAGACCTACCACCAAAACTATCTCAAGTACATGATATATTCCATGTATCACTCTTGAGGATGTTCATACTTGACCCATGTCATGTACTCAATACAAATGTGGTACCATTGGAGAATGCACTCTTCTATAAAGAGAAAACGATGAAGATCGTAGATCATAGGGAAAACTATCTATGAAATAAGACAATTCCACTAATTAAGGTGTTGTGGAGAAACCAAAAAATTTAAGAAGTAATGTAAGAATCAGAGGAAGTGATGAAGAAGAGTTAACAAAATCCATTTTAGTGTTGGAAAAGGAAAATTCAAGGGAGAAATTTCTTAAGGGGGAATATTGTAACGTCCAAAACATTTATTAATGAAAATTTATCTTGATCTATGTAAATGATTTATTATGTAAATTGATTAAATAAAACATATGCACTTCCATGATTTTATGTATCTAGATTTTTAAAATACTATTAATAATTTTTAACGTTTCTAATATAGACATTGAATAATGATAACATGATTTGTATAAATTTAGGATAGTAACAAATCCAATTTACTCAGACAAGGGAATTGATGGCCTCATTCAGTATAATTTATCCTTAGAAATCCCGTTTAGCATATCTCAGTATGGAGGTATTGTCACTAGGCTTCGCTCTTAACCATGCCCTATCATATCTTCAACAAGTTAATATTGAACGAAACCGCCTATAGGAGAAGTAGAAGTTGAATGAGATTACCACCCAAACGATGTTATCGGAGCAAACCCATGATTTTTTCACCATCAATCACCTTACCCTTTGGTATTATGTGGTTTTTATTATGTTTTATGTAAAAATACCATATCAAAATGATTATGTCCTTTATTTTTTGTATAATGAATATACATTCATTTTATAATTGTTACTTTGAAATAGTTTTTAAAGAAAAAAATAATATTTTTATTTAATATTCAGTTAAGAAATCTATTTTTATGAATTAATGAATTTTTGAATTAAATAATATTTTAATAAAATATTAATACTATGTTACTTTTTATTAAATATAAATGATCATTTAATTTTTGTGAATACAATTGTAATTTTTATTATGGTTTGAAAGATGTTTATGTCAAATCCCATTAATTTTTGAAAAATTTCAGTTTTAATTTTAAAACTAAAAAATAAGATATTAATAAAATTATTTAGATAAAATTAATACCCTTTTGGATTAAGGGAAAAAAAAGTATCTAGTGATTAATTTTTCATATTTTTCGGAGAAAGTTGAATTTTTGGGTAAAAATTATATACCCATTAATTATAAAATGTGTTTTATGAAATCATAATGACCTAATAGTTATTTTATAAAATAGTATAAATGGGATTTTATACAATATAATCTTTTCATTGAAAATAATATGATTTTATATTGGTTTGATTAATTTTATGGTGCCTTAGTGGACCCTCTAATACTTATAATCATTTTAATTTTTAAAATGATTTCGTTGAGTGTGTGACCCACCTCCACATAAAAAAGCTTAATATTTTAATATTTTCATCAATTGGTCTTATAAAATAATTTTTTCCACTCTCCTATGAAAAAAACTATGGGAAAAACCATGGGTTGGTTTGTTGTTTTGATTAGTTTATGTGTGGTGTTGAAAACCTAAATAATAAACACTTCCATCTAATTTCCAATATAATCCCACCCAATATCCCACTTATATTCACTAAAAAACATTTTAAAACATCCATATTACTCTATTATTTCTATGTTATCCTCCCAATGTGTCCAAATATCTCATTTAGCTGCTCTCAAGTGCCTCCCAATCCTATGGGATCACACTTCCAAGTAAGGGATTTCTTATTTTCTCATTTTTGTCCAAATTTATTTATGTTGTTATAACATTTTATTTACAATACAAAATTTTGGGTTATTTTTTATCAACTCACCTACAAATAACTACTTATTTTTTAATGATTCTATACACATTTCACTCACTTTATGCCTCCCATGTACACTCGTTACCATGCTAAAATTACGTAATAGATTTCGTACATTCCCAAATTTGTCCAAATTTCATTATGTTGTTATACAACTGTTTTCAATTAAAAATGTTTGGGTATGATATCAATCGTCCCCCTTAATTCCTTTCTGTTATTTTAATTATGTGATACCTATTTCTCTCTCATTAATGCCTCCCATGTATGCCCGTTACCATGCTGAAATTCTGTAAGGAATTTCTCTCTTCACAGTTACATTCAAGAAACACTTTTGTATTATGAATCTAAATTCCATTACATATGTTGGGATATGTATTTAAATTTCCCAAAATACATTCCATTTATTTTAAATATGGTTAGAATCCCATTTCACTCTCATAAACAATTTTTATGAATTCTTATGTCGCACCGTTATGCTGTTGAAATTGCATCGTGATTTTCCAAGCCAAAGTCATTTTTTCTGAATACCTTGCCCATTTCTCAATCAAGGGAATTAAGATTTATGATCATTTAATTATTAATTATTCAGTTTCATGTTTTAATTCCACATTCCTTTATGATGGAATAAATGTTTATGTTGTATGAATCAATGTTATATAATCCATGTGCCACACTTATACATGAAAAGAAAAAATTAAAAAGGTTGAGCCCTGATAGCGCTCCAATGCATTAGGTAAAGATTAGTTTCATGATATGTCATGTGAAATGAGCGTTTACTCATATTAATTCAAGTTCAATGAGGGTTTAATCAGGAAAATTCAACTGCAGTGAGGGGTTACATAAGCTCAAAGTTCAATGATCCTTGGATAATGCTAATATCATGTTAACAGTTGTTTCCACATCTCCAAGTTATGATAATCATGATATATCAAGACTTTATGTTCACGTCTATCTTATTCACAATTGATATGAATATTTCTAATCATGTAATGACTTATTCATGTTTTTCCTTGTTGACTCCCTTACGGGGCTTTATTGCTCACAATTTTCTTATTAATGTCCTCAGGATATACCTTGGAATGTTAAGTACGAATGAATGTTGTGGTCATGTAAAAGAAGTATTAAATAAATATGTTGTGATTTATGTCTTAAGTTGTTACATAATTTTTATAATTTATCAAGACACAAGACCTCTTGATCATCAGTGTTTTCTTATGTGCATGTTTTTGGAATAAACAGTGTTAAAGTGTGTAATTAATAGCAGGGTTGTTATAGTTGGTATCAAAGGATAGGTTAAGTTATTTTTGTGAATAGGATATGAAATTCCTTGTGAAATAATTAAGGATAAGACAATGTATAATAAGAACATACATAAATTTTGGTGAGTATTGAAAAAGTGGTTTATCATGAAAATACATCCATGTCTGTATATGAGCAGGTACAGGTGGATCTGGCAGAGATATATGTAGTGGTAAAACCTGAAAACACCACATTGAGCTAGACTTTAATAGGAACTAGTGAAGGACTATGGTCTTTGATGCACTATTGGTTTCAACACTCCCAATGGATATGCATTGGTAAATTCATAATCTTAGTTCATACCATTATTAAGAGAATAAATTTGATTCCTAGGAATATATATTGGGATGTAGATCATGGATAACATATATTGAAGCTTATAAATTAATAAGAAAAAGAAATAAAATTAATTTATATGTCATATAATTTTTATTTGGATTACCTTTTATGTGTTACCCCTAACATTGTTTTTATTCCATCCAATGGCCTGTAACAGCAGGACTCGGGCTAACAACTGATGTGAAGATTAATCTAATGACTGTTCTACTTATATTCTTAATCCAATGGGAGCTGGAGTCATGAAAATTGTCATTCTACACTCTCAGTTAACTCAAGTTTTGAATAGAATCAATGTTCAAGAATAACGTTCACCCCCCCCCCTAATAAAGAACAAGACTCTATCAAGAGATTCATGATACAAAGGCCTCCTACTTTTAATGAACCATCTAATCCCTTAATTGCTAAACAATGGATCAACTCTATTTGAAAAGGTCTGTTCCATCATTCAATATTCCAAATAGGAGATGGTTATTTTGGATACATATCATATAATGAGTGAATATGATAAATGTTGAACTTTGATAAAAAAATGAAGCTTGAGGAAGAGATCAAGGTGTTAGAATGAAATGATTTACAGAAAATGTTTTTATATAAATATTTTCCTTGCACCCTCTGAGTTAAGATGGAATGGGATATACATCCCACAAGAAAAAATATGACAAATCCATTGGAGCGTATGAGGTAAACATAACATGACTTTCACGATACGATTTTGGCTTTTTCATTACCCCGGAATTCAAGGTTTATCGCTTCTTGGGTGGGATGAAACCTAGCCTATAGAAATCCTTAGCAATTTGTGACTTTGAGAGCTATGTGGAAATTGTTCAATGTTCCCTTAAAGTTGAAATGGAGATCAATGAGTCTCATGGGTATCATGGTGATATGAAGCATAAGGTGGAATTTAGTTCTGGAGGTTTGATGGATAAATCCAATGGTTATAAGAAAATCCATCACCCACTTGCCAAAGCTGCAGAAATAAGCACCTCTAAAACAACATGAAGGGGATGAGGAAATTCTCCAGGTGTGGAAGAGAAGGGAACCTGGCCATTAACTACCAATAAGAAAATCCAGCTGCTGAGAAAAAGGAGAGGAATACTCCTTTCGACCCTCATTGTTTTTTATTTCTTTGACTATAAAGAACCAAAGAAAATTGAAAACCAGTGCCCAAAGATAAGGGTTTTCGGAGACAATGAACAACCTCCAAGGTAGAAAGGGAGAGCCTTTTCCATCACTACCACTGATGTGAACCCCGAAAATGATGTGGTGACATGTACACTAGGTATTCATTCAACAATAGTGAAAGAACATTTGGATTTTGGTTCTATTCATTATTTTACATCTCAATAGTTTAGTAGAAAAATCCCAACACTAGCACAAATCATGGAAGTAATGTTGTCGGTGAGAATAAAAAATGGGCCAATTATTGAATACCTTGAATATAACTCCTCTCCTATCATAATTCGGGGATTTAAATTCCTATCAAACCTCTTCATACTTCATCAGGTATAATTTGATCCAATTCATTGAATGGATTGTCTTTCTCTATATAGATCTAACATAAATTGTCATGAGAGGGAAATCACTATGTATGTGGTGAATCAACCCCCGATTCTATATAAGGGCATGGAGGATGATGAATCTTACATAGCTCCATCATCTCAAGCATGGATATTACTACCCTATGAGAATGCATATCTTGCATAGATGATTGAGAATAAGGAAGCTACCATCCGTTATGACATACCTATTGTGAGGGAATTTTTTGAAGTGTTTCCCGATGAATTGCGTGGTCTTCCTCCTAAAAGAGATGTTAAATTCTAAATTGATATAATACAGAAGGAATTTATAATATCAATGACTTCTTATAGAATGGATTTTGTAGAGATAGATGAGATGAAGAAACAACTATAGGATAATCTGGATAAAGGGTTTATAATCCCCAGTGCCTTATCAAGGGGTGCACATGTCCTCTTCATCAAGAAGAAGAATGGGTCAAGGTGTATTTTCATTGATTATCGTGAGATAAACAAAATCATGATTAATAAAAAGTATCATATTCCTGGAATTGATGTCCTGTTCAATCATATTACTGGAGCACAATAATTCTATAAGGTGGATTTGCAGTTGATATATTTCCATATAAGGGTTAAGAAGAGGGATATCACCAAGACTGATTTTTGTACAAAATACAGACACTATGAATTCATAGTAATTCCTTTCAGACTAACTAATATTCCAAAAAATATTCATGGACTTGAGGAATAAAGTCTTTCTAGATTATATCAAGAAATATTTGGTAGTCTTTATAGATGATATTCTAAAAAATTTCAAAATGAAGGAAGAGTGTGAGGAGTATCTAAGCACTATACTAGAGACCTTGTGAAAGGAAAATATCTATGATAAGTATAACAAGTGTGAGTTATTGTTGATGTAGGTATCATTCTTGGGTCATATCATCACATGAAATGGGATATCTATGGATCCCTCTAAGATAACTTAAATGTATGGATGGTTGAGGCTAACATCAATAACAGATATCCGTAGCTTCCAGCGGTTTTTGGATATTATTGCTGATTTTTGAGAAATTTCTCACTATTTTCCAACCCTCTTACCATGCTAAATCAGAAGAGAGAAATGTTTTATTTGATTGATGAATGTGAAGAAAAATTCAAGGTGTTTAAAATTATGTTTATCACTATGCCTATTCTCAAACTACCCACTAGGGGATAACTTTTTGTGGTATCCAATGATGCTTTGAAGAAGGGCCTAGGATATGTTTTGATGCAATATGACAAATTTATTTCCTATGCATCAATGAAATTGAATGTTTATGAGAATGAATATCGAACACATGATCTGTTGTTAGCTATATTAATATTTTCTTCGAAAGCTTAGAGGAATTACCTATTTGGAGTGAAGTGTGAAATATATACTAATCATGAAAGTCTTAAGTATATATTCACACTGAAAGAGTTGAATATGCACCAATGAAGATGGTAAGAGCTAATCAAATAATATGTATAATTAATCCATTTCCACCCTAGGAATGAGAACATGGTGGAAGATTATCTAAGTAGAAAGGACCTAGTGATTCTATTATTTATGAGAATAAAAAAGTATCCAATCTTCTTAGATTTGAAGAAGATGGACATGGGAATCATAAAGAATGGAACATCATCAATCCTTTCACAAATGATTGCCCAAATGTTTATTTTGGGAAGGATAAAGGATTATCAAAAGGACAATGTGTGAATTCAGAAGAAAGTGGAAACTATCAAAAAAGGGAAATCCTTAGAGTTCATTGCTAATGAATAAGGAATTCTGATATTTGGGAGAAGACTATGTGTTTCATCAAATATGAAGTTAATGAATGAAAATTTGGATGATGCACATAGATTGGATGCCTCCATTCACCCAGGAAATGCAAAGATGTATCAAGATCTCTGAGATTATTATTGGCGGTATAACATGATGAAGGAGATCACTGAGTATATATCAATGTGCCTGGTATGTCATCAAATGAAGGCTGAGAGAAGAAAGTATCATGAGGTGATGCAACCATTTCCCATACCATCATGGAAATGGGATAACATCACCATGGTCTTTCCCAGAAGACTTCCAAAAACATCTAAAGGAAATAATTCTATTTTGGTTGTTTTGGATTATCATACAAAGACTGCGCACATCATTTCAATAGGATGAGATTCCTTATTTGATAAATTTGAATATATATATCAAATAAGTTGTAAGGCTGCATGGATTACCACAATCTATTGAATCCGATTGAAATCCTAGATTCTCCTCATTGGTCTGGAAGAGTCGTCAACATGCTATGAATAATGAGGTGACCTTCAGCACAACATATCATCCTCAAACTAATGGCCAATATTAGTGGACTATCCAAATTCTTGAGGAATTTTGAGATAATTCACAACAGACTTCAATGAAAGATGTGATCAATATCTTCTTCTAGTTTAATTCTCTTACAATAACAATTTCTAATCAAGAATGAAAATGGATTCTTATAATGCCCTGTATGGGAAGAGGTTCAGAACACCAACATGTTAGGATAATGTTGGGGAGAAAAAACTCCAATGTCCAGAATTGGTCGAAGAAATGGTGGAGATAGTTAAGACCATCCAGTAGCACATTAAAGATGGTCAGTGTCGAAAAAAGGGATATGTTGATAATCATAGACGAGAGCTAGAGTTTGATTTCAAAGAACCTGTATTCGTTCACATATCACCGTTGAAGTCAATTATGAGATTTGTGAGGAAGTTAATGCTTAGTCAAAGGTACATCAACACTTCGGGGATCCTTGATTGCATTAGAGTAGTGGCCTATGGACTATCACTCCAACCGAACCAATATCAAGTACATGTTTTATTCTATGTATCACTCTTGAGGAAGTACATTTTTGACCCATGACATGTACTCAATCCCGAGGTTATTCCATTTTAGAATTACCTCTTCAATGAGGAGAAGTCAGTGAAGATCTAATATCACAGGGAAAAAGTTCTACGAAATAAGACATTACCCCTCGTCATGGTGTTGTGGAAAAACCAAATGTTTGAGGAAAACAAATGGGAATTTGAGGATATTGGGAAGTAGAGTTACCCTCATATGTTTTGGTTGGGAAAAAGATATTTTGAGGTCAAAAATTCTTAAGGGGAGAATATTGTAATGACCCATACTTTTATTAAGGAAAATTCATCTTAATGTAATTAAATGTATTATTATGTAAAATGGTTAAATAAAACATATTTACTTCTTGCATTTATGTTTTTGGATTTTAAAATACCATTAAAAATTGTTATCCTTGCTAATATAGATGTTCAATAGTGATCATAGGATTACAATAAATATAGGGCTTTAAAAAATCTAATTTACTCGGAAAATGGAAGTGATGGCCTCATCCAGTTGAATTTCTCCACATGAAGACATTTTTTCAGAGCTCTAAAAGGTGGAACTATTACTAGGCTTCGGTTTTGACCAAGACTATGCCAAGCTTCAGTATGTTAAGATTGAATAGAACTACCTACAACAGAAGTGGAATTTGATAGAGATTACCACCCGAGCGATGTTGTCCAAGCCACCCCAAGAGTCTATCACCATCGCACACCTTACCATTATGTCTTATGCAGGTGTTATAAAGGGTTATGTAACAAGACCCTAACACTTTGATTTTGTGATTTATTTTTTTGTATAAATATTACACATTCATTTTATTACTATTACATTGTAAATAGTTTTTATAGAAAAAATATTATTTTTACTAAATATTCAATTAAGAAATCTATTTTGATTAATTAATGAATTTTTGAATTAAATATTATTTTAAGGAAATATTGTTACAATAGTAATTTTTATTAAATATGAATGATCATATAATTTTTTACGAATATAGTTGTGATTTTTATCAAGTTTTGAAAGTAGTTTTTTGTCAAAACCCATGAATAACATTTTAGGATTCAAGTTGTCTAAATTATCTCACAGTGAATTTTTCATAATTTTCTAAGACTGTCAAATTTTGAGGTAAAAATTATATACCGTTTAATTATATAATGTGATTTATGACATAATAATGATAAAATAGTGATGTCATAAAATACTATAAATATGATTTTATTCAAATATATGTGTTAAATTTAAAATAATGTGATTTTATATTTTTTTGATTAATTTTATGGTGCCTTAGTTGACCCTTCAAAACTTATAAAACATTTTAACTATTAAAATGATTTCCTTGAGAGTGTGTCTCACCTCAACATAAGAAAGAATTATTTTTTAGGTTTTTTGTCCATTGACCATATAAAATATTTTTTTCCACTCCCCTTTGGAAAAAACCATGGGAAAAAATCATGGGTTGGTTTTAGGTTTTGATTAGTTTAATGTGTGGTGTCCAAAACCTAAATAATTATCAATTACCTCTCTTTTCCTATATAGACCCACCCAAGATCCCACTTCTATTACCTAAAAACCCTTTTATAATGTCCCTAATTTTCCCTACTATGTCTATTATTATTCCAAGGCTCCTAAATATCTCAATAATCCTTTATAAATCCCCTCCCATGCCTTTCATATCACACTTATAGGTAAGGGATATTCCATTTTCTTAAGGAATTCGGTGCCCCCATTTAGTCCCTTCTCAAACCCTGACCATATCCTGTCATTCCTGTAAGATAATTTATGATTGATGGTTCAGGATCTCATTGATGGCTACCCAAATCTCTAGATTTCAACCTCAGAGTTCACGGAAGCCTCCATGCTTCTAAAATTCACCCTGATTGCAAGGTTCAAACACAAAAAGCCATCAGTCGATTCCTTTGATAGGTTTTTCTTCGACACTTGGGATCTCCATGAGCGGGAAACGATGGGGTGGATTGATAATCATCATATTATTATCTGGTTCTCTTTATAGGAGGACCTCATTTTCACCTGGTCAAAGGCACACTGACATTGTAATGGATGTCAATTTTATTAATCTAGTGGTCATTCTATTTTCAAATGAATCAAGACTCGCCGTCCATGGTGATTTGGGTTAGTTTTCCTAACCATCCATTGCCATTTTAAAACCCCACAATTATCTGAATGCTCGGCAATCTACACGGTTGGTATCTTTGTTCGGATAACGGAACGACAGAAGTCTGTCAACCAGTTTGCCAAAGGATATTCCTGGATATGGATGTGTCTAGGGTCCCATTTGATTATATTAGGATTACAATTGGAGGAGAATATAGGTGTGAGTAGAGAGTAATCTACGAAATCTGGATAGATTTATATTTATCATGTAAGTGGTTGGGGCATGTTGCTGATTTCTGTCAACGGAGACCTGCATCATTGGCGGGCAGGGGCTTTGGCTCTCAAGTGATGTATGCTTGTCTTAGGGATCGACATGACACGACATGGATGAAGGTCAGTGGAAATGAAAAAATTCCACTAGTTTGTGAGACAACGAGATCGAGTCAGGATGTAGTGGGTGAAGAGGTTCGATTTAGGGGAAATTCATTGTGTCTAGTAGAGGAGTTGATAATAGATTATGAGGCAGAGGTCAACATTGTAGCGGGTATGGAGACCCTTTGAACTGGTGTCGAAACACACCAGGTTAACCCAATGGTGGAGGATGTGTTCAGCATGCTAAAAAGAGATCTGGGCAGTTCATATAGCTGTGGTGCACATGATGAAGGTGGATAATACCATCTAGATGAGAATCATGTGGAAGTCTAGAGGAAGGGGTAAAACAATCCTAGACTGGACGTCGAATGAAGGGAAGGTGGACATATCATGTTCGGTGGCTGAGAGGACATGGGTAGGCAGTGTGGATTTGAGAAATGGAAGTCAGGGGTCCAATATGGATGAGTATGTTCCAAACAAAGGTGGGAAGAAAGGGGGACCGACATAAATTTCCATGAGAAATAGGTTTGAATGATTTTTGAGAGGAGGGTTATGATTTTTCTATTCCAGGTGAGGGAGATGGAGTTGGTGTGATTGTTTCCAAAGTGAGTGTACACGAGCATTTTACAAATGAGGCTCTAAGACCGAAGAGCACTAGGGGTTCCAGGAGGTGGGAGGGGAAGAAAGTCTATTCTTCACTAACTCCTTCTATGAAGACTCTCTTGGAAAATATGATGTGTGATATGAGAATGACTATGGAGTCTTTGATCCATTTGAGGCCAGGGGATATGGATTGTTAGTCCTTAGTTCTGCATTTAGGATACGAAGAAGAAGTGATAGAACATGTCTTATTGCTCAACGCTACTGAGGAGGAGGCTGCTAGAATGATACGGAGGTTTCTATAGGTGTCATTTAATGAGGATAAATATTCATGGATGGACAAACATGACTCAATTTTGGTAGGGGGCTTTAACCATAGAAAGATCTGTTTTGAATAGTACATTCAGTCTTGTGAACAACTAGTGTTTGTTTTTGAGAAGAGGATATTGGAAGAAGAATACTTAAACATATCATCCTTAACATGGAAACTATTTAGGGAAACAAAATAGGGTAATATTAAATTTAATTTTAGCGACATAGTTTAAGATGGTGGTTTTGGTTGGCTTGGTGCGTGAATGGGTTGTGTGAGTTATGGTTGCTTCACGACATTTATTACCTATATTTTCAGTTCAGTTTATTCTTGTTTATAGCACTCTCTTGGACAACCTTAGGAACGATATTAGAGAATTAAGTATTTATTGATGAAGGACTCTTGGAATTGGATGCCTTATAAGGTATGGCATCACTATCAGTTATGTGTCTGTGCTTCTGCACTGGACTGCTTGTCGAGGGGTCCTCTGTTGTTGAAGGCTTGTTGTTGGAATACATACTTGGATGGGGTGTTCTGATAGTTTTCTTTGGTTGTATATGTTTTCTCTCTTTTCCCTTAATAATTGTTTTATAATAAAAAATTAATTTCCAGTCAGTCAGTTATGCACTATTATTTTCAATTACAAATGTTGAGGTATGATTTCTCAACTCTCATATACTTTCCTCATTATATTTTAATTATGTGATGACCATTTATCTATCATTAAATCCTCCAATGTACACCTATTACCATGATGAAATTTTCTTAAGAAATTTCTTCCTTCATCATTTTGTAAAAATTTCATTAAGTTGTTATATCATTTTGGTTTAAATTATAAATGTTGGGGTACGATTTTGCACTTCCCCTATACTACCCTCCATATTTTTGAATGATGATTGACCTCATTCCCTCTAATTAATGACTCCCATGTACACATGTTACTATACCAATATTCTGTAAGTAATTTTTCTATTCAAATTTACATTCAAGAAACTATTTTGTATTATAAATCTTAATTCCATTAAATATGTTTGGAAATGTATCTACATGAAACCCTAATTTTTACATTTTGATGTACAAATGATGAGACAACCCTTTATCTCTCATCTAAAATTTCTTATGAATTCTTATGTCATATCATTATGTTGCTGATATTGCCATGCGATTTTCCAATCCAAAGTCATTGTGTAGTGAATACCATTCCCATTTCTCTACTAGGGGTATTCAACTTTATTCACATTTATGTTTTGATTATAGAGTTTCATATATGAATTCCAAATTAATTTATCGTGCAATAAATGATAATGTTTTTTGAATCCATGTTATATGATCAATGTGGCACACTTATGTATGAATTGAAACGATTAATAATTGCATGCCCTGATAGCTCTCCAATGTATTAGGTAAAGATTAGTATCCTGATACGTTAAGTTCAGTGAAGGTTTACTCATACTAATTCAAGTTCAATGAGGTTTTATTCATTCTAATTTAAGTGAAATGACATTTTACTCACATTCCATAAGTAATGATCTTTTGATCATGCTAATATCATGTAAAATTCCATTGCCACATTTCCATGTTATGATAATCATGCTATATCATTCTTTTATGTTCATGTTTATCTTATTCCCCATTGATATGAATATTACTGAACATTTCCTATATTCTTCATGTCATTCATTTTTTACTCCCGTACTGGGATTTATTGCTCACCCTTTTCTTATGCATGTCCTTAGGTTATCCAATGCAATTTTAAGTACGATGGACTGTTTTGGTCATGTAAATGAAGTTTTCAATAAATATGTTGTACATTATGTTCTATATTGTTATATAATGTTCTTAATTTCCCAATGCACCATACCTCTTGATCCGTAGAGTTTTCATAAGTTCATGTTTATGTAATAAATCATGTTGATGTGTGTAATAAAGAGTAGGGTTATTATAATATAGATAGCTCTCTAAAATTGATCTGTGATAGGGTGCCATAACCTCCAATTTCAAAAGGATAACTTTCGAAAAACAACATTTAGAATCCACTAAAATAATTGTTAATAATTTTTTATACCCATTGGTTGTATGATTGAACCATATTTACTCTTGAAATTAATTAATCATAAGTTTCATAGGAACCACTAATCATTTTTTGCATTTTTTAATAGAATTATCTTATATATAATGAATAAAGGTAAATAAGAATAAAAAATGGAGTTCTTTTGAGAACCATGTAAGAATACTAAATATATATAAAACTCTATATGTCTAATATATGGATACACAATTTCTATTTCACGGTAATATCATATCAGATAAGTGAATATCTATATAACAAGAAATGACTGTAGATATTATCTTTTGGAAATCATCGTAGAAGATTTTTGTGATACACAACATATTTGGATTGATAGTTTACTATCAAAAATTTGTAAATGTTTTTCCCAACTCACATATCCTATGAAAACATTAAAAATAAAAGTAACACTATTTATAAAAAGCAACAATTATCAAAAATTATGTGAGTAGATCATGGATTAACTCACTTAGACACCTAGACTAATCTTAATGTAACCATGTGATGGATGTCTCGTCTTTTGTGATGCATCTAGAATTATTTTTGGACGTTCTGTCATATTAGAGGATTTAAATGACCCAATATTATCATATAGATTATTCATTAATAAATATTTTGTTAGAAGAGTTTTTTATAGGAAAATATAAAATAAAATTAAATCGTAATAGGTTAAAAATTAAATTTTATCATCGTAATATAGATATTAAATAAGAGATAATAAAATAAATTAACTGTATTATAAAATATACATATGAATAAAATCGCATAGATTGGAATAGTTAATCTGTATGGAGACCATTAGTTTGTAATAATAAGTTACATATCTTCAGTAGGATTTTCCATTGACCAAGGCCAAGTCGAACATGGGAAATTATATATTGAGTATATTTGTATAATAGAGAAGTTCAAGCATGGGGATATTTCTATAAGATCCACGTTAGATGAACTGCTACACAAAACTTATAAAAAATATTATTTTATTCATAGTTCTTAAAAATAGATTATAAGGTGTTATCTAATTAAATATTAAAATAATATAAAAATTTAATAATATATATATAATGACCTTTTATACTTTTAGAATAGTCATTTTTTTAATTCACATTATGATAAAAATTCATTCTTAAAAATTGTTATTTTATTTGATAGAACTAAACTTCTATTTATTTAATAATTTACACATATGTTAACCCTATATTAATATGTAATTAAAAGGAAAAATAATTTTTAATATACTAAAAGTTGTTTTCCTAAAAAAAATTCAATTTTATTTTATTGTTAGTCAGAATAAATTTATAAAATCTAAGATGTCTATTTGAAAAATAAAAATCCTTTTTGGATTTTACATGGTCATATATTTCTAATAGGTATTTTGAACATCTTTTTAAAAAGATGGAATTTAGGCGAATAGTGAAAATATTATTTTTAAAAATAAAATAAAATTTTGGCATTATTAGTATATAAGAATGATTTAAAAAATTATGAAATTTTTTTATAAAATTTAATCAATATATTATAATGGAATTTAAAATTAAAAAAATTATTATTCTAACATAAATTATTTTCCATTTTATTATTTAAGTGATATTTTTCTAAAAAAATTAATACATTATTCATTAGATGTTTTAAAATTTATTTTTATAATTTTAAAAAATGTAAAAAAAGTATATTTATTCCCTTAGTAAAAATTAATGACTCTGGAAAAACCGAATTATATAATATGTGCCATTTTTTTAGGAATCAAGGATAACTAACCTTATGGAAAATAAATTGTTGAGTTGAAACCGAAACATGTAAAAATGAGTATCCTAATAGGTAAAAAGACTAACATATTTAAAACATGCTTTTAAATTGTGTTTTGTTTATGTTGATCAGACTTATATTCTCTTTTAGCAATTATTTCTAAATATTTTACCTATGTTACCTAAGAGTGACCTACCATTATTCAATTTTCATATATTTTCTAAAATGATTCTCCTTTTAACTTATAAATCGAGAACTCCCCTAATCATATTCCATCATATAAGAAACCAACTATGTTTTTACAAAAATCCTTGCCACCCTGTCTTACACACTTACAGAATAATTAATATGGTTTTTCATCTCAAAATTTCCTCTCTTATATGTTCAACTCCCATTGCAGAGATGATGAACCATGTAGTAAGATATATATTTATAATAGTTATTTATACTTTCATTATTCATTATACGAGTTTCTTCTTTGTAATATTATTTTCACCATATAAAAATAATAACAGAATTATAATTTTTATACTTGCTTATTATTATATTTATGGTATGGTAATTAACCACATTTTCCATTTTACATTATAAAAAATGAAAACATGGATTGTTTATTTGTGAAAACTACCAGCTAAAAAAATAAAAATGTTTCATTTTTCTATAAAAATTTCATGGATGAATTTAGCTTATATTTGATGATTATATATGATAAATAAGTAATATATTTAATTAATATGGTTCTTTATTGGTAAATAATTAATTATATTTATAAGGTAGTCTATTATATCACTAATAACCAGAAACTTGTGAAACACTAATTTCGTCTTCAAAAAACATGGATAAAACATCTATATGATGATATTATAACATTAAATATATTTATTTAATATAAATTCTATTACCCTTAATATTTCTATAATTATGAATTTTTTATGAAAAAGGATGATCAAATATACTTTTATGAACCTAGATCCAAATGGTATATATAATTAAAACCCATTGTTGAAAAGATATTATAAAAATCTCGTAAATTAATAGAATTATAATTAATTAAATATATAAATGTAAATTTCTATGATAAATGATATTATATAATTTTATGATTTATTTTTATTTATGAAATACGAGGTTGTGATCATTCATTAAAAAAATGAATTAGGGTTAGGGACATGAAAAATTGAACTGTTATCTTTGATATATATAATTTCTTATTGAAATTATTTATTATATGAAATTATTTTCTGATTGATGTTATATATTTTTTTGTGATAAAAAATTAATTTTGAACCAACTCCATTTTCATGATTTTTTTCTTTTTCATAAAAAGTAAATTTTATGTAAACAAAATAGATACTATGATTTTTAGAATGTTGAGTACAAAATATTTTCAGAAAGGTATTTTTATGATCTCTTTTTCATTATCTTTAAATTATATATCTCTAATGGAGATATGTTTCATGTTTCATCCTATATTTGGTAGTATTATGTGATTATTTTGGGTGATTATGTAATTTTGGTATCGGGTGATTTAATTCATGACGTTATTATATGGTATTAATATTTTTAGGATACCCTTTTAATTACATGGGTTCTCTTAGAAAATTGAATGTTTTTAATATAAATGTTTTGAGAAACCAATTTTATTTCCTAGGATACATTATTATAAGGGAATTATTTTCATTTAGAGTTCATATAAATCCCATTTTATTTTAATTTGTTCTTTATAGTGGTAAAAGGGAATGATTTTTAAGTGGAAATGTAATTATGGATGAATGAGGGTGGGGTCCGATATCAGTATATAATGTATTATTTAAAATTTTATTTTTCATGAGATATATATTCATGAGAAAATTTTATTTTCTCTTATGAATCAACACTAATGGTGTGGCTCATAAAATTAATGTTCCCTATAATAATATTTGTTCCTCAGTAGAAGGAAGATTAATTACTATGAAATATTTCTCTCATGATTTAATGTTTGTGTGATATTATTCAGAGCCATGTTTTATTTATTATTTGTCAATTTTTATCACTTTTGGATTTGTGTTTTAATTCCAAATACATTGAGTCTCACAAATTCATTACTATTATCTATCACGATGTTATGATAATTCTCCCAAGATCATTTTTTTACTTAGTCTTATAATCCCATCCCTGATAAAATATTTATTTCTAACTTATTAAGTGTTTATGGTCCCAGATTTCTTATATTTTCAATCCCATGGTTATGGGGATTAGTTCAACTAATGATTTGTTTAGAAGCTGGTTATGTATGGTGAGATTACAGAGAAGTTACCTCAAGTATTATAAAATATGATGACAATGCAGCTAGTATCCAAATACTATAAACCTATTATGTAACATCCCAGGTAAATAAAGAATAATGAATTTTCATATTTATTAATATTTACGAATTAAATATTAATTTTATTTAAAAGGGGTTTCTATGTTCGATAGCGTACCCGATACGCAACGATGAGTTTCTTTGAAACTTACATAGCACACTAGTAATAAAATAATATTATTCTAAATGTTAGTTAATGAGTAGCCATTGTACTAGTGGGAATGGATAGAAATAACTAAAATATTATTATATATGTTTTTAAATGTTTATACATTTACCCAATAAAAGATAAAGGATTAAAATACGGAAAGAGTTCAATTTTAGGGCATATATACTCTAATTTTCACTAAAGGTTCACTTATCACCTTTTAATGGTGAACCATCATTAAATATAGTTTTGATAACTCTTATACTTTATTTTGGACCAAATATAACTCTTCTTTAGAATCGGGACATCAAAATTTACTTTGTGTAAATTTTTTGTACCTTTCTGATAAAGTTCATTTTTTTATGAATAGTGTAAAATGTTGTATTTTAATTCAAAACCTCTTTTTAATCTAAATTATTTATATTATTAGATTATTATTTTAATTGGTTTTAAAGTGAAATTAGAAAATATTTTTACCAGTTAATCCAATGGTGGTCATTGGAATCAATTTCACTTTGAAATTATACTTAAACTGGTGTCAATCTTTTGATACTTATTGTTTTGTAAAAACACGCTATTTTCTCTGGCAGCGGGAATTAATTATTAAATTAATTAATTTGACTTATATGTTTTGAATTTTGTAAAATGGACTTCATTTTTGAATTCGGAATATCAAATATAGCTTAGGGTGAATTTTTGGTAATTTTCTGAAAAACATCAATTTTTGATGAATAGTGAAACCACTAAGTGGTAATCAAGCAAACTGATTTTTCAGTTAAATGAAAGTTTACCACTAATGTGTATTGAATTTTGAAAATCCGACATACAAGTTGGTAATTAAGAAGTAAAATGTGGTTCAATGAGATTAAAATAATTTTTTGGTGAATAGTAACTTTTTTTCATTAATCGGGATTAGAGGTAATTAGTGTAGTTTAAGGTAAAAATGGTATTATAAGAATGTGAAAACACCATGACACTTGTCCTACACCTATTGGGTGAGTCATGGCCGACCGAGACAATCCATGGTCCAACTTGGGGACCCCATGGAGCCACTTTAGTTGGAAAATGACATTAATATATTTTTATTTAATGTTACAGTGAAAATGACACTAACATAAATTGTTTTACTAAAATAATTTTTGAGTGGGGTTATACAAGTCAAAGTTTTGATTATAAATAGTAATTGGAAAGATAAAAAGATTTCCTACATCATAGTATTTGTTTTATAATTTTTAGACATTAAATAAATTAAATTATATTTGACATAATAATGATGCTGTGATGACATCATTATTTGATGATTTAAATAAAATGGAAAGATAATGAAAAATCTAAAACCTACACATGTCCAAAACCAATTGGATGAGTGTATTTAGAACCCTTATCACCTTATCCACGAATTATATCAATGTGGGACCTTTTAAAACCGAAACACAATTTCAAATAAAGTAATATTTCTTTACTTTCCAAAAGTGCCCCTCCTCTCCTCTTATAAAAGGCCCCCACCTCTACCCCATTTCACACACTTCTCAAGCCTTTGGATCGGCCAACCCCTGCCCAATTACTCTCTCCACATCCTTATCCTCATCCTAGAGGATTACCTTTGGGCATAAGCCTTTCAAAGGAAGCCTTTAGGCTCAAATCAAAAGGGAGTTACACTTTTAAAGGTAATTCATTCTCTCTTGTTCATTTGTTTTATTTTGCTTCTCCAACCCTCTAAACTCTTTTTATTTACTTATTTTGTAACTACAACAGTATCTTAAATATACTAGGATGTTGTTATAATATTTCTTTGAGCTACACTCTCACACAACTACATCAAATGGTTAATGAACATACGGTTTCTGTGGATGGCGAAATTCTGCCTCCCGAAACGATGATTGTTCAATACTCATTTAACACCTTAAAGGGTGGCCATTATGATGTCACTATTTTTATATATGATATATAATATGTTTATGTTTTCTTTAAGCATCTGTATTTTTCATTTTTGTCATACCTTTATGGTTTCCATTATGGGTAAACACGATATCTTCATTTAAGGAAGTGCGGACTACCGCCCCCTAAAAGTGATGTGATTCGTTAATGCCATATGTGGGACGTTTAAAGGATGGATTTAAAGTTATTATATATGATGTTATACTGGAATTATAATATAACTCTATATAATTATTATTTCTTTCCATTAAATTATGAGATAGAAATGAAAGTAGCGTTCATGCGTACGTACGGCTTACCGTCTCCATGAACGGTGCATTTCATTTCTTATCCCCAAATGTAATGTACTATTAAAATTACATGTATATAATGTATATATATAATTAATGATATATCTAAATGATGAATATAATTCTGGAATTAAAATATACATACCTCTCATTTAGGTTTAATTCCACTAATATGACAAAGAAATGAAAGTAGCGTTCATGCGTACGTACGGCTTACCGTCTCCATGAATGGTGCATTTCATTTCTTACCTATAAATGATTATGTAATATTATAAATACATGTATATGCTGGATATATATGATATATATGATATCAAAATCAGGAATTTCATTCTGGATATAAAGTACTTTTGACCACACAAACAACATGTAATTGTAAGAAGTCAACTTTCGACTTAAGAACCAAATATTGACAAAACAAACATTATTAACTTATGTGGTTACATATTGTTTATAACATGGCAATAAGTAATATAAAAGGAATAATGAACTTTAAAAAGGTTCTTAATCAAGTATAAATTAACTCAAGTTTATTATTCAGGACGTTAAAGAACGATCGAGTCAAGTCAGACCCAAGGTAAGGGACTTCGTCTCAATCTCCTTTCATTGAGGCATATTTCATTTTATACACAACTTTCTTTTATACGGTGTATAAACTCCTTTGACTTTTACTTTTATACAAAAGGAATCTTTTTCTATGAAGCGTTTTACTAAACGACAAAAAGGAATGTTTTTTTAACGTACGCGGTGACAACGACCTTTTTCCGCCGCCGCGTGTATTATTTGATCTTTGGCTTACTCAACAAGCCGTAATGTTTTTAAAATAAAATAATTACCATATACTCTTTTATGTATTTTGGTATTGAAAATGGTTTTGATAAATGATTCTATTATGTCAAGATATTTATGATATATTGTGATTGAATAGTGGAAATGTTATCATTCCTTTATATTTTTTTTATGTTTTATGATTTTATATTGGTACTTGGAAATTTTAACGGGTGGTTACGTTATAAAACATATGACGGGTGGTGCCGTGAATACCAGGACGGGAGGTTACGTTATAACCTCCAATGCATTGGGTATGGAAGTCGGCCGTATGGCTATTCCATTAAATATGTATGGAAATTGGCCGTACGGCTATTCCATTAAGTGATATGTGTGGAAGTCAACCGTATGGTTATTCCACTTAAGTATGTTCATGTCCCAAGTTACCTTTATATATTCTATGTGTTCTTTATATGGGTTTTATGGTAATCCTTTGGTTACAAAAAGGTAAGTAATGATACATTATTCAGTGAAGATTTTTTTTACTACTTCATGAAGGTGAAGGTATTACTTTGATATAGTATACATGGTTTACTTGATGTTTGAAAAAATAACAGTTTTCATTATTTTTGTATCCCTTACTGAGCTTTTTATGCTCACCCCAAGTTTTTCGAAATGTTTTTCACAGGACTTAAAGTGGAATAAGGTCAAGGATGGGATCAAGGGAATTTCATGCTATCTAAAACATGGAATCTAGACATCTTTCTTTTTAAGATTTTTTATTTTATGGAGACTTAGTAGAAGTGTCTACTTTGTAATCTTTTAAGATGTAATAGTTATGTTCTAATTCTCAAAAACTCTAAACCTGAAAAAATCCTCAATGTGAATTATTCATTTAATTCAATATTAAGTAAGGTTTAAGGCTGGGGCCTTATATATTAGTACATGAGATATTATAATTTATTTAATTTAATGTTTTAAAAAATTTATAGGATTTAAAACAAAATTAGTTTTATAATTGTGTCACTATACATCATATCAGAGAAATTGATTAGTTACCATTATATGTTAGTGAAAATATTTTGAAAATTAATGTTATAAAACCTTAGTTAAACCATAGTGATTAGTCTAAGGGTATAATGATATCCTGAAATATTAGTGAAGACTTCACTATATGGTTTTCCATTGAAACAAATCTCTATATAAAACAAAATGTGGATTTTGTCTCCTAAATTTTTTTACCAATTGGTAATAACCCTGAAAGCAAAAATTTGGTATTAAACAAATCTGTAATTGAAGCAGGGAAAAGTAACCTAACTTCACACCTAGTATTAAACTCCCATGGTATATTCTTGGGAATGTCATATTATCTTTATAAACTACTACTAATTAATGATTTCATAGTTACTTTGATTGGTTGGATTGTAAAAAATAAGATAACCCAACCTAATGTAACCTGGGTCAAACTAAAATTTACATAGATAGAACTAAAGGAAGTAAGGGGAAATTTAAAAATGTAAATGATTTTGAAATTTCTTGTTAAAATTCCTTTTAAGATTATAAAAATATCCCCACAGTATTAATGTCTAATCATTCTTGTCTACCCTTTTGGATTCAGTAATGGATGGAATAATAAGGAACCCTATGTTTAAGGGACAATGCGATGATTACCTAAATTAATAACCCATCATAATAATAGTTTGAATGAGAAAAATATCATTATTCTAGAAAAATAGTCCTGAAATAGTATTAAAAATTTGAATAAATATGAATTCTCAAAAACACTATAGAAAATATGGATGGTCTCTCATAATTGATCATGCGATGAAGATGAAGGGAATAATGTTCAATTTCTTATATGCCAAAAATGTGGAATGTATCCTCAAGGGATCTTCGCTAAAGGTAATAGGATATGATTAACTTATAGGAGAGGGGGTCATTTAGGATTGAACCATTATAGAAAAATGTATAAGTTTTTTAGAATAATGGGAGTGTAAAATATGAATCAAAATACACCAATAATAGTCCAATGTCCTATTTGGGGAAACATGGACATTATCAAAGTTATTTTAACAATCTAAAGGATGATAATGATTTTAGGTTTGAATTACCATGATAACAAAGGGAACATGGTGGATTCTCTTCAATTACTATCGGTGAGGTCTATTTTGATATCTAAATACTCCAATTTAGAATTGTAGATATAATACTCTTATTATTGATAATGTAATTTGATTATATTTTTTCATATGTTTACCATAGTGATGTTTTTTATCAAATAAAATATCAATTTATATGAAAATTTTAAAAAAATTAGTATTTTATAATTTTTTAAATCTTATTATGGGTCCCATAAAAGAATTTTGTTAAAAAGAAAAAATATATACCCATAGAATCAATAATAGTAAACTATATATGAAATTGACATTTCATATTTCATACTATCCATTAATCATCTATAAATCCAACGACGAAAATGAGATTTCTCAAAAAATCTATATTATTGGATTTATGATGCAAAACAGTAAGGTGTGTTTTTATCATGTGATTTAAAATAAATAATATTAGTATTGGACAATAATGGGAGAAAATGAAATATTTTCTATGTTTATAACACATTAAAAAGTAAAGTGTGATTAAAGTCTATCATTTTGAGAGCCTCAGATAGTTTTAATAGAATGAAATTATTATAACAGCGAGGAAAATCATTCCAAGGAGGAGAATGTAATAAATTGACACGTCATTATATATTATGTTAAGATTTTGTTTCAAATGAAAAACCAAACTAAAACAAAACTGTGATAGATTGAAATTATATATTAAAATTATAATATAACTGTTAAATTTTTGGAAAATAAAATAATTAGGCATATAAAAAACCTATGTAGTAATGAAATAGAATAAAATAGTGGAAGTATTCTTTATAAATCTTTTTTTACAAACTCATATGGTTTGTATATTCTCTTTTGTTTTCAATTGACCAATAAAAAGTCAAACATGAGAAAATATCGTTTGAGAGAAATCATATATAGAAGAAAGTAAAGATCATAGTAATTACAAAAATATACATGCTACCTAAATTACCACTTGAAACTACCACACTATCTTGACAAATGATTTGGTAAAATGAAAAGATAATAGGTGGCCAAATAAATAATAATAATTATTTAATCTGAAATTAATAAAATATTTTCTATTATAGTTATATCATTAATTTTTATTCTTTTAAAAATGAAATTTTTCATAATATCACATGATAATTGAAAATATGTTTTCCAAAAAATAGAATTCTATTTTATGAAAGAATATTTATTTCAGTTGAATAATAATAAGATATATTAATAGCAGATTAATTAGTAATTTATTAAAAACATAAATGTTAATAAACTAAAATATTTTTTCCTATATAAAAAATATTGACAATATTTTTTGTTTTTTATGAAAAATATCATTTAAAAAATTAAGTTTTGAATGAAAAAAAATAAAATTTTTAATTAATCACGTTCATATTAGCTTAATATGAATTTTTCAAATTTGTTCTGAAAGATTAATTTTTCTAAGAATAGTAAAAAATACCAATTTTTCTAATAACATTACATTATGACATTATGAGTATACATATATGAATTTAAAATTTTTATAACATTTTATAATACCAAATATTTAATTTTTAATGGATTTTATAATTTTAATATTTTTTCATATTAATTTATAAACCCATATTTGAAAATTTTTAATTCACATTATAATTTCAAAAAATGTATTTAATATATTATACATTCACTATTTAAAAATTAATTTATATCATTTTTAAAAATATAATAAAAAAAGTTTTAATATTTGAAACCATTAAGTCCATATTATATAATAGAGTCCATTTTATATTTCAACAAAAAATATAAATTACCTAGTGAAAAAGTAGGTAATATAATAAAAAATGGTAATAATTAGTTACCTAATAGGTAAAGGGAATAAAAATGTTAAAAGAATATTTTTAATCTACTATTGGAAGTATAAAATAACATTATCTCCTTTAAAATCTATTATTTCTCAATTTTGGAGCCACATTCTTTAAGATTAAATTCCAATTATCGAAATGTTTTTGGTGTTAAATAATTCCTATTTTTTCACATACAAAAAGGGACCTCCTATCGTCATTAATATTAAAACCATAACCCCTTTTGTTTGGTAAAGATCAACCCAAAAATATATTACACACTCTTGTATATCTTAAATAGGTTCTATTATTCTCAAAATACCATCCTTCAATGGTTTATCCCCATTCCTAAAGAGATAACCCAAGTAATGAGGTATAAATTTATTAATCGTTCTCCATCATTCCATATTTTTGATATACGAACTCTTTCAACCTAAAATACCCTATCACTATACATTAAATATAACATAATTATCCTAATAATATATTTTTGTTTTTATAATTGTTAAAGAATCATTAAACACATTTTCCATTTTACATTATGACAAAACATGAACTGTGCATGTGCACAATTTAATACCTTTATAAAAAATGAATTTTTCACTATCACTATAAAATATGTTTTTATATCTTATTTGATTCATATATAGGATATATATAATTAATTTATATCACTAGTATTATCTTCTATGTAATAAAATAATTATTTTTATAGGGTAATCCATCGATATCTTTAAATAACATAAAACAAATTCAACACCTATTTTGTCTTCTGGAAACATGACTAAAACTACCACACAATAAAATTATAAAATTATAAAATTATAAGTCTTTATGAAATAAAAAATATAGAACCATTATTGGTTGTTATGTGATATCACTTTTTTGAAAAAAATTACCATCACTACTTTTATGAACCTAGTTCAAAATAGTAAATATTATTACCACACAATGTTGAAAAGTGATTACAAAAATATAATACATGAAAATAATTGTTATTAATGATGAGTATAAATATAAATGTATATGAAAAATGATACAAAGTTGGCAATTAGTATATTTATCTTCATGGTAGAGGTTGTTAAATAAATTTTGTGGAAATAAAAAATAATGGAAGGAGACTTGGTAAAACAAAATGTTATCTTTCAGTTATATAATTTCATATAGAACCTTTTTTTCCACAACATTCCATTGTGAATGTAGTTTTATTTATTTATAATTTTTTATTAACCGAATAAATTTTTAAGATTTATATTATTTTAATTTTTCATAAAAACTTAATTAATTTTAAAAGTGTATCTTATATGTGAATTTTAGAATAATTAACAAAAAATGTTTTCAAAAATATATTTTCATGATATGGTTATTATTATATTCAAATGATCAATCGCCAATGGTTCCATGTTTCATGTTTCAACCAATATTTTCTTATATTATGTGATTTTTTTGGGTGATCAGGTTTTTAGTAATAATTTATTTAATTGATGTTGTTTTTTAATTATTTAGATGTTTTATAATAACCATTTGATTTAAAAGGGTTATTTATGAAAATATAATGATTTGTATATAGATTGTTTATTAAACAAATCATATTTATATGGGAGAATTATAAAAAGATAATTATTTTTTATTTGTAGTTATATGAAAACCATTTTATTTCCATGAATTATTTGTGATATGAAAAGTGAATTATTTTTATGTTGAAAAAATAAGTAAAGATTAATGATAGTTGATATTGTATGTCTCCCTTGAATTAATTGGTTACAATACTATATCACAAAAGTTACATATTTTAGGGTACATTTTTATTTCACCTAAAAATGGGCTCTGAGGGTGTGGTTCATGAATGTAATATCTCTCTATGATAAAGAATGTACATATTTTAAAGGATAATTATTTATTATGATGTTTTTATCTCAAGATTTAATGTTGCTGTTAAATGGTTTAAATCCATTTTATAGTTATTATACATCCTGGTTGATATTTTTTGGATTTAGATTAATATTCCTTGTTCTTTGAATTTGACTTATGACTTATTGTTATTACTCATGATGTTATGATATTTATCTTATGTTCATATTTTCACTTATTTTTATTAACCCATGTATGATAAATTGTTTACAAACTGCATATATAGTATTTTATTATACCACTTTCTTATTTTTATATTTCACATGTTATGAGTATCTGTCTTACAATGAGATTTCATGAAGATGGATTAGTATTGTTTTTTATAAATGATTTCATCCCAAGTAATTAAAATTAATATTCTTATATAGTTCATCTATGAATAAACTAAACATATAAATCCCAAAGAAAATTTTATTAATTAAATATATTCTTTAAAATTAGTTAAGTGATAGAAAATAAACCATTTTTATCGTGTGTGTCAATTGGGATCATTTAACAGTATATGCATCACAACAATTGAGATAATATGAATTTAATTACATAAAAAATAACATGGAATATGGTTTAATATCAAATAAACTAAAAATTAGTGACATTGTTTTATTGCATAGAAATTTCCATTGTATATTAACTATAAAATATTAAAACATATCTTTTCACAAATAGATTTGAACCTGAGACAATGAAGATGGATGGAGTATCTCTAAATGTTTAAATATTACATTGTCAAGAAATATATAAAATGGAATTATATTTATAATGATCCAATCTAGAAATAATATAAAAAATTAGGAAGGAAAACTCATTCTTAGTGGATAATTTATGAGCATATTTTCTTATATTCACTTGGATTACACTATGTGGAATTATAAATCTATATTTTGATCATTGACTCTTATTCTTGATTTGGATGAGTAGTTCAATGATGTACAATGTCACGATATTTATTTCCATATAATAAGGTAAATACTTAATTATAGGGATAATAATAATATACTAAAAAATATGAGAACATGATGCTCCATTTTTGAAATATGAAAGTGGATTCGATGAATTTTAACGAAATTATTCTTTAATCTTGTCACCATTATAAATGATAAATTTGTAAAATCATTAAAAATATGAATATGAAATTATGGAAAAAATCTTATTGGTCAATTAAAGAATGAAGAGTGGTTGATTATGTTATGAAATACCTTACCTTCCAACATGTCAAGGTCAAGAATCAAAAATCTCTGAGATTTTTACAATCAGTGACAATACCAATCATGATATAGGAATTGATTTCCACTTATTTTTCTTATAAAATTCAATAATTTTCTATATACGAACCATTATTGTTTTTTAATTAATCATCTTTCCTTTTTTCGAATATATTAATTTGGTTAAATAGTGTGTATTTTTTGATTGAAACTAAATATTTATGGAGGGTTTTTAGCTTTGTGGTGTTGTTTCATGGTTTGAAAAACAATGTTCCCTTCCCCATCAAATCATGCAACCCCAGGAAGAGGGAGATTTCATGGTTGGTTCATGGTTTGTAAAAATATATTCCCTATTAATAGTAATTGTACTACCCATAAGAGGAGGCACATGTTTAGGCACACATTTAGGTAAAACTATGTGCCACATAGAGGAAACCATGCACGTAGTAAAATAAATCCCTAAAAACTCATTAAAATATTCCTAAACCCCACATATTATATCCCAAAACAGCTCAGAACAATACATTATCACTTCAATCATTTTTTGAGTCTCCTAGATGGATTTTTAAATTCTCTTGAATATCGTTGTTGTTTAATTAAAGATAGATTTTATAGATCTGCACTTTTCCTAGAAAGATATCTAATATTGATATGTTTCATCTTTATCTCCAATATTTCTCTCATCATTTGAAGTAACGTTTTCATCCATTGGTGATGGATATTGATCTTCATTTTGATATATTTTAGTATACTCAATTTTGGTTATAGTTTTTTGATATTGTTGTCATTATTCATTGTGCAATTTAATGTTTTGTAGCAATTTTTGGATTTATGATGGTGAATTACAATCAAGTATCTTGAGGAAGGTGGTCTTTTGTTTATTTCCCAAAATTATTGATTTAAATTATGTTTATGATATTATGAAATTAGTATTTCATGTTTATCAATTTCATCAAGAATTGAATTAATTAATTTAGTTAATTAATGAATGTTCGATTGTATTTTTGATTGAATAATGGGGATATGAAATTGGTCAATTAATGGAAATGTGTAATTTTTCAATAAATGGAGTTGTGTAATTGGTAAATTTATTAGATTTTTTAATTTATTGATCAATTGAAAAATTCATTTATTGATTAATGGTATTAAAGGTATGTTTTTTTAATCATGAGGGGACAATGATTTATATTATTAAAGGATGTTAAATGTTTTAACAACAATTTCTTCAAATTATTCCATTAGAAAAAAAGTTATAGATATTGATTTGTATGTTAATTGAAGTGGGATTCCACTATGTTGAAGGTTGGTGATAGGGTTATTGATGATTAACCTAGTTAAATATGATTTATGTGAAATACATAGTTGTTTGAAAAATGGGTTGTGGGATAGAAACAAATTCATAAAATATACAAGGGGTAATATAAATGGTGTTATATACCAAAGTAGATTCATGTGATAAATTAGTGAGGGGAACAAAAAGAATCTTCAAAAACCCATGTGTTGTGAATGTGAAAAATGATCAAGTGGTATAAAATTATGCTTAATAATCGCACTTTTGATTGATTGATATTTAGGTTTTGGGGCATTGACTGATGTTTCTAATATACATGGGGTCCTAGCCATGGTTTTCTCGTCCCATGATCATGGAATTGGAGTATTGTTTCAATTAAATGTAATTAATAAATTTATATTTAATGATAAATGAAAACCCATTCTTATAATGATATGTGATTACCAATATATGATATGATTCAGAATCTGACATGGGTAGCATCGGGTATTTAGGGAATATGTGTCCTCATGATCTTGGGTAATTATGTAGTTAATTAAAGAATAATGATAAATGATAAATGTTTACCTTATTAAATATTGATATTTCTACTATTTCATAAATTATTGTAGTCTAGATATTGTTTTCACACCATTTGTGGTGTCCTAATGACTTATACACACACCATACTCATGATTCTATATTAATACCCTAATACAATTCATTGTTTTAATACATTATAAGATAAGGATCACTATGTTAGATGGTTTATTTAGGATGTAGCATAGTGTAGGGAACCAAACATGGTTTCAAGAACCACTTTGAGTTGTCGATACCAGTTTTTTCAGTCATTCTTTAGGAAGTTCACACATACTACATAATGGAATATTTACTAATTTAGGTTGTAAATTATTTGTCTTTTTTTCGTTCATCATGTGATACTAGTATTTTGTTGATTATCGCATGATTTTGGTTATTGGTTATTTTCATGTGGTTATTACTATTCTATTTCACATATTGCATTACTCTCATAATAAGGATATAGTCTCCCCATGTTTCTATTAGAAACTCACTGCTTGTCGAAATACTTTGGAGTATGGAGAGGCTATCTTCATGTCATGAAATAGTTTATATTTGGTAACTAGTAGGTAAAATATTTTCAGAATATTAAAAAGTGGTGTTAGAGCCTAATTTTTTTTTCTTATCTTATGCATTACTATTTCAGAAATTTGGGTTGGAGAGTAGAAAGAGTCGGTCCATGGTAATCCGCTTGTGCATGGGAGTATCTAAGCTATGTATGGGGGGAAACCTGAGTACCTAGGGTATGATTGCTATTATTGATTTTGGTTGTTATAGTTGGATGAAATTTCACCTTGGGAGATGAACATGTTGTCTGATGTTATTATTGTTTTAAACTTTTGTGTGATTTTATTGGTTCCCCTATATGGAATGAGAGTTGAACAAACATTTATCATTTTTGGAACTCAAAAAATAGTGTGACATGAATCATTTTAGGCATGCATGGAAAACCAGGATCAGGGAGTGTTTCTTAAATTGAAATATTTCTTCATTGTCTATGTGATTGAACTAAAATAGTTTCTTAAATGAAATTGGAAAATTGTAAAAGATGTATAATGTAGTAATTTGAAGGTGATAATTGGATGTCTATTGAGAATCATAAAATGATACTATACTAGCCCTTAGATTACTATGAACTAGATTGTAGAGGTTAGGGGTAGTGATAGTTCTTCAATATTGACATTGTGGGGGGAATATGAGGGATGATTTGTTATATAATTTTGTGAATACCTCTTACTTTAATTTTTTAATTTTTTGTAATGTGTTTTAGGATATGTGTTTGGAATTTCTGATATATGAATCCACAAAAAATATTATTGATATTAGTACATGAGGATATGGCTAGAAACGATCCTCTAGTAGGGAAGCAGAAGCACCGATAGTGCCTGGTGAGGGAGACAAAGAGAAGTTATATGAAAACATCTCTTGCTTCCTAATGTTTATGTAATGAGACCTATGATGGGTTCTCAAGAGTTTTATGACCAAAAATTTGAGTTTTAGCTACAAAAACCTATGAAATTTATTTGATAGGGAGAACCTAAGGCATCTGAGTTCTTTATTTAGTCTATCCAAATGATTCTTGAACACATGGAGACTCTAGGTGAGAATACAGTCCGGCAAGATTATTATATGTTATTTGGCCAAAAGAATGGTTGATGGGACATCAATAACAATGGTTGATAACTATTGAATATGGAGTGAAAGGATATTCACAAGATTTTCTTGGAGAAAATTTATCTTGTGATTCTTATGTGGGAGAGAGAATATGAGTTTATGAGGTTGACGCATAAGAGTATGTTTTTCCTAGACTATTATTTTAACTTTAATGCTATATAGTGGTTTTCCCAAGAATTGGATGAAGATGAGGCTACAATAGTGAAATAGTTTCAATCAGATATTAATTGTGAAATTAAGTCCAAGGCTAATATATTTTAGCAGAAAATGTTTTCAGAAGTGGAAAATAAGGCTCCCATATCTGAGGGGATGTTGAAGGAGCCTTCCAGTGGAAGAAATGTAGTTTCTATTAGATAAATATGAGGTACATCTTATGATGTCTGTAAATTTTACTATTATAATTTCAGTTATGGTGGTAGTGAAAAGAGTGACCAGGGGGAAGTGTCAGTCACATATAATTTTACCCGAGTGACATATCCGCAGTGCAGTAGGGCATGTCATTTTCGTATTCATTTTTCTTGACACCTTATAGTGTTTCCATATTGTGGAATGATTGGATATCTAAATTTGTTTTGTAGCAACATATGATTGATGTGCATTTATTGGGATTCTAGAAAAAACTTGATTTTTGTAAGGGGTATTATAACCCATATCTATTTGGAAAATAAAGCTCTACTAGTCTTAGTGGTCGAGGTTGTGGATGAGGTGCTTCGGGGAATGAGAGACTGTATCAATAGAGGGGTGCAACATATGGGACATAGACTTTTTCATAGATAAGAGAGTCATGATAGTTTCATGTAGTTTATCATAATATTTTGAATAGCAAGGATATGACATAAATAGTTACATGTATTATTATTCTATCTTCCATGCTTTCTAAGGACTTATTTGAAATTTTTTCCTCTCATAATTTTATATATTCACCACTTCTGAATGGGTTATGCTAGGTAGTGGATTTTTTTACTAGAGTTTTGATGATTTAAATAAATTTTGGGGTATATTCTAGATAAATATATTTTTAATGTGGTGTTCTATTGAGTGTGGAGAGTATCATTTTGTATGGGATCTCTACATACATAATCATTAAGGATTTGACATAGTTTTGGTTATGGCCTGGTTAGTAGTGTATCGATTCCACATTTATTGTTTCCACAAGAGAGTAAACATTACATCCCCTAAGGGTTAACATTATACATAATGAGGATAATGGGATATCTAGGAGGGCTGTATAAGGATAGATCATTATAAACTGATGGAGCTCACTACCCATGTAGCAAGTCTATTACTGAAAAATATGGGTTTCAAACAACATTTGTTTCAACATGTATTTGACCATTTCTAGAACGTGTTTTTAAGTTATTTCATATGGATTCCACTAGAGAGGGATGTGGAATTTAGTATTGTTCTCATGCCTAGATCTATACCATTTTCCACTCCTACTTATAGAATACAACTAACAGATATTCAAGATATCAAGAGTTGTCTAGAAGATTCGATGGATATGAGATTTATCTTCCAAGTACATCACATTGGGGTTATAATATTTTATTAATAAAGGCATATGGTATTTTTTGATTTTGTGTTTATTATTGGAAGTGTAACCAGATAAGAGTGGAGAAATGATATCCTATTTCATGTATCGATGTCATGTTTGACCTGTTGTAGTTATCTTGTGTTCTATTTATGATTGACTTGAGACTGGGTTCTCATAAATTAATAGTTCAACATTTAGACATACTATAATCTAATTTCAAGAGAAGTTATTGACTTTATGAGTCCTTTTTGATGTCGTGTATACTGATAAATGCTATAACAGTTTCTATGGACATGATGAAATAAAACATCCACTCAAACCATAATTAGTATGTGTTAGTGTTTTTTGATCAAATATTGGTGTACTACATGACTCATGGTGATGATTCACAGTATCTAGACATGATCCTAAGTACATGAAGAGATAATCATCTATACACCATGAAATTGAAGTGAATGTTTTTGATCGATCAGGTACAGTTCTTTGGTCATAACACCAAATATGAAGGTATTTTAGTGGACTTAGTGATGGTATATGAGACTTTGTCATGTGAGTAGCCTAATAGTATTTTATATAACCATATAATACCTGGATTAATTGTATCTTATATGTGTTTTATGAATTAAATTTTTGACGTGGCTATACCTAATTCAGGATTGACTATGTATGAGATAATTTTTGAATTGTTGGAATCATGTGAGAATACTATTCAAGAGTTAATGTAGTACTAGATAGTGACACTAATCATGATCCTACCCAATCCATGAGAGGAGACTATATTATTGTGTGATGCATCATGAGTGAGGCATGGATTAGTGTTGATACCTGGTGATTGAGTTGTAGCATATGGGTATTGGATGTTGATTCCAGATGAACAAAATTACCCTATGTATGTCCTCAAATTATCTATATATTTTTCTTCCTTGATGTGTTGGCAGAATTATTAGTTGGGTGAAAATTTTACATTGTATAACTATTATAAGAGCTTAATGTATATATTTTTAGTGATATTTGAATCTATGGTAGCATAGATGGGTTGAGTATATGCAGCCATTTGATTTTGAGGGAGAATATATGCTCGTGAAAGGAAACAATGTAGATGACATATTATGCTTGAAAAATCATACTCAAGTAGTTAAAGAGTCTATTTTTGAGTGGGAAGATGATGAATTTCCTAGATGAGATGCATGTTGTGGTTCATGAGGTCAAGGAGATGATGTATTTTGTATTGGTTTTTATATGGTCTACACTTTTGAGCTAGATTAGGGAAATGATATTTTATGATCTATAATGTCTGTCCTTAAGGGAAATCTTTGAAGGTGGCGAATCACCTTAAGATCAGACCATAGATGAAGTTGTGATTGCGTATGTTAGAAAGAAGTTTATTTTTCTTATGAGTATACGAGTGGAGCTGATACATGAATTTTATCCCTACATGTTGTGGTATATTTGAGTTTAACCAAAATGTATCAAGAAATATGTCAATAGTATTGGTGGCCACACATAAAATAGGAGAAAACCCAGTCTGTGAGTTGATGTGACACCTATAAACTAGAGAAGTCCGAGCATCAATGATTTTGTCGTTTATGACCCCCAATTTCTATTAAGAATAGAAGTGGGATGATGCTACCATATATGTTTTGGTAGTTCCCTCATGGAAACCTTTGAAGAATGATGCAATTTGGTTGATTGTGGTTTGATTGTAGAAGGCATCACATTTTATTCCAATAACAGAGACTTTATCAGTAAATCAGTTGGGAGACATGTAGGTTGGGGAGATAGTACATCTATATGGCGTACCACAGTGTATGATTTAGATTTTTACTCATGTTTTACTTCACACATTGGGAATGGTGTGTCAAAGGAGCTTGGTAAAAAAGTATGATTGATTGCATCTTTCCACACATCGATTAATGGAAAATTAGAATGAAATATTAATGAATTTGGGGATATTCTACGATAATCCATTATTTACAATTGTGGGTTTTGGTAGAAAAAGCTTTAACTATTTGATTTTATAAATATAAATACATTTTAGTTTACAATTTAGATGGAACCATATGAGGCTATTTATAGAAGGGCATGTTGATTACCTCTTTGTTGGATGAAGACATTAGAATCCGAGTTGTTGGAATGGGTTCTTGTGCAAGAGAGGTTGAAGTAGGTTTAGTTGATTCAGAAATGTTTATTTGTAGATCAAAGTAGGTAAATGTCAAATTTTAATAGATGTTGATGACACACATAGTTTACATTGGGTGATCAGAAATTTCTTTGGGGTTCAAATATATTGATTCACTGTAGGATTAAGAGGAAAGGCATGTTTGTAATAAGGTTTCTTTGGACCATTTGTGGTTAGGGACATATTTAATATAGTGGCTTGTTGATTGGATCTAAAATAGAGGTATAGTTCTATTCATGACATTTTTAATGTATCACAACATTGGTCGTATCACCCCAAATAATATCATGCGATCAATGTAGATGATATTTATTTTGAGACCAATACATCTTTTGAGGAAAATCCGTTACGTGTGTTAGATCACAATGGAAAAGAAATGTGGGAGAAGACCATACTGATAGTTCAAATATTGTGGGAACATGGTCATGTTCAGGAGGTAAGTTGGATTATTAAGTAGATATGTGGGCTCACTGGCTTAATTTATTTTCCATGGAATTTTAGTAATGTTGGGAAGTATAGATCAAGGAAGATATATTATAATGTGGAGATATAATAAGATATTGACCTTATATAGAGCTGAATCATGCTCATTTTTCACGTACTCATTTTCACTTATTTTACTATATCATTTTTTTTGTTTTACATTGGGGAGATTTTTTGGTGAAACTAGAGGTTTTTAGGGGGTTTTGACAGTTCATTTTTTGTGCATGATTTTCTTAAACCATGTGCCATACCCAAACTAACCGTGAAACCTCAAACATATGAAGTTTTCAATGTTTCCATATGTTTTAGAAGACCATGTTCCCTATTAGTAATAACCATTCAACCCCATGGATGAGGTTCCTGGTTAGGTAAAAATATGAGCCCCATATATGACACCATGCCTGTTGAAAAATAAACTCTAAAAATTCATAATAAATTTTACAAACCCCCATATTATATCCTTAAATACCATAGGTTAACCCTAATTCATTTCACTCATTTTGAAGGCTCCCTAACGGATTCAAGGGCTTACAAACTATATTCTTGAAAAATTAAAGATCAATTTTTCAGATATGTACCTCTTATAGTAAGAGATATCATCCAGATTAGTTCCTCTATCTCTCCCATATTTCTCTTATATTTTTTAAGTATGTCTTTCTCTATTAGTAATGTATCAAGATATAAGTTTTTATTGATATTAATTCAATAAATATTGGATCCTGGTTTTAGATCATTATCTTTTTCTTTATTAAGTAATTTAACATTCAATTTCAATATAGGGATTTCTATTGGTGAGAATCTATCAATGATCTTGAGGTAGATAGTCTATGATTCAACTCCCAATGTCATGATTTCAATTACTAGTATAAAAATTTTGAAATCACTATCACACATTTTTCAATTTAATTATGAATTGTATTATTTAATTTGGGTAATTGATTAATTGATTATGGAATTGATATGTTAATGGGGTTAGTAAAATAGTAAATTAATGGAATTAAGAAATTGGTAAATTAATGGAATTGTGTAATTGGTCAATTTATGGGATTTTGGAATTTATTGATTAATTTAATGATGAATTTATTGTTAAATGGGAATTAAGTGATTTTTTTCTGAACCATTAATGTTTATTGAATTATATTACTAATGGCGGATAAATGGTTTAATAGAGATTTTTCGGATTATTCCATGTGAATTAAAGTGAAAAATCTTGATTTTTGTTTTAATTATAGTCATATGACATGATGGGGAATTTTTATGAGAGAGTTAATGATAATTACCCTTGTTAAATGTTATATATATATAAAATGTGTAATTTTGTAATAATGAACTGGTTAGATACAAATATATGATTTAAATACCCATGAGTTGCTAGACATAAAACTATAGAACAAAATGAATGAATTTCCTAAATGAGTATGGGACACATACTAACACTTCAAGATACTACATGTGATGTGTGTGATAATTTTTTTTGGACAATGACTTATGCTTAAAAATACAACATCTGATTTATCAATATATGAGTTGTGGGACATGGAAGGATGATTCAAATACAAATGGGGTCCTTTAAAAGGATTTATAGATCAAAATTTTTGTAATTGGAATATGGTTCCATGTGGTTAGAATTATGACATTTAAATTGAATGATAAATTAAATCCTAATATTTTATTTAACTATTTTTACCTATGTGATATGGTTCAGACCCTGACATTGGATGAAGCAAGTATTGAGGGATTATCTATCACTGTGAACCTAATTAATTATTTATATAATTAAATAATATTGAAATTTGATAACTACCTAACGTATTTTACATTTTTATTTATAAAACTGCATAAAATTTTATAGACTAGATATTTTTTGAGAAAATATTGGTGGTGGACTATTTAGTTGTACTCACGAACTACAATGTTTTCCTGATTAGTACCCAAATATAATACATGGTTTCAATAAAGGATAAGTGAAGGATCACAATGTTATATGGATTATTTCTAATGGATCACGGAGGAAATAACCATACATGGTTTTATAAAAATCGTGCAATTTCCAATGTATTTATTTTTTGGTTTTTCATTTGACACTTATCACATAATACAGAATGTAATGTTTTGAACTTTAGTGTGGAAATTTATTTTAGTTTTCATTCATCAGTTGATACTGGTCTATTATTTATAATTGTAATATCTTGTTTATTAGTTTTTTTCTTTTTTTAAATTGGTGGTCTATTTACACTATTTTATTACATTGATAAGGATGTTATTGTATCAATATGTTTTATATTACTCAAATTCTACTAGTTAGAATCCTATCGTGTAAGGTTAGGGGAATATAAGGTCATGTACTTGATTAGATTGGGGCATCGATATGTGGAACCTTGGTTGGAAAGATACATCTACAAAGTTTGGATGAGAATTATTTAGTCACATGATGCGATCTCGGTGATAATGAATGACCTAAAAAAATATACCACTTCATCCCAACTACCGAATTAAATATATTGGAGGAATAATGAAATAATTATATGTGAGAAGTGGTTACATTTCAAGGAGTACTAATTTTTATAATCTCATATTGCAATCCTAGATTCACCTACCAGTTTTCGATCTCCTTGCAGTAATCCCTCAGATCCAAGTTGACTATGAGTACAACATATCATACTCAAATTATTGGGTAGTGTGAATGTACTATTTTGAATTTTTATGACATACAATGAGCCTGTGTTATTTATTTTTTTTCTCTATAGGAGGATCATTTACCCACAATAGAGTTATCATATAACAAAATGTATCATTTAATGATATATATAGCTTGATTATAGGAATTTTATGAACAACCAAGTTGATCTCCATTTTTTTATAAACTAGAGAAACCTCATCAATCTATACTAACATTGAACATGAAACAACTATAATTTTTCAGATGATCATGAAGTGAATGACCGTAGCGCAAATCAGCCAGAAATATTATATTGACTATCTAAAGATCATGTAAACTTTATCCGTGAAAGAATATATATTTTTTAATAAATTGACTTAAATAATAATCATTATTTTGGGCTGATTGATAATATTTATCCTCAATATTTTAAACTATTTGAAATTTTTGAATGGGGTGGTTATTTTTCATATCCTATCTCTATACCAAAAAGATTTAGTTTGTTTCATAATGTGTTCCATGTCTCAATATTTAAAAAAGAGTGAACTGAGTTAGAATAATGTGGTTATATGGGATCATATAACTATTGAACATGATGTGGCCTTTTTCACAATATAATATATATTCATGATTCGAATAATAAGGCATTTCCTGGTTGGCAGATATCCTCAGTGTGAGTTATTTGAAAATAGGGTATAATTCATGAAAAGACACGGGGAAAAATAACCATACATAAGAGAAGTGGATAGAAATATTATAAAGAACTGATGTCCTTGTGATTTTTAGCATTGAAGGCCAGATGGTGGGGAGAATGTGATACCTCTGGTTTGAGGTACATCTTATTATATACCAATTTCTTTTATTTTGGTGTTCTTTGATGAACCATTAAAGGTGTATAGAGGAGGAAATAGAAAAGAATGTTGAATCTCGTTTTGGGATATGGTTCAAAATTTATATATATATTCATGATGATAAAAGGTTATGGGAACATTACATGAATTTTATTCCAAGAGTGATGTGTTTTATTGGATGATGTTGTATAGGGGAATAGAAAACCTGAAATGTATTTTTTAGTGTAAATTTTTTTGTCATATTAATTGTAAGGTGATTTGATATTACAAATACATGATGTCGTGAAGATTTATATCATGAATTATTAATTTATGACCTGATTGTGGTGTTTTAATGAAGATTAAATTATTTTCTCTCCGTGTATTAGAATTAGCCTCTATCACATTCTCTCAAACTCAATCCCTCCTTTTCGAAATTTTGGAGGTCATTTTTGATCTAGAAGATATCTTAATTAGATTATATAAAATTTAAATGTATAATTAAATACACTTATAATGGATAAAATATGTAACCATGAGTCAACCATGAGGGGTATATGTATTTTTTATCTCACCACTTTTCTATAGAATATGAAGGATTATATTTCTAATAAAATTTATCATATTTTAATATATTTTTCTAGATGATATCATGTTATAAATGCACAATTTGTTATTTGATTTTATATTTTTGATAATAATAAATACCCATGAGGTGTTTTAAATTTTTATTCAAAATGATTTATCATTTTGAAGAAAATCATTGATTTGTAGAAATTTGTTATATATTTTGGTGCGTTTCAAATTATCATGAGTTGGTTCCTTGTTATATTCATACATAGTGACATAGTAGAGGGTATATTCCATAAATAATTTAAATTTTATCTCTTATAATAATGTGAATGGTTAAACTAATTGTTTCCATAACTCATATTTTATTTAAAATATTGGGAAATTTTTTCATTTAATTATGGCTGTCTTAGGAAGTAAAATGGTTTTCCAACTGAGTTATCTTACTCATCTAATGCATATAAACATTTGTGTGTATATAGATTTTATTTTCAATGATACAATAAATGTACTCATTTTGAACTATTCTATTTGAGTACCTTGATAATATCAGTTGTGTTGATAGGAGTTGGATCAGGGAGGATTTATTTCTATAGAGTCTTAATGGCGCATCCATAGTGCCATAGATTCTTGAATGTTCTACATTTTCAAACATGGTTATTGTATTTCTTCTACTATAAAATTTATTATTTCTTATAATATTTCAAAGGAGTTTTTTGGGTTTTGTTTCATGAACCATATTATGTATAATCATAGTATTTCATATAGGCTGATTTTAATGGGAAAAACATTTTACTTGGTTTCATAAATCCAATAGATTCGATTTATATTATTTTGTGTCTTGGAGACGGCACCTATGGTTAGTCGAACCCCCTCAGGATCCGATGACAATAAGTTGTGGGGGGATGTTATATATATAGTTCTAAAAATAATTTATTTATACAATGGATTTGATACCAATAAAGATAAACCTATATTTTTTTCACACAATTTACATATTTTAGACATAACATTTTATAAATAATCAGACAATACATGGAATGGATTTTTTATTGCTATTTAGGAATAATTACAGATGAAAATAATTTTATGTTACTCTTGAACATTTTTTCATTTTCAAAATGGACATGATCCCCTTATAAAATCTTCAAAATTTATATTAATCTTAGTAACATATGGAATGGTAACCTGGGAAATAGTTGAGTTTAGAGACTCAATAAGTAAAATAAATATTTACATTTCATCAATTTTTAGTTCATAAGGATGTGTGAAATAAAAACAATGAGAGGAATATCTTTTTTAATAGATCATTGAATGATGAATTTTTCGAAAAATACATAATATATTGACAAAATTTTTTAATGAATAAATATAATCCTTGTAATAAAAGAGAATTAAATTTAATTAATATATATGATCCACAATAACATTATAAAATCATATAAAAAAGAAATATGGGAAAAAATCACAATCATATTAATCATTAAATAGTGAACCATACACTGCAAATTTATTCCCATAATATAGAATGATTAAGATAAAAAAACCATTAAATCTATTAGGATTATTCTAATTATATGTGTTTTCTCCTGGGCTAGGGATAACTACCCATGTAACCACTTATGAGTGGCCTAAAAACTAGTGTACTATATTGGGTATAAGCTATTATATTTGTACCTAATTTGAGAATATGAGATATAAAAATTAAAATAATGAATTAGAGGAAGATATAGGACCCCAACCATAAAAAATAATCATCCATAAATATATGTTCTAGTAGAACATGAAAACATTAATATTTTAAGCATCACTTAATTAACCTTAAAAAAGGCAATGGGTTTCATGAAGACATAAAAAAAATTCATAAGCTATCTAGAGAAAGAGAGTGGATAGTATAATAAGAACATATTGTAACTGTAATATTAAGAAAAATAATGGATGTTGACGTATATATTAAATACCATTTTATGATTATTGGATAAATTATTTTGAAAACATAATGAAATTTTCCTTTCTAAAAATATTTGAAACTCCATAAAAATATTTCCACTAAATCAAAAAAAAAATAGCTAGAAATAAATTAAAATTTATCCTATAAATCTATAAATGGTTCTTAGAAAAACATGTATATCGCAATGATGATTTTAAAAGAATTATTTGATATTTTTAAATTTTATTAATAATTATTTAAAAAACACATTAAAATAACTTTGAAAATATGGAATTTATGTTATAAATTAAACGTTTTAATTTTGAATTACTTTAAAAACATTAAAAACAAAAAACACAATGAAATAAATTTCGAAACATGGAAATGAATATTCATAATTAATAATCATCATAAAAGTAAAATAAACTATGATAGTTTTGAAATATACTTATACCATGAACATAACTAGATATGTTATGTTTCACATTAAAAGATTATTTAAACAAAATGATACTGATATATTTTATAAAAAATTACATTTCAAAATAAAATAAAATAATGGATCCTTATAAGATACATTGTTTTTTAAGAAGGAAATTTTGAGCAGAAGATAAAATTTATAATTAGGAAGGACACCCCATTTAAATATTGTTAATAATACCTCTATTAAAAAACCAAATAAAATAATGTGAAATAAAACATTCCATTTATAAATAGATAATGAGAAATATAAGGGCCACATGAAAAAACATAATAATATATTTCCAAATTATGAGAACATTTTTCAAAATATACATCATAGATATGGAAGGCATGGATATTATTGGTATGGATCAAAATTATTTTCTACAAAGTTATATTTTTATGAGAAGAAATCCATCAAGGTATAATATTTGAATTAAAAATGATAAATTCTGGAGATAGAAAATTTATTATAGTATTATAATATAATAAAAGAAAATAATCATTTAAAATAGTGGTCAAATTAGAATTCCTTATCAATAAATGAAAAAAGTTGCATTATGATAACCCCTTACATATTAGAAACATTGTAATAACAACTAATTGATTGAGAGTTTATGATATTAAAATGTAAATTCAATAAATAAATGATAGTTCATGATATCATATGTTTAATAGGTAGTATACAAATAATATAAATAGAATTATGTTCATAAAAGAAAATATATCTCAATTAAAGGAAATTGAGGTGAAAGTACCACACCATTAATACATGTAAATTGAATGTGATATTACATCATGTGTATAGAAACCTGGTATATTAATATCCTATTTTTGAAAATTATTCAATCCTATATAATTTTATAAAATTAATTTATAATGATTTATAAAAATATATTAGCAAGCTATATTTTATTTTTATCCTCAATTATTATTGCTTTCTGATTATTTGTTTAGTATTAATTTTATAAGGGGTTTTTATTAATGTTTATATATTCATTATTTGTTATTAATATAATATTATATATAATGTAATATATTTTTTATAATATTTTTTTTAAAATATCATTTTCTATGTATTTTAGTCATGATTATTGAGGATGTTTTTGGTGATGATCTCTTTTTCGGTAATACATGAAAAAAAGGGTGGTACAATAATTATTATAGAAACATTAACACAAAAATTATAGAACAGTAATAATAATATTAAATAATAATTAATTTTTATAATATAATTATTTATTTTTTCATTGTTCTCCCTGATATAAATTTATATCATTGTTATGTAGGCAGATAAACTGACACAAACAATAACAAGCTAAAAACTATGAGTGGGTATGGTTAAAAATACTATTATTTTGGAATAATATAACATTTTAGAAAAATAAATATTTTATTTATAATTTTTAAATATTTATATTGACATTTTAATAGAGTATTATAATGATATTTATACTCTAATGAAAAAAATATTTCACTTTTTTAACATGGCAGTCCTCACATACGAACGAGTAAGATGTTCATTTTTTATAACTCTTAAGGAATATAGAGTGTATTTCATAATTTTAGAGTATAAATAGTGTGATGAATATCATATTATTAAATTAAATATATTTTTATAATCATATTATTATTGAATTTATAAAAAATCAAGATCACCATTTATAGTGTCATTAGTTCACACATAGGAGTGATGGTTTTTTAATTTGTCAAATGGTTTTTGAGGAAGGTAGAAAATTTATATTATATTAGTATTAATAATGTGATGAATTTTTTAATAATAGTGTTTTAATACCTTCATCGATAGAATATTAATGAGTTTGGAAGAAGATGAAAATAATTAAAAGATCTTGGTTGAGAACATTACCTATTGCGTTGGATATTCTCCCATGGGTAAAAAAATTAAAGATCCTTTGAATTTAATTTAGGAATGAAAATGGGTTTCAAGATTATGGGAGATAGTTTGTAATATTATATGATAGATCTCTGGTTGAGATAAATATTTATAGTGTGTATATTAATGGTGTGGTGGTGTTCTCCTTCTATAGTTTATGGGAATAAAAATTGTATAAAAATATATTTATAATATAAAGAGACTAGATGTTTCCAATGAAATTTAAATCCATATAAGAATGTAAAAAATTAATGATAAGGTATGGTATATAATACCACAAAATTACATTTTTAGTGAAATATTTAGTATGGTTTTAATTCATTTAATATTAGATAAATTAACATTACCAGTTTTTCTTTTTATACAATGGTTGTAAATGTTTACATATGAAATTGAATTATAAATCATGAAACTAAAATTTGAATTAATAAATAATATTAAAAAACTTATCGTATATAATAATTAAATTTTATCAATACAATTTATTTTTTGTAATAAATATTGAATTTTACCTGTACATGTATAACATGTAAAAATCTATTTTTAGACAAATAGTGTTTTTAATTATAAATTTTCTTTAGAAATAATTATCAATGTTATATATTTTAAAAAATTAATTGGTTTAATATAAACTAAATGATTTTCTTATGAATTTATAAAAACTCCAAATCCTAATTTCATATAGTGGTTACATTCATTAATGGGAAAGAATAAAAATATATTTTATTGGGAATAATATCACGTACTTTTAAAAATTATATATATGAATTTATAAATTCCATTTAGTAGATTGAAATGAATAGTTTAATTAAATAATTCAGTTTATGTGGATTAAAAAATTTATATTTTATTGAGCTGTAGTTTTTGATATAGTCATATAATATAGCTGTTTATTAAAAACAATATTTTTGACTATTAAAATAAAAACAATTTTTTCAGAAAAAACATAAAAATGATTCATAAGAAAATTTTCCCATGATTAATTCAAAAATAACACTCATTTTATTATATTAAAATTATAAACATTATAAATTCCATTTTTAAATTATATTAAAACATTTTAGGAGATTTATTTTTCTGAAAAAATAGTGTTTTAAGTGTTCTTAATAATATATGAAATCAATTTATAACTAAAATAATGTTATATTATTAATTTATGAAAAATTATATCGTAAAATTCATCATAATATTTTATTGTCATAAAATATATAAATGTATAAAAAATATAATTTTGAAAAATAACAATAATATTATTTATTTATCTGAAATATGTAAGTATTTTTACATTGGTAATATATTATTATTTACTAAATTATTATTATAATTACTATTTTCCAAATAATATCTATCTAATATGTCTTCAATCATTTTATTTTAGTGTTTCTCATGGTTCAATCTATCAAAAATAGAATTATTAATGTAAATTTTTTCCTAAATCATGTGGTGTTTCATTGGTAGTCCATAAAGTTCATAAAACAACTTCATTTGGAAAAAACCATCCCCAAAAATAAATAATTTGAAATGGGTTTTCTAGAATAAGAATAATTTGAAAACTCAACCACACTTGAATAATGCTCTTAATATTTGCTTATATAAAGCTCAAATTTGGGTAATTCCAAGGACCAATCATCAAAAAATCCTATAAGAATCACTAAATCATTTTCCACCATAAGAAACTCCATCTAGATGTCTCCCAAAATAATGGAATAATAAAGAACCAAAAAACCATTAATTACATAATTTAGAATGTCACTATATAGGGTACCACCTATGTCAGTCTAATTCTCACCACCATTAATGGGAAACCTATGAAATTGACACAAAAAACCAATGATTCATATGAAATCCTGACACATTATGAATAAACTATATATTTTATACTGACCCAATGAAGAATTACTAGAGAAGTTCTATGTGGTATACTCCATCTACTCACTATAAATATCTAAAGAACATAAATTTACATTAGTATCCCAAAGCACATGGACTTGGCTGGAACTAAAGATTAATCATTCCTCGTCTATTTGAAAAACATGTACAACTCACCTTTGACATAAAATGTAAAGACCCAAAGTTTCATTAATGGAAAATCCCTCTTGATCTAGTTAAATGTTTCTTTATAAAAAATGTTTTTTATAAGATGTCAACTTCTTTAGTTTTACGTTAAGATTTGTGACCGTTACTTTTTAGCCGTTGAGCAGTGATCATCTGAGTAGTATAAATATAAGGCTTTAACGAACCCATTTATACTCAGACAAAGGAAGCGATGGCCTCATCCAGTAGAATTTCCCCTTACGAAGCCCATTTGTCAGAGCTCAGAAAAGAGGTGGCGTCTTTGGGCTTTTCCCTTGACCAAGACCAAGATGAGCTTCATCAAGTCAAGCTCGAACGTGATCGTCTACGGGAAAAGTGGAAGTTGATTGAAATTACCACTCGAGCGATGTTATCTGAGCCGCCCCAAGAGTCTTTCACCATCGCACACCATACCCTTAGGTCTTATGTGGCTATTTTAAGGGGTTATGTAACAAATAGGTAGCACCATGTTCATGTACATTATTTTTGTATATAATAATGAATATAATGTCTAGTCATTTTTGATACATTGTAATTAGTTTTTAAAGTACAAATGGTGTTTTTAGTTATTATTTAATTAAGAATTATATTTTATTAAATTAAAGGATTTTTGAATTAAATAATATTTTAATAAAATATTATTAATAATATTAAATTTATTTTTATTAAATATAAATGATCTTATAATTTTATGAATGCAATTAAAATTTTTATTAAGGTTTGAAAGTCGTTTCTGTCAAAACCCGTAAATTTTTTATAAATGTCGGTTTTTATTTTAAAAGTGAAAATTAACATATTTAGAAAATTATTTAGATAAAATAAATATTATTTGTGGAATCAGGACGTCGAAATTATCCAACGGTGAATTTTTCATAATTTTCTAAGACAGTCAAATTTTTGGGTAAAAATTAAATACCATTTAAATATATAATGTGTTTTATGACATCATAATGACCCAATGGTGATGTAATAAAATAACATAATCCTTATGTTCGGCCAATATGTATTTTATCATTAAAATAATGAGGTTTTGGGTTTTTTTGACTTACTTTTCAAAGCATTAATGGATCCCTCAAGACTTATTCAACACTTTGCCTTTTTAAATTAATTTCCATGGGAGTGTGACTCACCTCCACATAAGCAACCCTAATTTTTTTATAAGTTCGGACCTTGGCCTTGTAAAATATTGTTTTCCTCTTTTATTTTCCAGAAACCATGGGCAAATACCATGGGATGGTTTGTGGTTTGGATTATTTTAATATAAGGGGTCCCAAACCTAAATAATAAAGAATTCCCTCACCTTTCCTATATAAACCCACCCAAGCTCCCACTTCCTCCTCACTAAAATCCATTGGAGTTCGTCCAACCTCTGCCCTACTCTCTCTAGAATCCTCCCAAGGTTCCCCAAGCTCCCAAGAAGCCTCTCACAAGCCTCTCTCTAGCCTTTGGAAGCACACTTCCAAGTAAGGGTTTTTCTTCCTTTCTCATTTTTGTGAATTTTCTTTAAGTTGTATTGCCCTTTTAATTTCAATTATGAATGTTGGGGTATGGTTTCGAACCTCTCCCATACTGCCCTCTTATTGTTTGAATTATGGGAGACCCATTTCTCTCTCATTAAATTCCTCCCATGTACACCCGTTACTATGCCGAAATTCCGAAAGAAACCTTTTTCTCCTCTTTTTATTCAAGCAATTCTTTTGTATCATGAATCTAAATTCCTTTTCAATTGTTGGGACATGTATCTATATGACCTCCTACTATCCATTACATGTAAATATGATGAGGAACCCCTTACTCCCTCATCAACCATTTTTATGAATTCTTACGTCACGCTGTTACGTTGTCGAAATCACACCGATTTTCTAAGCCAATATCATTGTGTAGTGAATACCATGCCCATTTCTCCATCAAGGGTATTCACCTTTATGCACATTTACTTATTTATTATAATGTTTCATGTATGAATTCCACATTCCTTTATTGTGGAATAAATGATTATGTTTTATGAATCCATGTTTTATGATCCATGTGGCACACTTATGCATGAAATGAAATGTTTAAGAAGGGTGCGCCCTTTATAGCGCTCCAATGCATTGGGTAAAGTATAGTATCATGATACTTCATGAGTTTTTACTCATTCTAATTCAAGTGCAACGAGGGTTTACTCGTGCTTCATGTGCAATGAGGGTTTACTCATGCTCCATGTGCAATGAGCCTTGGCTCATGCTAATTCAATGTTAAGTGTTGTTGCCACATCTCCATGTTATGATTATCATGCTTTATCATGCCTTTATGTTCATGTTTCTCTTATGATCTATTGATATGCCTATTGCCTAACATGTATTTTACTCCTCATTTTATTCATTTTGTACTCCCTTACTGGGCTTTATATCTCACCCTTTTCTTATGCATGTCCTCAGGTTATCCCATGCAATGCTAATTAAAAAGGAATGTATTGGTCATGTAAAGGAAGTTTTCAATAAAGATGTTGTAATTCAAGTTTAATGTTTTTAAGTAATGATACTAATCCCCAGAAACACTAAACCTCTCGATCTTCTTTGTTGTATCAAGTGAAGTTTTATGTAATAAAGCATGCTTAAGTTGTAATAAAAAGCAGGGTTGTCATAGTTGGTATCAGAGGATAGGATTAGTTATTTTTGGGATTAGGAAACCCTAGTAAAGCCTTAGATACATGAATAAGTATAATAAAAAAATCCCTATGTGTTGGTAAATACTATGTAAGTGGTTTATCAAACAAATACATCCCTGTCTGGATACGAGCAGGTAGAGGCGGCTCTGGAACAGATGTATCCTAGGGGTAAAACCCGAAAACACCGCTTTGAGCTAGACTTGAACGGGAACTGGTGCACGACAATGGGCCTTGCTGCACTCTTGGTTACAACACTCCAAGGGGATATGTTTTGATAAATTCACAATCTTAGTATGAACCCTTATTAAGGAAAAAAATTCCCCTAAGAATATATGTTAGAAGGAAGATCATGAAAAACCTAGATTGAATCCTATAGACTCATGAGTTAATGAGATTAAACATTATTTATAAGTCATCAACTTTTGTCTTTGGATTAACCTTTATGTGTTACCCCTAACTTTCCTTTTATTCCAGCCAATGGCCGGTAATAGGAGAACTCGGGCTAACAACCGTTGTGAAGATCAGTGTGATGATTGTACATATGAGATGCCCAATCTGATGGGAGCAGGAATCGCGAACTTTGTCACGCTTCTCTCTCAGCTAACTCATGTTTTGAATAGAAACACTGGTCAAGAGGAACGTTCATCCCCCCCCCCCAAGAAAGAACAAGTCACTATTAAAAGCTTCATGAGACAAAGGCCTCCTACTTTTAGTGGATCATCTGATCCCACGATCGCTGAACAATGGATCAACTCCATTGAAAAGATATTCTCCATCCTCCAATGCTCTGAAAAAGAGAAGGTTCTCCTGGCGGCTTATCGTATGGAGGGTGAAGCTGATCAATGGTGGACGGTGATCAAAAATACGAAGCCTGAGGAGGAGACCGAGGCTTTGGAATGGAAGGAATTCCGGAATATGTTTTTCGATAAATATTTTCCACGCACCCTCCGTCTTAAGATGGAAAGGGAATTCCTTTCCCTCAAACAGAAAGATGAAGAATCTGTGGGAGCGTACGAGACAAACATCACAAGGCTTGCACGATACGCTTCCGGCTTTGTCGTTACACCCGAATGAAAGGTTGACCGCTTCTTTGGTTGGATGAATCCTAGCTTGTGGAAAGCATTAGCGATCCGTGACTTCGACAGCTATGAGTAAATTGTCTGATGTGCCCTCAAGGTTGAAATAGAGATCGGAGAATCACATGGGTATCATGGGGACAAGAAGCGTAAGGTGGACTTCAATGCTGGTGGTCCGATGGATAAATCCAATGGAGCTAAGAAATTCAAACACCCCACTTTCCAAAAGTGTGGAAAGAAGCACCCTGGAAATTACATTAGGGGGACAAGAAAATGCATCAAGTGTGGAAGAGAAGGGAACCTAGCTGTTAACTGTCAGCAAGAAGGACCCGCGACTGCGACAAAGGAGAGAGCGCTCCATTCGAACCTCAACACGTTGTTCAATGCTTCAAATGCAACGAACCGGGTCATTTTTCGAATCGGTGCCCTAATCCAAGGGTTATCGGAGGCAATCAACAACCTCCAAGACAGCAAGGAAGAGCTTTTTCCATCACTTCTGCCGAAGTGAACCCCGACAACGAAGTGGTGACAGGTACGCTAGTTATTCATTCAAGAATAGAAAACATACTTTTTGATTCAGGCTCTACGCATTCTTTTATATCTCAAAAGTTTAGTAGAACAATCCCTGCACCACCACAAATCATGGAAGTAAAGATGTCGGTGAGTACAACAAATGGGGAAATCATTGCATCCCATGAATATAAGTCCTCCCCTGTTATAATTTGTGGATTGAATTTCCCGGAGAACCTCGTCATACTCCCTTTGGTGGAATTTGATGCAATTCTTGGCATGGATTGGCTTTCCTTATATAGAGCCAACATAAATTGTCGGGAGAGGGAAATCACACTCCATATGGAGAATCGACCCCCGATTCTTTACAAGTGTCAGGAGGAAGATGAATCTCCTTTAGCTCCATCATCTCAAGCATGGATATTACTGCCTTATGAGCACGCATATCTGGCACAGATGATTGAGTCCAAGGAAGAAACCACCCTTGAAGAAATGCCTATTGTGAGGGAATATGCTGAAGTATTTCCCGAAGAACTTCCTGGTCTTCCTACAAGAAGAGATGTTGAGTTATCAATTGGACTTATACCTGGGGCACTACCAATATCCAAGACTCCATATAGAATGGCTGTTGTTGAGCTTGAAGAGCTGAAGAAACAACTACAGGAGAATCTGGATAAAGGGTTTATACGACCAAGTGCATCACCATGGGGTGCACCAGTCCTCTTCGTCAAGAAGAAGGATGGGTAAATGCGGCTTTGCATCGATTATCGTGAACTTAACAAAATCACGATAAAGAACAAGTATCCTCTCCCAAGAATCGATGAATTCTTTGATCAGCAACATGGAGCACAATACTTCTCCAAGGTCGACTTGCGGTAGGGATATTATCAAGTAAGGGTGAAGAAGGAAGATATCCCCAAGACTGCTTTTCGTACAAGGTACGGGCACTATTAATTCATAGTAATGCCTTTTGGACTCACCAATGCTCCATCAATATTCATGGACTTGATGAATAGAGTCTTTAGAGATTACCTAAACAAATTTTTGGTAGTCTTTACAGATGATATTCTAATATACTCCAAAACCATGGAGGACCATGAGGAGCATTTAAAAACTCTACTAGAGACTTTGCGAAAGGAGAATCTCTATGAAAAATACAGAAAGTGTGAGTTTTGGTTGAAGGAAGTCTCATTCTTGGGCCATATCATCAGAAGAAATGGGATATCTGTGGACCCCTCCAAAACAGATGCAATTGAGGGATGGCCGAGGCCAACATCGGTAACTGATATCAGTATATTCTTGGGGTTAGCTGGATATTATCGAAGATTTGTGAGAAATTTCTCACGATTGTCCAACCCTCTTACAAAGCTAACTCAAAAGGGAGTAAAGTTTTCGTGGAATGATGAATGTGAAGAAAGCTTCAAAGAGTTTAAAAGGAGGCTTATCACTGCACCCGTGCTCACTTTACCCACATGTGGGGAGCTTTTTGTGGTATTCAGTGATGCTTCGAAGAAGGGCTTAGGATGTTTGCTGATGCAGAATGATAAAGTGATATCCTATGCCTCAAGGCAGTTGAAAATCCACGAGAGAAACTATCCAACGCATGATCTGGAGTTAGCGGCGGTGATCTTTGCCTTGAATATCCGGCGGCATTATCTCTATGGAGAGAAATGTGAGATATATACTGACCACAAGAGTCTTAAATATATATTCACATAGAAAGAGCTTAATATGCACCAGAGAAGATGGATAGAGCTCATCAAGGATTATGACTGTTCAATACATTACCACCCTGGGAAGGCGAACAAGGTGGCGGATGCCCAAAGTAGAAAGGATCCAGCGATTCTATCAATGATGAGAATTGAGAAGGATCCAATCTTCTTAGACTAGATGAAGATGGACGTGGGAATCATAAAGAAGGGAAAATCATTAATCCTTTCACAAATGATTGCTCAACCATCTCTTTTGGAAAGGTTAAAGGATGCTCAAAAGGATGATGCGAGAATTCAAGAAAAAGTGGAAGCTATAAAAAAGGGAAAATCCTCACAGTTTAATGTTAATGAAGAAGGAATTGTGCGGTTTGGGAAAAGACTATCTGTCCCATCAAGTTCGGAGCTGAAGAAGGAAATTTTGGATGATGCACATGGTTCAAATTTCTCTATTCACCCAGGGAGCACAAAGATGTATCGAGATCTCCGAGAAAACTTTTGGTGGGATAATATGAAGAAGGAGATTTCTGAGTATACATCAAAGTGCCTGGTGTGTCAGCAAGTGAAGGCAGAGAGGCAGAAGTCTAAGGGGATGATGCAACCATTGCCCATACCAGAATAGAAATGGGAGAACATCACCATGGACTTTGTCACCGGACTTCCAAGGACATCTAAAGGCAGCAATGCAATCTGGGTTGTTGTGGACCGTGTTACAAAGACTTCACACTTCATTGCTATTCGAGAGGATTTCTCTTTGGATCAACTGGCACAGATATATGTCAGGGAAGTGGTACGGTTGCATGGAGTACCACTATCTATTGTGTCTGACCGAGATCCAAGATTTACCTCTATGTTTTGGAAGAGTCTTCAACATGCTCTGAATACTGAACTGAATTTCAGTATGGCCTATCATCCTCAAACTGATGGCCAATCCGAGCGGACTATACAATAACTTGAGGATATGTTGAGAGCGTGCTCAATGGACTTAAAGGAGGATGGGATCAACATCTTCCTCTAGTTGAGTTCTCTTATAATAATAGTTTCCACTCGAGCATCCAAATGGCACCATATGAAGCCCTGTATGGGAAAAGGTGTAGAACACCGGCATGTTGGGATGAGGTTGGTGAACGTAAGCTGCTTGGACCAGAAATGGTCAAATAAATGGTGGAGAAGGTGAAAACCATTCAGCAGCATATCAAGGCTGCCCAAAGTCGACAGAAGAGTTATGAAGATAATCGTCAACGAGACCTTGACTTTAAAGTCGGAGACATGGTGTTTTTACGCATATCTCCGTGGAAGAAGGTCATGAGGTTTGGAAAGAAAGGGAAGTTAAGTCCAAGGTACATCGGCCCCTTCGAGATTCTTGATCGTGTTGGGGCTGTGGCCTATTGACTAGCACTTCCACCTACTATGGCCAAGGTGCATGATGTCTTCCATGTATCCCTCTTAAGGAATTACATACCAGACCCTTCACATGTACTCTCTTCCGAGGTGGTACAATTAGAAGACGATCTTTCTTATGAGGAGCAACTAGTGAAGATCTTAGATCGTAGAGAAAAAGTTTTACGAAATAAGACAATGCCCTTCATCAAGGTGTTGTGGAGAAACCAAAAGTCTGAAGAAGCAACTTGGGAGTCGGAGGATATGATGAAGCTAAGTTACCCACATTTGTTTTAGTGTGGGAAAAGGAAAATTTCGAGGGCAAAATTTCTTAAGGGGGGAATGTTGTAACGAACCAAAGTTTCATTAATGGAAAATCCCTCTTGATCTAGTTAAATGTTTATTTATGAAATTTTTTTTATAAGATGTCAACTTCTTTAGTTTTATGTTAAGATTTGTGACCGTTACTTTTTAGTCGTTGAGCAGTGATCATCTGAGTAGTATAAATATAAGGCTTTAACGAACCCATTTCTACTCAGCCAAAGGAAGCGATGGCCTCATACAGTAGAATTGCCCCTTATGAAGCCCATTTGTCAGAGCTCGGAAAAGAGGTGGCGTCTTTGGGCTTTGCCCTTGACCAAGCCCAAGCTGAGCTTCATCAAGTCAAGCTCGAACGTGATCGTCTACAGGAAAAGTGGATGTTGATTGAAATTACCACTCGAGCGGTGTTATCCGAGCCACCCCAAGAGTCTGTCACCATCGCACACCTTACCGTTAGGTCTTATGCGACTATTTTAAGGGGTAATGTAACAAATAAGTAGCACCATGTTCATGTACATTATTTTTTTATATAATAATGAATATAATTTCTAGTCATTTTTGATACATTGTAATTAGTTTTTAAAGTACAAATGGTGTTTTTAGTTATTATTTAATTAAGAATTATATTTTATTAAATTAAAAGATTTTTGAATTAAATAATATTTTAATAAAATATTATTATTAATATTAAATTAATTTTTTATTAAATATAAATGATCTTATAATTTTATGAATGCAATTAAAATTTTTATTAAGGTTTGAAAGCCGTTTCTGTCAAAACCCGTAAATTTTTTATAAATGTCGGTTTTTATATTAAAAGTGAAAATTCACATATTTTGAAAATTATTTAGATAAAATAAATATTATTTTTGGAATCAGGACGTCGAAATTATCCAACGGTGAATTTTTCATAATTTTCTGAGACATTTAAATTTTTGGGTAAAAATTAAATACCATTTAAATATAAAATGTGTTTTATGACATCATAATGACCCAATGGTGATGTAATCAAATAACATAATCCTTATGTTCGGCCAATATGTGTTTTATCATTAAAATAATTAGGTTTTGGGTTTGTTTGACTTACTTTTCAAAGCATTAATGGAGCCCTCAAGACTTATTCAACACTTTGCCTTTTTAAATTAATTTCCATGGGAGTGTGACTCACCTCCACATAAGCAACCCTAATTTTTTTATAAGTTCGGACCTTGGCCTTGTAAAATATTGTTTTCCTATTTCCTTTTCCAGAAACCATGGGAAAATACCATGGGATGGTTTGTGGTTTGGATTATTTTAATATAAGGGGTCCCAAACCTAAATAATAAAGATTTCCCTCACCTTTCCTATATAAACCCACCCAAGCTCCCACTTCCTCCTCACTAAAATCCCTTTAAGTTCGTCCAACCTTTGCCCAACTCTCTCTAGAATCCTCCCAAGGTTCCCCAAGCTCCCAAGAAGCCTCTCACAAGCCTCTCTCTAGCCTTTGGAAGCACACTTCCAAGTAAGGGTTTTTCTTCCTTTCTCATTTTTGTCAATATTATTTAAGTTGTATTGCCCTTTTAATTTAAATTATGAATGTTGGGGTATGGTTTTGCACCTCTCCCATATTTCCCTCTTATTGTTTGAATGATGTGAGACCCCTTTCTCTCTCATTAAATGCCTCCCATGTACACCCGTTACTATGCGAAAATTCTGAAAGAAACCTTTTTCTCCTCTTTTTTATTCAAGCAATGCTTTTGTATCATGAATCTAAATTCCTTTTCAATTGTTGGGAAATGTATCTATATGACCTCCTTACTGTCCATTACATGTAAATATGATGAGGAACCCCTTTCTCTCTCATCAAACATTTTTATGAATTCTTACGTCACGCCGTTACGCTGCCAAAATCACACCGATTTTCTAAGCCAATATCATTGTGTAGTGAATACCATGCCCATTTCTCCATCAAGGGTATTCACCTTTATACACATTTACTTATTGATTATAATGTTTCATGTATGAATTCCACATTCCTTTATCGTGGAATAAATGATTATGTTTTATGAATCCATGTTTTATGATCCATGTGGCACAATTATGCATGAAATGAAATGTTTAAGAAGGGTGCGCCCTTTATAGCGCCTCAATGCATTGGGTAAAGTATAGTATCATGATACGTTATTAGTTTTTACTCATGATAATTCAAGTGCAACGAGGGTTTACTCGTGCTTCAAGTGCAATGAGGGTTTACTCATGTTTCATGTGCAATGAGCCTTGGCTCATGCTAATTCAATGTTAAGTGTTGTTGCCACATCTCCATGTTATGATTATCATGCTTTATCATGCCTTTATGTTCATGTTTCTCTTATGCTCTATTGATATGCCTATTTCCTAACATGTATTGTACTCCTCATGTTATTCATTGTGTACACCCTTACTGGACTTTATAGCTCACCCTTTTCTTATGCATGTCCTCAGGTTATCCCATTCAATGCTAAGTACAAAGGAATGTAGTGGTCATCTAAAGGAAGTTTTCAATAAAGATGTTGTAATTCAAGTTTAATGTTTTTATGTAATGATCCTAAGCCCCAAAGACACTAATCCTCTCGATCTTCTTTTTTGTATCAAGTGAAGTTTTATATAATAAAGCATGCTTAAGTTGTAATGAAAAGCAGGGTTGTCATATAAAATAATCTTAGACCAAAAAATGAAGATATCATGATATGGTTTTGCAACATTTTTTAGTGGTGAATGTTTCAAATGATAGGAAAAAACATTAAATTCTATATACATCCATGAAACTATGATTTACCTTTACGATGACCCATTCCACCACTATATAAAGTATACAATTTTGTCTTTCTCTACTGACAATTCACTATTAGCTACAGAAACTAGGCGAACTCCTATGAAAAATGAGGGAAAATAATCCACCAGCCATAGGGAAATATTCATCATCATTTAGAAATACATTCTATTAAATGAACACAAACAATCTACTAGACCAACACCACTAATGTCTCATACACTATTTAGTGACCATATCTCAAATTTTATATTACAACACCTAAGATATGACTTATGGAATCAACATTATCCACCCATGAATATATGATAATATAATCTATAAATTTTAGGGAATCTCTCATGAAAACTACATATGAATACCTAATCACACTTGATCCCATAATCATCACTTCCATGTTAGCCCTCTCTAAATTATTGAGATTTGAGGCAATCATTATTTATATAATTCATATCACATATTTTTATTCAACCAAAAATGAAAAAAATAGAGGCTAATTTCTTAGAAATATACTCAAACTATTGATAAAAAATAATTACATGGGTATTTATCCAAACTGTTATAGATGTGATACATTAATCATAGATTTCATAACAACATAAAACATAAAAAATTACAATCACTATGCCTTTATTCTAATAAATCTAACCAAAAAAGGGATAGACATATCAAAAACCAATCTAATACTTCTAGAGTTCATCATAATGGGATTTTTTTCAAAGAAAACTAACATCCAACTATAAATATTTTGTGGTAAAGAACATAGTTCTAGATCAACCAAGGGTGTCCTCAATGAGGTCTTCCACTAATAATACACAGGTCACATAAAAATAAGAGTTGAATATAATAAGTTCACCACCACCAATATGATTATTAAAATATCCATAAAAACACTAATTATCAAAACATAATTACCCACATATGATATCTATTATTTTTTAATGATTAAATTTTTTTACCAACATCAATCTACTTCTTTTCACTGGTCATTAAGGTCTTTCAAACTCTTATGAAACATTTATTTAATTTTTTCCAAACTAAACTATTAGATTCTTAATAATGAAAGGGGTATCCCATAAATTTTGGAATACATTTGTATTTATGGGATAATGATTTGACAAAAAATTGATATATTTGTACTAGAAACCCATGAATGTCTTCTGAACAATTGTTCATATGGTATTACAATAACACACAAACTACTACTCTATGAAATCCACAACATTAAATGATACAAACTAACTAGAGGGTCTCTGGATGAAATCCAAGGAGGTTTATCCCTACTCATTAAGTGTATGTGCCTCACTCACCATTAAAGGTGAACCATAACCAATAACAAAACTAATCATCACTTTAAATTAAAAATGAGAATCCCTATTCAAAAAAAGTATAGTTTTATAGGGTCTTATCCCAATATAATATAATACCTCATATGTCTTATATAACAAGATAATAATTCTATACTCTAATTTAATGATATAAAAGGGATGATTAGCATGATTTGGAGTCTCTGGATGAATATGTATACCTATAAGCTTCAAAAAAATTTCAAAATACATGAACAATAACAGATGGGAAATATAATGGGATAGTATGATATATATGAGTTGAAATATGAGTAAATAAGTAAAATTTTTTATCTCAAACTTAATAGAAAAAAACTTTATTATATTTTTCCATAAAAAATATTTTTTCCTCTAAATTATTTACACTCTATAATAGATGTAGATTAACCAGATATATAGGTGTATAATACTAGATTTTTCATCCAATAATATTAATCCTACACTAATAACTAAATTTTTATGAACACTTATTGAAATTATATTTATCCGACAACTGATATGTCTACGATCAAATCAACCCTTAATGGAAAATTTATTATAAAATATATAGATTTTGATATCATCAAGAAAACATTGTTATATTCGAGAAACAATGGAAAAACACTGTCAATAAATACTCGATAGCCAATTATGGTTCATGGAAACCTGGGTTGGTCTGTGATGTAGAAAATCATAACTGTAACTTAATTATGAATTTAGATTCCTCACTCAGACACCCTATCATGAAGGAAAACAAATTTAAATTATTTACATGTAGATTCATATCTTTTAAGCTCAAAAATTCCTTACTCATTTTAATTATACCCAAAATATTTTCTTATATATTTTAAAATAAAATAATCCTTAACATATAAGATTTTTGTTTCTATCATTAATCATAATCTCCAACAATGGTAGAGTAATCGAATCATGTGTCTGTGTAGACAACGTCAAAAAACAACTCACTACACCACATAAGAAAAATTATTCCAATGAATGTATCTAGTTAGTGGGAATCATAATAATAGAGAAAAAATGAATCTAAAACTATAAAAAATCTTTTAATATAAGAGTATCTAGAATAAATAATAAATTAAGAGGGAAATCTCTGTAGAAAACATGACACATAGTCATTCAATAATTAAACACTTTAGGGAGAACTGCGCATTGGTAGGTCAATAATGTTCATGGAATAAATAAATATTGTTGATGGAGATTTAACACTATGATACCTCAATATTTGGGTTTTTGTTGTATCATTTGTATCTAATTGGCGTAGTTTGAATGTTCGATGACTCCTAATGAGGGGCATGTTTTCTGATAATCATCAACTTTATTAGATCATCATTAGTTACAGGGTTGATCCTCAAATATTACAGAAATTGTAATGTTAACTCTTCATAGATTATCAGTTTTAGAGGTCAGATGCTTATCAGAATTGTCCATATACAGTCACCCACATTAGTGGTGGGTTATCCATGAACATCAGATAGTGGTTCAATAATATGAGTGATCGTGCCTTTTTTATTCAAAGGAGTTAGGACCATATATATAAGTATATGTGGATAAATTTGAAAAAATGTAATACGACTACTAAGAGATATTGTTGATTGATTTTTATTTTTTTTATAATGGAAATTGTAATGGTATTTTGACATGAACCAAGGACTTAATTATCAAAACTATGTAAAATTAAAGTGTTCATTTTTTATCTATTTTTCTTCTTGAATGTTTTTATTGAATTTTAGTTAATTTAGTGTTTATGTATTACAATATATGGTGAGTTTTATATTAAAAAGTACTATATTACATAATCAATACTGATGAATAACATATGAACAAAGAGTCATGAATAGAATTGATGTTTAAAATTTATAGTATCCTGCGGTGTATGTACAGTAAATATGTACCATGGTCCATCCCCGAAAGTACATATTATATAAATTTTTAGTGAATGGAAGTGAATACTTGATGGTATATTATAATAAATTCTCTTCATTTTGTATTTTTTGTTTAGTGGGTGCTATCAGACGAATTTGATGGTATTGTGTCATAATAAAGAAAGGTCTTAGAAGATAAATATGTTTCCAAATACTTTTTATTCTATCAAATGAATATGTTATATTTACACATTAAAATGGTCTTATAATTTTTATGATTTGAATAAAATATTAGATGATTTAAAATGAAGTATTGAAGATGATAGACATAGAGAAAATAAGTCCCATTTATATATTTTTATTCTCGAACATATTATTTATTATTATTGAAGAGAATAGCATAATAGGTATTATGAAGTCTCTAGTGAGAATATATGAAAATTCATCAGTGGTGAATAAGGTGTTTATAATACAGAGAGTACTAACCATGATATAATTAAAAGTGATATCTATAGATGATTATGTGAATGATTTTAACATGATTAAATGTAATATAATATATGTTTATTTCAATTTTATGGAAGATATTTGAGAACTACTATTATTATAAATACTCATATAAAATTAGTATGTGATGATGACTGGCACATTTAATTATTTAGAGAATTATATTCTTATGTTGAATGATATTTAAGGTCTATTATAGAGTGAATATTTCATAAAAATAGATTTATAAAAACCTCATATAGTTCACTTCATACAGATGAAAAAGAAAAATATACACATGAGATAAGTTTGACTAAATATTAGAAAAAATCATATGAGAATAGCATGGTTTGGTTGGATGGTCCTAGATAAACATAAATGTTCCATGGAAAGAGTGGGAACCCCATGAACTATTTCAGGGAATGAAGGGAATCTTTGGATATGAATCATTAATATAAATAAGTTCTATGAATTAAATAGAAGTTGATGGTTGTAGTGGTTTTTTAATGAGAATCAACATTTTAGTGGGTTCCGGGAAAAGTTATTCTAGATAATGATTCAATTCCATGATAGTGAATGGATTCAATAATAATTATGTGTCCAAAAATCAATAAATGATTCACATAGTCGATGATAATGACTTGAAAATCATGGTAAATGTAAATTTTAATGATCTATTAAAGACTCTATGTTTCCTTGATTTAAATGAAATTTTGAACAAATAGATTTTCTAGAAAAATATTTGTTCAATTAGAGAAGTATATGATGATGGGATGGGGTAAAATTCACTATTTTAGTGAGGTTAATCACTTGTAGATCTATATCTATGGATAGAGGGATAAATAAAGGGACATTTAATTAAAATTTATGATCACATGGAGAGACAAATATCTGAGAAAATCCATATCATAATTCAATGTCAGGTAATTGTGACATAGGAATATTATTGAGAATACAAATGATATTCATAATAGGAAGTTTATATTTATGATGAATCATATATATTTTAGAGGCACTGAGAGTTTTATACTCTAGAAAGAACAAATGTTTTCTTTCAATTTTATTAAATTTAATCCCAAGTGTATGAAGTTAGATGTTTTTTCAATAAATGTATGTTGACCATCCCGTGTCTATTATCATAGAGGGGTAAAAAACTTTTGTTATTAATCTATGAACCCATTATAATGGTATGCTTTTACTTTTTCAAACAAAATTAAAATGTATTTTATGTATTTTCTCAAAGGAATAAAATTATAGGGAATGAGTACATAAGTAAATTGAAATCCTAATTGGCTAAAAATATTCTACATGTGGAGAATGAATATTATAAAACCTTCTTATGAAGGGAGGGATAATAATTTAGAATAATGTACCAAAATACATGATAAAAATATCCCTATTTAATAAATAAACATACTATTAATGTATAAGGAATTGATCATGCTCTTTTGATTTGTAACCATTAAGGTATTTAAGTGAATGTGGTCAACTATTTAGCATTATTATTTAATATATGTGTATTAGTATTACATTTAATGAAATTTTAAAAGAATTATATTATGTTAGAAAAAATAACTCAATCACTTCATGGATTTTATGGGTCTTGAATATATTCATGTAGATCATATGGATCAAGATAAACTGAAGAAAAATAAATTTAAGATTTAATATTTGATATGATGATAAAAACCATATATTTATAAATTGAAATGATGATAGGATATTTTTCATTAGAAGAATGAAATTACTTTTAAATGAGGGGGTCTTAAGAAAAGGAAATAACATGATGGAGAATAAATATGAATGATAAAATTCAAAATGTTTTTTAAAGTTGATTTGAATGAGATCATTAATAGGGGCCAAGTTATATAATTTTATTATTGAATCACACAATGTCTAATAAATCTGATATTAAATGATCTACTTAAGAGATCAAGGGTTACTGAGGCTTGAGTAACAACAACAGTATGTGAGACTCCATACGTTATAGTACCGAAAAAAGATATTGAATAGATTGCATTACAGAGATTAACCAATGTGAGACAACTGATTTATAGGTATTAATCTCACATTAAAATGTTATATTTAATAGTTTAATGTTAAATCAAGTGTAAACCCACTATATAATAAAACACCACTGTGTTAGATAACATACTAAACACTTTACACAAATCCTAAAAGAACCGCAATATATTATTAATATATTCTTATTTTATGCCATAATTATCACCAAGCCATTGAATTGGAGGGTACGAATAATAGTAAGTGAATTATGAATATATATAAAGGAATTAATAAATATAAATTACTTTATTAATGGAAAATAAATAAGATTATAATTTTTTGTATTATTATTTTATGCTTCTGAAATACCTTTTCCTAAAAATGTATTTTATTTTTTTGAGAGGAAATATTACAATTAATTTTTTGATATTCTATTAATTTTATTTTATAAAAAAAATATCAATTTTAAAATCTAAATTTCAATATTATCACTTAGTGCTATATTGTTTTTTCATTAAAATTGATTATTCTGTTAGTTTTTATAATACGAATATTTTTTGAAAAATATTTTTTTCTTTAGAGGATTTTAAAAGATCAATTTTATTATTAAATTATTTAAATATACAATTACTTCTATTATTATTTTAATAATTCCATTAGGTGAATTATAATAATTTATATGTATGAAATTTTTATAAAACAACATTTATACATACAAAGGTATTTCAAAAAAAATCTTCTTTTCATTTATTTTTGTGACATTATTTAAAATTAATTACATCAACTTATATAAATTGAATTTTATAAAATAGATCCCATATATGAGATTATGATGTTCATATTTGAAAAATACTATCTTTTTATAATTATTTATTTTTAATAGTAACCATGACACAATTTATCACCTTATTAAAGGGTAAATATTGTTAATCTAGGATAAATCTAAGTGACAAGGTCTTATTTTTTTCTTGAAAATTTTTATTCGATAACTTTAATCTTACCCTTATCAACATATTACAAAATGTTATTCTTAATAGACACTTGTCCATGAAAATCACCTATATAATATTTTAATTAAACAAATTTATAAAATGTCTTCATCATAGTTTTAAATATCCCTTATGTGTTCACATTAGGAAAAAACATGTTCTGAATGAATCAGGATATTAGTTTCTCTAATAATAATATTTCATACAGTATGTGATTTTATCTATAATATTTTTTGATAAAATAATTACCTTAAATTCATTTGCAACACTAATACATTATTTTTTCATTTTATAGAAATATAAAACAAATAAATTTCAGAATATTTACATGACATAATTTTAATTAGTCAAGGATTTTCATGGATTTTACATATTTATATGCAATATTTATATGGTATGATAACATTATGTTCAAATTTTTAATTTTTCTTGATATATATAAATTTAATTTACATTAATGGTTTAAAAATTGCATTAATTATATTCCATAATAAATTATATTTTATTAAATGATTTCAAATTTGACTAAATTTATGATTCATCCCAATTAATGGGATATAAATGTAAACATAATCCACTTCCCATTTATGGGAATTTTTTCTTTTATTATAAAATCATTTTGAATTAAATAAATGAAGTAATTAATATTATGATAATTATCAAAAGGGTTGGGAAGTTTAAAACTCTATGATAAGGGTGAAAACATACCATAAAAATGTCTAAATTTAATTCATGATGGGATTTATAATTATATCTGATTATATAAATATTTATCTTTGTTATAATGAAAATTTATTTATATTAATTTAATAAATTATGAAATTATAAGAGTTCCCCTACCCTTAATTGTAAAATGACACCCTTTCATTCACTTATTTACACCACATTGAGCCATCTATCTCAATCAAAACCTAAAAACTAATCTTCAAAAAATACCGAGAAAACATATATTGGACTTTTTTCTTCTAAAATGTCTTCCCTAGGCCCCTAAAAATAGATCTAATAGAAGGCTACTATAGAAGAGGTCATTGATTTTTCTGAGTCCTTGAATATTATTTCTTCTTATAATTCCTTATAAATTGTTTTATCAATACTATCATAAATGATCCAAAATAATGAATATGATAATATTTTATTATATATTTGAAAAAATCACAGTCTTACTCTTCTAAATCCTATAAAAAGATAAAACATTGCTTCTACGTGTGTACATGTTATTATCTCTATGCAATATTGTAATTTAATTTTAATCAACATTTCACTTGTATGGTTATAAATATGGAACTATTTAATATATATTATATTTATGACAGAAATATTACCATATAATTTAAATCTCATATGCAAAATTCTTTATTCCAATCTATTAGAAATTGATAACCTCGCTCATACATATGTGTAAACTACCACCTATATAAAGTGATGCGAACCGATTTTAATTTATGATTTACATGGATGATAATAAATTTAAATTTAATAAATAAATATGAAAAATTTGAAATAATAATTATTATGAAGAAAATATTATTACTTACCATTCATTCATTCTATACATAAAAAAACAAAATTTATGAGTAAGTATGGACCATCATCTCCCAGAATGGTTTAACTAATTTTTCTATCTATATATTTTTTGGATGAGTCCAAATATCTATATATTTAAAATATATTATATTTATACCATGAATAAAATTCTAGATATGATGGAACAATAACAAAATTTAATGTTTGAAATATATCATATCAAAACAAACATGACAAATAAAAAAGTTAAGACATGAAATAATGGTAATAATAAAAAAATTTTAAAGTTCATATAATAAATTGTAATAAAATTTAATTAATAGATAAAATATGATATTATAGATATGAATATCATTCAGTTATATAAATATTAAAACTAAAATTTATTATCCATGTGATTATATCACTTACAAGGCATGTCGAACTTATGGTGAATGATAATGTATCAATTTCTACTCCACTGAGGTATATTTGGTAGTATGAAACTATTTAATATTATACAGATTATATACATTAATTTATAGATATTTGACATGAATATATAATTATTCATGATGAATTAATTTCAATTCATGTTTTTAGGTTTAAATAGTTTATACATTGTCTACCAATTTTCCCTCTCTTTGTAAGTTGAATCCTAGAAGAAAATGTTTAACAGAAACACTAATCTTATTTATATTCTGATTATATATATATATTTATTCTGGATCCATATTTCCAAAAAATATTAATTTTTTTTTAAAATATAAAATGATTTATAAACAATTTTTACGACCCATTCTTTACATTTTTAAATAATCGATAAAAATGAATCTACCAATAAATTTTTAATGATGTACTTTTATTATAATAGTTTCAAAGATTGTTTTATTTTTGATAATCTAAAATAACGATAATTTACCATCATGATGATTTTAAAATTAGTTTAAGGTTCATCTGTATATTTTAATGTCTATTTTATATGAAATATTTTTCAGTAATTTTGGTGAAATGTAAATTTTTTAAAAGAGAATTTTTTAGAGAAATATTTTTTCGCTAGAAATGTTTTTAATTATAATTTTATGGTAATTTTATTCATCAAAAAAATACCTTTTTTATATATTTCACCATTGAGGAAAAGTTGTAATGATAATATCATTTAAACCATTCACTTACTTTTGATCATTGAATGATACATTTCTCTGTAATATCCATATTATTTGCATCAGGCACATGATTATCACTTAAACTGTTTACCATTTCACAATAATTTGTTATAATTTTAAGGAACTTTTTTATTGCTTAATTTTTTATAAATATGAATTCATTTCTAAATTTGGATATCTGTTAATTGGTGATATTGTTCATGAATTAAATCGATCATTTGTTATGTGATGAATTTATTGGAAAAGAAGTGACATTTGGGGCCTAAAACTATATAGACTCTTGATGCATTGACATGTCGCATAAGAAAAATAAATAATCTAGAATTAAATGGGGGATTTTCATATGCGTAATCATAGTTAAAAACTATATTGGAATACATAATTAATGTTAAAAATACAATAATTTCTAAAATCAATGTATCCAATATTAAATGTTTCAATTTATATAATTAGCGAATTATTATCCAGGATATTACATCATTGATATTATATATTGATAATATTATTTGTCTTGTTATTGATGAAATGGAATGTGTTTCTAGTTATTTATCTTTCCTTATTCATTATTCATTATTTTCTCAAGAAAGCTTACAATATACATAAAACTTATTTATAATTTAAGATCACAATTTTATATTATTTTATTCCCCCAAGACATGAGGAAGATTATTATTATTAATATCAAAGAAGCAACAATTTTTTATACTATATATTTATATTTCCAATGTGACAAAGAAATAATGTATGTACCTTGTTATTCAAGACTACTAAACTATTCAGTGCTTTGGGATTTGATTACCTATATCTAGTGAAAATGTAATAATGAAGACACTAACTCTTCGTTATTGGAGTTTGTGTTATTACAGTTGATATCAGAGAATTTTTATTTTAATCATTGGGAACTATATTTTGGAAATTATTGATTAGGGAAAATAAACCTATGATAGATGTTTAGGAATTAATTTTTTTTTGATTCATTTGAGTATTGATTATAACTTCTAGGATCCATTATTTGGTAATAAGGCTATATTTTTTCATAAGTTAGAAGTCATGGATACCCAATTTATGTTTGCGATTTAAGTATATACTGACTAAGACTGTTTTTGAAGAAATTTATGGTTTTATAACCCTTTCATTTGTATATGTTTTTAGGAGAATGTTATTTAAGGATGATCTTTTTATTTTATGGAAATATAATTTACAATATTGAAATATTTTGTGGTTTATATAATCTTAATTCATATGTTAATAATGGGTTATTAAAATTCATATGTTTTATCATATGGATAACCATGGGGTTAGAAAACATTATGATGATTGATGTTTCTGTTAGGATTTTCATCATATATATGGAAAAATTATATTAAAGATATAAATATACTTCTAGAAAAAGGAGAATTAGTATACCGAGTGAACGATCCTCACATTGAAAATCACAATGGAGATCAAACCAACAACTAAAGGGAGATAGGGGAGAAACACCAACCACTAATTTATTTTTTGAACTGGTTAGTATAAAATTGTTTTTAACAAAAAAATAGAGGTCTAAATATTAATTTAAAATTTTAAAACATTTTATAAGATAAAATATTATGGATTTTTTATGATTATGACGTTATTAATGATATTTTGAGACACCCTTCTTGGGGTATAAGAATATATAAAATTTATATTTAATGTAAATAATTATTTTGGATGAATTATAAAAACAATTATATATATGGGAAAGGGTATGAGATACTCTTTGGGGTTAAGAACTTTATTAATATTCCAGATATTCATTTTTTTGTGATGTTGGTTTATTTATATAAGTAATAATCAATGTGAAACCAAATGTTTTATTATTGAATTTAGGAGATTAATAACTTATTTCATTCTAGTAAGGATGATATATTTGGGTTATTATTTTAAATTGTGGTAACCAAATTAGTTTTCAATTAATAATGATTGGAGGAATATTTTTATATCCTTTCATGGATTATTTAATCTGTTAGAGGTTCATTAATGGTTCAAGACTAGATAATTCCTCTCGAATACTCATCAATTATAGTAAACTATGATATTATTGTGGTGATTTTCTAATCGGTGAAATTATTATTTTCAAGTAAGTATATTTAATTTTATTCTTAATCCAAAAGATAAATTTAAATCTCAACACCAGGAAAAAGAAAATGAATCAATATTTTTATCCTATTATATTTATTGTTATTTGGTCTTTAAAATTCTCATAATCTTTCATTTTTTTATGATCAATGACCTATATTACTCTCCATAATTACATGGAAATTTCACATTTCTCTGATTCAAATATATTCACATTCACTAATATATATATATATATATATATATATATGAATTCCTAGTTTTGTGATGACCTTCGTATTTCCCTATCCCTCCTTTAAAGGGATATTTTATTACTAATTTCCATGATGTGGTTTTTTCAGAAAAAATTCATGTGAAAACCCATTGATTATTTTTCCTAAGTTAAAATTTTGAGGAATAAAATTATTGGATGGGGATAATAAAAAACCTAATATTTTGAAAGAACACGATGTTTGATTGAATATGCAACATGTAACACTAAGTCTAAGTGAACCACAATATAAAACTAAATATTATTTTTTAATATAAATATTATATCATAGTAATTGAATTAGTGGTTATGAATAGTATCAAACAAATTATAAAACACATTAATATAATTTAACTACCCCATATAAATTCAATGATTAATTATTCAAAAATAAGTTCTCAATTTCATTAATTTTGTTTTTTACAACAAAACTAAATTTTATTCCTAAATGAATGTTATTTATTTTTTATGGAAAATATTATAATTAATATATATAACTTATATAAATTTTATTTTTCAAAAATAAGATCAATTTTAATATTATTAAATAGGAAAAATATTTCTGTGAAATTACATCGATTTTTCTGAAAAGATTGATTTTTCAGTGAATATTGAAAATACATATTATTATTAACTACTATTTTTCTATTCTTGTATTTAAAAAATTATATTTAGTTTTATGATTATTTCAATATAAAATTATGGATATTTTATTATAATTAATTCAATTATGCTCATTGGGATCAATTTTATTATTTAATTTGGTATAAAAAAGTATTAAAATAGTATTGTATTTTTTTAAAATGAATTTTTTCGTTTCTTTTTTTGGTTTGATTTTAAAAAAATTACTACAACTTATATAAACTAAATATTCAAAAATTTATTTCATATTTGGATTCTAGAGTTTCAAATTCGGTAAATAGCCCCATTTTATTTTTACACAATATGACCAGTAACATTCGTAAAATTCATCACCTTGTTCAATGGTAAATCAGGTTATTATTTGTCAAAACAAATTGATAAGGTCTTAATTTTTTTAAACTAATTATTTTTAAAAGAATAAAATTCAACCATTATAACATTGGTTAGAATTTTTTTTTCTTAATGGACATTTGTCCTAAAAAACGTCATATATCTTTTTTAAATAAAGTATGTTACAAAATGTCACTCTCTTAGTTATGAATATGGCTTATGTGTTCTCCTAGGAAAAAAATGTTTCGATAAAATATAGGTCCAATTTTTTTTTTCAAATTAAAATATATTAATTATGGAATTTTTTACAATATTTTTCTGAATAAATAACTAATTTAAATTCTAGTGGAACACTAATATAGTATTTACTCAACTAATGAAAAAAATAAAATAATTGAATTTAAAAATATTAAAAGTGATATGATATTAATGATTTAATGTTTTTCATAATTTTTTGGAATTTTTTGAAATATTATAATGGTTTTGTATCCTTATATTTGAATCACAAATTTTCATGATGTATTTAATTTCAAATTAAATTTGTAGTGTTAAAAAATGACATTAATGATATTTATAAATTAGATTTTTGAATTAAATTATTTGAAAATTTTAAAAATCCTAGATCCATATAAATGAATTTGATATTGTTTTAACCATAAAACATGATCTATTTTTTGGGTATTTTTTCTTTTTATAATGAAATCATTATACAAAATGAGTAGAAAAATTTAGTATTATGGTATTTTTAAAAGGGATTAACATGGGTTAAAACTAAAAGATAATTTTTAAATGATGTCTAAAAAATTTCCCAATTATATTTTTTATCATATTTATACTTATACAAGTTTTATATAGTAATTATTTTTTCCATTTTAGAGTAAATAATTATTTAACAATTTAATAATTGATGTATTTCCAAGGGTACTCGTCCCATCAATAATTATAGTGGACCCATTCAATCATCACTTTACACCAAATTGATCTATATAGCATGAAATAACCTACCTATTATATCTATAAACATTATTATTCATGTTCTTTATGATTAGTTGCATCTAAAATCTCAGTACTATGCCCCATAAGAAGAGATCCAAATGATGCCTATTCATTAAACGATAACTATCATTACCTTGTCATTCAAGTTTATTTCATCTTCTACATCCTTCTAAATTGTGGTAACCATCCTATCATAATAGTTCTAGTATCATAAATACACTCATATGTTTTTATTATTATAATGTGTAAGCCATATTTATTATCTATTTTATATTATGAAAAGATAAATCATCGCTTGTTCATACAAACATATTATTTTTTCAACATAGTGATGTAATTATTTTTCATCGTCAATTCACATATATGTCTATAAAGATGTAAATAAAAAGTATATAGGTCATTTATGAAATAAATAGAATTTTTTAAATAAAATATCAAATATTCTTTCTACGTTAAAATCCTTTGTAAAATAATAACATCGCTTCTGTGTATGTGTGAACTACCACATCTAAGAAGCGATGTGATCCATTTCCCATTTATGATTTACATGGATGATACTAATGTTATATTTAATTACTATAAATGATTAATATGAAATAATAATGATTCTAAAAGAGAAAATTATTATTTAACTTTATTTTATTCAATCTATTGTAAAAAGAAAACAACGTTCATGCATATGTACAATCTAACATCTCCATGAATGATATAATTCATTTTTTATATCTATATTTTATATTTTAATATATATATATATATATTATATATGATATTTAGAATATATGATATTTATTCCACAAATTTAATTATAGTTATTATGGAACCATAATAAAAGTATAAGGATTTGAACATAATAATCCAAAAATACATGAAACACAAAGTAGTTAACAAATGAAATAATGATAATTGTATAAGATTAATAAAAAATAAATGATACAATATTATTAATGGATCATATATCATATTATATATATTAATGTGGTTTTTTATTTATTTATAATAAATTTATTTGTATTAAAAAGCATATTAGATAACAAACAAAGCACATCAAACACAAGGTTTGAGATATAATCTCAATTTCCACCCCATTGAGATATATTTTGTAATATTAATAAATTTAAGTTTTTATGGTGTATATAATATAAAATTTAGGAACTAAAATTGAATATATAATTAATCTATATTATTAATGTTACATTATGGTATAATATTTGAAATTATTTCCATAATTTCATCCCTATTTTATGCTCACTTTAACATTAATCATGGAATGATAATTTTTAAAGAAAAACCAATCCCATTTCACTTTTATTTGAATATATATATATATATATCTTAAATTTCTATATTTATTTTTATTTTCTTTTTAAAAATTTTTATTAGAATTATATAGTATTGTTCCTAATGGAATTTTTTCCCATCATTTAGTTTTTTACAAAATCTATAAAAAATGAATATTTCATTCATTTTCTAAACAAGGTATTTTTCATAAAAAACAATGGAAGTAATGATTTATATATTTAATTATACATAATGGGACACATTTACCACATTCATGTGAAATCAATTTTTCGATCCTTCCATTATTATTTGAACTTGTTACTGTAAATGAAATGTATTCCCTTAATATTTATAAAAATTTTGTTTTTCAAAAGTTATTTTTTAAAAAATTAGATAATCATATGAAAAATATTAATGAACTTTTCATGGTTCTATTATTCATTAATGACAATAAATTTTATTTCACTTTTTTACTATAGGGAATATTATGTAATGATAATATCCTTTGAACCATTTAAATACTTATGATAATTAGATATTACATTTATCATAATTATATATATTCATTATACTATGGATATGATTATCACTAGGAACCTTTTCCTTTTCTATATGCGGTGTCATACTTTTAATGAATTTTAATTATGGAGGAATTATTGATATAAAGCCATGTTAATTATTTAATATGGATATTTTTGATAAGTAATACTTATAATGAATTCAATAAATCACTTGATATATTAGGAATGAATTGGACATGCAGTGATGGATAAGGCTCAGAATTATATATCCCCTTAAAAAATGAATGGTCATAAGATAAAGAAAGAAAGATATCATTAACTTGGTTCTTGGTGTATTCCTAACCAATTTTTTAAAATTTGGTAACAAAATTCCTAAATGGTATAGATACCATGCTCTTTAAGATCTTGGTTTTAAATATCAATCATTTCAACCATTGTTACTTCTTTTTTTACTATCCCAAAAAGTACTGCAATGATATTTTCTATGTATTATGTTGGTGCTAAATTTATTTATTAATGTAATTTGTTTCCATATATTAACATAACCATGTTAGTTATACATTATTTAGTTATGAAATCTTCTACTGTATGTAACCCTTTTTGAGAATCTTACCTCACTATTTTATTTGTTTTATTTTCCCTGAGATTCGAAGAAGTATATTGTGAATGATATTTAGGATGATCCAAAATTTTATTCATTATATTTGAAATTTCTAATGTGATATGTAAATAATTCATTTATCTAGTTTGTAAATACAACTAAATTATTTTTTCCTATGTGATGTGATTACTTGTATCTGGTTCCAATGTAATAATGAAGACATTAACTCTATGTTATTAGAGTCAGATTTGTTTAATCGAAATATTATAAGATTATACCTTAAATAATTAATCTTAAATGTTGGAGTTATCCATGATATATTAGTTGGAGTTTTTACATGAGAATAAAACATTGGATTTAAAAAAATTATAATGGTGAATGATGATACTGGGGAATAAGTGGGTCTTCAAGTTAAAAAAAGCTTATGGAAATAATTTTTACAAGGAAATGCTAGTGGTGATTTCATTTTTTCATAATCAAGGAAAAAACATATATAATTTATTTTGATGGGGTTTTAGACATACTAACATGTATAAAATGGTGATAAAGGATTCATATTATATCATTTTTATTTAAAAAATTAATTTAAAGATGATAGTTATTTACAATTTTTAAATGATAAAATTTATATAAAATAATCATCAGGATTCATGAATTATTTGATTGATGAGTTGGTGTGAGAAATAAACACAAGTAAACATAATTATAAACAATTTCTATGTCAAAAGAATCATATATTCAGTGAATTTTATGGAAGAATAGTGTTTCATGTGTAGTAATATAGACAATTTATTCTAATAAATTTTTAATGGTTGAGGGATGCAACCTTTAATACATGTACATTGATTATATTCCTCTATAATGTCAAGGAAATATAAGGATTATAGATATGAAATATTTTTTTCTGAAAATAATTTAGCTGAAAGACACTTGATAATCAAGAAAATCATAGAGATGATAATTGAGTTATATAAGAAAAATAGATTCCTGGTGTTTTATCTACATTATTTTATTAGAAATATTATTGAGATGCTTGGTATTTCATGATACATGACATTCAGAACCACCATAATTAATTAAATAATACAATAAGAAATTAATGATGACAAATATAGAGGTGAAACACATTGTTAAGATTTATTTCCTATCAACGTTAGTAATTCTGATGTATTACATTGATTATATTACAATAAAATTTGAATATGAAGTTGGATTTGTTATTTTTTTCTATGATACATTTTTGAAAAAGACCTAGAAGTATATTAAATAGATTATTCAATATCCAAAAAGTATAAATAATAAATCCAATTGTTTTATGATGGATGATTCATTATATGGGTACACAAAAACAATATTCATGGGAGATTTAGATATTTAGATGAGTATAACTACTTTTTTAATCACCTATGGAGGTACAGAAGTGAGACCAGATTCTACGACTATAACTAGTGGTTTCATCATAAAAAATATATGTAAAATGTATCACATTAAGAACCAGTAGGAAGTAATTGTTATGAAAAAGGAATCTATTAGAGGATCCTGTAATGATCTAGGAGAGGTGATTTATTTTTATGATAATCCATTTGAAAGATTCATAGTAAAAAAATCAAATTCCATTTTGGGCTAAAATACATCATCTTAAAATACAACATCATTAAGAGGTTATTGGAGGAAAATAAGTCGTATCCATTAATTATAGTCTTAATTTAGAATCAATTAATAATATTATATGAAATATTTTTTCAAGAAAGTAAAAATCAAAATTGTGCCTCAAAAGGAATTGGGTGAACATATAGATATGGGGTGAACTAACTAATATTGAAATAGACATTGAATATTATTTTAAAAATTTTCTATAGTTTCTATAGTGTTTATTCAAGTAGTATTCATGTGATAGAATTCTATGATGTGAATACTATTCATGTATTGAGTAAATATACTATAAATAGAGTGAACTAGACAATACCTCATTCATGATGTTCAAGAATTGATAATGGTATCATGTTTAGGCATTTTTATTAGATGATGATAGAATCTTATCGGAATTTTTAGTGGTCAATATAAGTGGCCAGATAATATTGAATTTCACATGGATAGTCCTCACAAATCATGAAAAATGGAATGGTAACTCTTTATTTATCACTAGTTTTCAATGGTCTTGTGATGATATATATATTCTATCGATAGTCACCAACATTAATGGTGGGTCAAACATGAACATAGAATGATTGCTATATAACAAAATTTCACATTATTTCACAAAAATAAATGATTCATTACATAATATTACACTAAATACAAATTGTATGGTCAATAATTACAATTTATTTGTTAAATAGGTACATTAAATAAAAATTTTAAAACCTGAAAAATTAAAGCAATATTAAAAACATCCTTATCATGCTTTCACTTAAAACTGCATGGGATTACCTGGGAAAATAAATAAGAAAGTAGTGATTTATAAATCCTAGTAAGGTAATAGACATATAATAACTTTTATATAATAATAAAAATTTGAAAATTCATATAAATGGGGAATAAAAGGTGTAAGGGTCATAAAAATGAATAATGAGGCATTATATAGCATGATAATCGTAAAGTCAGTATAGGAAATGTGGAAACAACATAAAACAATGCATCAAAAAAATTGGTCAATTCTAAAACACCAAAACATCTTAGTAGAAAATGTACAACAAAATAATTATGTTCAAAAACTATACAAAAATGACGTATCATGATATGAAACATCACCCAATTCATTATATCACTATATAATTCATGGTGCACCCATCACATTAATTTTGATGTCATGCTTAAGTGTGCCACATAGATGCTACAACATGGATTCATTTATCATCATAATTTAATCCAATAAAAATTATTGTGGAATTAATATATGTAAATCCCAAATCCAATAGGTAAATGTGTATAATGGTGAACAACATTTATTTGAAATGAGTATGGTCTTCACTCGTCAATTTTTTTGGCATTGAAAATCGTGGTGGAATTTTGGAATCATAACGACATCACATAATATTCATAAAATGTGTTGATGAGAGGAAATCATATATCACCTTAATTTGAAAGAAAATTTGAAGTAATAGGGACATAAATATACATATACCAACATATGTAATTGAAAATATAAGGAATAAGATAATAAGGAAACATGAATAATGAAGAGAAGGTGAGGATCCCTTACTAAAGTGTGTGACTCCAAATGCTTAAGAGGGGATACGTGAGAGTTATTGGGACCATGGGAGGACTTTATAGAGTTGATTAATTCATATGAAATTTATACAATGAGGTTTAGTGAAGAGACATGGGATCTTGGGTTAGTCTATATAAGAATATAAGGGGTTTATTTATTATTTAGTTTCTATAATCTACAAAATAACATAATCAAAAAGGCTAACTATCCCATAGTTTTTTTCCATTGGTTTCTATCAAATAGGAGTGTCTATAATTATTTTTCAAGTACAAGAATAATAATTAATAAAATAGTTCCCTTTATTATGTGCAGGTGAGGAACACTATCAAATAATTAGTTTAAAAGCCTTAAAATTTATTAATGGGTTCAGAGGATTTTTAAGGGCATTAAAAAATTAATAAAAAACTAATAAAATAAAATTATTTTAATGGAATAATGATATATTTTGTCATGGATAACTTTTATAAAATTTATTACATCAATTGGGGTTCATTATGATGTCAAAATACACAATGTATATTTATAAAATATTTAATTTTTACTGGAGAAGGTGACAATATCAAAAAATTAATGAAAAATTCCCCATTGGATAGTTTAAACACTATAATTCATAAAATATTAATAATTTTATCAGAAAAAATTATATTCATTTGAATTTTCAAATTAAAAATAAAACCCAATATTTAGTAAAATTGTTGGGTTTTCTGAAAATATTATTTTTCAAACCTTTATTCAAATTAAATTTGATAAACAAAAAATTATATGAGAATTTATATTAGTAAAAATATATTTACTAATAATATTTGATAAAAAAATTATAAATTTCTAAAATTTAATATTTCATGAAAATAAATTCTTTAATTTGAATTGAATTTTGACCAAAAATACTATTTGTGTTTTATTATATCAAAAAAAAATCAATTATAAATTTATAATAAGAAGATAAAAATATATCCATTATTTTGTTAAAAATAATGATGATAATATTATCACTATGACCTTGATACATATCCATTTAATACACCAATAAACACCCTTAGGGTAAGGGGTATGATAGTGGGTCTTTTATGGGTTGTTTTGGTGAATATGGTGATGGGTTGTGATCTCGTTTTTCTTAAACATCATCTGTAAATGATTTATCTCATTCTTAAGTTGTTGATTCTCATATTAGACATTTTCATTGGAAATACCAAGAGATTATATCTTTAATGGATGCTATGATAAATGTATTTATAAGGTACGACCATATAGGTTGATGCATTCATTTCCTTATTCTGTGTAAATTTGATTTCCTAAAACCCTATATTTATTCTAAAAATGTGATCACTATTCAATGAATATATAATCAATGATAGTGACAGTTAAGGTACTTTTAAATCCATTTGTCTATAATGAAACAAAATAAGTACATATTTTTTATATAACCATATTACGTAATAATGCATTTACTTAAAACAAAAGGTGAATTTTATTTATAATTGTCTGGGTCATTACAATCATCCCCTTTAAGAAAATTCTGCAATCCAATCTTCTTCCAATATTAAAAAATTATGAGGGAAACTCTTTTTCATCACCTCCTCTGGTTCCCATAGTGCTTCTCCAAACTCATGGTTTCTCCACAACATTTTAGCAAGGTGCATTGCTAATTTTGTAGAAATGTTTCCCTATAATATAAGATCGTAACTGGTTGTTCATATTATGAAAAATAAATCTCCAGTGGTACCACATCAAGATCAAGTACATTTTAGGGGTCTGTTATGTATATTCTCAATAGGCATACATGGAATACAAAAATTATTTGAGAATGGTTTGTTGGGGGTTCTAGTTTATATGACACTTCTCCAATATGATCAAAGATCTCAAAGGGGCCAATGTATCTTTTAGAAAGATTTCCCTTATTCAAAAATCTCATCACATTATTCCATGGGGATATGTGGAGGAATACCATGCCTCCAATAATTATCTATATACATCATTGAAAATTTCCATCATATCTCTTCTATCGGCTATGAGAAGCCTTGATGTGCTACTGAATGGTCATAACCATTTCGAAAACTTCATCAACTATTTCATCACCAAGAAGTTTTCATTCCCCAACATCATCCCATCATGTAGGTATTCATAATTTTTTCCCATAAAGGTCTTAAATGGTGTCCATTTTGATACATTATTTGAAACTACTATTATTAGAGAACTCAAAAATAGGTATATGTTGGTCCCATTCTTTATTTATTTCCATATAATATTCTCTCATCGGATATTCTAGTGTCAAAATAGTATACATAGATTGGCTATCAGTTTGATGATCATAAACCATACTGAAATTCTTCCCATTATTTATATCATGTTGGGGACTTTTCTAGAACATTTATGTGAATCTCATATTTGAATCAGATACAATAGATAGTGGTACCCTATATAGTCTTACGACTTCTCTGTTGTATATCTATGCAAGATGAATGAGTGATAAATCCTATATAATTTCAATAGAATGAGATATATTTGTAAGATGATATTGAGAAACCCATACAACATTGTTCTGTTTGGATGTCTTTTGAAGTTTGGTGAAAAATTTCATGATTATGTTTCCCCATTTCACTATTGGTATCGGTAATAGTTACATCATTCCAGTATACTTTTTTCCATTCATCCTGCACATATGAACATAACATGAATTTTGATATATATTATGAAATATACAACTTCATATTGTTTGACCAATAGTGATCTAATATTTCTTGATACATATTTGAGCTTCCTCAGTGAATGGAAAAAGTTAAACTATGTGCATCATCCAATAGTTCATTCTTTAAAATAGTATTTTATGGCACACAAAGTCATTACCTAAATATCCCAATGCATTCATTATTAACATAGAACTCATAGTATTTAACTTTTTATAGTTTCTATATTATTCTAAATTCCAACAATATCTCTTTTAGAATCCTATAACCTCTCAATAAAAGTTTATTGAGAAAAAATTTGTGAATGTATTGATGACGTTACTTCCTTTATTATATATATGTCCATCCTTTCCAGATAGAAAAAGTTATGATCCCACTCAATTCACATTAATAATATAATTATTTGTTCTATTCGACTAAGATTATCCTCTAATTTATTTTCTTTTTTGGGATGGTTGTTAATTTAGATGTCATAGTACATTAACACCTCTACAAATATTATTTAGAACATATTCATCTCTTTCTATGTGAATATACACTTCAGGATTTTCAGATACATATATACTTTAAACATATCTCCAATTAGATAATTCCAAAACGTTTATAATGAAAATATCACTATAGAAAACACTCAATCACGTGTTGGGTAGTTTTATTCATGAATATTCACCTTTCGTTAAACTTATGCTATAACATTGTCATTCTGTAGTGACACCCAACACAATCCCTTCATCGAAGAGTGGGTAAAGACTGTGAAAATTTCTCCACTTGTGGGTGCTGTGAGTAGAGGTGCAATGATAAACATCATTATCAGCTCCTTAATTCTCTCTCCACACTCACCATTCCTATAAAAATGTACTCTCTTCTGAGTTAGCTTTGTTAGAGGGTATTTAAATCATGATAAATTCCTCATAAATCAATGATAATACTAAGATAATCTAAGGAAACTATGGATATATGTCATAGATGTTTTCCTTAAGAATCATTCAATTTATTATATATTTGAATTGTCCATAAATATTCCATTTATTATGATGATATACCATAGGAATGAGACTCCCTTCAACCACAACTCACAATTTTTGTACATAGCACATATATTTTCCTTTTGAAATGTCTTTTGAATAGTCCTTTGATGCTCCTCGTGCTCCTCCTTGGTTTTGGAGTTTCATTGAATTTCATCCATACAGACTATCCAAAATCTATTGAGGTAATATCAAAAGACTATATTTATAATTTCAACGAATATTTCTAAAGAAAAATTGTTTTCAAATAGAATTATTATGAACTCATAGTGCGCATACCTTGTCGCAAAAAGCAGTCTTTGGGATATCCTCCTTCATAACTGTAACTTGGTAGTATCCCAACAGAATATCCACCTTGTAGAATTTTAATGCTTCATATAGATGATCAATAAATTAATAAATCTATGGAAAAAGATACTTGTTATTTATTTTCATCTTGTTTAGCTCACGATAATCAATGTGAAAGCATATTTTCCCATACTTATTCTTGATGATGTGGATTGGTGAACCCAATAGTGATCCTCTTGGGAATATAGAACATTTTTCTAGATTCTACTATATTTATTTCTTCAAATTCTATAATTCCACAAAATCTATTCTATATGGAGGCTTGGATAATAGTAATTCCCCAGGTAAAAGATCCACAAAAAATTCATCCTCTCGGGTAGGAGGAAGACGTGGAAAATTTCTCAGGAAACACATCATTTTATTCTATCATAGTGTGAATGTCATCAAGGATGTTTATTTCCATAAACTCAATCAATTGAGAAATATATACATAATTTTATGGAAATTATATCAATTCTTAATATTTTAGTTCTAAGGAATATTCACCATACTCCTTGTACTTATACAGAATCTGGGGCCGATTTGTAATATAGAGAGTGATTTTCTTCTCCAAACAATTTATTTATTTTCTATATTGGGAAAGAAAATCCATTCCAAAAATTGAATCAATTTGCACCAAAGGTAGTAAAAAAATGTTCAATAGGACGTTTATCCCACAAATTGTGACAAGGGAGGAGTTATATACCTAGTATTCAATAATTACCCCATTTTATTTTTTCATCTACATCTATACATATGTTCTTCATGGTAGAGTTTGGGTTGTTAGAGTAAATATTAATGATGGGATGAAATGCGTAAAAATAGAATAAAATGGTATGTTCCTTATTCTTCAATGAATAACTATTGTACCTACCACCACATCAATATCATGATCTACCTCTTTGGTGGTGATGAAAGAAACTCCCCCTTACTACTTTAGATGTTTTTGGTTGTCTTCAAGACCCATTTTTATGTATTGATTTGGAATGTGACCTAGTTTCTTGATGTTGAGGAAATGAACAACACACAATGGGCTGGCCAGACAACTCCTTTCATCTTTCTCATTACTGGGTTTCTTATAATAGCAATCATTTTCTTGGTTTCATTAATTTCCAATCATAAATTATTTCCCCATTCCCCTTAGTAGATTTATGTGGTGCTTCCTTCCACAAATTTGTGAATTGAGATATTTAAATTTCATTGAACCATTATATTTATCCATTAGATCAAAAAAATTAAACCACACTTTCTTATTCTTATACCGATGATACCCTTGAGATTTATAGATTTCTATTATGACATTAACAACACATCATACAATTTTCTCATATCTATCACATTCTTAGATCACTAGTGCTATTCATATTCTATGTTTTAGACTACTAAAGAAGAAGTCGTCGTAGAATTCAATGGTAATGACAATTTTTGGGCGGTTTTGTAAAATTCATGTGATGTTTACCCTATATGTTGAGATATAAATATCATTTTTTATGAGTTCTAGTAATTCTACTTCCATTTTAAGATAGAGGGTGAAAGGAAAATATTCATATAAAAACAATTTGAATAATTCCTTACACTCATTCACTTCGATATCATCATCTGAATTTGTATTCTTGATCAATGTACACCGCTGATCATCATCTACCACTATATGATAAATAGCCAGTGGAACCATCTATTTTTCTGAAAATTTATGGATGGAGAAGATCCTCTTAAAAGGCGTTGATGAAATTTCCATGATTAATGGGTCAGATGATCCATTTAAAGTTGTATGCATTTGTCACATAAATGTCTCAATCATAGATGTTTATAGTTTAGGGGGATTTGGGAACCCCCAATCCAGGTTTCTATTCAAAACCTGAGTCATATTAGAGAGTATTGTCATACGGTTTTCTATTCCTTCTCCCATCAAGTTAGGAATCTCATTGGGAAGGGCATCACATTTCCTATCACACTGTTTGTTTAACTGATTCTTTCCTTTTACATCCAATTTCTAGAATAAAAGGAAAATTAGTGATGATTTTTTTAAAATATTAAACACATAATGGGGAATCCAATGAAATTAATGGTATAACAAATAAATTACATTTCTTTCTTTACATATAAATTTATACAATACAATCTTTGTTTTCCGTTATCTATTTCCTAAATTATATTCTTATGGGAACTTATTTTTTCACTTATTAATGGTTTATAATGATCTTATGTTTTTAAAAATAAATATCCCCCATGTGTGTCAAACCAAGTGCACAGTAAGTTCTATTGTCATGTAAAAGGTTACACTATATCAGGACCAACACACCTAGTCATGCTTGTTATGACTAGTTACATCTTCTCCAGAACCAAGTACACTTTTTATATCCAAATTGGGATATATTTTCATGATAAAGAACATAATCAGTACTTACCAAAATCTTGGGGTGTTTTTTTATAAATAGGCATATACCTATGGACTTAAATATAATTGTCTAATCTTAATCCAAAAAAAAAACTAAACATTTTCTTTGATACAAACTATAACAAACATACTCTTTGGTTCACATTAATAAATGATTTATTAAATAAAATTACACATAATAGAACCTATAAGGTCAAGATGTATAGTTGTTTTTTTGGGAATTACATACATTAAATAATAATTATAAAACATGAAAAATGAGATCTTTATTTAAAACATCCTTAACAAGATCGCACATAAAACTGTACGAGATAAACTAGGGACATAAATATGAAATGGGTGTGCTATCAATACTAGTAAGGGAATAGAAATGGTATAAACTGAAATGAATAATACATGTTACACATGCATATCAATGAGGAATAAAAGGGGAACGAATCATAAACATCATTAATGAAGCATGATATAATATAATAATCATAGAAAATATATGGGAAATATGGAAACAACATAAAACAATAAATCCTAACAAGAGGTGAAGGATAAAACAACAAGAAATCATGATAGAAAATGTATCACAATGGAATTTGGTTCAATCCCACTATAACAAGACTTATCATGATACTAGACATCACCCAATGCATTGGAGTGACATATAATTCCGAATACACACATCACTTCCATTCATTATCAAGCATAAGTGTTCCACATAGATCATTGAACACTAATTAATTCATCATGATAATTGTAACACCCCGAGCTTCCATGATACGCTTCTCATTCAATAATGCAATAGCTTGCATTGTACGCAACTTCGAGTTCTAAAACACCGCGACTAATCAATTTAGCCGTTATGAATAGTAATAACCACTTTTTAAAATTATAGAAATTTTATATTTCAAAATGGAATTCATTTTTGTAATCGTAATATCGAAATTATCCTAAGTTGAATTTTTTGTAACTTTCTGAGAACTTCCAATTTTTTTATGAATAGTGAAAAATATTTAAAACAACTTTTTTAATAAAAATAATTTATAGTGATAAATTATACTATTGAGTTGTTTTAAAGTATAATTAGAATATTTTTTTACCATTTTATCCAATGGTGGTCATTAGAATTAATTTAATATTGAAATTGGACATAAACAATTGCCAATCTTTTGATATAAATTGTTTCTTAGAAACACGCCATTTTTTGTAACAGCGGGAATTAATTTTAAAATTAATTAATGCAACTTATATGTTTGGAATTATGTAAAATAGACATCATTTTTGAATTCGGAATATCAATTATAGCTTAGGGTGAAATTTTGGCTTTGTTCTGAAAAACTTCAATTTTTGATGAATAGTGAAACCACTAATTGGTAGTTAAATAACTGATTTTTCGTTTAAATGAAATATTACCACTTCTGTGATTTGATTTTCAAAAATCCGACATACATGGTTTTCATTAAGAAGTAAAATGTGGTTCAATGAGATTAAAATTAATTTTTGATGAATAGTAACTTTTAAGTTCTTAATCGCGATTAGAGGTAATTAGTGTGGTTTAAGGTAAAAATAATGTTTTAATAATACGAGATGAGCTTGACACTTGTCCTACTCCTATTGTATGAGTCATGGCCGACCAAGACAACCCATGGGTAAACTTGGGGACCCCATGGAGCCACTTTAGTTGGAAAATGACACTAATATATATTTATTTAATGTTAAAATTAAATTGACACAAACATGAGTTGTTTTACTAAAACAGTTTTTAAGTGGGGTTACACAAGTCCAAATTTTGACTATAAATATTCATTAGAATGATAAAAATATTTTATACATCATAGTATTTTTCTATAATTTTTAGACATTAAATAAATTAAATTATTTATGACATCATTATGATGCAGCGATGACCTCATTATTTAACGATTTTAATAAAATGAAAGGATAATGTAATATCCAAGGCTTACACTTGTCCAAAGACTATTGGATGAGTAGATTTAGAACCCTTATCATCTTATCCTCGAATTACATACGTGTGGGACCTCTAAAATCAGAAACTCATTTTATAATAAAGTGACTTTTCTTTACTTTCCAAGAGTGCCCCTCCTCTCCACTTATAAAAGGCCACCACCTCTCCCACCTTATTCACAACTTCAAGCCATTTGGCTCGGCCAAACTCTGCCCAAATACTCTCCCAAATGCCCCCTCTTACTCCTAGAAGCCTCACTTTGGGCAGAACACTTCCCATGGAAGCCTTTGGCTCAAATCAAAAAGAGTTAACCGATTTTGAGGTAATGTCTTCTCTAATGTTGTTTTGTTTTATTTTTCTTCTCCAACCCCATAAACTCTTTTTATTCATTTCTTTTGTAACAAAACCAGTATCCTCAATATACTAGGATGTTTTTATAAGATGGATTCGAGCTACACTTACACACACCTACATCTAATGGTTAAAGAACATACGGTTTTTGTGGATGGCGAATTTCTGCCTCACGAAACGATGATTGTTCAACACTCATATAACACCTTCAAAGGTGGCCATTAAGATGTCACCATATTTATATATGATATAAAATATGTTTATGTTTTACTTATAGTTCTTTATTTCTCATTTATGTCATACTATATGATTTCCATTATGGGTAAAATGCGATAATTTCATTTTAGGAAGTGCGGACTACCGCCCCCTCAAAGTGATTTGAATCGTTAATGACATATGTGGGATGTATAAAGGATGGATTAAATGGTATTATATACTATATTATACTGTAATTATATTATAAGTTTATATCATTATGATTTCATTCCATTAAATATGAAATAGAAATGAAAGTAGCGTTCCTGCGTACGTACGGCTTACCGTCTCCATGAACGGTGCCTTTCATTTCATACCTCTAAATGTTACGTGACATTATGAATGAATGTATATACTGTATATATATTATATATATTATATCTACATCATGAATATAATTCTGGATATAATGGATATTTCACCACATGATCAACTTGTAATTATAAGATGTTTATTTTTGACTCAAGTACCAAAGATCGACAAAATGACCGTTATTAACTTAAATAATTAAATAATGTTAATAACATGGTAATAAGGGATATAAAAGGAATAATGAACATGAAAAAGGTTCTTAAGTAAATATAAATTAACTCTAGTTTATTATTCAGGAGGTTAAAGAACGGTCGAGTCAGGATAGGACACAAGGTAAGGGAATTTCTTAACCCAATTTCCATTCTTTGGGTTAATCTACTACTTTCAAATTATGTCATTATATTATTATGTCATATCTTGTATTTGTACTTTATTTATGTGTACTTATAGTGAATACACATAGTATATCTATTTTCTTTTAAAAATGATCTTTGTATGGGACTTCGTCTCAATCTCCTTTCATTGAGGCATATTTTATTTTATACACAACTTTCTTTTATACGGTGTATAAACCCCTTTGACTTTTACGTTTATTCAAAAGGAATCTTTTTTATACGAAGCGTTTTACTAAACGAAAAAAAGGGAATGTTTTTCTTTCCGTACTTATGCGGCGACAACGACTTCTCCGCCGCCGTGACCATTATTTGAGTTTCGGCTTCCTCTACAAGCCATCATTTTTTTTAATGAAAAATAAATACAAAGTTTTAACATTCTTTTATTTTGGTATTGAAAATGGTTTTGAATGCGTTTTTATTATATCAATGTGTTGTATTTATATCTTGTGATTGAAATGTGGAAATGTTATGATTCCTTTATGCATGTTTTATGTGATACGATTATGTTATGGTTTATGATATGTTTAAACCTATTCATATGAGGAATGCATTGGACTTAATAAGTGACGGGTGGAGCCCGCTATAGCTCCTCGATGCATCGGTAGGTCTCATGAGACAAACTAGTGTCTTGGCACAACGCCTTGACAAAATCATATTTGTGGTCTTGGCACGAGGCCTTGGCTATGTGGTTATGATAGTCTGGCATTATGCATTCCATCATTATGAAAGTGGTTATTGATATTGCATGTGATTATTCGACCAGTAGAATATCCATGTGAATAAGTAAATGGAATTATCTCATTTTACTTTTTCCATATTATGTTGAAGTTAATGTTTAAAAGGCTTTTATTTTAGTTATACATTGCCTTAAATGTTAATGTTTATTTATGAAAGCTTCCGCAATGTTGTTATCATTACTGAGCATCTGAGCTCACCCCTTTCAATGTTTTAATATTTTCCTGGATGTGAAGAAGTATTTTATGAATGACCTACAGGGATAGTCTGAAGAGGATAGAAGTATGGACTATGGAGACTATGTTATTATAGTTTTTAACTTTGTGATGTAATGTAACATTTATGAATGTATCTAGTGTTTCCAAGGATACTAAACTAATCGGTCTTTCGAGACTTGATCTTTTGTGATCATGACAATGTTACGAAGTAATGCACTAACTCTGGGTAGCTGGGGTCGGGGCGTTACAGTTGGTATCAGAGGCAGTTTAGTACAAACCTTGGAAGCTATATTTAGATAAACTCTGATTAGAGCACGTAGACCTAAGATGAACTTTGAGGATTAGTATAGAAGAACTTCCTAGAATTTTGGTATTGTAGAGATTTTGTGAGTTTTCCGAGCAATACAACCCTGTCTGGATTCGAGCAGGTAGAGGCGGCTCTGGAACAGATGTACCTAGGGGTAAAACCCGAAAACACCGCTTTGAGCTAGACTCGAACGAGAACTGGTGCACGACAATGGGCCTTGCTACACTATTGGTTACGACACTCCCGAGGGATATGCTTAGGATAATTCTCATTTTTTTAACAAACCACTATGAAGGGTTATGAGTATATACTTCCTAAAAGGAAACATTTCTTTTTATGATTATGGATTATATCCGTAAATAGTTCAATTTATGTAAAGTATTTTACAAATATGGAATTATGTATTTTATTTCATAAACTAATCTAGTTTATGCAATTGTTTAGAAATGGAGCCTAGTGGAAGAAATGGAAACCGTATCAATGCACGCACTCCATGTAGGGATTGCCCTCCTGCTCAAGATAATTATAGTGGGCCTGGTGATTCAACTGGTGCCGATCAGCTAATCACCATACTGGGACAACTTACTCAGGTTATGAATAATAACCTTACTCGTATGGAGCACCCTGATCCGCAATGTGGAGGATCAATGCTAGACCGTTTCATGAGGCAACAACCACCAACCTTCAATAGGGGTACAAATCCGTTAGTAGCTGAGCAATGGATAAACTCCTTAGAGAAAATATTCCATGCCTTGGGGAGTAGCGAAAAGGAGAAGATTGTCATGGCAGTTTACCGCCTCACTGGAGATGCCGATCAGTGGTGGTCGCTGATTCAAAACACAAAGGATGATGATGACGTATCGAATATGGAATGGAGGGAGTTCAAAGATCTGTTTTTAGAAAAATACTTTCCTCGCGACCATTGAGAAGATATGGAAAGGCAATTTCTGAGTTTGAGGCAGAAGGAGGATGAGAATGTCGCAAAGTATGAGGCTAACTTTACAAGGTTAGCGAGGCATGCTGCCGATTATATACGTAACCCAAGGAGTAAGATTGAACGTTTCTTTGATGGGTTAAAACCATTTCTCCGTCAAGCTTTAGTATCACAATCCTTCTCATCATACGAAGATATTGTCTCGTGTGCTATCAAGAAAGAAAAGGAATTCTCTAAGTCTTATGACAACAAAGTAAAGCAAGAGAAGAAGAGAACGGTGGAACAAGAGACAGATAAAGGGAAAAAGGGAAAGAAGGATTTTCCATTATGTGATAATTGTGGGAAGAATCACCCTGGTACTTGCCTAAAAGGAATGGGAGTTTGTTATAAATGTGGAGAAAAGGGTCACCAGGCTCGTGATTGCAAGGGAAAGAAAGAGGCTGTCAAAGTTGAATGATACAATTGTAGAGAAATGGGTCATTATGAAAATGAATGTCCTAAGCGTCAAGGAAAATTATCTCAGAAAAGGCCAAGGGATCAAGGCCAATCTTATGCTGTGACTACAGTTTAAGAGGAATAATTAATGTATTGGTGCTTTTGGACTCAAGAATTATATTCTGGTTATAAGAATAATGTGATATATATATATGGATTGTACTGCAGTACTTTTTGATTTCAGTAAGGTATTAATATGATTATGTTAATCATATTTTTAGTATGTGATAATAAGAGAAACTTTTCTTTGTTTGAGGAATCTGATGTTACAATTGATTTTGGAATTAAGAGACCTTTTAGAGAAAGTCTGGACAGAGGTATTTTGGATAACTATAAAGGTTGGAGTGGATTAAGTTGATCATTGGATAGTATTGTTTAAGGTGAAAGCATTTCTGATGATTATTTTTGGAATATTATGATACTATAGTTTTAGGAAAAGGACAACCTGCAGGGTGGGGCATAACCCGTCGCGTCGGACAAAGCTGCAGGAATCGAACCCACAATCATAGTGCGACAGGCCCTTATTTCCTACCACTAGCCTACAGGAAGTCCCTGGTTATTACAAAATAATTTTACTAATCTAAATGGTATGTGTTAATATTTGGAACCTTATACAATTAGGATAAGTATAATATTTTTGAGTTCTATTATCATTTTTAGTGAAAGATGAGTTGAAGGTTGAAACTCTAATTGTCAAGCATAAATATATATATACCTATCTCTTATTCAAAGAATAAATTAATTCTTAAACTTTAGTAAAGGGATATTAAAACAAAAAAAATGTGTTATCCTAATACCTTATGTCTTGTTGAACTGATGATATTTTAAATCAACATAGATTGAAGGATTTGAGGCCCTCAATTTGATAGTTGATTGTGATTGATGACCTCAATCACTCCCTACAAATATTTACGTTTTTCCTCCAATTATATGTCTCTAATTTCCACCAATGTTCTCCTAATCGAGATCATAATTGGGTGGTGTCTTTTTCATTTCTCTTTCCCTCTTATTAAGGCTAAATTTTATTAATCTTATTTCCGATGTGGGTTTTCCTCAAAGGTATTTTATCTTTTCAACCTTTTACTTTCAAAGAAAAATTTCAAATTGCGAGGATGCAATTTATTGAAGGAGGGGAGAATGTAACACCCTGAGCTTCCACGATAAGCTTCTCATTCAATAATGCAATAGCTTGCATTGTACGCATCTTCGAGTTCTAAAACACTGCGACTAATCAAAGTAGCCATTATGAATAGTAATAACCACTTTTTAAATTTATAGAAATTTTATATTTCAAAATGGAATTCATTTTTGTATTCGTAATATCAAAATTATCCTAAGTTGATTTTTTTTTAACTTTCTGAGAACTTCCAATTTTTTTATGAATAGTGAAAAATACTTAAAACAACTTTTTTAATCAAAATAATTTATAGTGATAAATTATACTATTGAGTTGTTTTAAAGTATAATTAGAATATATTTTTACCATTTTATCCAATGGTGGTCATTAGAATTAATTTAATATTGAAATTGGACATAAACAATTGCCAATCTTTTGATATAAATTGTTTCTTAGAAACACGCCATTTTTTGTAACAGCAGGAATTAATTATAAAATTAATTAATGCAATTTATATATTTAGAATTTTTCAAAATAGACATCATTTTTGAATTCGGAATATCAATTATAGCTTAGGGTGAAATTTTGGCTTTGTTATGAAAAACTTCAATTTTTGATGAATAGTGAAACCACTAAGTGGTAGTTAAATAACTGATTTTTCGTTTAAATGAAATATTACCACTTCTGTGATTTGATTTTCAAAAATCCGACATACATGGTTGTCATTAAGATGTAAAATGTGGTTCAATGAGATTAAAATAAATTTTTGGTGAATAGTAACTTTTAAGTTCTTAATCGCGATTAGAGGTAATTAGTGTAGTTTAAGGAAAAAAATAATGTTTTAATAATATGAGATGAGATTGACACGTGTCCTACTCCTATTGGATGAGTCATGTCCGACCAAGACAACCCATGGGTCAACTTGTGGACCCCATGGAGCCACATTAGTTGGAAAATGACATTAATATAAATTTATTTAATGTTAAAATTAAATTGACACAAACATGAGTTGTTTTACTAAAACAGTTTTTAAGTGGGGTTACACAAGTCCAAATTTTGACTATAAATATTCATTAGAAAGATAAAAAGCTTTCCTACATCATAGTATTTTTTTATAATTTTTAGACATTAAATAAATTAAATTATTTATAACATCATTATGATGCAGCGATGACCTCATTATTTAACGATTTTAATAAAATGAAAAGATAATGTAATATCCAAGGCATACACTTGTCCAAAGACTATTGTATGAGTATATTTCGAACCCTTATCATATTATCCTCGAATTATATAAGTTTGGGACCTCTAAAATCCGAAAATCATTTTATAATAAAGTGACTTTTCTTTACTTTCCAAGAGTGCCCCTTCTCTCCACTTATAAAAGGCCCCCACCTCTCCCACCTTATTCACACCATCAAGTCATTTGGCTCGGCCAACCTCTGCCCAAATAATCTACCAAATTCCCCCTCTTACTCCTAGATGCCTCACTTTGGGCAGAACTCTTCCCAAGGAAACCTTTGGCTCAAATCAAAAAGAGTTACCCGATTTTGAGGTAATGTCTTCTCTAATGTTGTTTTGTTTTATTTTTCTTCTCCAACCCCCTAAACTCTTTTTATTCATTTCATTTGTAACAAAACCAGTATCCTCAATATACTAGGATGTTGTTATAAGAAGTATTCGAGCTACACTTACACACACCTTCATCTAATGGTTAAAGAACATATAGTTTCTGTGGATGGCGAATTTCTGCCTCACGAAACGATGATTGTTCAACACTCATATAACACCTTCAAAGGTGGCCATTAAGATGTCACCATATTTATATATGATATAAAATATGTTTATGTTTTACTTATGCTTCTTTATTTCTCATTTATGGCATACTTTATGATTTCCATTATGGGTAAAATGCGATAATTTCATTTTAGGAAGTGCGGACTACCGCCCCCTCAAAGTGATTTGAATCGTTAATGCCATATGTGGGATGTATAAAGGATGGATTAAATGGTATTATATAAAATATTATACTGTAATTATATTATATGTTTATATCATTATGATTTCATTCCATTAAATACGAAATAGAAATGAAAGTAGCGTTCATGCGTACGTACGGCTTACCGTCTCCATGAACAGTGCATTTCATTTCTTACCTCTAAATGTTACGTGACATTATGAATGAATGTATATACTGTATATATATGATATATATGATATCTACATCATGAATATAATTCTGGATATAATGGATATTTCACCACATGAACAACTTGTAATTATAAGAAGTTTATTTTTGACTCAAGTACCAAAGATCGACAAAACGACCGTTATTAACTTAAATAATTAAATAATGATCATAACATGGTAGTAAGGGATATAAAAGGAATAATGAACATGAAAAAGGTTCTTAAGTAAAAATAAAGTAACTCTAGTTTATTATTCAGGAGGTTAAAGAACGGTCGAGTCAGGATAGGACGCAAGGTAAGGGAATTTCTTAACCCAATTTCCATTCTTTGGGTTAATCTCCTACTTTCAAATTATGTCATTATATTATTATGTCATATCTTGTTTTTGTACTTTATTTATGTGTAATTATAGTGAATACACATAGTATATCTATTTTATTTTAAAAATGATCTTTGTATGGGACTTCGTCTCAATCTCCTTTCATTGAGGCATATTTTATTTTATACACAACTTTCTTTTATATGGTGTATAAACCCCTTTGACTTTTACGTTTATTCAAAAGGAATCTTTTTTATACGAAGCGTTTTACTAAACAAAAAAAGGGAATTTTTTTCTTTCTATACTTATGAGGCGACAACGACTTCTCCGCCGCCGTGACCATTATTTGAGTTTCGGCTTCCTCTACAAGCCATCATTTTTTTAATGAAAAATAAATACAAAGTTTTAACTTTCTTTTATTTTGGTATTGAAAATGGTTTTGAAAGCGTTTTTATTATATCAATGTGTTGTATTTATATCTTGTGATTGAAATGTGGAAATGTTATTTTTCCTTTATGCATGTTTTATGTGATACGATTATGTTATGGTTTATGATATGTTTAAACCTATTCATATGGGGAAAGCATTGGACTTAATAAGTGACGGGTGGAGCCCGCTATAACTCCTCGATGCATCGGTAGGTCTCATGAGACAAACTAGTGTCTTGGCAGAAGGCCTTGAAAAAATATTATTTGTGGTCTTGGAACGAGGCCTTGGCTACGTGGTTATGATAGTCTGGCATTATGCATTCCATCATTATAAAAGTGGTTATTGATATTGCATGTGATTATTCGACCAGTAGAATATCCATGTGAATAAGTAAATGGCATTATCTCATTTTACTTTTTCCATATTATGTTGAAGTTCATGTTTAAAAGGCTTTTGTTTTAGTTATAAATTTCCTTAAAAGTTAATGTTTATTTATGAAATCTTCCGCAATGTTGTTATCCTTACTGAGCATCTGAGCTTACCCCTTTCAATGTTTTAATATTTTCCAGGATGTGAAGAAGTATTTTATGAATGACCTACAGGGATAGTCCGAAGAGGATAGAAGTATGGACTATGGAGACTATGTTATTATAGTTTTTCACTTTGTGATGTAATGTAACATTTATGAATGTATCTAGTGTTTCCAAGGATACTAAACTAATCGGTCTTTCGAGACTTGATCTTTTGTGATCATGCCAATGTTACGAAGTAATGCACCGACTCTGGGTAGCTGGGGTCAGGGCGTTACAATAATATATTCCATTATAAATGAGTATTGAATAAAAACGTGTATGAACCAATTAATATATTCATATTCTTATAATGTAGAACACCACTTATAAGAAATTGGTGTTGTATTCACTACAAAATTGTTTTAGCATTAAAAATCACCGTGGAATTTTGGTAGCGTAACATCACCATAAAAAATTCATATAATGTGATGATGTTAGATAAATGGGTATATAATTATTTAGAAATAAAATGGGTATTCATAGGGATATGGAAATACATATCCCAACATAAATAATTAAAAATAGAATGAATAGTATAATTAGGGAAACATAATAAAAAAGAATTATATGTGGATACTTTACTATAGTGTGTGACATAAAATTATTGGGAGTTTATTATTTAGAGAATGGAGAACCTTGAGAGGTCTCTAGAGGTTGTATCTATGATTATGTTTTGGATTTAAGGAGGTGTAGTGAAGTCAAATGGGTTCATGTGTGTGTTAATATTACAAAAGTGGGGTATTTATTTATTATTTTGGTTTTGGGATCTACATAATAAAAATTCCAAATACACAAACCATCCCATGGTTTTTACTTTTTTGGATACTAACTGGCAGTATTTATCAATATTTTATAATTTAATGATTGTAAATTGATAAAATAATTATCTTGCTAATGTTGTGGGGAGACACAATTATAATTAAATTATTTCAAAATATATTTATTATTTTGGAGGATTCAAAATGGATTTATAAAATTAATTAAATAAAGATAAAAGTACAATATTTTAAATTTAAAACATATATTAATTCTATGATACATTATATAGTTTTTATTACAACACTTTTGGGACATTATTATGTCATAATAATCAATGTAAATTTACACAGTATTTAAATTTTACCAAATATTATATTCACTTAGAATATTATGAAAAATTAACTATTGGATAAGATAGAAATTATAATTCAATAAAATATTGATTTTATGGAAATAATTTTATAAATATTTGAATTTTATCATTTAAAATAATCACTGAAATTTGTTGGCAATTCTAATTTTTTTTTAAAAAGTTTTCGAACCCTTATAAAAATTACATTTTTTTCAAAAAATATATATAATCATTTATTTTTACAAAAAAATATATTTATTAATAAAATTATATTAAAATATTTTTTATTTCAAAATCCAGTTAATTCATAAATGTAAATTCCTTAATTTCATTTAAATATGACCCAAAAATACTATTTGTGTCTCATTTTATCCATATTAAATTAATTAATAAAGTGACAATAATATGATAAAAAAAATTCATTTTATATAAAAAATAATTTACATACTCATATAACTATGTTCTAGATACATATTCGTTTAATATACTTGAAAACCCCTAAAGGGTATGTTCTGTGATCGTGGATCTTTTGTGGGGTATTTTGGTGAACATGGTTTGGGTTATGATCTCAATGAAATTGAACATCTCATATAAATTATTTATCTCATGGTTCTATCATTGGATCAAACCTTGGGATTGGTAAATGGAAAATACTATATATGTTATCTCCCATAGATGCTCTGATAAATAGCCATCATAGGGTGTTATCCTACTGGGTGAGGCCATCAATTTTTTTGTCTAAGTCAATTGTATTTGTTAAAACACTATATTTACACTAATCATGTGAACACTATTTAAATGATATTTTATAAATAGTAAATATACTTGATGTTATTTTATGTACAATTTTATAATAAAAAAATAATAGATGTTCATAATTTTTTAATCATTGTATTACATAATAAGGCATTAAAGTAAAAAAGAGAATTTTTTTAGAAAAGTTTAGGTCTTTAGAAGTTCACCAGTATGACTGACTGGGACACTTCTATTTATAGGAGGTGGGACCACTTGTGTTTAAAAACATGATTGAAAATGAATATTTGAATCTAATTTAAATGGTTATTAACAATTATTTTTTGAATGATTTATTATTATTTTTTATTATAAAGAAAATGATAGAAATGTTCTCCAATGGATATAGGACATAATTTTCCAAACGAAATGAAATCAAAATGTTTTTTTCGTAGACCGTATTTTTTATTATTTTATGTTTTATGTTGATATTTATGAAGTAATTGTGTATGAAAAACTCTATAATGAAAATATTTTTGATAAATCCCTATATCCTATTATATCATGATTGAGGGGTAACATCCAAACTAAGCCCATATAGAGAATTGTTATCTATTGAATGTAGTTTCTTATCTCATGAATTTTCTGGATCAATAGACTCATTTAAACCAATACTACAATCCCCTCAACAAGAAGTAATATACATGAATAAATTATGGGGAATATCAGTCTATAAGTGTGGTGAAGATTCCATTCAATAAAATCAAATTTTTGACACCTCGTCACTATATTATTGAACAAAAATGGACTCAAGCACTAGAACATCAACATTATGACGTTATTTTCACTCCATGACCATAAAAAAATAATAAATATAATTATTTCTATCCTATTTATTAATTTTGTAATGGAATGCAATGACCTGACCATAGAGGATTAGAACATGTGCATTTACTTATTACAATTGTATATTTACAAGGAATCAAATTCAAAATGGCCATTCATTTTAAAAGTCTTGTAATGCTAGATTACATACATGATACCCATAATACATCTAAAAATATAAAATACACACATAATAAATAATAAAATGAAATATAAAACATACTTGAATGTGTATTAAATTATTTCTTGTTCAAGGCCTATAGAAATGAAATATAATAACGGTGAGTTCAAATGAAAAGTACAGGAAAGTAAAGAGGAAGAAATAATGAATCAATGAGAATAAACTTATATGTAAAGGTAAATAACTTAAATACAAGTAATCAAGATATCTAGATAAAAATAATCAATATTTAATGGTATAAAATTGCAACTCATTCCCTATAAATCAATAAACTGAAAATTAAATGTATCCATAGATATGTCGACACAAAATATCATTGATAAATAATAATTGAATCTAAATGAAAGGAATGATTAATTATTGGACTATATGGTTAAATGATATATATAATAATTATTATTAATAACTTTTACATGGTATATTTTCTATCAGGAAAAAACACATATAATTTGGCCAACTATATCTTCTCATGTGACTACCTGTGCATCGAGGGGCTATCTATAACTCAGTCCCACCAGTGTCATACTAGTCCAAAAAATTGAAAATATATATAATAAAAAATTTTCCTTATAAAATATCAATATAGAATAATGAATATATATTTATCAATAATACCTCAACCGAGGATAAGTAACAAAAATGTTTTTTACATTAAAAAATTATTGAGAAAAAATAATATTTAATCATTCCAATATGTCTCATACCACACTGGAACAATTAAATCATAATTACCAATGAATTAAATAAATAATATAATATCATGAGATTAATTATATTCATGAAATAAGAAATTAATATTCTATATATACACCATATAAATGTTAATTGGTTCATAATAACAAGTAAGTCTCTATAGAATGTAAATTGAGATGAAATTCATTTACCTTAACCTTACTTTTGTTGTTCGGTCTTTATTCTACTATATAATGGATTTAAATATGTTAATAACTTATAAAAAATCATAATTTTGTTAGTAATATCATATATTAGTTACATATAATATTTTATTAACTTTTTTTGCACACTCTTTCATTTATTTCACTATTTCAGGTGTTAATTCCCTCGTTTGATCGAGTAAGTATTTACAATTTTTTGTTGTTATCAGTAATTATATTATGGTTTAAACAACATCAAAATGTAAAACCTAGAATAATTATCACATATAATCTGTATATATTTATTTATAGTATTCAATTCTATTTGGATAATAGAAATGTCATGAACCATTCATTGAGACGGTAGGCCATACGTATGCAAGAACGCTACATCAATTTCATTATTATATTAAAAACATGAAAACTATACAATACATATGTATATTAAATTTACAGAATAATAAATATTTTATATATGTTAGATATTTTTTTAAAAAACTAACCCTTATATGTTCCATGTATGGTATGAATGATTCATATAGCTTTGAGGGGGTGGTAGTCCACTCTTTCTTAAACGAAATTTTTGTATTTATAGAAGATGGAAATAATATTGTTATTTTATAAATATATATTACATAAGAATAAAGTAATGATAAATATTATATATAAAATATATATATAGAGTTTCCATAATAGTTCCCACTATGATGGGTTTTAAATAAAAATTGAACAATCGTCATTTTGTGAGGTAGTAGTTTAACATACATAGAAACAATTTGTTCATTACACAGTAGATGGAGGTGTTTGTAAGTGTTGGTTGATCCCTAAAAATAAAAAAATACTATAATATTTATTATAATTTTTTAATGTAATAATAGAAATCATGGATTTGAGGGGGTGTATGATGGAAATAAAATTAAAAAACGTGAGAGAATCTGTTACCTCTTAATCAAGTAACTTAATTTGGTTTATTCCAAAAGGATTCCTTTTGAGTATTTCTACCCAAATATAGTCCTCAAGGTATAGAGGATGGAATTTTTTAATCTATTTGAGTAGATATTTTCAAAAATTAAAATGATTTAGAGGTGTGATGAAATGGTAGAGCTTGTTGGCTTTTATAGGGATGGAAAATGACTCACTTTGAATATTTAGAAACAAGGTACATATACACATGATGTTACATAAAAAAGTAATAAGAAAAACATTCCACAATGTAAGGGTTTCTGAAAATATTTGGCCAGTCAATGGGTTTTGGACACATTTCTTGGTGCTTATGTCTCTTTAGATAAAGGGTTAGTCCATTATTAGACATACGTTTTCTCTAATAATTGTGAATAATTTGAATTAAGTTCAGTAATAATTTTATCAAAAAACAATGTATACCTTATTATAGATAATAATTATTCTGATTCCAAATATACAATCCATTTTTCCCAATTCTAATCATAGATGTGGAAAAAATTAATTTAAATAGCATCCCGAAAGATGGACTACAACGTGGGGTTTTAACATAAAACTTTTCAAAAGATTGCTATGTTTTTATAGTAAATTTAAAAATAAAAATGAGTATAATAACCTAAATTGAATTAATTGATAAATATATTATCAAATTAAACTTTAAAATCAATATAAAAATTATTTTTACATTATAAATAAATCAAATAAGAAAATTGTTTTTAACTAAAATAAAGCATTTTTTACTATTCATAAAAATTTATATGATTCTGAAAAATATTAAAAATTATCTCTACCTTAATATTAATTTTTATATTTAAAATATCATTTTTCATTAGAAATATTAAATTAATTATTGTGTGGAAATTTAGATTTTAAATGGGCTCTCCATTAAAAGGCGGTAAAAGTTCCTTTATAAAAATATAGATTTTTATGTGTAATATTTGGTTTGTTCTTACATTATGACTTATAAAATCTATTGAATGATAATAAAAACATTATATTGAATATATGATATATATATTACATTAATATTACCCACTAACTATTATAAATTAAATCTATTTGGGTAAAAAACATTGTGAATATAATATTTGTATATTATATTCAATCAGTTTTCATTTTTGTTTCCCATTAGATGGTGAAAAATAAATTCATTTTATATTTATATAAAACATAAGTTTTTCTAAGTTAGTTATTACTTATTCATAACCTCCAACATAATTTTTAGGAAATATCATATTATATTAAAAAATATATATTCACACAATACATTGTTATTTTGGGAAGCAAGTTTATACGTGTAACGCCAACTATCGAGGATGGTCGCTCATACATACAATGCCAGTTAATTGTGTGTTGGTTTCTTTAAAAGCAATATTATATATTAAATATATTTCAAATATTAAATATTCTATATATTTTTAGGATATTATGTTTTCTTATGTGCATGGTGATGCGTGTCATTCGCAATATTAAATAAAATGTTTTACATTATAATTTTAGGGTGGTACATTATCCCCTCCATAATTAAATTCCATCATCACAGTTTAAACATAAACTTAGTAATCTGATGATTAATTTTTTTTTAATAAAATATGTTAAAATGGGTTAATATAACATATTATTAATAATAGAGAAGGGGGAGTATAACTGTCACGTAACTGGGTTCCCTAATATGATAATAGAGGTGGGAAATTGAAACAAGGATTTTGAAGAAAAATCCAACAATCATGGTTCGATGTAGAGTGATAGAGAACATATTCAAATGAAAATTTTCCTCACAAAACCATAAACCATTAATGTGTATAAATGTAATTTATATCCAAAAAATTATTGATAATACGGAATGTTTTTTTTCATAACCATTTTTCTTTTAATTATGGAATTATATCATTCTATAAAGATATAAGTATATATAATTTTCTATAAAAATAATATTTTAAATTTATTATGATTTGAACTATTTCTGCTACATCTCTTATAACATAATGAAACATATGATGAAGTAATACATTAGCCTATAAATTCTTATCCAATTATCAACATTTTCATGAATGAATAAATTTTCCAAACATTGATAAACCAATTATTCGGAATGATGGTCATTTTATTTTTAAAATTAACATATCACAAAAATTAAATCAATATGAACCAACACTAAATTTTTAAATTCCAAAAATTTGAATCATGTAATCATAGAAAATCTGCTAAAAACTCAAATCACCAAAAAACCTTATTGGAAACATGAAATATTCTTTATTCCTAACAAAATACACATGTTATTGGATATATTAGTTAATTCCAAAAGTGTTTTAAAAACTATGAATGATAGTACAAACCACTTGTCGAGAAGTCAATAATCAATTCTAGGGTATTAATATCTTTTCCAAATAAATCAGTTCTTCATCATTATATCCACATCAGGAACATATTAAGGGTTATCTTTCCCCCAATCATGCGTTTTCTGAATCTTTTATCATTCTAATCAGTAAATTTTTGTTGTATCATTCAATATATGATCTCAAACCCTTACCAAAGAATTAATATAGTATACCCCTCAAATATTCAATAATTCTTATAACCAGTACATTGGTGACACAATATTAAAATGACATAATTAGTGAATAGTAATATTAATCATTCCACTTCATCTATGGTAGTATCATAACATGATCATTATCCAATAGAATCATTTGGGGTATATTCCTTTAACTCTAATGACATTGATTTGAATAGTGTCCCATCTACTTGTAGTTGAAAAATCGAACATTGGAAACCTTTTTCTTACCCTTAAAATCATGAAAATGTTTTCTTTTTTTATCCACACATAGAAAAAACTCACATTACCTTAAAGAAAGTACCATAGGGTATCTTTCCAAAATTATCACATGTTAGAAAATAATTCATTCCCCTCATATTCTTTAACACATTCTATTTTTATGGTTCTCAGATGACCTCTTCATATCTTGGTTTACAAAAAAGATATAGGACTTGGAGAATTATTTACCCCTCTCATTGTGACAAGAAATAATGTCCCCATATAATGATAATATTTTGGAGACTATTTTCCATAGAATTATCGTCATAGTAGCATGAATGATTTGATCCTTCTTACACTTTGGTTCATGTGCATCTGTGAGGTTCACATTCCTTTAACTGGGAATCATTTATAAATAATGGCATATACTTGATTAAACTATAAAATAATGTATAATTCCAAATATGGTATAACAAATAAATTTTTTCATCATGAATAATAGAATAAAAATATTTTATTACTTTAAGAAACCATTACCTTGAAATCATTCATAAGGGTAGGCATAGAATATGTGAACTATTATAGTGTACCCCATCAGTGTCAAACCATGTGTGAAGTTAGTCCTATTATCTTTTACCAGGTTACCCTGAGCCAGACCCAAATTTCTTTCCTGGAGTTATAACCCCTAGTTAAATGTATTATAGAACTACATCCACTTGTAGTACCCAAACATGGATGTATTTTTAGGAATACCCACACAATCTCTATGTTACCAAAATTCTAGAATGTTAATGTATACATAACCTCAATTTCAATCATATGTATTTTATCCCTAATCCATGTTTTCAAAATCTAGTTTACTATGCTGCTGCTAAAAATTCGTTAATACAAATGGTAATTTAATGACACCATAATCCCAGATCTAGTGCATTAACATATTATATTGGCATGATTACAAGGAATTAATTCCCGAAGGGCTATTCAGTATAATAGTATTGAAATGAATGATTACATACATGATACCCATAATACATTGGGAAATATAAAATAAAACCATAATAGAAAAAAATAAAACTTATCATTGAAATCCTATTCAAAGATTTATTCTTCATGACATGAAGAAATGAAACATACTAAGGGTGATATCAAATGCTCAGTAAGGGTATGTAAAGTGGAAGAAATAATTAATCAAAGAGTCTTAATTAACATAGAAATTTAAATAACTAAGAACACATGTCATTAAAATATAGAGATAATGAAAAATCAATATGGAATAGTAATAAACTAAAACTCATGCCAAATAAATCAATAAACAACAAATGAAATGATTTCCTAGATATGTTGACGAAAAATATCCAGGATAAATAATAACTAAATATAAATGAAGAAAATAATTAACTATTGGTATCAATGTTTAATAGGTACATAGAATAAGTACCTTCGATAACATTAAAAATATAATATAGTTATTAGGTATGATCCCCTCTAATTTGGCCAATAATTTCATCTCTTGAGACTACTGATGCATCAAGGGGATATCAATAACCTGGTCACGCCCATGTCATATATATACAAATAATTCCTCATACATAAAATAAATAATATAAATTATAAAATATCAATATAGAAAAAATAATATGTATTTATCTATAATACCTAATAGGAGGATATATAACAATAAGGGTTGATGACCTATAAACATTCTTGAGGGAAAATAATATTTAAAAATTATACTATTTCCAATACCACATTAGAACATTTAAACCATATATCCCCATAAATTAAATGAAACTTATAATATCATGTAAATCATTAGATTTATCATATAACACATTAAAATGTTATAATTACACCAAATAAATGTTAATAGGTTCGTAATTACAAATAAGTCTCAATGAAATGTAAATTGAGATGAAATGATCTTTCATTATCCGATATATTGTTTTGTGGTATTTATCCTCTTATATCAATGTTTAAGATATGTTACAAACTTATAACTGAACCATTATCATGTTTATTATATCATATTAATTCCTATTAATATTTCATTACCCATTTGAGAACACTCCTTCATTAATTTCACTATTTTAGGTGTTAATTTTCTAGTTAGCTCGAGTAAGTTTTATGTTGTTATTTGTTGTTATAATTAATTAGATCATTGTTTAATAAAATAGAGAAGGTAATACATGGGTTAATTAAAATATATAATTAGTATATATGTATTTATTATAGTCCATTATATTTGGATATCTGAAATAAAGCGCAATGTTCAGGGAGATGGTAGGTCGTAGATAGAAATGAACACTACTATTTTTTAATTGGTGTATTAAAAAAATAAAAAATAAGTATACTATAATTATAGAAAAACATATATGTTATATATGTTACATATATTTATTACATCTATTGTTTATACATTCCATGTATGGTATGAATGAATAATATCACTTTGAGGGGGCGAGAATCCACATTTCCTAAGATAAAATAATCATATTTACATAAGATGGAAAGTATAATGGTATTTTCTATATAATAAGTATAGAATCATAAATTAATTATTAATATCATATATAAAATATATAAACTGTGTGTTCTTCATAAGGGCCACCATGACTGGTGGTAAAGTAAAATTGATCAAACATCATTTTGTGGGGTTCTAGTTCTCCGTACATAGAAACAATATGTTTTTTACACATTAGATGGAGTTGTGTTAAAGTGCATGTCCAAGATATTACATATAATACTAAAATATTTAAATTAATTGTTTTGATACATTATAATGGAGTAGTAATATTTTATGGTTTGGATAATGGAATTAAAATTTAAAAACATGATAGAAGACTTTACCTCTTAATCGACTATCTTCTTCAAGTTTATAAAAAATGATTACTTGGGAGGCTTTATACCCAATGGTAGGATTCATGTTCCAGGGGAGGGTGGATTTTAATCTATTTGGTTAGATATTGGATGAACCTAATATGTTCTAGAGTTGCAAAGATATGGAAGATGTAGTGAACTTTATTAGGAAAGGAAAATGACTCACTTGCAAATTATGGAAACAAGTTTGTTGTACACATGACATTAACTGAAAAAAGTCATAAAAACCAACCAAAATCAATAATTGAAGTTTTTTGGCTGATATATGGCAAGACATTGTGTGTTGTGGAAGTTTATAAGTAATCTGTCCCGTTAATAAAAACTTTTAGTTCTTTATTAAGCTTAATTTTGCATTGATAATTTTTACTAAATGTAAATACATTGACTAATATATTTGTTAAAAAACGAAATTGATCATATTAGAATTTATATATTTTATGATTATAAATATAGATTTACGTTTTTCAAATTAAAAAAATAAAATTTGTTGAATACAATGCTTTTTTTAATCTAAATATGTCCAAAAGTATGATATGTTTTTATAGTCAATTTCAATGTGTACATGATTCTAATAAACAAAATTGAATTATTTGAAAAATAATATTATCTAATTAGATGTTAAAACATATATAAATCAAAATTTTACAATAAAAATAAATCAGATGAAATGGTGCATTGAAAAAATTAAGTATTTTTAAATATTCATTAAAAATTATATGTTTTTTAAAAACATAAAAAAATCACCCAAATCTAATTTATATGATTTTAATTAAAATATCATGATAATTTTGACAAATTCAATTTATTAAAGGGTCCAAATTCTCATTTAAAAGGGTTCTCCATTAAAATCTGTAGAAACCGCCTCTATAAAAATATATGGGTTTAACATAATATTTAGTTTTCTCTTATCATATGATTATTAAATCAATTGGATTAAAATAAAATATATTATATTTAATATATGATATTAATATATACATATATATATATAACACTAATATCACCAAACTATCGTTATTAATTATATCTATTATGGTAAAAACAACATTGCGAATGATTTTTTCTTTTATATTCAATCAGTTTTCATTTTTATCAAATTTTCTGGTAACCAATGAATTCATTATATATTTATATATCCAAAAAGTATCATAGGATTTTTAATAATTACTCATAAACTCTTACAAAATGGATAAGATATATCATATTATATTAAATAATAATATTTTATTAATACATTGTTATTTGACGAAACACAGTCTTGTGTATAACATTTGTTATCAAGGAAGGACTCTCTTGCGAGAAATTAAGGACAACATGAATTTTGAATTCATTACTAGAAAAATCATGCATTGAATATATTTAAATTATAAAATATATAGTATGCTGTTAATATATTATATTATCATATATACTTAGTGATGTATGTAATGTAAGCTATTGAATATGTTGTTGTACATTAGAATTTCAGGGTGTTACACGGGCTGGGATAAATTTTAAAATTTTCGAGAAATGATGGGTCCTGAATATGGGTTGTTCATTGATAATTGAAATCATGTGATAACCGTTCCGGATGGTTTTCCATGGGTACAATTCTATTTCTAATGGTTTGTGGACAATTTTCACAATCGTGTGCCTGCCGGTAGGAAACTGTGCAAGGGTTATTAGCTTAGTTAGTGGTGACCACATGGTTAGTGCACTCTTTGGTAAACTATACACATATTCTGAAAGTTATTCATAATTTTAAAAATATATTTATTATTTTATTTTTAATATTATTATTTTTTTATTTTCATGTCTTCTTCTTTCCCCCTACCCTTCATGTGTGTCGAGCGAGGTTTGCCTCCCCCTCTCATTGGCATGCATCTCCCCTCCCTCCCAACCATTTCTTATAATAGAGAAACCACTACATTTATCTATGTTTTGTGGTTGGATCATCGTGTTAATCCCTCTTCTTCCACCTTCTCCATCACTTTGTTGATATCTCTCCTCTATGTGGCCCCATATGTTTCATCCAAACCCAAGTGTTTTGGGTAAGCTATTGTTTTATGTTTATATTGTTTTTATGTTGTGAAAATTGTTTCATAGGTCAGCAGCATAATTTTTTTTCTTTTGAGACTGAATGAGAAGTAGTTAAGAAAATATTTTTCTGTCTTACACAAATTAGAGGTATTTTATCATTTCTATTGTTTCCCACAATTTTAATTTGTGTTTTTTGAATTTTTTGACCCAATAATTTTGTATTTCTTGTTAGACCTTTTTGGTATAGATTCTAGATGACTTTGTCAATGGTAGTGTATTTTAATTGGTTTTTAAGTAATTCTCCTTAGTCCTTGTTTTTTGGTTTATTTATATATTATGTAAATGTGTTTTCTAAGTTTCCAATATTTTATTCTATGCATCTTGACATATCATGTGTAGAGGAGACCTGCGCACACATTCTTGGGTAAGGTATATATATATGCATCGTCTTTGTAACTAAACCCTAATGGAAATTGTAATATGAAAAATGTATCTTGGGGTATAAATATATATATATATATATATATCTGTGTGTGTGTGTCTTTATAAATACTTGTATATGTTAGTGTAATGTCTAGAACAATGTTTCCATTTTCAAGTGTCAAGGCATTCTAGCTTGGTCTTGTTCTTCCTAAGGTAGGTTTATTATGCAAGTACCTTTAAATAGATCTTCTTGATTTCTTATCTTTTTAAAAGAGTGATTTTATATTTTTTTGTATTTATATTTATATATATATACCTTGGTTTTTGTAAAAAATTAATGTGCTACATGGAATTGGTTTCCAATTTATTAGTATATATTATGAATGTTGGTTTACAAGTTTCTTTTAAATTTAAAGTACCATATATATTTTTGAATAGTTTACAAAAATATTCCTATCATGTGAAGTGTATTGTTTGGAATATAAAATAATTATTTAAATATATTATTTAAAACATGTCATATTTGTCACATCAAGGTTTGGTTTTACAATTAAATGAAATAAATGTTCATTTTGAACCTGTTGAGTGTGTTATATCTTTTTAACCTTGATTTGGAAATGAATTAGTAATGTAAATTTGGTTTAGAAAATGAAATGTACCAGTTGTAACCTTTATATGTTCTAGAAATTGGTTTGAAAGTCTTGTGAATCATGAATTATATTTTGATACCACTGAATCATTGGATGGTATCCTCTCAAATGGTTCAGGTAAAATGGTTCATGTAAGAGAACATTGTTGGTTGTGGTTTTTAAAACAGGTTATGCCTCGTGTTATTATTTTTATTATTAATTATATCTTGGGATTCCATGGTGACATCTAGAGTGTCATGTGATGGTTTTTTATCAACCTCGATTATATGGGTAGGTACTCCCAAGATTATTTGAGATTCTAGGAGGGATGTGGCACTGAATTGTCCAGTTTAGGGCATCTAGTTGGTTGTTGACTACAATGTTTTACCACACTCCAAAAGGTGGGTATGGACTGAGTATGTCTAGGGACTGCTTCTAGAGATGTTTAATAGACACCCAAGATTACATAATTGTATGTTATTGTTTCTTATGTGGAACCATAATTTATTTTAACTCATGAAACCGATACATTGATTTTCATATTAAAATACATGTTCTAGAATTTGACTTTCTGTAAATAAATTTATTGAAATGACATATATGATTTCTAAATTATTTATGGGAAGTGAAATGAAAAGGGGATTTTTCATTAAAATAGCAGTCTGTAAATCATTTTGATGAAATAGTGGAAAATTATTTTCATATGTCATATTTTTAAAATTTAAAAAATACTTAACAATAGAGATAATAAATGGTTTGTTTTTTATCATTGACATTCCTTATGAGTATTCTGGTGATCACCACATCACTATCATTCCATTTGATGGTTCCTCTAGTTTTTTATCTCTCTCAGAGAGTGTGTGGTTCATTGTTTGGTAGTGACCTATTTGTTCACATGGAGGTATGCGTATTAGTTAATTTATTTTGTTTGTGGGTGATTATATTTATTGCTCAGTTTTATTTGTGATTATTTATTTATATTTTTATCATAGGATATATTATTCTGAATAATGTTATCATGATATATGAAACTAGTTTCCAGCCCATGGGGATCAGGAATGCCTCTCAGGGCTTACTGTGGGCCAGATCAGGTGACTAGTTCAGGGTTTTACCAAGTTGGTTCATGAAAAAATTATATATGAGAGTGGTAGACTGGAGATAGTATTTTCATGGCTCTGGAGGTAGTTCAAGGGTCAGTTCTAGTTCATAAACACTCATGACGTGACCTGAGTCACTAGGGGTAGTTGGGATTCAATTCTTTATTTTTGGTTTTGAGTTACGTTTTTCGAAATTGTTTAGTCCAATAAAGTTATATATGTTAGTGGATGAAAGTGAAAGTGATATGGTGTTATACGGTGAGATTACATTGTCACGACCCGTCCCAATGGGGCCCGAGCCGCAACCCCAAGCTCGCACCCAATAGGCCACGGGCTGGTGACTAGCACCGAGTAGGCATACTACTAACATGGGAGGCATTGCCTATAAACCTGTACACATGCACAACCATCTCTATGCCCACAATGCTGAAAAAGTAAAAACTACTAAAAGGGAAATATGCATGCATACACTAAAACCCAACCACCGAGTATGACAGGAATGTGAAGTACAACATGTGTAAAGACCTAGCCCAAAAGTACAAGCCCACTAAAAGTTATTCTGTAACAATGGCCAACTTTTAAAGTAACGTGCTGGGACTACAGTCTGTAGCTGTAGGAACACACCTCGCCCTACCTGATCTCACTGAGTACCATCCGGTCCTAGTCCACCTAGAATCCTGTAAAAGGTTCGCTCGTCTGCACAAGACACGACGCGTGCGAGCAAAGCCCATTCAGGGGTGAGTATAACAATACATAGTAGGACACCCCAGAAAAACAAAGGAAATACAATAAGGGAAATACCACAAAGGAAAGATACAATCATCTCCACACAGTATATGTCTACAAACCATATAACAACAATATCCAGATATACTAATACACAAACTACCATCGCGATACCACCACTAGGATCCAGATCGAAGGTTCCACTAAGAATTTAACAAGAAGAAAAGACTCCCAGGTCTGAGGAGAGAGAGATAAAAAGTACTCGTTCTGGGAGAACACACTCCACAAGTACTCTAATAACATGATTCTTGGATGAGGATCACAACCAAGTCATGGAGTGATTCCGACTACTCAGTCTGAGCTAATCTGCTAAGTAGAGGACCAGCGTTGAGGTAAAGTTGGTCACGTCGATACCAAGAACTCTACCTAGGGTTCAATGAATGAATAGAGGATCCAACACTAAGTCTCAGAGAGGGGCTTCCAAAAACTCTATTCAGGAATTCCACCTGAAGAAATCATACTCTTATAGGTAGAAAAATGATACTGGAAACCTTCTGGAGAAAGACTAAGGGTACGAACCCTAAGAAAACTAGTCCAAGTCACAGAAGGAATCTGGATGAAGCCTTAAAGAAATTATTACACGATGTGTAGTATGGTTACATGTTGTGTACCTTGACCCCGGGTACTGCCCGTGTAAACGGCCCATGTCATGCATTCAAGCTGTGTGAAACTCAACTACACAACGTGTAGAAAAGTACACACCGTGTTCTTGACTCCGAGTACCGCCCCTGTAAACGGCCCATGTCATTTGGCTTGTTAGATAGAAAGTAACTACATGGCATGTAGAAGAATCACATGCCGTGTCCGAGAACCTGGAGCTCGCTCTGGGTACGCTGGCCATGTGCCCATACACGGCCTCTGTCCGTGTCCATGTCGCCTGCCCGTGTACCCGTACACCGGGTATCCCGTGTATCTGGCCGGGTTTGGTTGGGGAGGGGTATACACGGCGTGTCCATGGCCATGTACCCTGTCCATGTCTGTGTACTCCCAAAGTACATGCCATGTAATCCTGCTAATGAACACATGCCGTGTAGACAATACTACAGGGTGTGTAGTTGGGATTTTTCCAAAATCGCCATCTTCTTCCTCACGCAGCGGCGGAACCTCCGGATCCTCGGTTTCTCGTCCGTTCGTCCCGATACTCCAGGGATCGGTTCATTTCGTCATACAAACATCATAATGGGTGTTTTCGGCTCTTAAATTGGATCATAAACCTCAAACAATACATCCGAATAAAAACACCCGAAAACTCGTATCTCCCGATCCGCTCCGAATCACCTGCCGAAGCCGTCGTCGCACCTCCGTGACATCGCTCCGGGGTTGGATATTCCATCTCATATCATTGCACCAACAAATGAATGTGCAACGATTAATTTCATTTAAGAACATGTAGAACGCAATGAAGAACATGATGGAGAAAAAAATAATAATCAAACAACAGGGACAAACCTCGATCGTTGTTCGTGATGATTCAGGTTTGTCGTCGTTAGATCAAAACCGAACATCCTAAAAATCCCCGCAAAACCTATCCCACAAGAATGATTGATATGCGGACTAATATGTTTGTGGATTAGTCTACGTTCGTCAAGGAAATCAAAAATGGGGAAGGAAATAAAAAAACATCCTACCTGGATCTGCGACATTTGTTGGTGAAGATCTGGTCGTCCCATCGTCGTCGCAGGAGAAGCTCGTCATGAACACCGTCGCCGTGTTGGGAGGTTTGCTCTAGAGCCTCCAGAGCCTCCAGTGGAATTCAGGGTTATGGAAATTGTAACCCTAATCCCCTATGAAATATCCATTTAAAATATAGGAGATTTCTCTGTAATAATGATTTCAATATAATATTTTAATTAAATATTTTATTACGGTTGCATCCAAAAACCAGATTTCCCCACCGACCTATGCCGACTGAATATAGGCCTCGACTAAGGTAAAAACATTATTCCGAATGCAATGGTTCTCTCAGATATCTGATTTTAGGACCCATTCAGTAGTTATTCTACTTTTTCAGGAAAACCACACACGCGTGAAATGTAATTATTAAATTAAATTCAAACAATTTTTTCGGGATCTCCGGGCCTCGGAACCACACGTCGTCTCAGAGCCTGGTCTCGAATTAATTCCCATATAATATTAGAATAATACATGGAAATATCTGGGACATTGCATCACACCCACCTTAGGGCTTTTATGTCCCCAAAAATCCAAAACAGAGGATACTCAAAAAGATGTGGGTATTGCACGTGAATCTGAGCATGCTGCTCCCGCGTGCTCTCTTGGAGATTCCCATGCTGCCAGCAGACACGCACCGATGGTACATCCCACCCACTAAAGAAATTCTCATACCGATCCTCGATCTCCACTGGGTACTCAGCAAATGTCTCTCCATCATCGATGTCCAGCTCGCCCCAGTTGATAACTTGCGATGGATCATGCACATACCTCTGTAGCTGCGACACATGGAAGACATTGTGTACCCAGTCTATTTGAGGAGGTAGATCCAAGCGATACGCTACCTCCCCAACTCTACTCAGAATCTATAAAGGGAGAACAATCCTCAGATAGAGCTTTCTTCCTTGGCCAAATCTCTGCAATCCCCGTCGAGGTGAGATCTGAAGGAACACATGGTCTCCTTCCTCGAACTCCAAGGCCTCTGCCTCTTATTGGCATAAGAAGGTTTCTGACTCTGTACCGTCTTCATCTACTCCTAGATGACCTGAACCTTCTCTATAGTAGCTCTCACCATCTTTGGGCCCACAAGTGCTGACTCTCATGGGCAAGTATAGCAATGTTGTGTCCTGCAATGTCGCCCGTACAGAGCCTCGAATGGTGCCATACCAATAGTGGAATGATAACTATTGTTGTAAAAAAATTCCACCAATGGTTGGTGATCCTCCCAGCTACGAGCGTGGTCATGTATGCGAGCTCAAAGAATATCCTCCAGAACCTAGATGGTCTACTCCATCTAACCATCGGTATGAGGATGGAAGGCTGTGCTCAAGCGTAACTGAGTCCCAAAAGCTTCATGTAATCCCTTCCACAACCAGGACATGAAATGAGCATCGCAATCTGAGACGATTGTGGATGACACTCCATGAAGTCGAACTATCTCTTGCACGTAGAGGCATCTCAAGCTCTCTACCGAACTCTACTTCTATATGGCTAGGATGAGGGCCGACTTGGTGAGTTGATCAATGATCACCCAGATGGCATCGTGTCCCCTAGACGTATGTGGTAAAACTGTTACAATGTCCATGGATATATCATCCCACTTCCACTGTGGAACCTCAAGGGGCTGATTTATGCCTGCTGGCACCTGGTGCTCAACCTTTACTTGCTAACAAGTAAGGCACTGAGAAACAAACTCTTCCACACAGTTCTTCATTCCTGGCCACCCGAACTGATGTCGGAGGTCCTGATACATCTTTTCCGTGCCTGGATGTACCACCAAAGGAGATTTCTATAACTCCCTTAGAACCCCCCCCCGCAACATCACTAGTACTACTGTGCGCCCTTTGAAAAGAAACAACGTGCTCCCCACCTTTTGAATATCAATCAGCCGCAACACTTGTGGATATCTGAGCACGTAGATTCTCACAGCTAGCATCCCCACACTGTGCTTCCTCGACTCACTGCAAGAGTAGAAGGGTAACAACCATCAACTGAAGGTATGTTCCCTCATCTCTATCCACGAAGGATAACTGTAAAGAGGCCAACTACCTCATCGCCTCAACTAGAAACTACGAACTTGATTTCCTACTGAGAGCATCCGCCACTACGTTCCCCTTCCCCGGAGTATAAACGATCTCAAAGTCATAGTCCTGGAGAAACTCAAGCCACTACCTCTACCTCAAATTCATATCTTTTTGAGAAAAGATATATCCGAGACACTTGTGATCATAGTAGATGGAAAACCACTCGCCCATCAGGTAGTGTCGCCACATATTCAATGCAAAGTCTACCGCTACCAACTCAAGATCATGGGTCTAGTAGTTATGTTCCTGTGGAATCAACTGACATGATCCATAGGCAATCACCGCTTGTTTCTGCATCATGACACAACCAAGCCCGGTTCCTGATGTGTCACAGAACACTACGTACTCAACACCCTCCTCCGGTAATCTCAAGATCGGGGTGCTCATCAAAATCTGTCTCAACTGTTGGAAATCTTGCTGGCATCTCTTGGCCCACACGAAAGGCTGCCCGTTTCGGGTCAAAGCTGTCATGGGTGTGGCAATCCTAGAGAAATCAATGATGAATCTCTGATATTAGACTTCCAACTCAAGAAAACTCCGCACCTCTATCATGCTCCGGGGTGGCTCCCATTCTAGCACTGCCTCGACCTTGGCTGGGTCCACTGCTACACCATCTGCCGAAATTAAGTGTCATAGAAAGTGGACCTCCTATAACTAGAACTGACACTTCCAGAGTTTCACATACAACTGGTGCTCTCAGAGTGTTTCCAGAACCATCCTTAGGTGTCTCGCGTGATCCTCCTCAGATATAGAGTACAAAAGGATAACGTTGATGAAGACCACTACAAACCGGTCTAGATTGGGATTAATGATCTAGTTCATGAGTCCCATGAACACTTCCGGGGCGTTTATCATGCCGAAGGGCATCACCAAGTACTCATAGTGACCATAGCAACATCAGAAAGGCATCTTCGGTATATCCTTATCCCGTACTCGCAACTGGTGATAGCCTGATCGTAGATAAAACTTCGAGACACATCATGACCCTATCAACTGGTCGAAGAGGTCATCAATCCTTGGTAGTGGATAGTAGTTCTTCATGGTCACCTGATTCGAGCACCGTTAGTCCACACATAGCCTCATGCTTCGGTCTGCCTTCTTGGAAAACAGCATTGGTGCTGCCCATGGTGAAACAATGGGGCTCACAAAGCCCTTATTCTCTAAGTCGTCCAGCTGCACCCTCAGCTCATGAAGCTCTACAGGAGCCATCCGATATTCTTATTCTAATATCGGTGTCGTCCTAGGTTGCAACTCAATGAAAAAATCTGTCTCCCAATAGGGAGGTAGCTCAGGGATATCCTTCAGAATGACGTACTCGTACTCAGCCACTACTACTGGAAGCTGGAAACTTGTAACATCTGTTGCTCCCAGGGCTAGGCTAGCCAACTGATGTGATTTCGGTTGTGAACTTCTATGTACGTGTCCATATTATGCTACATGGGTCTCTATTTCACCGAAAAAAGAGAACCTCGTTCCATCACTACAGACACACGGCACTCTTCGACTAAAACAGTCGATCTGGTCATGAACTGTAGATAGAAAATCTATACCAAGAATGACATCATAAGGCCTCGATGCTACCACCAAGAGGTTCCAACCGAAACTCTCGCCTCCATGGGTCAGGTCACACAGTCTACAGAGGTGTGTGATCTCAGAATCTTCTCTAGTCAGCGTTTCTAAGTGTAAGGGTTGAGTCAACGACTCAACTGGAATCTCAATGTCTCGAACAAGATAAGAAACCCAAAAGGAATGACAATGACATGTATCTATTAGTATGATATCCAAAGTAGAAAAGACACATATTGTACCTCTAATATTTTCGGGAGTACCTAGGTCATACGCCTCTGCCGCCTGCAACTGTCCCTGCCTCTGTCCACCAGCTCCCTGAGACTGGGGTGGACCTCCTGGGGGTGGTGGGGGTAAATGGTCAAAACGCCGACCACCTCCTGCTTCTCACCCAGCTCCTCTCCCACGTCCTCCGCCCCACAGATCTGTCTGATCCACACGTTGCCTCTGCCTCAGTGGTCCATCCACTGCTCTCGTGTTAGTATTACGACGGGTCGGACAATCTCGAGCAAGATGTCCCCTTCCATCACATGAGTAGCATCGCCTCTTTCGAGGCTAGCTGGATGCACCCTGCGAACCCTATACGGCAGATCCCCTGTCCTGGGATCTCCTCTGAAAACGTCTCTCATGCCTAGGTCCCTGACGTCGGCTCCCTACTGCCAAGGTCTCTACTCCAGCTCACTCACTACTGACAACTACCAGCTGTCTCTGCTCTTCCAAGAATCTCTCGACCACCAAATCCCACTCGAGCACCCTCGCATAAGTAGGGATACTCATAGGGATGACGCTAGCTCAGATATCTCTGCTGAAGTACCGCTCAAAATTCCGAGCACTGAAGTATTGATCTCTGACGATATCCATCGAGTATGATGAGTGGATGGTAAATCTCAACAAATATTCAGCCTCTGTCATGGTTCCCTACTAGAGCTAAAGAAGCTCTTGTATGCGTACTACTCTCAGGGTAACCGGTGAAAACTACTCTCTAAAGAGACGCTCAAACTCCGACCATGCAAATGTCGCCTCATTGTGGGTCTGGATAACCAAACTCCACTATCGTCCTACCGAGCCCTGCCGAAGGCTCGCTGCCAGGATCACCATCTGGTATGCTGGTGGCCTTACCAAACGGAAGACTCTGGCCACTGCCTCAAGCCAGTCCTCTGCTGGCTGAGGGTCAGGATCACCTTGAATCCTGATGGGTCTCTGTCGCTGATTCTCACAGAGTGTGCTCAGCCTGTGCTCCTCCTCCATTGGTACAACATGCACTAAACACTGCTCCATAGGTGGTGGGATAACTCGCACACCACCTGATGGTAAAAATGGGTGATCTGGTCCATGTATCTAGGATTCATCACTGAGGGGGTCATCCTTGTGATCAAGCTATTGGATCCTAGCGGGTGTGCGTCACAGAGGCATTCTGTAAAGAAACAAGATGTATCTCAATCAGTGAGTATATCTAGAGAGCTGACTCAAGAAGGACATGGAAACCACAAACCATTCCTATATGATACATGTACCATTATTTTTCCCCTGCAACTAGTGTTCTCATGTTACAAGTCGAAAATCAAGTTATCAAAATCCTGGTGTATGGATACGTCGGCCACCCGCACCAACACTAGGGTCCCTGGCCTGAAAGACGAACTCGATACACTTAACACTATTTCCCCAAACCAACTCATAGACTATCAGTCCTAAGGTAGAACCAACGACCTCTAATAACACTCTGTAATGACCCGCCCCAATGGGGCCTGAGCCGCAACTCCCCATGGCCAGCCTCAATAGTCCAGGGGATGGCGACTAGCTCCGAGTAGGAATACTACTGACATGGGGGGCCTTGCCTATAAACCTGTACACATGCACACCCATCAAAAACACCAAAAAGCTAAAAAGTAAAAACTAATAAAAGGAAAAGTTTCATGCATACACTAAAACAAAACCACAAAGTACGACAGGAAAGTGAAATACAGTAAGTGTAATGCCCTAGGACAAAAGTACAAGCCTACCAAAAGAGAGTCCGTAACAAAGTCCAACCTGTAAAGTAAGGTGCTGGGAATACAATTTGTAGCCGTAGGAACACACCTCGGCCTGCCTAATCTCACTGAGTACCATCCGGTCCTGGTCCACCTAGAATCCTATAAAAGGATCGATTGTATACACAAGACAGGACATGTGCAGGCAAAGCCCATACGGGATTAAGTATAACAATATCCAGTAGGACTCCCCAAAACCACAAAGGAAATAAAACAAGGGATGTACCAAAAAGGAAATATATAGTCAGATCTACACAGTATATGTATAGAGAACATATAACAAGAATATCCAGATATACTCATACACAAACGACCATCGTGATACCACCACTAGGATCCATCTCGAAGGTTCCACTAAGCATTTCACAAGGTGAACAGACTCCTAGGTCTGAGGAGAGAGAGAATCAAAGTACTTGTTCTGGGAGAACAAGATCCACAAGTACTCTAAGAACACGATGCTCAGATGAGGATCACATCCAATTCATTGGTTGATTACAACAACTCATTCTGTGCTAATCCGCTATGCAGAAGATCGGCACCTGGGTAAAGTTGGTCACGTCGATACCAATAACTCTACCAAGGGATCCAGGAATGAATAGAGGATCCGGCTCTAAGAATCACATAGGGGATTACAACAACTCTATTGAGGAATTACTGCTAAAGGGATCATAGATCTATTGGTTGGAAATGATACCAAAAACCTTCAGGAGAAAGACTAAGGTTACGAACCCCAAGAAAACTAGTCCAAGTCAGAGAAGGCAATTGGCTCAATCCTTGAAGAAATTATTACATGGCGTGTAGTATGGTTACATGCCATGTTCCTTGACCATGGGTACTGGCCGTGTAAATGGACCGTGTCATCCGTTCAAGCTGTGTAAAACTCAACTACACTGCGTGTAGAAAAGTACATGCCGTGTTCTTGAATCTGGGTACCTCCTGTGTAAACGGCCCGTGTCATTTGGATTTTCAGAAAGAAATTAACTACACGACATGTAGAAGAATCACACACCATGTCCAAGAACCTGGGGATCGATCCGTGTACGCTGGCCATGTGCCCGTACACATCCTCTCTCAGTTTCCGTGTCGCCTTCCCGTGTACCCGAACACAGTGTATCCCGTGTATCTGCCTGGGTCTGGCCGCGGAGGGGTATACCCGGCGTGTACTTGGCCGTGTACCCTGCCAGTGTCTTTGTACTCCCAATGTACAAGCCATGTAATCCTACCTATGAATACACACCGTGTAGCCCATACTACACGGCATGTAGTCAGGATTTTTCCAGAAATGCAGTCTTCTTCCTCGCGTCGCGGCCGAACCTCCTGATCCTTAGTTTCTCGTCCATTCATGCCGATACTCCAGGGATCAGTTACATTCGTCATACGAACATCATAACGGGTGTTTTCGGCTCTTAAATCACATCATAATCCTTGAACGATCCATATGAAGAAAAATTCCCTAAAACTTGTATCTCATGATCCGCTCTGAATCGCCTACCAAAACCATCGTCGCACCTCCATGACATCGCTCCGGGGTTGGATCTTCAATCTCTTATAGTTTCTCCAAAAAATGAATTCACAATGATCGATTTCCTACAAGAACGTATAGAACACAATGAAAAATGTGGGGGAGAAAAACACAAGAATTAATCAAGAGGGACGAACCTCGATTGTTGTTCGTGATGATTCGGGTTCGTCGTCGTTAGATCAAAACCGAAAAACCTCAAAATCCCTGCAAAACCTGTCCCATGAGAACAATTGATCTGCAGGATTATATGTTTATGGATTAGTCCATGTTCATTGTGGAAATCAAAAATGGGGAAGGAAATCAAAAACAAACATCCTACCTGGATCTATGGCGTTCGTTGATGAAGATCTGGTCGCCGCGTCGTCGTCGCCGGCGAAGCTCGTCAAGAACATCATCACCACGTTGGTAGGTTTCCTCCAGAGCCTCCAGAGCCTCTAGGGAATTTAGGGTTATGGAAATTGTAACCCTAATCCCCTGTAAAATCTCCATTTAAAATATATGATATTTCGCTGTAACAAGGATTTCAATAAAATATTTTAATTAAATATTTTATTACAGTTGCGTCTAAAAACAAGATTTCACCACCGACCTGCTCCGGCCAAAGTTATGCCTCGCCTAATGTAAAAACACTGTTCCGAATGAAACAGTGCCCTCAGATTTCTAATCTGAGCATCCTTTCAAGTGTTATTAAACTTTTTTAGGAAATCGACATGCGCACACAATTTAATTGTTAAATTAAATTCAAACACTTGTTCCAGGCTCTCCGGGCCTCGTAACCACACGCCGTATCAGATACTAGTCTCAAATTAATTCCCATATAATAATAGAATAATACATGGAAAAATACGAGACATTAAAAAATGTTGTAGAGAACCATGTGGAGTTTATTTTCATGGTTTAATATGCTTCTAGTGGTTGGTGAATGCTCAGTAAATGGTCTAAGAAACCACATGGATGGGTTATTCATGACATATAGTTCACTATTTTATTAATTTTGGCTTATATGGTACTTTGTTATGATGTTTTCGGTGTAACATATGTTTGTTTTGGGTTCTAGTTCTAGGTAGTTGTTTGTGTTGGTTTTGGTGTGCTTCCCTTGGATACTAAATTGCTGATTTGATTATTAATACTATAGTTCCCAAAATGAAACCTATGAATCTTTTTTGAAGTGAAATGGATTTTTTGTAAAATAGAAATCATCTTGGAATGAGATTTTAGATATTTATAGTGTTTTTTGTAGAGTGGGATGAATGTTTTTGGAAATTTTGAAAATATTTGTTTTGAAAAGATAGAGGCATGGTTTTGAGAAATTATTGGAATTATTTAAAGAGTCGTTGGGACATTTTTTTCTATTTTATCCTTTGTGTTCTAATGGATCATCAAATTTTCATATGTATGTGGTGAGTGGATATTTATTTTTTAATAGGTATAGTATCCACAGATGGCATGAGGTTGTGAATGTGTGAGGATACGTGGAATACATGGGGTATGTGTCCTCATTATATTATTGGGAAATAAGAAATTTTATTTAAAAGGGGGATACAATGTTTAAATAAGTGGGTGTGTTATTATGATTGTATCCCAAGTGAAATTATAATCTATAGTTTTTTAAAAGGGGGTATGATGTTCAGAAATATTTAAAGTGAACAATGGTTTTGAATTTTAAATGAAAATGGTGGGTTCTAAATAGGTTTATGGCTTATTTTGAGATTTTATGAGTATTATTTGATTGGTATTTTATATATATTTGATTTTTATATGTGATGTTTTGTATTATGAGTTTCTAATTTTGATTAAAATGTTAATTTGTCAATTTTTTGTTTGATCCTAATCTAGTTTTGTACATTATGTTCTTGAAGGTATGCTGCCCAAAAAACCAAGAACGTTTTCTTTTATGGACTATCATATATTAACCGGTTAGACACAGAATCATAGGTAATTAGTGGAGTTGAACACATATACAAAATTTTATATTGTCTTTATCCATTGGGGTTTTTTAGGGGTTGTGGAGTGTCTTGATAATGTTTGGTGTCTTAAGGTTTTTGGGAACTCAGCATTTCTGAGTGTGTGAGTTATATTTGGTCTATTTGACGGACTGGGGATGGACTAGTGGGGGATGATAAGTCTATCCTCATTGAGAGTTTGGATGTCTCAGGTGATCATAAATAGAACATTTTTCTAGTGTTTTGTTCTTGAGGATTTTTGGGAGAAGAAAATGCCATAGCCCATTGACGCTTGATAATGAAAACTGACGATGATGGAGTATGTTGACCATTCCAATGATTTGGTTTTATTTTCTATTGAGATGGTGTCAAGAAATCTGTATGAGACTTATATTTTCATTTTGGATCTCTGTATAGGGATCAGAGACATATTCTTCTTAGGGATAGTGGTGGTTCCCTATCTAGTGAGGAGTATAAACTAGAGGAACCTGTCTTGGGAAAGTGTCCTTGTTAGTTTATGTCTTAAATTTTTCATAACAATATAACAATAGATGGTTCCATGATCAGGGATTATCAAATCATTAATGTAGGGTAGAAGATGCTTGAAGACATCATGGATATAACTACAGGCTATAAATTTTGACACAATCATGAATCATTGGGTGTGGAGAACCTCAGTCTATCTTTTGTCTCTAGTTCTCGAATAGAGAAAAATTATGTTTTTCTACTATAACTTCTTTGTATTATATAAAATTCATATATTCCATATCTAATAACTATGGCCTCTATTTTTTAATGTTCCCCATTGGTTTTAGGATGTCTTGGATGTCCCGTTTCAATGTTATTCTAGTGTTTGTGCCATATGGATGTGATCCTTAAAAGTACATATCTCTTAGGATGCTAGCCTTTGGGGACTGGTTTGGGTTTTAGTTCTATGTTGTTCTTATTTTGGAGATTCATGGGCTGGTTTAAATGATTAATCATGGGTTTCTTTTCCACTTGGTTTAGAGATTATTTTTTTGGGACCACTTGTGGTGTGGAATGGTCTATGTGGGTGTTTTTAGTCTTTGATGGGAGTATTCACTTTGGTTTTTGTAAGTTATTTTAGAGTTAGCTAGTGTGGAGAGTCTCTCTATTGGTTCGGATAGTCATGTTCATTGTTAGGGGAAAACCCTCCTCTTTTATTCATAGATCTTCTTATCATTTTATCTCTAGGTGTTGGTTAGGTGTGACTGGTATATTGAAGGGCCACATCGAATTCATGGTATCCTTGGCCTTGTATAGTTTCTAGCCAGTATTTGATTTTTCATTTGGTTGGGAGACTTTTTGTGTGATGAATGTTTTTCTTGTGGTGATATATGAAACAACACATTATTGATATTTTAATTATGTTAATTATTTCTTTCATTTTAGATTAATTTGGACCCATATAGGTTAAATTTTAAAATTTTCATTCAAATTTATTGCACACAGTATGTGCTTGGTTAAGAGTAACCATGCGAAAATCGTTCATGAGGGTATGTCATCGGGACAGAGCCACATGGCACATTTTGTGCATGATATTATCAACTATTCCCATGATATTTGTTAACCATATGAGGGTGACTAGTTGAAGTAGTGTCCAATGAACTATTAGCACATGGTCTGGTAAACTGTGTGTATACTAGGAGAGTTGCCCAGAATATAAAAAATTTATTTTTTTTTCTTTTTTTTCTTGTCCCATATTTTTTCCTCCATCTCGATCATGTGTGTCACAGGAGGTGTGCCTCCTGCCTCTTATATTTTTGCATCTTAACTCTCTCACAAACCTCTCTTTTTTTGGGAAATTCACTGGATTTGTTCCAATTTTTCTGTTGGCTTGCCGAGGTAGTCCCACACCTTCCCCCTCTTCAATTATTTTGGCGATTTTCCTCATCCGCATCACCCTATTTGGTTTTTCCAAACCATAGGGATTCCGGTAAGTTGGTAATTTTATTTGTTTTAAGGGTAGGAAATGAGTCTCTAGGGTTATCCAAAGATGTGTTTTGGCATCCACCACAGAATGTGAAGCATTTTCGACGATTTCAGTCCATCTATCGCCATTTTGTTGTATGTTTTATATTTTCCCTTATGATTTCTCCAATTTTAAATAGGGGTTTTTGTGATTTTTGAGTCCAAAATAATTTTATTATGTATCTTGGACATTATTTTGGATTCTATCCACCAACATCAATTTCAAGGGGTTTAACATCGATTTTAGGTAAGGGTCATTGGTTATTTTTCATTGTCTCAGATTTAAATTTTGTATTTGTGGTTTTTGATTTTCCAGTAATTTATTCATTGTGTCTTGACCTACCATTTTTGGAGGTGACATGGACTCACATGCATGGGTAACAAACACACACACACACATATATATTCCATCTTAGTATATATTGCCTCATGGAGAAGGAAATGTCTATAATGCAGCTTGGGGTGTTTATATATATGTCTAAAATCATGTATGTGTTAGTATAATGTCAGGACCTGAGTTTCCATCATCATGTTCCAAGGAATTCTTACATGCTCTTCTTCTTCCTGAGGCAGGTTCACTATTCCCTCACCATTAATTTTAATTTCCTATTTACTTATCCTTACAAATATTGTGCATTTATATTTATTTGGTATATATATATATATACATACCGAGGTGTATGGTATAATTTATTGCACCTCTTGAAATTAATTTTCCATTTATTTATATTACTTATAAAATTCAATTCACAAGTTTTTTTTAAATGTGAAGAATTATACCTATTTGAGAATAGTTTACTAAATGATTTCTACCTTATGAAGTGTATTTTGTGGAACATAACGACATTGGTTAAATATTTTATATAAAACATGGATATATTAGAACCTCAAAGCATGGATTGAAAATTAAATGTCAAGAAGGCCCATTTGGATCCATTAAATTATGTTGTGTATTTTTAACCTAGATTTGGAAATGACCATAGATTGTGATATTGGATTTAAAATTTCGATGGCTCGATTGGAACCTTGAGATGTTTTAGAAAATAGTTTGAAACTCAACTGATGCATGTGTTATATCTTGAGACCACCACATCTTCCGATGTAATACTCCCTAGTGGATTTTGGACAATGGTTCATGTATGATAACATTGTAAGGTGTGGTATATAATACATGTTAAACAATGTGTTATTATTATTATTAGTAAAATAATGGGATTCTTGGGCATCACCGTGAGGGTCAAGTGAAAGTTTCTTATATACCCCAATTATAAGTGTTGGTGCCCCCTCGATTAGTTGAAAGTATAAGTGGATTCTGCCACTAGATTGGTTTTTTTAAGGATGGAAGTTGGTTTTTGACTATAGAGTTTCACAATACATTGATAGGTGGATCCAAATAGACTACGTCTAGGGATTTCTTTTATAGATGTTTAGTAAACCCCCATGATTAAATAATTTTATGTTCTGGTTTATTTTGTGTCACTTTTGGTTATTTGATCTCATAAAAAATTTACATTGATTTTCACATTTAAATAACTATTATATCATTTGTTTTCCTTTAAATGAATTTATTAGAATCACTTATATGCTTTGGAAATTTTTTATTGTTAAGTGAAATAAAAAGTGGCTTAAAAAATAGTTATATGTAACTAATTATGATAAAAGTGTACAAAATATTGTATTAATATATATCAAATTTGCAAATATATGATGAATAAGTTTCACTTTAGTGATGTGGAATGAGTCATTGTGTATATTTAGTATTTTTAGTGAGTATTTCCTTTTACATGCCTACTCTGTCTTTCTAGTTTTTGGTTATTTCAATTTTAGAACAATATAAGAGTGTGATTGATTCTGTTCTTTTTGGTGAGCTATGAGGTCACATGGAGGTAGATGTATATGTTTATTTATTTCCTATGTGAGGGGTTATTATTATTAATCACTTTAATTATCATTTATTTATTAATATTTTTCATGGGTCAAATCATTTCCAATGGATTTATGTTGATTCTTGGAACTAGTGTCCATCCCATGGGGATCTGATATTATTTTTGGCATTTTTATTTTCCACCTTGGGTGACCGGTTTGGGTTCAAACTAGGTAGGTTCGTGAAAGTGCCTACGAATATGGGATCGTTTCCTAAATGTTCAATATTCTATAAAATATGATAAATATACAAATATAATATAACTTCATGTTGTGATGCTAAGTAAAAGATATAGAAACCATATTGGACAACCTTATTATGCTTGTTCCATATTATTTTATGACACCCTAATATTTTTTGAAATATATTATTTGAATTAATTTGAACTATTCGATATTTTTATCTTACACAACACTAAATATGGGTTTTGAGATATGAAAAGAACCAATTTATTCAATCTTTGTATTAAAAACTATTTTAAGGTTGCACTACACACAACACATATATTAGATTTCATTACATAAAACACTATTATTATCTTGTGTCACACAAAATACAAAGTTCCTACAATAGCTTGCGTTACATACACAACATAATTTTACTAAAATAAAATGTATTGTCATTGAGAATCATTGAAATATTATTATTGATTTCACATATCTATTGGAATAGAGGTTATGAATAAGATTAATTAAATTATAAAAATATGATATATATATATATATATATATTTATATATATGTATATAGGAATAAATATTTGGATACCAAATTACTAGAAATAAAAATAAATCCCATTTGAAAATATTGGAAATATTTTACTAGGAGACTATATTTATGCAATAAATTAAGTTTTATTTAACATCCCACTCCTCCTCACGGGCTTGAGTCAATGAGGAAGTGCTATATAGCCTTATGAGACATCCCAATGGCCCTAAAGGCTATCAATAAGGATGAGGGAATCCCAAATAAGTGGGCATGATTCTCCCACGGAAATAAAACCACTAGAGATGAATTCCCTACACAAAGAAAACTACATGATTCGTATCAGGAATTTAAACCAATTAATATCCTTACCAAGGGAAAAAAATAAAACCAAATCAATCTCATAACAATACCAACTTATAGTACAATGAGTAAGACTAAACAAAAAATCTAAAATACTCCTACATAGTTCCCAATATCCACACCATGCTCCAAGATCCATCACCACAAGACCACCCATGCATCGTGATGCCCCACTAAAGGAATGTGATTCTCTACCTTTACCTATGTTAGAGAATAAATAATCTCCAAAAGACTAAAAGTTCCAAATTAGGGGGGTGAGTGATAATACTCAATTTGTTCTCCCTAAATAAATTCCATACACACTCCATTATGATAGAAAATGTTAGCACATTTATATAAATAATTTATACAAAACTATGAAATAAGGAAACAATTTCCAGTAATCCAAACACTCCCTTATGAAAAAAATTTTCCAAAAAGAAAATAATACTAAATAAGTAATCCTAATAATCCAATTAACCATTTTATCATCAAATATTGGAATTACACATTTCACCTTCTTGGGCCGCATGAATATCATGACCATATTAATAAATTCCTCATAAACAAACCTGAGGTCAGTGTTAAAATGATGTTATAACATCAAATCAAAACCCGTGCACATTCGTAGTGGTACTTTATGCCACTTTCCAACTCTTTTTATAGTGGTACATCATGCCGTAATCCATCCCTTTAAAAACATTCTTAGAAGATTAATACAACAATCAAGATAAATAAATACACCAAGAAATAAAACAATAATCCAATCAAAAAATTAAAAATTCCGATCAGGAAACACATTCCATGCTACACTACTCAACAAATTCCAATCCAAAAAATACCTTAAAAATATAAAAAATTACAAAAACAAGACAAGACATCATAAATAAATCTACCATATATTGAAAACACACATAATCCACTATTAATAAAAAATTTCAACTCAATAAGACAACTTTTTTATTAAAAATCATTTCAAAAACCATTTCCATAATCAAAACCTATAACTTATTTTAAAATCATCATTTTAAAATCCAACATCAAAGTAAATTTTATAATAATAAAATTTTTTCCCCAAATCTAAAATTCATCAGAGTATAATATTTAATCTAGATTTGGAAATCACATTCAATATAAATTAAAAAAAAATTACATTGAAATTAAACAATCTAGATACAAAAAAATTTAGTTGATAGTGAAGCCACCTACCATAGGATTTGGGTGAAATCGACCCACCACACAACTGAAAACCAAATCTTGGTGAAACATCCACAAGATCACCAGAGATATCTTTCTATAACCACAAAGGAAAAATTATCACCCTTAAAGGAAAAAAACCGTATCTTTACATGAAGTAGAAATAGATCGTGGAAACTAGGATAGAGATAGAGAGAAGTGGATATAGATAAAATCACTAATCCACAAATAAAGGATACTTACTGAGGGACAATCACCTTCATAGGACATGGAAAAACTTTTAAATCACTTATCAAATGATTGAGAGAGCCTCCCAAACCATGGAGAAGGTGTAATATTGAGTGAAGGCTGCATTGGTGGAAGAATGGGGTGTTTTGAGAAAATTGTGACCAAACCCCATTTTTTAAAACCCACTTTTTAGCCCGTAAACAGTTTAACTGCATTTTTTGGGAAACTATATGGTAAATGTGTGCCTAATATTATATTAATAGGATATTTAGAACCATTAGACTATATGGTTAGGAAAATCATTCATTGACCATGTACAATCCCATAGTCTCAAGATGCACGCTTTACATTGGGTGGTCACACAGTTTATAAACTGTTCCCCTTAACCGTGCATCATCTCCCATGCCTCTTCCTCATATTTCAAAATTATTCGAGAAGTTGAACAGTTTTCCTAAATCATGATCGAACTGTGAACCTTAATAATATTCCCAAATTATTCCCAAAACCCTTCTAAACTCCCTCAAACACTACCAAACCACATTATACATATAAAAAGTCATAAACACATGTTAGATACTTCAATCTGGTGGTGCTACATTTTACCTCAATAAATTGTTTAAACGAATTTATATATATTATATTGATGATATATATATATATATATTATATTCATTCAACTAATTTATGATAATATTATGTGTTTCATAAAAAAGGTAAAAGACTAAATCCCATTTTATAGAAATGATATATATTTTTATAGAAGGTGATTTCAGTACCTTTTAGTGGTTTAACTATTTTAAATATAATGTATTAAAAATTTATTAAATCTATTTGATATAATAATCATAATTGTTGGTTTTATTATATTAAATATATATTATGTTTAATTTTTGATATTTTTTCGAGAAGTTAAATTTTTGGATGGATAATGAAAAATTATAAATTTTATTTGAAAATTATATTCTCACCTAATTTATTTATATTGTTAAATTATATTTCTATGATTTATTAATGTATATTTAAATAAAATATTTATCTATTAATGAAATTTAGGTTATTAGAATCAATTTCTCAAAGAAATTATGTATAAAAACATTTCAGACTTCTGAACATTTTTGCATTAAAACCACTTTGTGTCATCCAGTTTAAGGATAGATTTTGAATTAATTTATCCCACAATTGTGATTACATTTGAAAATAATTAATATGTAATCTTATTCAGAATAATTTATAATTTCTAGAAAGGTGCAATTAAATAATGAGAAAAAATATTTGTGAATTTAAATAAAATTAATTTCAGCAATTAAGGTAAAATGAGTTTACATAGTGGTTAGACATAAACTTAAAGGGATAAATATCATAGAGACATATCCAAAATCAATTTAATGTCTATATATTGACCATATATTCAATTTTATTAAAACCTTTCCATTACTTTAGGATCATTATAAATAAGAGACCTCTCTATAGTGTTTATCTTCTTATATCTATATAACTCCGCTGCTCCTCCTCTATGAAAGGGAACTCAACCCCCTTACACATTCACACATCAAAATACATTTGAATATTCCCAAAATTTTCAAAATAAAATCTTAAATTCCTTAATTAAATCTTATAATCCATTATTTAGATATAATTATAACCATGTTAGTCGTTTTCTACAAACGAAAAGGAATTAAAAAAATAAGTGGTGGCATCCTTAAGAAAAATATTTTATTTTATTTCATTATCCACCCCCCAAAATCATCTAATTCCCGGATTAATTAATATAATAAATATTATTAATATTCTTATATTTTTAAATTTATATTTTCTACCAATACACATGCAAACATACATCATGTGGGATATACAATCATTGTTCATGTGTATGGTTGATTTTCTCATCGTGTAAAGATGGCGTTCATTATTCAATTAACACTATCAAAGTTTGTAAATATTGATAAATTCACTATTTTATATGATTTATATAATACCAATGATGTATATATGATTATATAATTATTATATAACACATTCCTTCATACTTTCCATTTTCTGGGAATGTGATAACTTTGTTTGTGGACGTTTGGTCTACCACCTTATCAATGTTTTGTGATTTGTTTACAATTTACATTGAATTAGTTAGGGATGAGTGTAGTAAAATTATATATTAAATATTAAATAATAATTTTAATATAATTATAATATATACATATATTATTGAATATATTTCCTTCAATATAGAAGGATAACAGAAATAACGTTCATACGTACGTATGACATACTATCTCCATGAATTGTGTACTAAATTTTATTTATATATATTTTATATATTATTATAAATAAATATATAATGAATATATATGATATTTCTATCATGATTATAATAATTTAGTAGATGAGATACTAATATAATTTTGAGGTTAGGAAACATAACAATTCAAAACAAATGTGAAATACAGTTTTATAATTACCACAAATGTATCTTTAACATGAAATTGTAAATAAATGAATGATATAAGTCCTAATAAAATATTATATGATATTATATATATTATATGGTTTTATGGTATAATTATAATAAAATTTTATTTTTTATACGTGATGTCTGAATGTGTATAAGGAATGTTAATACTTGAGGTATACTGTTCTCATCTCACTTTTATATCTTTGAATTATATGCTATATTCACATCATCATCCTATTTTTTGGTGAATATACTAAAATATGACTTTCTATATCAGGAATTAAATTTATTTAATGATATAAAAATAATTAATTTATGTTTTCCTTTCATGTATCTTACAAATCAATAGTTACACAATTAGTAATGGTATTTTTAGGGTCACTTTTATTTTTACAATACTTATATATTATTCACAACTCATATTTTATCTTTGGTGTACATACTGACCATTGAAGTAAACTATTATTCATATAATTTTATTTATTATTGTTTAAATATATATTTTATGATCACATTTTCTGGGGTTTATGGTTTTAATGTTACAAAATTAGTCAAGTAATTTTGTCTCAATTTTTCTTCTTGGAGACACATGCCATATTATGGAAATATATTATTCTAAATGTTTTATTACATAAATTTTAAATGTTATATAATAAATACCATTATTTTAAGAATATTTTAGTCATCATTAAATTTTTTTGAGAGATTATGATTCAAATTTACCAATATGGTAACAGTTTATTGCTACAGTCTCATCGTTTATTACGATTTTTTAAGATTATGTTTCTCTTGAGGAAATATTATGATCCCTCACTAAAAAAACTCAATAAGGTTTTCATAAAATGTTTTTAAATGATGTACTCATGTATACATAGAATTTTTTACACTATTTGGTATATAATATGATAAATATCTTGTTCTGATGAAAAACCAACATTATATCTATCATCGATTGAAAAAAAATTTTATTCAAAAACAATTTTTTTCGTTAAATGTATCATAAAATGTTTACAAATGATATTTTAAGATAATTATTTAGGAAATAATTTAATTTTTTATTAAATAGTTTAAAATGTTTTTTAATGCATCCTTTATAAATTTCTAGGGTTTTTTTCAATGAAAACGTCTTCAAAAATATATTATGCATTAAAAGACATTTAATAAGTGAAAAGGATATTTTAATAAATAAATTTAATAAATAATTTTCAAACCATATTTTAAAATTTTCAATTTCAATTTTAAAGACAAATATTTTGAAAAAAATTTATATCTACAAAACTTATTTTCAAATAAATTTAATTTTCCATAAAAACGATACATATAATATTTCAAAATCATTATCCATATAATAAAATCTCTTTTGATATTTTAATTATTTTCTCGGTTTATAATCAAAGGAAAATTGTAATTATTATTTCATTGAATGGGTTTTTATTATGATTAATTTTTTTAGACGAATTATCTTTCATGGGTAATACCATTATAGAATGATTTTGAAACCATCATACATTCATGTGTTATTATATAATGAAATTATTTGGAAAGATTCACTTTTTTAAATGTTATGGTATGATGAAGTGATTATGATACCCATTTCATTTCGAAGGATATGATATTTTCCTTATTAAACACATAACTTTTTATGGGTCATAATATGATGAATGTTTTGTTATCTTATGGAACAGATATGTATAATTTAATTATGTGAAATATGAGACCCATATCCCCATACAATGATTTCAATATTGATTTATATCGCATGAGATGATGATCAGAAACATGTTAAAGGGCTTGATCTTCAATGGGAAACTGGTGTGTCCTGATCCAAAATGGGAAACAAGCGTGTCATGGTCTACAATGGGAAATAGGTGTGTCTTGGTCCAAAATAGAAAATAGGTGTGTCATAATCTACTATGTTTATAGTGTTGGTAGTAAACCTTGACTACTATACTGTAATGAATAAACCGTATTACTTATTCCCAATATTATGTGTGGACCTAGATTCATGCTCATAAGTTAATGAGAAGGACTAATTTCATGTACTCATCATAATGAGTGAACATATTTCTACTTATACATGTTCACAATGTTATAAGTTGATGTGTATGCCACAGTTATATATTGTATTCGTACAATATGATCACATGGTTCATGTTATTGATTATAATATGATTCATGTCTTACGAACTGTTAATCATTATACCGTGAATCTTGATTATGATATTTTATATGAAGCGTATGATATTATAATGTTATAATCATTTTCTCATTCCATTTTTCTCATGATTATTCTTACATATCTCAGTTTCTTACCATTACTACGAATATGAGCTCACCCATTCATATGTTCCTTTTCCCAATATTATGATAAATTGTTTTATTTAAGTGTACTATAGAGGATGATCTTTAAAGGAGACAGTGGAGGCATTTCAACACGATTGAATATATTGTGTTCTATGTTTCAAATGAAACTAAACTATTATGGTACTTTAGAATTTATTTTTTTAATGTTATGAATATTAATGTAAAATTTTGTAATATCCATTTATGTTTTGCATGGGTAACTAAATTTGGTATAACATGAATGTTTCTGTCATCCTTTGGAAACTCGGATGACAGAATATTATTTAGATACTAATGGATATTTATAAGGATATTTCTATGTATTTTTCTAAATAAAATCATAAATTGTCATAGATTTAAAAGTAGGTTTTATTATGTAATCTTACTATAAGTACTTTTTGATGATTATTTGGTTTTGTGATATGTTAAGTTATTCTCACACTATGATTTCTAGTCTTATTCAATATACGGAGCTATAAATAACTAGGTTGTCATAGAATTTTTCAGAAGTGAAATGTATGGGAATTATTAAAATTGACGTCTTAAGTATAAATATCATGATTTTAATCAGAATTTTATTATTATTATTGGTTATACTGCTGAATATAAAGAGACCAATAACTAAATGTGAATTGTATGAGATGTTCTAATAGAATTTTTTACATTAAACAAATGAACCAAGATTAAATATAGGTTGAGGGAATGATTCATATTTTATAGTTTAGGAAAAATGTATTAGGGAATAAGATGATGAAACATAAGTAAGGGTTTATAAATAATGTTGAATGATTGATGTGTATATTTATAAGAATTCAAGAATTGTGTTCTATGAATCATGAAGTACATGTTTTCTATTAATTTTTTTAAAAAATTTATCGAATGGTTACGATGAACTTGAAAAGGGATTTAATGGAAATATGATATTTTGGTTAAGGTAAGGTAACCATTATTATGTCTATGATTTTGAGAAATTTTATTTATCATGTATAACAATAATATTGATATGGATAATGTAAATTGGATATTACTAATTACCATAGAACTAACTAATAATTTGTTAAAAATGTGGTCTATATGATAATGGATTAATTATAAAACATTTTTTGGAATTAAACAATTTATCGAATTATATTTTGAAGAAGAAAACATGGATGTTTTTAGTAAATTTTTATGGTAATTTTGTTTTTTACCATGTATACAGATAATACATGATAAGGTATTTGCATGTTTGGACGGCGGTGACTAAGAAATATTCTATGATATATGGTGATCAATGATAATATGATTTTGAGAAATTTAGGGACCGTATTTGTACTATTTTTTATTTTCATATTTTGAATGTGTTATAAGAGTAACCATTTATTGAATGGTTTATCCCAAACATTATATGGGGTTTTAGAGGTTAAAGTATTATATCCCCATATAAGGATTTATGCAAATTGGATAACCTATGCTAACCATTTTTCAATGATGTTAACTAAATATATATGGATATAATTATAAATATATTAATTGATCTCATGATATGTTAGTTCTTCATTAATGAAAAATTCACCTTCATTCAATGGTGTAGGAGATGAAGTGGGAATTGATCAATGAGTAATTGAAGGGTGAGAGTGTGCATGTGTACTGGAATGAAACTAATTATGTATATATTCCTATGAAATAAAATTCCAACTCTAAGAAAATTATATTGAAAATTTTTATAAAAATACATTAATTTTTATTGAACCGATGATCTTATAAATCATTATAGATTGATGTTTGTGATGCGCCTAGCATTTGATTGATCATTCACTTAATTGTGATCAATGATCATTAGCACACTCTATAATTAATTTATGATATTATTACATTTAAAATATTCACTTCCATATTATGTTATCCTACATGGAAACCATCTTATGAGATACTTTTTTTAACCATTATGGTTCCAAAATTCATTTTTAACAGATTTTTTAGTATTTATTTTTACATTGTGGGTTCCAATTAAAGGAAATTACAAGTATTAAACCATTTATAAGCCATATAAATTTCAAATTAGAAATTAAATTTTTTTGGGGGGAAGAATGTAACACCTCGATATCTTGTGAAATATATTTTTTGAATTAATTTAATGAATTCGATATTTTTCATTTCTGGAAACAATTAATACATTTTTTGTTATAGGAAAGCACCATATTATTGTTTTATTGTATGAATCACCATGTAGTGTTTGTGATTCTGAAAAGACATGGATTATCATTTGGTACACGTAAAAATATGTTTTTATTTTTTTACAACTAATTTATAGTTTCTTTTATAGCATTCTTTACATTTGAGAAATTTTTTTACCGAACAATAATATAAAATATATAATTTTATTTAATAATTACTATAGATTTCACCAACCTGTTGTAATGGAGGTTATGGTTAAAATTTATTAAATTATATAATTATGGTTTACACAAGTATATAATAAGAATTATTTGGTGACCAATTAACTAGAATTGAAAATAAATCTCTTTTTAATATATAGAAAATATTTTATTGAAAATAATATTTTTCTAATCCAACATGTTATTCTTCAATAAATTAATTAAACCCCATTTGATAAATAATTATAATTAAATATATATATCTATATTATATTCATTCAACTAATTAACTTTTATATAATTATTTAAAAAATAGATAATAAGAAAACAATATTATACATAAAGATATTTATATTTTCTAAAAGAAACTTTTATATCATTTTAATGGTTCCCTTATTTAAAATCTAAATTTTAAAACCATTATAAATTATATTATGGTAAAATAAAATATATTTTTCAAATAATGACTCCAAAATTAGATTATGGTGATTTGTTTTTATTTTTCTAAAATGTTTCATCTTTGTATGAATAGTAAAAAAAGAATTTTAATTCAATACTTCTATTTTTTAAATTTATATATATAGTAAATTTATATTTTAAATTTGTACTAAATTATATATATACCTATAATAAATATATCAATACAATATCTGTAATTTTAATCAATTTAACATTGAAATTATATATATAAATATTTCAAACATTTCAACATTTTCATTTTAAAAACACCTGGTCTCGTCCCATTTGCAGGATTAATTTCAAAAACCTTTCGGGAAATTTTTTTATTTAGAATTTTAAAAAATGGATTAAAAATTTTATAATCGTAATAATTTATCATTTCCATTTTAGTGAAAATAGTTATTTACCAAATATTTTAGGGAATGTAATTAAAATTAAACATTTCTATGAATGGAACAAATGCTTACTTAGTGGTTAATCATTACTATAATAAGCCAAATAACCATTAAAAAGGTAAAAAATCAATTTTATCAAATTATTTTGGCCATATCGTCAAGTTTATCTAAAATGGACCATTATTGGAGGAAGAAGATGTAAGAGAGACCTATCAGTAGTGTTTAAATTTTTATATTTTAAAAAATTCCACTACTCTTTTATAAAAGGCAACTCACACATCTCACATATTCACACCTCTAAAGACCATTGTATTTTCCAAACCATGATGAAATAATCGATGATATTTAATCCTCTCAAATAGGATGCCTCACAATGGTCCTAAATAAATTCATGATTGTCGTTCAGTGCAAACCAAAAATAATTACACATGAAAGAGTTAACGTCTTTCAATAAGAGCTTTTGTTTTATTTATTTCTCCACCCCTTAAATTCATCTTATTCCACGATTATATAATAAGAAAATATCATAAATGTAATAATAAGTTTTCATGTTAATGGTTTTACCTACACATATGAAATAGTATTGAAACTATAATGATAATATATATATATTTATAAATATCTCTGTGTGTGTTTAATTTACTATATTTCTTTCAATGCGACTAGAAATTTGAAATAGTGTCTAGGTGTACATATGGCCTACTGTCTCCATGAATAATATATTCCATTTAATATTTATATCATTAAAATTTTATAATAAACACATTTATATTGATTATATATTATATTTATATCATTATTAACATTATAGTGGTGGTTAAATCATGATATAAGTAAGCGGACCAAATATATAATACAACAAAAAGGCATGAAAACAACAAAGCAGTGATTACATAAAACCTAACATTAACATAGAATTATTAATAAAAATGTAATATATAGTCATAATAGAAGAATATATGGTACTATATAAATAAATATGGTGCAATGATAGATGTATAGTAAAATTATATTTATTACACATGAGGTTTTTACTTGTATGGGGAAACTCACGACATAAGGTAAGAGTTTTCTCATATAACTTTTATTTCTATGATATATATACTATATTCACAATTTATTCATATTTTTTGGTTTATAAATGATATATTATGTTTTAGATAGCTAATTATATTTGTTTATGGAAAATAAAAGTGATCATTGATGTTTTTTTCATGGATATCATGACTAAAAAGTTACTTAAGTAGTATGGGAACTTATAGTCTCACTTTTATTTCTATGAGAAAAATACCTTATTCACAATAATATATTTTGTATTATATATATAATTACCATGAATTTAAAATATTATTATTATCAATAAATTAAGGTTTATTTACAAAAACATTTATGATCTCTATTTCATGGGTCATATAGTTTAAAAGTTACATATCAGTAAATAATTTTTTTTCTGAATTTTCATTCTTTGAGACCCATGCCATGTTATATGCCAACATTATTCTAAGAGGTGTATAAAATACCCCTGAAAATTTTATATCAAGAATATCCTTTATTTAATGAAATTTTAATCATCACGTTATGTTATTCTTTTTTAGGTATTATTATTAAAATCTAATAAAGTGGTTACCATTTATTACTAAAATTTAATAATTTATCATGATTGTTCATGATTATGAATCTTTTGATGAAATATTATTATCCATATATCAAGAAAACTTATTAATTATATTTTCTAAACGTTATTAATGATATATTAATTTATAGGCACCATTTTTTCAACTCATTGGTATATAAGAGGATTGAGAAAATGTTTTTCAGAAAATATGACTTTATCACTCTCTTCGACAGAAAATAAAAAATTATTCAATTTGTTATAGAAATGTGTTAAAATTTTTAAATTATATATTATAATTATTCTCATGGAAAAGGATTTTAGAAACGTTTTATGTTGTAAATTGTTCAAATGGGTTTTCAAATATTATTTTATATGTTTTGAATGTTGTTTTCAAAATATTGTATCGTTAAAAAAGGGTTTCATATATATGAAAGGATATTTTCTTCAATAATTAAATTTAATTATGAAAAAATATTACATTATATGTTATAAAATTGGTTTCAAATGAAATATATTTTGAAAATTTTTATGTCATATAGAATGATTTTCATGGAGACGTAATTTTCAATATGAAATTCTCTAAGTGATATTTCAAAAACATTCTGCATATAAGATTATTTCCATTTCTATATTTATTGATTGATTTGGGATACTGTTCAAGTACACCATTTTTATTCATTACTTAAATGTTTTATTTTTATGATGACCTATTTTTTATAAAACAAATTTATATTCCATGAGTTATAACGCGAATAAATCTTTATGAAACCTACTTCCTTTCATAGGTTATTCTACGATTAAATGATTATGAAAACCATATGTTTTTTATAGGATATAATATTAAGAAATCTGTATGAATCCCATTTTATTTATTGGGTTATGATATGGTGTTTGGTAAACCCATGTATTTTTATTGATCGTGATATGATGAATGTTTTATTTTCCTGTGTGATACATATTTTTTATTTCATAATGTGATGGGTGGCACCAATATCACATTCCAATGAATTTGGTAAAGATTTATATATCATGAGATGATTATGCAAAACAAGTCATCATGCATGATAAAAAATCAGAAATAGATATTCTATAATTATAAATTGGAAACAAGTGTTTATTTGTAACATCCCAGGTAAATGAAGAATAATACATAAATCATATTTATTAATATATTTGAATTAAATATTAATTTTACTTTAAATGGGTTGCTATGTTCGATAGCGTACCCGATACACAACATCGGGTTTCTTTGGAATCTTACGTTGCACACTAATAATATAATAATATTATTTTAAATTGTAGTTAACACCTAGCCGTTGTGTTGGAAGGAATTAATAAAACAAACTAAAATATTATTATACATTATATTTAAATGTATTTACATTTATCTAATAAAAAGTTATAGGCTTAAAATATGAATGAATCAATTTTTAGCATAATTTACATTAAAAGGCCGATTTGCCACCTTTTAATGTTGAACCCTCTTTATATATAGTTTTGGTCACATTAATACAATATAATTGACCAAAAATAATCTTTCTTTATAATGGGGACATAAAATTTTACATTGGGTAATTTTTTGGTATTTTTCCGATAAAGATCATTTTTTAACAAATAGTGAAAAATAATTTATTTTAATTCAAAAGTGCCTTTTAATATAATTTATTTACATGGTTTGATTATATTTTTATTTGGTTTTAAAGTTAATTTGAGATATATTTTTACCATTTAATCCAATGATGGTTATTGGAATTAATTTCACCTTGAAATTGGACAAAAACAACTATCAATCTTTTGATAGTTATTGTTTCTTAAAAACATGCTATTTGTTTTGATAATGGGAATTAATTTAAAAAAATTAATTCCACTTCTATGTTTTCAATTTGGAAAAATAGACATCATTTTTGAATTCGGAATTTCAAATATAGCTTAGGCTGAATTTTTGTTATTTTTCTGAAAAACATCAATTTTTGATGAATAGTGACACCACTTAGAGATAGTTAAAAAATGACTTTTTCATTTAAATGAAAATTTACCACTCCTAAGAATTAAATTTCAAAATCCAACATACATGGTTTTTATCAAGAAGTAAAATGTGGTTCATTGAGATGAAATTATTTTTTGGTGAATAGTAACTTTTGACTTTTATTTACCTCGATTAAAGTTCAATAGGGCAATTTAAGGTTAAAAGAATATTATAATAATTCAAAATTACCTTAAAACTTTTTTTAACATTATTGGATGAGTAGTGGCCGTCCATGGGCATCCATTCATCGATTTTGGGACCCCATGGTGCCTCTTATAAAAGATAATGACAATTTAGATTAATCAATTTAATGTAAAGACAAAATTGACAATAACAAAAATCTTTTGGTAAATTAATTTTTATATGGTGTTATATAAGTAATATTTTAGACTATAAACATTAAATGGAAATATAAAACGATTTCATATATGATATTATTTTTTTTATAATTTTTAGACATCAAATAAATTAAATTATTTATGACACAATAATGATGCAGTATTTACCTCATTAATGAATGATTTAAATAAATAAGCTATAATGATTAAAATATTATCCAAAACAAGTCCAATTGTGATTTTATGTTTTTCTTTCAACCATGAGTAATCTTATCTTCGACTATAATAATTTTTGGACCTTTAAAAACCAAATATCATTATATAATAAAATAATGTTTTCACACTTTCCTAAAGAGCCCCTCCTCTCCCTTATAAAAGGATACCACTTCTAACCAATTCCTCACACCTCTCAAGCCATTTGGATCATCCAAACTCTATCAAATTAGTCTCCCTACATCCCTATCCTCCTTCTATAATCCTTACTTTAGGCATAAGGAACTTCAAAAAGTCCTTTGGTTCACACCAATGGGAGTTACAGAAATTAAAGGTAGCCGTTTCTCTTAAAATGTTTTCTTTTATTTTACATCTCTATACCCTAAACTCTTTTTATTCCTTTCTTTTGTAACAAAACCAGTATACTTAATATACAATGATATTGTTATGATAACAATTTTATCTACACTTACACACACCTCCATCTAATGGATGAAGAACATAATGTTTCTGTGGATGACAATCTAAGGCCCCACGAAACGATGATTGTTCAATTACATCTTACCAACTCTCATGGTGGCCATTATTATGGAACTGTATTTATATATGATATATATTATGTTCATGATTTCCTTATGCTTATGTAATTCCCATTTATTGCACGCTTTTATGGTTTCCATAGTGGGTATATACGATAATCTCATTTGAGGAAGTGCAGACTACCACCCCCTCATGGTGTTTTGATTCATTAATGCCTTATATGGAATGTATAAAGGATTGAGTTAATGATATTATATATGATATTATACTGAAATTATAATATACCTATGTATGATTATGTTTTATTTCCATTAAAATATGAAATTGAAATGAAAGTACCGTTCATGCGTACCTACGGCTTACCGTCTCCATGATCGGTACATTTCACTTCTTACCTCTAAATGATATGTTCTACTATAAAAACATGTATATAATTGATATATATGATATCTATGATATCCAAATCATTAATATAATTTTGTATGTATTGAAGCTTTTTCCACATGGACAACATGTAAATATAAGGTGTTCATTTTTACTCAAGTACCAAATATCGACAAAATCAATGATATTAACTTAAATGATGGAATAATGTTTATAACATGGTAATAAGTGATATAAAATGAATAATAAATTTTAAAATTTTCATTCGAAATTTTAAATTAACTTTAGTTTATTATTCAGGAGATTAAAGAACAATCGAGTCAAGTCGGATGCGAGGTAAGGGACTTCGTCACAATCTCCATTCATTGAGGCATTTTTAGTTTTATACCCGAATTTATTTTATATTGTTTATAAACCCCTTTGACATTTAATTTTATTTAAAGGGAATATTCTTATAAGAATAATTTTACTAAATAATAAAAAGGAATGTTTTTTTAACGTAAGTAATGACAATTACCTTTTCGCCACTGCGAGTATTATTTGATCTTTGGCTTCCATAACAAGCCATAATGTTTTTAAAAGGAAAAATAAATACCATATACTCTTTTTATGTATTTTGGTATTGAAAATGATTTTGATAATGGATTTATTATATCAATATCTTGAAATGATATTTTGTTTTTGTAATGTGAAAATGTTATATTTCTTTTATTCTTATGTTATGTGTTATGATCATGTTATGGTTCTTGGGCATTATTTATGTATACGGGTGGCTTCGTGATAAACCTAGGGCGGGTGAGCCCGAGATAGCTCTCGAATGAATAGGGTAACATAAAAAAGGGTAATGTGAATGTTTCTCCTATGAGATTTAGGGAATATAATGTGATGGGTATTCCAAAGTAACTCTCTATGTAGATGTGATAGCTACAATGTAAGTATGATATGGATGCCACAATTTGACTTTATAATTAATGATTTCTCTGTGACTTTCATAAATATTATGATTTCATGAGGTAAGTAAAATATTTCATGTTTTGTATGTATTTATGAACAAATGTATTCATTCTCTGTTTTATAACCCTTACTGAGCTTTTTTATGCTCATCCCATGTTTGGAAATATTTTCACAGGACTTAAAGATGAATAAGGTCAAGGATGGGATCAAGGGAAAGTCTTGTTTTCTAAAACATGGAACTAGACATGACTCTTTTTTTTGAAAGAGTTTTTATTTTATGAAAAAAATAGAAACTATGAAGATATTTATAACTTGTAATCTTTTGAGATGTAATAGATATGTACTAATTATCTAAAACTCTAAATCTAAAAAGTTCCTCAATGTGAATTATTCATATAATTCAATATTATGTAATGTTTAAGGTCAGGTCCCTATAGTTGGTATCAGTGGTCGGTTTAGATAACATTAAGAGTTAGGGTATTGTTAAATTAATATCCATAAAGTAATTTATGTTAATATTGATATCATATAGCATTTATAGATTACCATGTTGCTTAACCTAAGATATTTCTATGTTCAGAATGGATTTCCACAGAGGAAACATGGAAGTTATATTGGGACGACATCAGTAGGAAGACAACCTTCCAAATCAGCAACCTGGGATTGTCTGAATTAGAAATGAACAGTTTGTTGCAGCGATAAAAAAATTGACTCAGGATATAAATTTTTGTGGTATCCATGTAAAAGATCAGCCAAATCAACCATAGAGGATCATGTCAGCAGTGGAGAATTTCATGAGGAAACATCCCCCACCATTCAGAGGATCGTCTAACCCTATGCAACCTGAAGGGTGGATTAAAGCATTGGAGAATATTTTTGATGTCATGGGATGTTTAAAACATCAAATGGTTAGTCTTGCTATTTACCGTTTTGAAGGTGAAGCTGATCAGTGGTGGTTGATGGTGAAAAATATCAAGGATAGTGAGGAGATTGATGCTCTTGATTGGGATGAATTCGAATGTATGTTTCTTGAGAAATACTTTCTTAATGTGGTTTATCTATGTATGGAACAACAATTCCTAGAATTGAGGTAGGAGGACGACTTAGTGGATACTTATAATGAAAAATTCACTTGACTGGCAAGGTATGCTCCAAATTTCATACGAGATCTAGATAGTAAAATCAACTGTTTTTACTTAGGATTAAAGCCAAAGTATTGAAGGTATTTAGCTTCTCGTGAGTTCAAAAGTTATGAAAAACTTTTTCATTGTGTGGAGTAGGTGGAAATAGATTTTGTCGATGATCAGGTATTCTTTGACAAACAATAGAATAAGAGGACGAGGTGGCAGGTGAAAGGGAAGAAATCTTCAAAAAAAGTCTGATGGTAAGAAATATTAAGTTTACAGTTTGTGAAAATTGTGGTAAAAAGCATGGGGGGAATGTCTTTTGAATTCTGGTAAGTACCACCGATGTGGTAAAATGGGACATAAGGCTCATAATTGCACTGAAAAAGATCGGGGTAATGGTAAGACAAAATCTGATTTACAGTCAATAAAATGATTTAAGTGCAATGAAATGGGTCATTATGAAAATGAGTGTCTAACAAAGGACTAAACCGAAGGAAAGAAGCCATACTACGAGTAGAAAGGGGTGGATAAATCCTTTCTAACTACTTTAGAAGATGTTGGGTCACCAAATGAAGTTGTATCAGGTACACTGTTCGTTAGTTCAGATTATGCCAATCTGTTGTTTGATTCGAGGTCTACACAATATTTCATTTCTGAGAAGCTTTCTAGTAAATTGGTAATTCCAACTCCAGATATGAATACCAAACTTATGGTAAAAACACATGGAGGAAATTTTTAGACAAAAATAAAAAATAAGAACATTCCTGTTTTTGTGTGCGGAAAGAATCTACATGCAAACCTTATTGTTTTTCCTTTAGTAGAGTTTGTTGTTATTTTGGTCATGGATTGGATTTATTTTTATCCTTATATGATTGATTTCAGAGATAAAGAGGTTTCTTTTTAGAATGATTTTCAGTTTGTATACAAAAATGAACCCTTGCGGTTGATAACATATCAGAAAGCTGAGAAACTGGAAAAAGATAGAAATGAATGTTACCTTGCACATATTGTTTAAAACAAAGAAACTCTTAAGATTAAGGATGTTCTAGTGGTAAACGAGTAACTTGATGTTTTTCCTGATGAGTTTCCTGGTATTATACCTGACTGGGAAGATGAATTTACTATTTACTTAGTTCCTGATGCTAATCCAATTTCAAAACCCCCTTATCAAATGGCTCAAATTGAACTTTTAGAGTTAAAGAAGCAATTGCAGGAGTTATTATATAATGGTTTCATTCGACCTAGCACGTCACCATGGGGTGCTCTTGTCTTGTTTGTTAAAAATAAATACGGTTCAAGGAGACTTTGCATTGATTATAGAGAATTGAATAACACCACTATTAAGAATAAGTATCCTTTGCCTCATATCGATGATTTTTTTGATCATATCCAGGGAGCTTAGTATTTTTTGAACATTGACATGAGATCAGAGTACCATCAGTTAAAAGTAAAAGAAGAAGACGTTCCAAAGACCGCGTTTCATACTAGATATGGCCATTATGAATTTGTATTTATGCCTTTTGGGTTAACCAATGCACCTACTGTATTCATTGATCTTATGAATAGAATTTCCCGTGAGTTCCTGGATAAGTTTTTGGTTATGTTCAATAATTTTATTTTGATTCATTCAAAAATAAAGAGGAACCTAGAAGTCATTTCAGGGTTGTCCTAAAAACCTTAAAAGAAAATAAACTATTTGGGAAATTCAGAAAGTGTGAGTTTTGGTCACAAAAAATTTCGTTCCATGGTCACATTGTTAAAAAAAAGGCATAATTGTTGATCCTGCTAAAAGGAAATTTGTTGATGAATGGCCAAGACCCACAAATATAACAGAGATTTGTAGTTTTCCAGGTTTGTCTAGTTATTACCGGAGGTTTTTAGAAAATATTGCATGGTTATCAAGTCCAATGACTATGTTAACTCGAAAAGGTGTTATGTTCATCTGGATAAAAGAATGTGATGATTTTTTTCAGGAATTGAAAAGAATATTTGTGAATGATCTAGTTTTGGAACTTCCTTCCAAAAATGTTGAGTTTGTTATCTACCATGATGTTTGGTTGAAAGGATTGGGTTGTTTCCTAATGCAAAATGATCAGGTAATTGCTTATTCATCACGTCAGTTGAAACCACATGAGTTAAATTACCCAACACATGATTTGGAATTAGCCGCTGTTGTTTTTGCTTTAAAAATTTGGAGGCATCATTTGTATGGAGTGAAGTGTGAAATATATACTAATCACAAAAGTTTGACGTATATATTCACTCAGAAAGAATTGAACATGATACGGAGGTGATGGTTAGAATTAATCAAGGATTATGATTGCACGATCATTTATCATCTGGGGAAAGTAAATAAAGTGGATAATGCTTTGAGTCAAAAAAGTAATTCTTCATTAACCATGTTACGTTTGGAACGAGATCCTTTGGTTTTTGATTTGATGAAAATTGGCATAGAAGTTGTTATTGCAGGAAATTATTCTATTTTGTTTCAGGTGTCAGTGAAATCATCTCTATCAGATAGAATTAATCAAGCACATAAAGAAGATAGATAGTTATAGGAAAAGGCTGTGTTGGTTCAGAAGGGTATGTTTCCTGATTCTAACGTTGATAATAATTGAGTTTTGTTTTTTTGAAAATGATTATGTGTGCCTTGTAATTCACAGTTAAAGAATGAGTTGTTATGTAAAGATCATACTTCTCCATTTTCAGTTCATCGTGGTAGTACTAAGATGTACAGAGATCTTTGGGAGTATTACTGGTGGGATGGAATGAAAAGAGATATTTTTTATTTAACTATGAAGTGTTTGACTTGTCAGCAGGTTAAAGAAGAGAGAAAATTACAGAAAGGAATGCTTCACCCTTTACCGGCGCCAGAGTGTAAATGGGAAAATATATCCGTGGAATTTGTTGTGGGATTACCAAAGACATGTCGAGGTAATAAAGAAATATGGGTTATAGTTGACTGATTGACTAAATCTGCTCATTTCCTTCCTATTAGAGATACTTTTTCTCTAGATCAACTTTCTCGGTTGTATGTTAAAGAGATAGTCTGGTTGCATGGAGTTCCCCTCTCCATTGTATCTGATTGTGATCCCATGTTCACTTATAACTTTTGGAAAGGCCTTCAGAGGTCATTGGGTACTAAATTAAATTTTAGTACAACATTTCATCCTCAATCAGATGGGCAGTCAGAACGAACAATTCAGACCGTGGAGGATATGATGCATTCTTGCTCGATGGATTACTAGGGAAGTTAGGACCAACATCTTTCTTTGGTTGAATTTTCTTATCATAAAATCTTTTAATCTAGTATACAAATGGATCCATTTGAGGTATTATATGTAAAGCATTGTCGAACTCCAGCTTTCAAGGATGAAGTAGGTGAAAGGAAGCTAATGGGACCAAGATTGGTAGAAGAGATGGCAGATAAAGTTTAGTTGATTCAGAAGCACGTGATAACAGACCAGAGCAAACAGAAAAGTTATGCAGATAACTGGAGGAAGGATCTTTCCTTTGAGGTAGGGGATCATGTCTTTCTCAAAGTTTCACCATGGAAAACTGTGATGCATTTTGGTAAGAAGGGAAAGTTGAGTTCGAGGCTTATTGGACCTTATGAAATTATGGGGAAAGTTGGATCAGTTGCTTATAGAGTGGATTTACCTCCATGTTTATTCCAGGTACAGAGTTTTTTTTTCAGGTTTTGATGTTAATAAAGTATATTCTAGATCCATATCATGTTTTGAGCCCAGAGGTAGTTCAGTTGGAAGAGAATCTCTCTTATGAAGAACAACCAGTCCAGATTATTGACCGTAGAGAGCTGGTGTTGTAGAAGAAGGTAATTATCCATGTAATGGTTTTGTGGAAAAACCATATGGTTGAAGAGGCAATGTGGTAATCTAAAAATTCTATGAGGGAGAAATACCCCCACTTATTTTGATATGTGAATAAAAATTGGGAGGATGCAATTCCCAAAAGGGGGGAAGGATGTATCATCCCAAGTAAATGAAGAATAAGACATATTTCATATTTATTAATATTTGTGAATTAAATATTAGTTTTACTTTAAATAGGTTCCTATATTCGGTAGCATACCTGATACGCAACAACGAGTTTTTTTTGGAATCTTATCTTGAACACTAATACTATAATAATATTATTTTAAATTGCAGTTAACTCCTAGCCGTTGTATTGGTGGGAATGAATGAAACTAACTATAATATGATTATACATTTTTTTTAAATGTATTTACATTTATCCAATAAAAATTTAGAGGCTTAAAATATGACTGAATCTAATTTTAAGCATAATTTACATTAAAAGGCCGATTTACCACCTTTTAATGGTGAACCCTCATTAAATGTAGTTTTTTTCACTTTAATACATTTTAATTTCCCAAATATAATCCTTTTTTAGAATGGGGACATCAAATTATACTTTGGGTAATTTTTTGGTATTTTTCTGATAATGTTCATTTTTAAATGAATAGTAAAAAATATTTTATTTCAATTCAAAAGTGACTTTTAATCTAATTTATTAATATGGATAGATTATATTTTTAGTTTGTTTTAAAGTTAAATTGAAATATATTTTTACCATTTAATCCAATGTTGGTCATTGGAATTAATTTCACTTTAAAATTGGACATAAACAATTATCAATCATTTGATAGTTATTGTTTCTTAAAAACACGCTATTTGTTTTGATAACGATAATTAATTTAAAAATTAATTAATTCCACTTCTTTATTTTGAATTTGGATAAATAGGCATCATTTTGGAATTTTTAATATCAAATATAGTTTAGGCTAAATTTTTGGTATTTTAATGAAAAACTTCAATTTTGGATGAATAGTGACACCACTTAGTGGTAGTTAAAAAAACTGATTTTTTCATAAAACTGAAAATTTACCACTTATGTGAATTTAATTTCAAAAATCCGAAATACAGGGTTGTTATCAAGAAGTAAAATTTGGTTCATTAAGATGAAAATAATTTTTGGTGAATTGTAACTTTTGATTTTTATTTACCGCGGTTAAAGGTAAATAGGGTAATTCAAGGTTTAAAAAATAGTATAATAATTTAAAATTACCTTAACACTTATACTAAAATTATTGTTGAGAAGTGGCCAACAATGGACATCTTTGGGATGATTGTGGGACCTCATGGAGCCACTTATGAAAGATAATGACACATTAGATTAATTAATTAAATGTAAAGAAAAAATTGACAATAACAAAACACTTTTAGTAAATTAATTTTTATATAGTGTTATATAAGTCATATTTTCGACTATAAATATAAATTGGAGAGATAAAAAGATTTCCTACATGATAGTACTTTTTTATAACTTTTAGACATCGAATAAATTAAATTAATTATGACACAATAATGATGCAGTATTTGCCTCATTAATAAATGATTTAAATAAATAAGATTATAATGATTAAAATATTATCCAAAACATGTCCAATTATGATTAGGTGATTTTATTTCGACCATGAGTCATCTTATCTTTGACTATAATGATTTTGGGACCTTTAGAAACTGAATATCATTATAAAATAAAATAATTTTTTCACACTTTCCTAAAGAGCCCCTCCTCTCCCTTATAAAAGGAGACCACTTCTATCCAATTCCTCTCACCTCTCAAGACATTTGGATCCCCCATAATCTACCAAATTAATTTACCTACATCCCTCTCCTCCTCTTAGAATCCTTACCTTAGGCATAAGGTACTTCAAGAAGTCTTTTGGTTCAAACCAAAGGGAGTTACCCAAATTAATGGTAACAATTTCTCTTAAATTGTTTTCTTTTATTTTACTTCTCCAACCCCTAAACTCTTTTGATTTATTTATTTTGTAACAACACTAGTATACTCAAAATACTATGATTTTGTTATGAGATGAATTCAAACTACACTTATACACACCTCCATCTAATGGATGAAAAACATAATGTTTCTTTGGATGGAAAACTAAGGCCTCATGAAATGATGAATGTTCAATTACTTCTTACCGCCTCTCATGGTGGGAATTATTATGGAACTCTATTTATATATGATATATATTATGTTTATGATTTCCTTATTCTTCTGTACTTCCCATTTATAGCATGCCTTTATGGTTTCCATAGTGGGTAAATAAGATAATCTCATCTGAGAAAGTACGGACTACCGCCCCCTCAAAGTGTTTCGATTCGTTAATGCCATAAGTGGGTTGTATAAAGGATGGAGTTAACAATATTATATGTGATATTATACTGGAATTATAATATACCTATGTATCATTATGTATTATTTCCATTAAAATAAGAAATAAAAATGAAAGTAGCGTTCATGCGTACGTATGACTTACCGTCTCCATGAACAGTGCATTACATTTCTTAAATATAAATGTTATGTACTATTATAAAAACATGTATATACTGTATATATATGATATATATGATATAAAAATCATGAATATCATTCTGAACATAATTAACCTTTAACCACATGGACAACTTGTAAATATAAGGTGTTCATTTTTATGCAAGTACCAAACATGAAAAAATGAACGTTTTTAACTTAAATGATTGCATAATGTTTATAACATGGTAATAAGTGATAAAAAAGGAATAATAAACTTAAAAAAGGTTCTTAATAAAGTAGAAATTATATTTAGGTTATTATTCAAGAGATTAAATAATGACCGAGTCATGTCCGACGTGAGGTAAGGGACTTCGTCTCAATCTCCTTTCATGAAAGAATTTTTAATTTTATACATGACATTATTTTATACGGTGTATAAACCCCTTTTACTTTTAATTTTATTCAAAGCGAATATTCTTATACAAAGATTTTTACTAAATGACAAAAAGGAATGTTTTTTTAACGTAAGCGGTGAAAATGACCTTTCCACCATCTAGAGTATTATTTGATCTTTGGCTTCCTTAACAAGCCGAAATGTTTTTAAAAGGAAAAATAAATACCATATAATCTTTTAATGTGTTTTTGTATTGAAAATTATTTTTTCAATGGATTTATTATTTGAACATCTTGAAATGATATTTTATTATTTCAATGTGGAAATATTATCTTTCCTTTATGCTTATGTTATGTGTTATGATCATGTTATGGTTCTTGGGCAGTATTTATGTATACAGGTGGTTTCGTAATAAACCTAAGGAGGGTGAGCCTGAGACAGCTCTCCAATGAATTCTGTAACGTGATGGAGGTAAACGTGAATGTTTCTCCTAATAGATTTAGGGAATATACAATGATGGGTAATCCAATGTAACTCCCCATGTAGCTGTGGTAGCTACAATGTAAGTATGATATGGATGCCACAAGTTAACTTTATGATTAATTATTTCTTTGTGTCTTTGATAAATATTATGATTAAATGAGGTAAGTAAAATAGTTCATGTTTTGTATGTATTTATGTCGAAATTATTTCAGTCTTTGTTTTATAACCCTTACTGAGCCTTTTATGATTATCCCAAGTTTTGAAATGTTTTCATAGGACTTAATGATGAATAATGTCAAGGATTAGATCAAGGAAAAGTTGTTTTGTCTAAAACATGGAACTATACATGAATCTTTTTTTTTCAAGAGTATTTATTTTATGAAAAAAATGGAAACTATATAGATATGTCTACTTTTTAATCTTTTGAGATGTAATAGTTATGTCCTAATTCTCTAAATCTCTAAATCTGAAAATATCCTCAATGTGAATTATTCATTTAATTCAATATTATGTAATGATTAAGGTCGGTTCCTTATATTCCTAATCCACAAAGGGAAAAGGGTGTGACCTAATCCACTATAGGAATCATGTGAATCCTGATCCACTATGTTTTTATTCTTGTAAGTGAAGCTTCAATTATATAATTTTATGCGCAAACCTCAATACATATTCAAAATATTATGAATGGACCTACTATAATGTACATAAGTTTATGCAAGGGCCTAATTTCATGTTTATAAGTTAATGAATAAACATTTTTATACTACAGAGGTTCCAATTTTAATAAGCTTATGTGTAATCCAAAAATATTTTTATTATGACTATTATGTGATTACATATTTCTTGTTCATGATTATCTAATGATTGGTTTATTTTTAACATCCAATATTTATTCAATTACTCTTGATTATAATCATTGACTTGGCAGTATGAACTTATAATGTTATGATCATGTTTTTTATACCCTAAAGCTCATGATTATTCATACATATTACTCTTAATAACCCTTAATGAGCATATATGAACACCCATTCCAATGCTTCCATTCCCAGATTTTGAATAAAATTTCTATGTAGTAGTAATAAAGGGGAAGATCTTTATGGGAGACATTGGTAATCTTTCACCATGTTAGAAAATATTTTGTTCCATGTTTCCAAACACACTAAACTATTATGGTTGTCAGACATGTATTATTGTAATGTTTTGAATATTTATAAAACATTATGTAATATCTATTTATGTTAATCTTTGGTCACTGCATAATATACTCTGGAATGAGAACCACAATGTTTCATTATGATAAATAGATTATCAAATTCAGGGTGAATGGCTATGCAAGCTACCACACTAACATTCAGTTTCTTTACATGAAACCCAAACTAAAAACTCCTAAAGAAAAATTCCATAAATTCCTTAACCAATTAAAAGGAATATTTAATTATGCACTCTAGACTAAGGAATAAATCCACATTAAAACCATTCTATTTAACCCTAACTAATCAAGACCCCACATAGGTCGATGGAAAGCCCAGTGTTCCACACTAGGATTGCCTTTAACTATCTAATGGATTGATAAAATCACCCCTGATGATTATTATATATGGGAGTACCTAGCCTATAATTAAAATAATTAAATATGAAACTCCAATATATTAAATATTAAATAATCACCAATAATATATATATAACTAACTATATTAAAAATTCATACATGAGAGGTCATCTGTCAATAGAAATACCAAATTTTAATCTAATTTCTGAATTTATAAATAAAAAAAAGAACACCATATACAACTTTCTAAATTAAGGGATGACACAATATCCTATCTAGGACTCCAAGATCAAAAACTAATAAAATCAAATATTACAGATACAGTTGTATCCCATTATGCATCAACTATACCATATTCACCATATCTAAATATAGAAATGAAACCTATACACCATAAAACGTTCCCATAAACATAAAATGTGTGATAATGGGGATGATGTGGATGTGTAAATAGATATTCCTAGTACAATTCCTTAAAAACATATTATTATGAAAAATCAATTTCATCCCAAAACCCAAGAATGTTGGAAAACATGAATATTTTTCAAATATGTCCAATATAATTTATGGAAAATACAACCAATGATAAATTATGAATCCAAATATATGTAATTAATGTCTATAAAAGATTGTAAAATTTAATCATCCAGTAATACATATAGTATTGAAGGACCCATAAAGCCCAACGTTTTCATCTCAATTGTACGTTTTTTCAAAAAGTTAGTAACAAGAAACAAACATAACATTAGTACCCAAAAAAACATATAAATACTAAAACCTCATAAAATTTGTAATAATTAATGATCTAGACATTAAAAAAATACATGACACCTCCTTGTAATTATAATGGGGTACCATTCCTTATCCTAGGATTTGTGTATCAATTAATAGAGTACTAGTCCCTTATAAAATACTAGATGTTGATATAGAAAAGATTATTTACTCCAATGATTGAAGACCACACCCCGACACGTGAGGGTGTACTAACAACTTCTATAACATGGGGGTACTACCACTATCATTAGTATATATGATTGAGATTGTGTAAATGACTTTCATATTGGACCATGTAATGATAAATATAGGACAACTAAAACCCCATGTTTACTCTAAACACCTCTCTTGAGCCTTTGATTTTATTTTCAATGTTGAATTCATCATACTACCCGAAAAGTCTCATAGATGGAATCTGAACTCCAAAAAGATCATACGATAATTAAATACATGTTAAATCACTTTGAACTGTATATATACTTTCCAATTTTTGAAATTATGTTAAGATGATATGGAAATAAATAATGGACTCACAACACATGACATATACTCTTATATAAAACATGTATATGAAATATAGTATAATACTTCATCAAGAATTAAATGTGGAATCAAAATACATGATGGGTTAGATGTAGATAAAAATTTATACTATAGGGCTTTCGGGAAATATGAGTGTTCACTTTGGCTCACACCATGTCATGTGACACAACACTAAATGACATGTACATATAGACTACACACCATATAATATTTAATTCTATGTTAAAATCATAACCAAAAATTAGTAAGTATATATAACATGTAATTAATATTTACATGATTTTTTATATTTATCTCTATAAATTCCTTATCCACTTTTTGATTAAATGTATTTTTTATCTAAAAGTACATTATGTTTTGTCATCCCTTCTTCACTAAATCTATTTTATTTAATAAAATGGATTTCATTTCCACTATTTATACCTTTGATAATTCCCTAGTCATATTCCAAAATATATAAAATACATGGATTCTATCACATCACCTCTTAAGGCCCCCTAAAACACTCCATTTTCTATGACAAATACTTCCCCAAACCAATGATGTGTGTTGAGTCTACATGTTACATTCTAATCAATACATTTATAAAACCATATCGACTCCACCAGTTATCATCCTATTTTCCATTATAGTCACCCATATATGAATCCCCACTATTATCATAGAATAGAGTCATGTAATAGTCATAATGTATGTATTGAGAAGTTATACTGATCGTTAGTGGGTACAAAGACCACTCAAACAAAATACCATAACCGAAAAAAGCTAAAAATGTGGAATTTGAGAGAAATCATCAATGAAAAATATCATTCATGATTAATGTAATTATTTGTGAAATATTTTTCTTACCTATATACTAAAATTGAATTAATAATATGTAATTATTATTTATTGGGTCATAACTATAAATAATTCTATAATTTCAAATAATAAAAATACTTCAAAATAATCATTAAATATCATACGTAATGTAAAATTTCCAATTATTATATTCCAAAAAGGTTTTTTGAATAAAATTTTATAAAATAAAATTTTAAAGGAATTGTAGAGAATAAATATTCAATATAAAAAAATATGAATTATAATGCATAAATTTATCCACCAATTTCATGAGTAAAAATCCATAAAAAAGATAAAAATCACAATGATGTCCAACACAACGCAAAAATGAAAATTACAAACATTATAAGATAATAACAATTATAATAAGATTATAAGGAATATAGATCTATCCTTTCACATGTATTATCTTTTATTTAAATAAATATTCTTCAACACCACTTAAATAGATTGATAATCCTTCATGAGTTCACCTTTACAATTGGTTGATGACTCCATATAAAGGAATAATAACTAGTATATTTTCTCCTCTATAGGGTTTATACGATATAATCTCTTCCAACCCTTTATAGAAGGTAATAAATATTAATATAAATCTATACACTACATTAACTAGGTAACCACTAAATAAATGAAATTATTTTTATTGAATTACATAACATAAATACAACATCTAAACTATTGATAGATATAAATAAATTTTAATAAATAAAAGTTTTTTAGAAATTTATAATCCAAGCCTATGTTTAGTAAATATTATTATGTACATTTGTGATGCAATTATTTATTTAATTCATAGATATTAAATATCTGAAAAGGGAAAATATCTCAGAACATCCATAAAATTTTACATAATGGTGAATTTTATGTATTTTGATAAAATATTTAATTATATATTTTTTATGATCATTATCAATGGAGAATTTATAATTTTACCATTTTTAAGGACCCGTGACTTAAAAACATAGAAATTACCTATTTTATGGAAAATAAAAACCTGGTTCCCTATTATAAGTAAATTAAATATGAATAGGCGAAAGAGGGAATTATGTTTTAGAGGTTCAACTAGACGAATCGATACATTAATCTCTAAAGAAGGGGAGATAAATTTAAGGATGAGTCTAATTTGATTAAATAGTATAGAAATGGGAGATATCATCTATGGGGAATAACAAAAATAAATAATGGACACATAGAGTGTAATTTAAAATTTCTTATTTCTCAAATGGATGAATTGATTAAAAATTACAAGGTAAACATAGATTTTTTCTATTTTTTCATATATTAATCATTCTCATCTATATTTTTAGTTTAATATAAAATATTATTTTACAAATGAAATTTTCATGCATACGAGAAATTTTTATTTTCAATTAGGATTCCCAAAAAAGAAAAAGGTGTTGATTTATAGAACCTCTACTAATAAAAATAGAATTATTTATCAAAACATGATTTTTTTGAATAAATGATCAAAATGGTTATGTATTTTATCAATTAAGTATATTAGATAAATTATATCATTGTTGTATATTGGATGTTGTTATGATAACATTGATGGATTAATAGAGAATATTTGGCATTGAAGGAAAAAATATTCCATGACATTATTCGATACCCCATAATATTTCATTGTAAAAATATATTATTGGTGAAATAATTGTTGTATTTCAAGGAAAGAGAGATCACTCTGATTTAATTTAAGGTAAATAACTAGTTAATAAATGGATATTATAATTAATTTCTCATTATACAGTTTTATGTCACAATGATAATAATATATTGTTCTGTTTAAAAGACAGAAAAAAAAATAATGTGTGTTATAATCTAATTATTGGAGAGATAATAACGTTCATAGGACGGTTTTATTACTTTAGACCATCAAACTCAATGTGAATATGTTAGGTGGAGTATTTAATTATGGTTTGAAATGACTTCACAACATGAAACAATGATATTTCAAATAAGTTTTTTTATGATGAAGTATTAAAGGAATTGGATTGTAAATCAATGTATTTGACATATATGGAAGACAATGAATTGGGAATTAGTGATTATTATTACATAAAAAACAAGTTACACTATAATTAATAACTATTTTGAATATCTATGATATTCAACCTCTTAGTTTTTAGAATTTAATATCTATAAAAACCCACAAATATATATTAGATCTGTTAAAATATGGTCGATACACAATAATTATTGTCATTACAATATGAATTTAATGGTAATAAATAATAAAAATGTTCCAATATGTTTTATGTGTATGATAGTTTTCGGGATATATACGGATTTGATTTGATCATAGAGGATATTTTAAATTGCTAAAAATATTAACTTATGGTATACCAAGGTATATATATATAAAGACCCAACCTTAAAACATTACATAATCATGAATTAAATGAATCATTCAAATAGATGATCTTTTCAGGTTTAGAGTTTTTGAGAATTAGGACATAACTATTACATCTCAAGTGATCACAAAGTAGACACTTCTACTATGTTTCCAAAAAAAAAATTCTTAAAAAGAAACATGTCTAGTTCCATATTTTAGATAGCATGTATTTCCTTGATCCCATCCTTGACCATATTCCACATTATGTACTATGAAAACCATTTCAAACAAACATGGGATGAGCATAAAAAGCTCTATAAGGGAATCCCAAAGAAGGAAAACTGTTAGTTTTTTTAAAACAACAAGTTAAACATGACCACTTTTTCAAAGTAATATTTTTCACCATTATGAAGTAGTAAATACACTTCACGGAATAAAAGATCATTACTTACCCTTTTGTAAAAAAAATATTACCATAAAACCCATATAAATAACACATAACATGTAAAGGTAACTTGGGACATAAACATACATAAATGGAATAACCATACAGTCGACTTCCTCACATATCACTTAATGGAATAGCCATACGGCCGACTTCCATACCCAATTCATTAGAGGTTATAACATAACCACCCATCTTGGTATTCACGGCACCACCTGTCATATGGTTTATAATGTAAACAGCCGTTAAATATCCATGTACCATTATAAAGATCATAGCACATATATTAACATTTATATATTAATATTTCATTTTAAATCACAATATATAATTTCAAGATATCGGCAAAATAATTGATTTATCGAACTCTTTTCAAAACCATTTAATAAAGAGATTTTAGAATCAAAGTGTCCCATACCACATTGAATCTTTTAAAGTAATAACATTTAATCAAAACCTTATAATATCTTGAGAATAAAGGTATTCATGATATACTATTCTAAAGGATTGTATATGTGCCATATCAAATTGAATTGGTACATAACAATAAGGAAGTCTCAATGGAATGTAATTTGAGACTAAATCCCTTATAAAGACGGTATCGTTTGATTAAGGATAAATCAATTACATAATTATGACTGAAAAAAGAATACACAAAATATTACTGGATATTAAGAGTAAAACAATCAGAGTTCATTCACACATATTCATAGAATAACATATTCAAGGAGTATAAGTTTAACCCAAAGAATCAAAATTGGGTAAAAAAGTTCCCTTGCAAGAATTCGACAGCCTAACAACATCACTTTAAAATTCATAAAATGAGTTGATGAGAGAGAAAATGGTATCTCATCACTTGGACATACAATTTATATCAATAAGGATATATAAGAACATATCTTAACATAAGACGATGTAAATTAAAAGACATAACATAAAGAAGTCTTTTTAAAATGAGGAGGGTGAAAGGTTCCCTTAATGTCTTGGGTAACTATCAAAACGTACACCCCCTGAAAATAAGGACTATAAAACATTGATGTAAATAATCATAAAAGAAATTATATTACTCAAAGAGTAGAATAATGGGCAGTACATACACCACTCAAAGGAAATTGTGGAAAATTTATCATAAATCTCATAGGAATAAAAGTGAGATGAAAAATCCCTTACGAAAACACGGCAGCCTGACGATGCCACATAAAACATATAAAAATGGAAATATGAGATAAAATAGGTTCTATAATAATATGAATATAAAAATTACAAAATTAGGAATACAAAAGAACATCCCCAAACATATGAAATATGAGCTTAACAGAAATGACATAAAAGAGAGTACATAAAATGAAGAGAGAGGTTGGATCTCTTACCTCAAGTCCGACTTGTCTTGTCCATTTCATTATATTCCTGAATAATAAAATTTGTTCAATTTATAATTTTTTAAGGTCCCAATTTAATATTTATTATTAAATTCATGTCACATATTTCAATTTTATAATAATTGGTTAATAATTTGAGTTCATATCAGACGTTTTTGTCGATGTTCGGTACATGAGTCAAAAATGAACTTGTTTGAAAATGATTGTCCATGTAGTTATAAGTAAATCATCTCTAGAATATCATTAATGATTTAAATATCATATATATCCATTACATATTCATTTTATATTATTCCATAACATTTGGAGATAAAAATTAATGAAATGCACCGTTCATGGAGATGGTAGGCAGCACGTACGCATGAACGCTACATTCATTTCTTGGTCATATTAATGGAATTTAAAATAAATGAGATATATATATATATATTATAATTACTGTATAATATATATGTTATATATGTCACATATTTTCATTAAATTTATTCTTTATACATTCCAAGTATTACATGAATGAGTCACATCACTTGAGGGGGAGGTAGTCCACACTTCCTCTTATGAAATTATCGCATCTGCACAACATGAAAAGCATAACGGTATGTTTTAAATATAAAATAAATAAGCATATAGAAAACATAAATACCATATATATATCATATATAAACTACAGTGACATCATAATGGCCACCATCAATGTTTTTAAGAGAAGATTGAACAATCATCGTTCCGTGAGGCAGTAATTCGCCATCCAAAGAAACAATATGTTCTTTAACCATTAGAGGAAGGTGTGTCTATGTGTAGATCAAGTATTTCTCATAAAACATCCTAGTATATTTAGGATACTGTTGTTGTTAAAAAAAGGAATAAAAAGAGTTTAGGGGGTTGGATAAGAAAAATAAACCAAAAGAACATTAGGGAAGTCTTTACCTTTAAAACAGGTAACTACTCTTGGTTTGAACCAAAAGGGTTTCTTGAAGAGCTTTCTGACAATGGGAATGCTTCTAGGATGAGGAGAGAAATGTGGAGAGATAGAATGAGCAGAGATCTTTTGAGCAAATTGCTTGACAGGTTTGGGTAAGGGGATTGAGGTGGGGGCCTTTTATAAGATGGAGGAGGGGCAAACTTGGAATGACTTGAAAAGTTACTTTATTATAAAATGATTTTCGGATATCAAAGGTCCCAAATTTATATATTTAAAGGAAAATGAGATAAGGGTTTTAAATCCACACATCCAATAGGTTTTTGTCAAGTGTAGGTCTTAGATTTTACATTATATTTTAATTTTATTAAAATAGTTAAATAATGAGGTAATCGCTGCATCATCACGGTGTCATAAATAATTTAATTTATTTAATGTCTAAAAATTTAAAAAAAATAAGGATTTAGTAAATACTTTTACCTTTGTAATGAATATTTATATTAAAAAATATGACTTGTATAACCCCATGTAAAAATTGTTTTAGTAAAACAATACATGTTTGTGACATTTTTATTTTAACCTTAAATAAAACGTTATTAATGTCATTTTTTTTACCCATGTGGATCCATGGGGTCCCCAAGTTGACCCATGGATTTTATTGGTCGGCCATGACACATAAAATAATGTTAGGACATGTTTCAAGGTCATTTCATATTATTAAAACATTATTTTTACCTTAAATTACACTAATTACCTCTAATCGCGATTAATAAAACTTAAAAGTTACTATTCACCAAAAGATTATTTTAATCCCATTGAAAAAAATTTTACATCCTAATGAAAACCATATATGTAGTATTTTTGAAATTATATTCACAAAATTGGTAATGTTTAATTTTAAAAAAATCATTTTTTAACTACCACTTAGTGGTTTCACTATTCATCAAAAATTGAAGTTTTTCAAAAAAATACCAAAAATTCACCCTAAGTTATATTTGATATTCAGATTTCAAAAATGATGTATATTTTAGCAAATTTAAAACATATAAGTTTCATTAATTAATTTAATAATTAATTCCCATTTTCAAAACAAATAGCATGTTTTTATGAAACAATATATATCAAAAGATTGACACTAGTTTAAGTCTAATTTCAAAGTGAAATTAATTCAAATGGCCACCATTGGATTAAATGTTAAAAATAAAATCTAATTTCAATTTAAAAATAATTCAAAAGAAAATATAATAATATAAATAAATTAGATTAAAAAGTGGTTTTGAAATGAAATAAAACATTTTCACTATTCATTAAAAAACAACTTTATCGAAAAAATACCAAAAATTTACACAAGGTAAATTTTGATGTCCGGATTCTAAATAAGAATTTTATTTGGTCAAATATAATTTATAAAAATGACCAAAACTATATTTAAAGAGGTTTCTCCATCCAAAGGCGATAAATCAACCTTTTAGTGAATATTAGAGTATTTATGCTTAAAATTGAATTCTTTTCTTATTTTAGGTCTTTATCTTTTATTGGATAAATGTAAAAACATTTAACAAACATATATAATCATATTTTAGTTATTTCTATTCATTTCTACCAATACAATGGCTAGACGCTAACTTCCATTTAAAATATTATTATTTTATTATTAGAGTGCAACGTAAGATTTCAAAGAAACTCGTTGTTACGTATTGGGTATGCCATCAATCATAGGGTTCCATTTAAATTAATATTAATATTTTATTCACAAATATTAATAAATATGAAAAAGTAATATTCTTTATTTACTAGGGATGTTACATCCATCCCCCCTTTTGGGAATTGCATCCTCACAATTTTAAAATTGGGCTTGGAAACTTCATTGAATGACCCACATCGGAAAAAGAGTAAATTAATTTTTCAATTTAAAAGAAACAAATGGAAGTACAAAGGTGACCCAAGTTAACCCATACTAGGATTCCATGTATGAAAACATGGACATGGAAGAGAAAAAAAAGGGTCATGTTCTGATGGAGAGTGATAGAAAACGTGATTAGGAGAATGTTAACCACCAGAAAATCACAAACTTGTGATGGGTTAAACGGTATCTAATTCCCCAGTAGGAAAAATTAACATACAACATTTTTGTTTTAGGTTAATTTTCATTGAGGAATTTATTTATGAGCTCATCTAAATCTCAAGGAAACATACTTTCTTGTCGTTTAGGCTTTTATCTCTTCCAAGATTTCTTACACAAACTCCTTTTTTCCTCCAAAAGAAGAGTATTTAGGATGACTTGTTCACATTAAGAGTGCTATAATAAACATCTAGAGAATCACCTAATCCACAAAAGATAACTATATATTTCCCATGTCTTTTGACAAAAACCGAAAGCAAAGATGTTAGTATGAGATCAGATAATACCCCAAAAGGATAATCTTTTATAAAAAGAAAATCCATTCTTAATCTCCAAAATTTGTCCAACAGAACCAAAAGTTCTACAAAGACCATTCGATAAACAATTGTCTATAAAATTAATCAATGTAAATCAAACTAATATTGAACCCAATTATTTGAAGGATTTAATCACATAGTCTTCCATGGTACAAAAAAAATTAACATTTACCTCCAAATAACATCAGTTGCTATTAAAGATTCATATTGAAAAGTAATTTTCCTAATCATATATCCTCCATGATAGGTCAATATTTTCATAGATAACCCAAAATCAACTTATTCTTGATTCATAAAATTATATAACTAAAAATTATTTGTCATATTAACTAGGGACTTCACGTAGTCCAGTGGTAGGTGATAAATACCATTCGCACTTTGGTTGTGGGTTCGATTCCCATAGCTTTATCTGACGTGACGGGTTGTCACACGGTCTATGTGTTATCCTTTTTCCAAAACTATATAATTCTCATAACATTCCCCAGAAATATATAAAATCATGATAAATAACTATAACATAATTTAACCTCAATTTTATCTCATGCCTTTAATTTTTCATCATAACACATAGTAACCCATAATTACCTCAAAAGTAAGGATCATATAAACCCAAATGGTTATTTATAACTATATCCACAAAAGAACAAATAACTATTTCTTGAATAAAGTTTTCATATATCAATCATTAGGGCTACACATACCATAAAACGTCTTCTATTGTAACCCCATCATCAAAAGAGACATAATACGTTTAAGAATTTCACAATCCTAAAATCTACCATAACTCTTGAATCCCTTATATGTTGACTTCTTACTCATTCAACATTATTCATGATCCATTAAACATTCCTTTACATCTTATTCTGAAATACTTCATTCCTACAAAAACAATCATGAATCATATCCTAAGATTCCAAAATAGGAAAACATATGTTAAGAAATAATCCATACCTTTGATTTGTCATTGTCAATTTCTTCATCCTCAATTGGAATGGAATTAGGTATTGGTAAACTTATTTTTGTAAGATCTTGGTGATCCCATTCCCGAAACTTCTTCGTAGGTCATGTGTTTGCATAATGTCCATGCATACCACATATAAAACATTCAATTGATCCCTCAGAATGAAATTCTTTCCATTTACTTGAGTCAACTGGATTATTCCTTTTTACATGGAAGGTTATCACATTATGAACATTATTTCCACATCTATAGCATATTTCTATGTCTTAGAAACAATTTCCTAGGTGTTTCTTTCCACATCTTGGAAACATATGTTTTTGAGCACACTTACCTTTATGATTATTACCTTAACTTCCGTAGGGATTTGTTTCTCACATATATGATGCCTTAAATAAATCACCAAGTATTAGGTGGTCAATCATGACTATAGATAGTTGGTTGAGGATTAACACAAGATTTCTCATTATAGCTCCTATATCATTCAGTTTCTCACTCAGAAAACTTTCACAGTTTCCTTCACATATACTGTTACATTGGTGCCTGCTAGTTCCATCCATTTAATAAAACCAAAAAGGTCAGTGTGATCATATCAGTAAAATCATCATATAATAATGAGGAAGATAAACACTAAGATATAGTTATCCAAGTTATCTCAAACTCAATCTAACTTTAAAAAAAGGACTCTATCTAATATACTACACATTGTGGTTATACATAACTTGTCACTTATGCATAAACAACACTCTAACCTCTAAAGTTATCTAAACCGACCTCTGATACCAACTATAAGGACCCAGCCTTAAAACATTACATAATAATGAATTAAATGAATAATTCACATTGAGGATATTTTCAGGTTTAGAGTTTTTGAGATTTAGGTCCTAACTATTACATCTCAAAAGATCACAAAGTAGACACTTCAACTATGTTTCCAAAAAATAAAAACTCTTAAAAAGAAATATGTCTAGTTCAATGTTTTAGATATCATTTATTTCCTTGATACCATCCTAGAACCTATTCCACATTATTTCCTGTGAATATAATTTAAAGAAAACATGGGATGAGCATAAAAAGCTCAGTAAGGGATACACAAAAAATGAAAACTATTAGTTTTTTAAAAACAAAAAGTAAACTACGAACACTTTATCAAAGTAATATTTATCAAATTTATGAAGTAGTAAATACTCTTCACTAAATATATGATCATTACTTACCCTTTTGTAACCATAATATTACCATAAAACCCATATACAGAACACATAACATGCAAAGGTAACCTGGGACATAAAACTACTTAAATTGAATAACCATATGGTTGACTTCAACACATACCACTTAATGGAATAACCATATGACCGACTTCCATACCCAATGAATTGGAGGTTATAACATAACCACCCGTCCTAGTATTCACGGCACCACCCGTCATATGGTTTATAACGTAACCACCCATCAAATGTCAAAATATCATTATTAAAATCATAGTACATATATAAACATATCACTATTAAAATTTCATTATAAATGACAATATATCATTTCACGATATCGACAAAATAAATGATTTATAAAACTATTTTCAAAACCATTTAATAAAGAGATTTTTGAATCAATGTGTCCCATACCGCTTTGAAGCTTTTAAATGAATAACATTTAATAAAAAAATTATAATATCATCAGAATAAAGGTATTCATGATATAATATTCTGAAGGACAGTATATACACCATATCAAATTTAATTAGCACATAACAATAAGGAAGCCTCAATGGAATTTAATTTGAGACTAAATCCTTTATAAAGACGGTTTCCTTTGATTAAGGATAAATCAATTACATTATTATGTGTGGCCAAATAATACACCAAATATAAGTAGATATTAATAGTAAAAAATCATAGTTCATTCACACATATTCACATAATGACATATTTAAGGAGTATAAGTTTAACCAAAAGATTTAAAATTGGGGTAGGAAGTTCCCCTTCAAGAATTCAACAGCTTAACGATGTCACATTAAAATTCATAAAATGAGTTGATGAGAGAGAAAATGGTATCTCCTCACATGGACATAAAATTTAAATCAATAAGGATATAGAAGAAAATATCCTAACATAAGAAGATGTAAATTAAAAGACATAACATAAAGAAGTCTTTTTAAAAAGAGGAGGGTGAATGGTTCCCTTACCGACTTGGGTAACATTCGAAACGTACACCCCATGAAAGAAGAACTATAAAAAATTGATACAAATACTCATAAACGAATGTATATAACACAAAGAGTAGAATAATGGGAAGTAAATGCACCACTCAAAGGAAATGGTGGAAAATGTAGCTTAAATCTCATGAGAATAATGTTGAGATGAAAAATCCCTTATAAATACTCGGCAACCTAACGGTTCCACATAAAACTTCCAAAAATGGATTTATGAGATCAAATAGGGTCTCTCATAATATTATGATTAAAATTAAAGAATGAGTAATATAAAATAACACCCCCAAACATATGAAATATGAGCTTAAAAGAAATGACATAAAAGAGAGTATATAAAAAGAAGAGAGAGGTAGGATCCCTTACCTCAAGTCCGACTTGTCTTGTCCGTTTCCTTATATTCATGAATAATTAACATTGGTCAATTTATAATTGCATAAGGTCCTCCTTTAATGTTTATTATTCAATTTGTGTCACATATTATAAATTTATACTAATTGGTTAATAATGTGAGTCCATATCAGACGTTTTTGTCAATGTTCGGTACATGAGTCAAAAATGAACTTGTTTGAAAATTATTGTCCATGTAGTTATATGTAAATCATCTCCAGAATAGTATTAATGATTTAAATAACATATATATCCAGTAAATAATCATTTTATACTATTCCATAACATTTGGAGATAAAAATAAACGAAATGCACCGTTCATGGTGACGGTAAGTCGTACGTATGCATGAACATTACTTTCATTTCTTTTCCATATTGATGGAATTAAAAATAAATGAGAGAGATATATATTATAATTCCAGTATAATATATATGTTATATAGGTCACATATTTTCATTAATTTTATTCTTTATACATTCCATGTATTGCATTAACTGGTCATATTACTTGAGGGGGCAGTAGTCCACACTACCTCATATGAAATTATTGCATTTGCACAACATGAAAAGCATAAATTTATGTTTTAAATATAAAATAAAAAATCATATAGAAAACATGAATAACATATATATCATATATAAAATTCATTGACATCATTATGGCCACCATGAAAGGTGTTAAGAAAAGATTGAACAATCATCATTTTGTGAGGTAGAAATTCACCATCCACAAAAATAGGATGTTCTTTAACCATTAGAGGAATGTGTTTGTAAGTATAGATTGAATATTTCTCATACCAAAATCCTAGTATATTGAAGATACTGGTGTTGTTAGAAAAGAAAGGAATAAAAAGATTTTAGGGGGTTGGAGAAGCAAAATAAACCAAAAGAACATTAGGGAAGACTTTACCTTTAAGTCGGGTAACTCCTCTTGGTTTGAAACAAAAGGGTTTCATGAATAGCATTATGCCAATGATAAGGATTCTAGGATTAGGAGAGGTATGTGGAGAGATAAAATGAGCAGATTTTGGTCAATCCAAAGTCTTGAGAGGTGTAGGTAAAGGGGTAGATGTGGGGGCCTTTTATAAGAGGGAGGAGGGGCACTCTTGGAAGGACTTGAAAAGTTACTTTATTATAAAATGAATTTCGGATATAAAAGGTCCCAAAATTATATATTTCATTTATATGGTGATAAGGGTTCTAAATTCACCCATAAAATAGGTTTTTGACAAGTGATGGTCTTAGATTTTACATTATCTTTTCATTTTATTTAAATCGTTAAATAATGAGGTAATCACTGCATCATCATGGTGTCATAATGAATTTAATTATTTAATGTCTAAAAATTATAAAAAAAATAACATGATATAGGAAATATTTTTATCTTCCTAATGAATCTTTATAGTAAAAAATATTACTTTTATAACCCCATGTAAATTTTTTTTTAGTAAAACAACACATGTTTGTGACATTTTTATTTTAACTTTAAATAAAAAGTTGTTAGTGACATTTTCATACCCAAGTGGATCCATGGGGACCCCAAGTTGACCCATGGATTCCCATGGTCGGCCATGACACATTAAATAAAGGTAGTACATGTGTCAAGGTCATTTCATATTATTAAAACATTATTTTTACCTTAAATTACATTAATTACCTCTAATCGTGATTGATAAAACTTAAAAGTTACTATTCACAAAATGATTATTTTAATCCCATTAAACCACATTATACATTCTAATGAAAACCATGTATGTCAGATTTTTGAAATTGAATTCACAAAAGTGGTAAAGTTTAATTATAAAAAAATTAGTTTTTAACTTCCACTTAGTGGTTTCACTATTCATCAAAAATTGATGTTTTTCAGAAAAATACCATAAATTAACTCTAAGCTATATTTGATATTCCGAATTGAAAAATGATGTCTATTTGAAAAAATTAAAAACATATAAGTTGTATTGATTAATTTAATAATTAATTCCCATTGTCAAAACAAATAGCATGTTTTTATGAAACAATGTATATCAAAAGATTGACACTAGTTTAAGTCTAATTTCAAAGTGAAATTAATTCCAATGACCTCCATTGGATTAAATCGTAAAAATATATTCTAATTTTACTTTAAAACCAATTCAAAAGTTAAGATAATCATATAAATAAATTATATTAAAAAAAGGTTTTGAATGAAAATACAACAATTTCACTATTCATTAAAAAAAGAACTTTATTGGAAAAATATCAAAAATTTACACAAGGTAAATTTTGATGTCCCAATTATAAAGGAAAATTTTATTTGGTCCAATATAATGTATAAGAGTGACCATAACTACATTAAATGAGGTTTCTCCATCAAAAGGTGATAAATCGACCTTTTAGTTAATATTAGAGTATTTATACTTAAAATTGAATTCTTTTCTAATTTTATTCCTTTATCTTTTATTGGATAAATGTAAAAACATTTAAAAAACATATATAATCATATTTTAGTTATTTTTATTCATTCCTGCCAATACAACGGCTAGGCGCTAACTTCCATTTAAAATAATATTATTTTATTATTAGAGTGCAACATAAGATTTCAAAGAAACTCTTTATTGAGTATTGGGTATGCCATCAAGAATAGCGTTCCCTTTAAAGTAATATAAAATTTTATTCACAAATATTAATAAATATGAAAAAGTAATATTCTTTATTTCCCTGGGATGTTACAATATATATTTAGATAATAAATTTAGTTATATTATATAGGGATGCATAGAGAATATGGAACAAGAATAAACAATAATGATGAATAATTTTAAAATAGTTATCATTTTATAAATAATTTTTTATTAAATATTACATTATTAAATATTTAGAATATATTGTGAGAGTAATTTTTTTTAATTCTCTAAATAATATATTGTTTCAAATATTTTATACTTTTTGATTGTGCAACACATAAATAACCATTTTTTTAACTCTATCTAAAATAAGATGGTGAATTTATAAGAGGGAATAAATCTTTGTACTAGTTGTACTCTAAAAAATATCACATTATTATAATAGTATATGAATGATTTTGGTATCATGTCATCCCATCATTATTGTATTCTTATACATGTAGACCTTTTTAGTAAAAAGTGAAAAATAATTATGTAATCTTATCTAATATTAATATATGGATGTTATTGAAGGTATATAGTTACTATTATATTCAAGTTATTCATTTAAATGTGGGTAAAATATTAACTCAAAGAGAATGTTTTGATAATCTAAATCACTCATACCCCTTAGGGTGTATTGTACCATGTAGTTGCAACATTTGTTATCTGATTTAAAATGATACTACCTGGGGAATCTATACCTATTTATCTATGAGAGGTAATACCTTTTTAATTTAAAATTATGTTCCTATTATTAATAGATATAATCACTAAATATTGGTGAACTATATAAGATCATATATATGATCTATTTAGTTTAATATTTTCTCTTTATAAATTATGAGGTTTTAAATTGTGAAAAGACAGAGTCTAATTTTAAAAAAGGTAACATGAGTATTATTAATACTGATACAATTATATAAATTTTATTATCTAGAGTGATATAAAATAAATATATATTAATGTGATGAGTTTAAAGTTTCCTAAATATATTTGGGACATGTTTTATTATATGTATAATGGACATAATTAAATGACTACGTTAAAACCATAATTATTGTAAAATAATTATGAATATATGTTGATTTATACTAATGAATAAATTATTAGTCTATTAAATAACATATATTGAGATTTACAGAATTTAATTTTCTATTCTTCTAAAATTTTATGATTTTTTGGTTCAAAATGTTTAATAGGACGTTTCAATTTCTTAAAATAAAATTTATATAAATCATTTCGATTCAAGATGTTATATTTACAAATGGGAGGTGATTTATTAATTATTATTGATGATTGATTATATTATTGGTTTGTGTATTGGTTAAATTTTCTGAGTATTTATTTTTTATTTAACATATTATTATAGATAATTCTAATAAAAGAAAAAATATTTTATTACATAGTGATTATTTGAAAAATGATAAAGGGTTAGATGTTACTATATATGGGATGTCAAATTAGATAAACATTAAAGGTTAGGTAAAATCGGTAAATTTATGTAAAAATCAATCGAATGATTAATTTTGAGTTAATCATATAATTAATAGAGGATATATTAGATTTAGTTGATTGGGATACCTAAAATTTTTTTATATTGGTGAAAATTTTAAGACACTAAACACTCTCTCATTTTCCAAAGAGAGAAACTATACTGTTTATGTTATGGTGGATCAAAGGGTAATATAATCAGAAAATGTATATAGACTTATTATTATTGGCAATCAATTCAGTATTAAATTTTGTATTTGTTGGGATGATGAGGTAGGTGGATCAAAATTCTCAATACATTATTTTTCATTTTGAATCTGGCATGCCTTTTTCATGGAAAATAAATAATTCATAATATTAAAAAATTATTAATGAAAAAAATGATTTTTTTTATAAAAATGAGGTTGGATATAAATTTTTTTCATTACCAATGAAATCTATAATTATGGTTTTTGAATGAAAAATTGGTGGTAATATTTTTCTTGATGAATAAATTGATGCATTGGAATTTTTAATATAACAATTAATTAAAAATTGATAATATTTTAAAATTACACTGAAATGGATGAAATAAAACTATATGGTGTTGGAATTATAATATTAATCCAGATATAATTGAAAAACTAGTATACAATATTGAATGGTGAAGATAAACTTGTATTTTATGAATTGATGTTTTTTATTGTACTCCATGAGTGAATTATCTAATGTGATATTTATGATAAAAATTATTATTTAAAGAATATTGAATATTAATGTGGTTTCTCATAAATTAATAAAATTTAATTTTGAGTCCAGAATCCTGAAAATAATTATAATATTATTTCTAGAGAATATAATTTAGGATCTATTAAATTATTTATCTGAATTCAACATAGGGGACATCCCACTAATTGTGAATGTGTTTAGAAGTTCTGGTGAGGGATAATGGAACAATATGTTTTTTTAGATGGTTAATTACATTAATGAATGTATCAATGCAATATTTTAATGTCAGATGAATCATTTGGGAGTGAGAAACATATTCTAGATTAAATTCTATAGGGTTGAGTGGTATTAGAATAAAGTAATTTGAATTCTACAAGGGATTCATAAATAATTCTCCTGATACATGTTCATTAAAGGATGAAATAATAATTATGATTGAAATTGAATGAAATATAAATGAAATGTTTTCATCTTTATAATGAATGGATTTTGGTAAGAATATAAAATAATGTGATGGATGTTTTGACATGATTAAAATAGGATGTGGATATGAATTTTTTTCATAATTAGGTTACAAAATTTTTATACACAAAGGATATATAAGGTGCTCGAAATATATAAGGATTATATGCTCTAGGATTGTATATTCCTGTTAACATTATTGGAAGAATGATGTTTTTTATGATTATATTCTATAGGAATCAAATATAGTGACATAGGGAGGAACTAATAGTTAGAGTGGTTATGATGCTTTTTGTGATAGCAAATAATGATATGGATTAATTTACTATTTATATGGTAGTATTTTCTAATGATGATAATATTATTTTGGTTTATATAGATAACTATATAATATATATTATTTGTCGTGGTTATTTTGTATGTTTAGGATAATGGATTTCATAATTATAGGAATGTGAAGAAGTATTGAGATTCTATAAGGGTGGTAAGCTAACCAATCGATTTGGATAATATTGGGGAGTCTCACTATGAGTGGATATATAATGAACATCGAATAAATAACAAATGTTGAAAAATGAACCACATAACTATAAATGGAAATTTGTTGAGATATTTAATGGTTGATTTCTATTTCATGATGTAAATATTACATTGATTTCTATATTGGTGGATTGATACATTGTGGTGGATATATAGTAGAAAGTACCCTACTTGTTGTTACAAACATCATGATATAGATGTTTTACATGTTTCTTATGGGTGTATGGAAAATTATTTGGGATGATGAATGTTTAATGATTTATTTATGGATGGAATTTTATTTTGTAATATTATAGTGAGGTCCTTTTTGACACACCAACCTTAGATTTCATAATTATTTAATTTATTTATTAGATATTGAGATTCTCACTATGTTTTGTGTCAATACTCTAATGACCCATAACATAAAAAACACATTATTACCTGATTAATAAAATGGGTTTCACATTGTTAAAATTTTAGGATCTTTTCAGTTTAGTGATTTATTGAATAAGGTAAAAACGTTCATTTAAAACATATATAAAACAAAGGGCAATCTCCCAATAACTGTCCGTTTTATTCCAACAAAATAGGTTTATTAAATTTAAATTCATATTTACCCAATTATTTCATTAAAAAATTCACATTAAATAATAATGGAAAATTCCTAATTCATGAGGGTTTCCTTAAAAAACATGGGAAAATTTCATTGAAGATAAACCTTATACCGATATGAGAATATACCTATTCATTTAAATCAATTTTCATTTTATGATCTTATTAAATCAAAATATTTTCATAAAACACAACCAAAACAACAACATTAAATATATCCAATTATATGAATATAAATTATTATATGGATAATAATTACAAATTTCATAATAATTTAATGAATAATTATTGACATCATAATCATTTTATTATGTACTTTTGACAATACATTATAAACATACGATCAATGCATAATTCCAATACATCAAAAATAATTAGAAACAAATTCAAAAAAACCAATATTTGGTTTTTATTATTTTGGATACAGATTAATGAATGTGATGACCCAATCTTTTTTAATGTTAATATTTTCATGAAAATGTCTGTTACGATATTGAACAGAAAAAAGCATCTCATTAATAATGAAGTATGTATATTTTAATATAACCATCAGTTATAAACTGTTATATGACCATTGGTCAATTTTGGCTATTATCCAATACAATTATTGTAATTTACACTAATAATGATAAAATTATCATTTATAAATAGAAACTATATTTTTTAATTAACAATGAATGAAGGGTCGATGGCCACAACTAGAAGAATCAGGTTGTATGAAGCCCATTTTTCAGAGCATGGGAAGGAAAGAGCATCACTAGGTTTCGCTTTGGACAAAGCTTAATCTAACCTTAAACATGTTAATCTTGAACGAAATTGCATATAGCAGAATTTCAAGTTAGTGGGGAATACCACTCAGGTGATATTATCCAAGCCTCCCCAAGAGTCCATCACCATTTCACACATTACCCTTAGTTCATATGCAGGTGTTTTAAGGGGTTATGTTTAATTTCTCTAGTTACTTAAAATGTAAACCATTTTTTAAATAAAATTTTCATTTCATCATTTTTGTTATTTGAATTTTTTTCTTAAACAAATTGTGGTGAAATTTGATAAAATGATTTTTCAGGTAAAAATTGAACTTTTAATTTGGTTTTAAATTATAATAATAAACTAATAATTCATTAGTAATTTATAATATTTTCATTTTATAAGAACACTCATTTTCAATTATAAATTATAAAATAATATTTTTTCAAGTGTCAAAAAGTTTTTTATGTATTTTACCATGCATTTTCTGTCCGCTATTATTTTTAATAATTTTGTATTTTTTTCTTTTGAAATTAAATTTTCATATTTAGTGAATTATTATTATAAAATGAATGATTTTATTATAATTCACATGGTATATATTAGTTTATAATGACTTTATGAGATTATAAAAATGATTTGTTTTTCATTGAATAGTTTAAATATAGTTTTGAGTTATCATTGTGTTTAATTGAATAATGATGACGTATAATTTAATTTAAAATAATGGTAAAATATTACTCCTTAAAATATGATATGAGGTGTCCCATGTGTCCAAAACAATGGTATAATACCATTGGTAATCCCATGGTTATTAATATACCATTAACCAGGTGTCCACATAAATTAATAAATAATCCCAAATTTTTTTCTATAAATACCACCCATTAAATAATTTTCCATCATTACAAAATCATCCCCCAAGAAAATAATAATTTATTACGTCCAATAGAGTCATAAAAAGGTTTCCTCAATCCACCAAGGTCAATATCATAGAGTATTAGAAGTTACTCTTCAAGGTAAGGGAATTCTCAACTTCTTTTTTCATTCCAGGTTCTATTTAAGGGGGTATATCAATATAATTTACAAAAAATGATCTTATTTAAATTTTATTAATTTTTTAATATATTATGAGTCTTTTATGAATGGAATAACCTTTTCACATCTTTTTTATTTTTTATAAAATGATGATTCATACCCATTATGCTGCAAAATTTTCATCTCAAAATCTATCTCTTTTTCTCAAGATTTTATTTTTCATTTATGTGAATACCCAAAACACAATAATTTATAAGTGTATTTATCAAAAAATAAGAATTATTTATTTTATTATAGAATATACATACATAAAACCTTCATATAATTTCTATGGGTTATAAATGACATACTGATCTTTTTTTAAGCACTTTTTAAAACACCATGATTTTGATATGAAAACCTTGTCTTTTGTTCACTGTGGTTTATTAATGAAATGTTTGATTATGATATAAGTGTATAACATTAAATTAAATAAATATTATGGGTTTTCCCTAATAGAAATATAATTCATTTGGTAAATAAATTAATCACTCTAAATGAAAAGTATTACAATACCTTGGTAAATAATCTTGATAATTTTTTGTTAAAGCATGGGGATTGACCGTGGTGATATTCTTATAAATATATAAATTAAAAGTTTTATCCACATATTAATTTTACAATTCATGTTATTATTATTATGGTATGCCTCTTTCTCATTAAATTATGAAAATTCATCATGTTCTTAATGATATCTCTCATGTTCATATGTAAACAGTTTCCATTGTTTTCCATTACTATGTCTTATTCTCACCCTTTCCATTGATGTCTGTCCTTATGTGATTAGTTTTTTTAAATTTAAATAGGTTGAAAAAATTGAGAATAATTTCTAGTGTATTAGATTAATTTTTCATGATATCATTCATTATGTACATTTTTTTCAAGATACCGAACTTTAAAGATCCTATATTTTGTAAAATATAATTAATAGTTATATAACGAAAAGACAAGATTCCATTGTTGGTATCAAAGTATAATTTAATTATTTTTTAGAAAAAATGATTTGGAAACATTTTTATGAACCCTACTAAAAAGTATAAATATAGGAAAAACATTGAATTTTGGTAAAATATTAGGTAAGTGGTTTCCGTACAATGAAATCAATCTATGGATACATAAAGTGGATGTGGATCAGGAATATTTGTATCAAGGGGTATAACCTGAAAATATCCCTTTGAGATAGACTTGAATGGGAAATGGTACCCAACAACAGGCCATACTTCACTCCTAGTATTATACTCTCATAGGATAAGATAAGTTAATTAAAAGATTTTTACGGACTATTATGAATTATTTAAAGAAAATTTAATTATTTATAATGAATAACTTTTTTAAACCTGATGGTTTAAGACATAAAAATCCATTATAGTTATAATATTATTAATGTAATCATGAATATTTTTATGGTTTTATTCTTATAGAAAATATTGGGAGATTGGATAAACTAGAAAATCGAAACAACCACAAATCATGTTCTGGAGGACCTCCGATAGAAGCCAGAATAGAAAAATTAATGAGAATGATGAATCAAATAACTCAAGTTATGGAGAATAACATGAATTAAGCTTATATACTTGTTTCACCACTAAGGAAACAAATTTCCATTTATCCTTTTATGAGCCAACGACCACCAAAATTCAGTGGATATATAGAACCATTGATTTTTGAATATTGGATAAGTAAAAGTTAATTTTAATACTTCATTGTTTAGAAAAATAGAATTCCATCGTATCTCTTTATCGTTTCAAGGGATAAGATGATCAGTGGTGAGAAATGATTAACAGCATGAGGCCAATATGTGTGATTTAATCTTTGGAGTGCAAAGAGTTCAAGGTTATATTCTTCAATAAGTATTTTTCTCATTCAATTATAACAAAAATGGAGAATTAATTCCTTGAGATGATGTCGAAGGAGAATAAAGATATTGAGAGTTATGAGAATCACTTCACATGAATATATTTTTACATCTATAGTTTAATCATGGATACTAATGGAAAGGTTGATATGTTCATTGATGGAATAAGACATATTCTATAGAAGAATTTATCCAACTGAGACTATAACAGCTATGAGAAAATCATATAGAGTTCGATGAAAATCGAACTGGGGTTTGTTGATATTTTGTGGTCCCACAAATAGAATAAAAAGAAAAGATAAATAAAAACAATATTGGGGAGAGTTTTGATCAGGGAAGAGGAGGAAATAATGTTACACATTCCACAAGCAATTAATGTGTGATGAAGCATTCGAAAACATCAGGATTTAGAGCGGTAAATTATACAAGTGTGGAAGAGAGGTCCATATCACATGAAACTATCCAAGCGAGGATAAGACTCAACTTTATAGAATTAATGACATAGGGAGGATGGTGTAGACCCTAAAAAGGTTACTAATCATGTATTGACATCCAAGGAACGTTTCTAATCACTATCAAAATCTGAGGGTAGTTGAGGTTAATCACCATCTCCCTTATGATATGAAAATTGAGTAAGTTCATTATTTTTCTATCATGATATCTGAGGTTGATGCTCGAAACCATGTAGTGGATTCTAATCTTATTGTTCCCTCATATCTAGAAAATACATTGTTTGATTTTGGTTATAAAAATTCCATTATTACCTCTATGTTCACAAAGAATTTATATTTTACCCATAATTTTCTAAAAGTAGAGTTATCATTCCAGACTCCTAAAGTAATTATCCAATAATCTAGAGCATTATAAAACTCTAGTATTTCATTAGCAAGCAAAATCTTGTCAAAAACTAGTTGTCAATCCCTTGTTTGAATTTTACATTATACTACATATGGACATGATCTAAAAGTATATTTCTATAATAAAATTCAGAGAAACGGTAATGTAAGTAGTATTGAATATAATAAATACTACTATCTTCCATGCAAAGATATCTCGACCAGATCTTTGTCTTGAATCTCCTATAATTTTCTTACTTAAAGAGTTGATCGATGAAGAAGAATAAGGAAATGAAAGCATAAAGATATATTATATTCCAATCTCCTAGGAGTAAATTTATGTATTTCCCATTGAGTTATATGTACCTCTACTAGATAGAGAGGTAGATTTCTCCATTGAACTCATACTAGGATCTCATCTGATTTCAATTACCCCATATAGAATTTCAAATGTGGAGCTAGAAGAATTAATGAAAAAATTACAATGTATTTTGGAGAAGGGGATTATCTGACTGATTGTGTCTCCTTGGGGAGAGAATGTTATCATTGTGATGAAGAAGGATATATTAAATTGGTTATGCATTGTTTATTAGGAAGAAAGCATGATCACAATGAAGAACAAATACCTTATTTAGTGAGTTGATGACTTGTTTGACCAGCTTAATAGGGCTCAATTTTTCTCTACGATTAACCTTTGATATAGCTATCATCAATTTATGGTGATTAAATGTGATATCCCAAATACATCCCTTCAATAAAGATTTATCGATTATGAGATTGTTATAATTACCTTCATCTTGACCAATGTTTATCCTATTTTTATAGATTTTATTAATAGTGTGATTAAGGACTACCTTGATAATTTTGTAGTAGATTTTATCAAGGATATTATGATATATTTGAAATTTAGAGATAACGATGAGAATCATATAAGGGTTATATTTTTAATTCTAGGGAAGGAGAGGTTATTTGCAAAGTATTTCATGTGTGAGTTTTTGTTACAAAAAATTTTATAATTGGGGGAACATTTTAACTAGTGAATGGATTTTAGTTGACCCTACCAAGAAAATGATTATGGTGGAGTGGTTTCAACCAACAATAATAAATTATATTTGTAGTTTCCTTAGTTTAGTGTGATATAATAAGAGGTTTGTGATTAAAAATTTCATGACATTCTAATCCACTATCCAATTTAACTCAAAAGGGGGATATGTTCGTCTCGAAAAAAGAGTGTGAGGAATGTTTTAATTAGATGAAAAGATAATTGTTACGACACCCATATTATTTTTACCCTCAATCAGAGAAGGATTAATTATTTTTAGTGATTCATCTCTAAAAGGGCATGGGTGAATCCTCATGAAAAATGGAAAGGTTGTTGCTTATGCATCACGACTGCTAAATCCACATGAGCAATATTATCCTATGCATGAACTGGAGAAGAATGGGGTTGTTTTTTCACTAAATATATGGAGAAACTATCTTTATGGTGAGAAGTGTGATATATACACATACCATACATGTTTAAAGCATATTTTCAGACAAAATAAATTGAAAATGAGATATTTGAGATGGTTTGATCTTTTTAATTACTATGATTTTTCAATTCATAATCACCGAGGCGGAGAAAAAAATGTTGCTAATGCATTATACAGGAACGACCATGTTATTCTAGAAATGACGGGGATTCAAAGATATACCTTGATAAATGACTAAGTTAAAATGAACATGGGAATTAAAATGGAAGGGCCATCATCCACCCTTTCTTAAATTAATTTTGAACCATAATTATTAGAGAGGATCAAGAAAGATAAAAAGTAAGATGGATTGTTAACAAAAAAGTGTGAGGGTATGAAGGATGTGATGTTTCTTGAGTTTAATATTGATCAAAAATAGGTATTTAAATTTCCTACAAGATAATGTTTTCTAACTATTCTTGAAATAAACATGGATTTGATGGATGAAACTATTATCTCTACATTTTAAATTATCCTCGAAGAACTAAATTGTATAGGGACCTTAGTGATCATTATTAGAAAGATAACATGAAAAGGGGGATTTCTAGCTACACTACATGGTTCATGGTGTGTTAGAAATTGAAATCAATGAGACAACTTAAAAAAGGGGTATTACAACAAATACACAGAGAAGAAAAGAATTGGGTCATTATCAGTATAGAATTTATTTCTAGTCTCTCGATAACTTCCAATGGAAACAATGTGATATGGGTTATAGTGGAATATCTCACAAAGACTACCCATTTAATAACTATTCAGGAAGTTTATTTATCTTGATATGCTTTCCAGGATATACATGAGGGAATTGGTAAACATAAGGACCCATCCTCAAAACATTACATAATCTTGAATTAAATGAATAATTTAAATTTTGGATCGTTTAATGTTTATAGTTTTATAGAATTAGGCCATAACTATTACATTGAATCTAAAGAATCCCAATGTAGAAAATTCAACTCTATTTCAAATTTTTTATAAAATAAAAACTCTTGAAAAAATGGGCCATGTATACTTCTATGTTTTAGACAACATGAATTTTCCTTGATCCCATCCTTGACCCAATTCATCATTATGTCCGGTGAAAAACATTTTAAAAACATGGGTTGAGAATAAAAAGCTTAGTAAGGGTTATAAGATTAAGAAAGATAACATTAGTACATAAATGCATAACAAGAGTAAGATCATACCTCATGAAATCACAAGATTTATTAATAACACATAGAAATCATAAATCATAAAGGTAACATGTGGCATACATAACATACTTACGTTGTAGCTTTCATAGTTACGTAGGGAGTTACATTTGGAATACCCATCATTGTATATTCCCTAAATCTCTTATGAGAAATATTCACATTTACCTACATCATGTTACCCAATGCATTGGAGAACTATCTCAGGCTAACCTGCCCTAGGTTTATCACAGAACCACTCGTATACGTAAACAATGCCCAAGATCCATAACACATTCATTACACATAATACAAACATAAAGTAAAGGTAACATTTAAAAATTTCAAACAAAATATGTCATTTAAATACATTGACATAAAAATTCCATTATCAAAACCATTTTCAATACCCAAATACATAAAATATAATATGGTATTTATTTTCCTTTTATAAACATGGTGCCTTATTATGAAATCCATAGATCAAATAATACTCAAGTGACACTGAGGTTATTGTCACCACATACAATAAAAAGAAACATTCATTTTTTTCATTTAGTAAAATGGATTTTAGATAAAAAGTCCTTTAGAATGAAATGAAAATTAAAAGGTGTTTATACACCATATAAAAGAAAAGTCATGTATAAAACTAAATATTCCTCTATGAAAGGAGATTGAGACGAAGTCCCTTACATGGTTTATGACTAGACACGATTGTTATTTAATCTCTTGAATAATAAAATAAAGTTAATTTCTACTTGAAGAAGAACCATTTTCATGTTTGTTATTCCTTTAATATCAATTTTTACCTTTATATACCAATTTGTTAATTATTTTAGTTCATATTGAACATTTTGTAGATATTTGGAACTTGAGTTAAAACTGAACTTGTTATAATTATAAATTGCCCATGTGGACGAAATTACATTAGCTTCAGAATGATATTCATGATTAAGATATCATATATATGATATATATATATAATATATATATATATATATATTTATAATAGTACATAACATTTGGAGGTAAGAAATGAAATGCACCATTTACGGAGACGGTAAGCCGTGAGTATGCATGAACGCTACTTTCATTTCTATTAAGTATTTAATGGAATGAGAACATTAGAAAAAATAGGTATACATAAATTTCAATATAATATAATATATAATATAAATAAATCATATCTTTATATGTTCCATGTATGTCAAGAATGACTCATATCACTTTGAGGGGGTGGTAGTCCGTACTTCCTCAAATGAAATTATCGTGTTTATCCTTAATGGAAACCATAAAGCTATGATATAATGGAAAAATATAAGAGCATAGAGAAAATATAAATATAATATATATAAAATATAAATAATGTTCCATATTAATGTCCACCAAAATAGGTGGTAGTATAATATTGAACAATCATCTTTTTGTGAGGCATTAGTTTGCCGTCCACAGAAACAGTATGTTCTTTAACTATTAAATGAAGGTTTGTGTAAGTGTAGATCGAATCCTTCTTTTAAAAAAACTAAAATATTGTGGGTACGGTTATTGTTATAGATGAAGTTAATTAAAATTTTTTAGGGGGTTGGAGAAGGAAAATAAAATAAATGAACTTATCAGAAGATGTTACATTTAAACTCGGTATCACTGTTTGGTTTGAACCAAATGGTTTACTTGAATTTACGTCTGCCTATGGGAAGGATTTTAGAAGAATGAGAGGGAAGTAGGGAGATTAATTTTTCCATGTTTGGACAAGACAAGGGGCCTGAGAAGTGTGAGGAATGGGTTATATGTGTGGGATTTCTATAAGGTGGAGGATGGGCTCTATTTATGATTGTGTAGAAATATTAGTGTATTATACAATAAATTTCCATTTCAAAACGTCCAAAACTCATTAATGTATAATATAAGATGAATCATGTTTAACATAAAATCAGCCAATAATAATTAGGTCGGTTTTTATATTATATTAATCTCTATAATCTAATTTCTTTAAATCATTCTTTAATGAGGTAAATACGACTTGATTATTTTGTCATAAAAAATTTTATTTTTTTATTTCAAAAAATTATAAAAAAATATAATGATGTAGAAAATAATTTTTGATTTCAAATGAATATCTATAGTTGACGAGATACCATTGATAACCTTATGTGAGAATTTATTACTAAAATATATATGTTTAAGTCATTTGTTTCGTTACATTAAATTAATTAATATAAAGTATCATTATCACTCCAATGTGGCTCTATGGGGACCCAAAATCAACCTCAAGGATTCCCATAGATTTAAATGTATCAACCAAAAGAATTAGAACACATTATCAGGTAATTTTGTATTATTATAATATTATTTTTTACCCCTATTTACCAAATTTACCCTTTAACCGTGGTAAATAAAATATTTTCAGAAGTAAATATTCATAATTTATAAAAATTAAAGTTAGCTATTTACACACTTTACAGATCCTAATTCCTAATATAGAATCTATTTTTAAAAAATCAAAACACATAAGTGGCAGATATAAATTAAAAATTAATTCCCACTGTCAAAAGAAAAAAATGTTTTTAGGAAATAATAAATATTAAAACATTTACACTTATTTATGTAAAACATCAAAATGAAATTACTTAAAATGACAATCATTGGATTAAAGGGTAAACTATTATTCTATATAAGATTTAATACAAATTAAAAATATAATTTAACATTATAAATATATTATATTAAACGGTATTTTTGAATTAAAACACTATATTTTTCACTATTCATTAAAAAAGAATTTTATCAGAAAAAATAACAAAAATTTAACCAATGTAAAATTTGATCTCTTCATTCTAATAAAGAATAATATTTTTTCATGTAAAACATATAAAAGTTTCCAAAAATAGATTTAAATAGGGTTCTCCATCAAAAGGCAGTAAATCGACCTTTTAATGAATAATAGAGTATTTAGGTTTAAAATCAGATTCTTTCTTATTTTAAGCCTCTAAAATTTATTGGATAAATGTAAAAACATTTAACAATTATATATATATTCATATTGTAGTTAGTTCTATCCATTCCCTCAAATACAATGGCTAGGCGTTAACTACTACTAAAAATAATATTATATTATTATTTTTTAGTATGACCTAAAATTGTGTGCAACATAAGATTTCAAAGAACCCCATTGTTGTGTATCAGGTACGCTATCGAAAATAGAATATATTTTAAAATTAAATTAATATTTAAATACCAAATGATAATAAATATAGAAATGTCTTATTCTTTATTTACCTATGATGTTACAACCTTCCCCCCTTTGGGGAATTGTGTCTTCAAAATTTAATTCCATTATCAAATAAATGGAGGTATTTATCCCTCATAAAATTTTCAGATTTTTGTGTTGACTCTTCAACCATATTGTTTTTTCATAAGCTAATTACCATATTAATTACCTTCTTCCATAACACATTCACTCTTCGGTCAATAATCTGGAGTGGTTGTTACATATAAGAGATATTCTCTTCCAACTGAACTACCATTAGGATCAAAACATGAGATGGATCTAGAATATAATTTTACAATATTGGAACATGAAAAACATAGTGTACCTGGGATAAAAATGGAGGTAAATACAATCTGTACCCAACTGATCCAACTTTTTCTAGTATTTCATACGGTCCAATGAACTTTAGACTCACCTTTCCCTTCTTACCAAAATGCGTCACACATTTCTATAGAGAATCTTTGAGAAAATGAGGATCACCTAACTCAATAAAAATATCATTCCTTTGGTTATTGGCTTAACTTTTCTGCCTACTCTGAGCTCTTCTCATGTTCCTTAGAATCAAATGAACTTTTTCTTCCATCTCTTCAACTAATTCTAGTACCTTCAACTTCCTTTCACCTACATCATCCTAAAAGCTGTAATTTGATACTGCTTCCCATATAATGCCTCAAATGGCTCCATTTCAATACTAGAATGAAAACTGTAATTATAATAAAATTCAATCAAAGAAATATGTTTGTCCCAACATCCTTAGTAATCCATCGATAAAGCACGTAACATATCCTAAAAGGTCTTAATTGTTCATTCTTACTCCACATCTTATTGTGGATGAAAAGTTGTAGTAAAATTTAATTCATTACCTAATGACTTATGAAGGCCTTTCCAATATATAGATGTAAACATGAGATCACAATTAGATACAATGGACAGGGGAACACAATGCAACCAGACTGTCTCTTTAACATACATATGAGAATGTTGATCTAGAGAAAATGTATCTCGAATAGGATGTAAATGAGCATATTTAGTCTATTAATCAACAGTATCCAAGATTGAATTATTACATCCAGATTTCATTGGTAATCCCAAAATTATGTCCATTGATATATTTCTCTATTTCCACTCTGGAACCGGTAAAGAAAAAAGCATCCCTTTTGGTAACTACTACTCTTCATTAACTTGTTGACAAGTCAAACACTTCATAGTAAAATTAGAAATATCTCCTTTCATTCCATCCCACCAGTAATACTCGCAAATATCTCTGCACAATGTAGTACTACCAGGATAAACAAAAAACAGATAATTATGAGCCTCACATACCAACTCATTCATCAACTACGAAGAACAAGGAAAAAATAATCTCTTCCCAAACCGCAAAACACAATAATTATCAATGTTAAAATCCGGTCACCTACCCTTATAACCAAACTCTACCTTTTTCTACAACTCACTATCTTCCTTATGCGCTTCCTAAATTCTGTCTGATAGAGATGACTTCACTAACACCTCAAATAAAATAGAGAAATGTTTTTCATGAAAAAATTCAATGGAAAAATTCATCAAATCAAAAAACAAATGATCACATTCCAAATATAGCATGATTAATAATGAATTACTTTTTTAAATCAAAGCATCAACCACTTTATTTAATATTTTATATGGAAATGAATTGTGCAATCATAATTCATGATTAATTCCAACCATATCCTATGTCTCACATTTAATTATTTTAGAGTGAATATAAACATCCAAATTTTTTGGTCAGTATATATTTCACATTTTACTTTATAAAGATTGTACCTCCAAATTTTTTAAACAGAAACAACAACAGCTTATTCTACATCACATGTAGTTTAATTTAACTTATGAGGTTTCAACAAACGTAAAGCATGAGAAATTACCAGATCATTCTACAGAAGGACATAACCATGTCCTTCCAATTAAGCATCACTGTAGATAACAAACTCACCATTTCTGGAAGGAAGCTCCAAAACGAGAGAAATCACCAATCTTCTTTTCAATTCCTGAAAACAATTATCACATTATTTTTTCCGTGTGAACATAACACCTTTTCGTGTTAACATAGTCGTTGGGATAGATAACTATTAAAAAATTTCAAAAAAACTATGGTAATAAACTATCGAATTAAGAAAACTATGAATATCAGTTATATTTGTGGGTCATGGCTATTCTTCAACATCTTTTGTCATCGTAGGATCAATAGTTATGCCAATTTTTGAAAAAATATGACCATGAAAAGTAATTTGATGAATCCAAAACCCACATTTTTTGAATTTCAAATATAGTTTATTGTAATTTAATATTTTCAATACAACCCTTAAATGACTTTCACTCTCATATTTACATTTATAATAAACCAAAATATCATTAATGAACACAACCACAAACTTATTCGAGAACTTGTTGAATAGTCTATTCATAATATCCAGGAATACAATAGGTTCATTGGTTAACCCAAAAGGCGTAACTAAAAATTCATAATGTCCATATCTAGTAAATAACATGGTCTTCATAATGTAAAATTCCTTTACATTAAAATAATGGTCCCTAACATCAAATAAATCTTTGAAAAATACTGATCACCCTAGAGATGATCAAACAAATTATTAATATGAGGAAGAGAATACTTCTTCTTAATAGTGATGTTATTCAATGATCTATTATCAATGAAAAGTCTAACTGAACCATTTTTATTAACAAACATGACTAGATCACCCCATGGGGATGTGCTATCTATAATGAAACCATTATCTAATAACTCATAAAATTTATTATTTAACTCTAAAAGTTAAATTTGAGGCATTTGATAAGGGGGTTTTGAAATTTTATAAGTATTATGAAATATGTCAATAGTAAACTCAACATGTAGATTAGATATAATAGCAGGAAACTTATTAGGAAAAACATCAAGATACTAATTTACCCCTGGAAGCTCAATAATCTAAAGTGTTCCTTTTTTTCTAAAATATGTGTATGGTAACATTCATTTCCATCTTTTACTAGTTTCTCAGCTTCCTGATATGTCATCAAAAGTAAAGGTTCATTCTTTTACAAAAACAAAAAATATTTCTGAAAAGAATCCTCTTTAGATCTACAGTCAATCTTAGAATGATATTCCTAAATAAAATATAGACCCAAAATAACATCAAACTGAACTGGAGGAAAAATAATATGGATTTCAGGTAGATTCTTTCAACACACAAGGACAAGAAGGTTCTTACGTTTTATTTTTGTCTCAACATTTCCCCCTTATTTTTTTAACATATGTTCAGGATTCATATCTAGCGATGTAATTCCCAATTTATTCAAAAATTTCATAGAAATGAAAGAGTGTGTAGACCTTGAATCAAACAACACATTGGCATAATTTTAATAAACAAATAGCCTACTAGATACTACTTCATTTGATGGCCCAACATCTGTTGAAGTAGTTGCAATGAATATCACCACCCATATCTTCTTGTAGTCTTGATGCTTTCCTTCAGTTGAGTTATTCATTGGACACTCATTTGTATAATGATATATTTTATTGCACTTAAAACATTTTACTAAATATAAATCAGATTTTTTCTTACCATAACCCTAATATTTTTCAGTTTTATTATGAGCCTTATGTCCCATTTTAACACATTGGTATTACTTACCAAAATTCAAAAGAAATTCCACAGCATTCTTATTATGACATTTTTCACAAACTGTAAACTTATGTTTCCGACCATTAGACATTTTTGAAGAGGGTCACTCCTTTCGTCTCCACCTTGACCTCTTATTCTGTTATTTGTCAAAAAAAACACTTGATCATCAGTAGACTTCATTTCCACCTTCTCCACATATCGAACAAGTTTTTCAAAACTTTTTAACTCACAAGAAGCTAAATCAATTTGATACATTGGATGTAATACTGAGTAAAAATGGTTTATTTTACTATCAATATCTTGTATGAAATTTAGAGCATACCTTTTCAATCGAGCGAATTTCTCTCCATAAGTAGCCATTGAGTCATCCTCCTTCATCAATTCTAGGAATTGCTTTTCCATCATAAGATAAATCCCCTTAGGAAAATATTTCTCAAGAATCATACCTTTAAATTCATCCCAATCAAGAGTATCAATTTACTCACTATCCCTGCTATCTTTCACCATCGACCACCACCAATCATCTTCACCATCAAAATGGTAAGCATCGAGACAAACCTTATGATGTTATGAACAACCCATGGAATCAAAAATCTTCCATAATCCTTTAATCCACCCTTCAGCTAGCAAAGGGTTAGATGATCCTATAAATGATTGGAGATGCTGCCTCAGGAAATTCTCAACTACTAACATGTTCCTCTGTGGTTGTTTTGGATGATCTCATGCATGGATACCACCACCATTATTTGATTGAGTCAATTATGCCATCACTGCATCAATATTTTCATTTTTTATTCTGACCCTCTCAGTTTGACGATTTAGAACGTTGTCTTCCTTTTGATGTCATCCCATCCCAGCTGCTCTGTTTCCAATACAAAAAACCATTCTGATCACAGAAATATCTTAGTCAATGAAACATGGTAATCTCAAAATGCTATATCATTTCAATCATAACATAAACAGAAAATAATTTATGGATATTAATTTAACATTATCTGAGATCTTAAAGTTGTCTAAACTGACCTATGATACCAACTATAAGGACCTAGCCTTAAGGCATTACATAATCTTGAATTAAATGAATAATTTACACTGAGGGTCTTTTCAGGTATAGAGTTTTAGATAATTATGCCATAACTATTACATTACATATCAAGAATTAACAAGTAGCCAATTACACCTTGTTTCCATTTTTTATAAAACAAAAACTATTAAAAAACATATTAATGTCTAGTTCCATGTTGTAGACATCATGACATTTCCTTGATCCCATCATTGACCCTATACATCTTTATGTCCCCTAATTTGTTTTTTCAAAAATAGGGGATTATTATAAAAAGCTCATTAATGGTTATAAGATAATTAAAGATAACATTAGTCTATAAATACTTACCAAGAATAAGCTCATAACTCATGAAATCATATGATATAAGAATAACACATATAAATCCTAAATCATAAAGTTAACTTGTGGCATACAAAACATACTTATGTTGTGGCTTTCACAGCTACGTAGGGAGTCACATTTGGAAAACCCATCACAGTATATTCCATAAATCTATTAGGAGAAACATTCATGATTACCTCCATCATGTTACTCAATTCATTGTAGAGCTATCTCAGGATCACCCCCTATAGGATTATAAAAAAACCACCCGTATACGTAAAAAATTCCCTAGAATCATAACATATGAAAAACACATAAAACAAACATAAAGGAAAGATAACATTTCCAAATATCAATCACAATATATCCTTAAAAAATATTGATATAACAAATCCATTATCAAAACCATTTTCAATACCCAAATATATAAAAGAGTGTATGGTATTTATTTTCCTTTTAAAAACATTATGGATTGTTACGAAAGCCACAAATCAAATAAATCTCATAGTGGTGAAAAGGTTATTATCACTGCTTATGTTAAAAAGAAACATTCCATTTTTTTGTTTAGTAAAACGCCTCCTAGGAAAAGATTTATTTTGAATGAAATGAAAATTTTAAAGGTGTTTATGCACTGTATAAAATAATGTAGTGTATAAATATAAATATGCCTCAATGAATGGAGATTGAGACAATGTCCCATACATCATGTCCTACTTGACTTAATCATTCATTAATATCATGAACAATAAACTAAATTAAATTTATACATGATTAAGAAACTTTTTCAAGTTTATTATTTCTTTTATATCAATTATTACCTTTCTATAACAATTATTTAATTACTTGAGTTCATATCTGACATTTTTTCGATGTTCGAAACATGAGTTAAAAATAAACGTGTTATAATTATAAATTGTCCTAGTGGTAGAAATTCCATTATCTCCAGAATTATATTCATGATTTAGATATCATATATATCATATATATCCAGTATATATTTGTATTTATAATAGTACAAAACATTTTGAGATAAGAAATGAAATACACAGTTCATGGAGACTGGTAGTCGTACGTACTCATGAACAATACTTTCTTTTCTATTACATATTTAATAAAATGAGAACATAATGATAAATAGGTATATTATAATTACAATATAATATCATATATAATTTCATTATAACCATCCTTTATAAGTTCCATATATGGCAAGAATTAGTAAGATCACATTGAGGGGGCGATAGTACGCACTTCCTCAAATGAAATTATCACATTAACCATAATAGAAACCATAAAGGTATAAAATAAATGAAAAATAAAGAATCCTAGAGATAATAAGTAAATAATATATATCATATATAAATAAAGATCCATTTTAATGGCCACCATAACAGGTGGTAGGAGAATATTGAAGAATCACTATTTCATGAGGCATTAGTTTGCCGTCCATATAAACAATATGTTCTCTACCTATTTTATGGAGGTGTGTATAAGTGTAGTTCGAATCCTTATAATAAAAACAACCTAGTATATTTAGTATACTGGTTTTGTTATAAAATAAAAAAATAAAAAGAGTTTAGGGGTTGGAGATGGAAAATAAAACAAAAGAACATAAGAGAGTAAGTTACCATTAAATCGGGTATCTCCCTTCGGTTTGAACCAAAAAGATTATTTTAATTTATTTATGCCAAAAGGAACGCATAAAGGATGAGAATATGGATGTATGGAATATAATTTAGTAGATTATTGTTGATCCAAGGGGATTGAGAAGTTTGAGTAATGGGATAGAAGTGAGGGCTTTTTATAAGGGGGAGGAGGGTCTCCTTATGAAAGTGTAAAAATATTTTATTATTATATAATGATTTTCAGTTTCAAAACGTCCAAAACTCATTAATGCCAAAGATAAGATTACTAATTATAGGTATAAAATCGTCCAATAAGAATTGGATTGGTTTTGGATGTTGTTTTATTCTTTAAAATCTAATTTATTTAAATCATTCACTAATAAGGTATATACTGCATCATTATTATGTCATAATTTTTTTTATTTGATGTATAATAATTATAGAAAAAATATCACGATGTAGAAAATATTTTTAAATTTCAAATGAATATTTATAGTCGAAGCTATAACTTAGATAACCCCAGTTATGAATTGATTTACTAAAAGATATATGTTTAAGTCATTTTTGATTTACGTTAAATTAATTAATATAATGTGCCATTATCATTCCCATGTTGCTCCATTGGGTATGAAAATCAACCCAAGGATGGAAATAGTCGGAAATATATCAAAACATAGGATTAAGACACATGTTATGGTAATTTTATATTAATATAATATTATTTTGTTACCCTTATTAAAAAGATTTACCCTTTAACCATGGTAAATAAAATATTTACTGAAGTAAATATTCATAATTTCTAATAATAAAAGTTACCTATTTACAAAATTTGGACCTCTTGATTAAAAATATGGAATCAGTTTTTACAAATTCATAACATATAAGTGGAAGAAATTAATTTAATATTAATTATCTTTGTTAAAAACTGTATTTTTAAGAAATAATAACATTCAAAAGATTGACACTTATTTATGTCCAATTTCAAAATGAAATAATTTCCAATGACTAACATTATATTAAATGGTAAAAAAATATTCTAATAATACTTTAAAATCAATTAAATATAATAATCTATCCTTATAAATAAATTAGAATAAAAGGCAGTTTTGAATTAAAATACAGATTTCATCACTATTCATTACGAAATGAATTTTATCAAAAAAATAGCAAAAATTTATCCAAAGTAAATTTTTATGTCCCGATTGTAGATAAAAATTTTAATTTGTCAAATAGAATATATAAAAGTGTCCAAAACTATTTTTAATGAGTGTTTATCCTTAAAAGGCGGTAAACAGACAATTTAATGAATATTAGTGTATTTATGATTAAAATTATATTCCTTCTTATTCTAAGCCTCAGAAATATATTGGATAAATGTAAAAAAATTTAACAAACATGTATATTTATATTGTATTTAGTTATGTCCATTTTGACTAATACAACAACTAGGTGTTAACTACCATTTAAAATAATATTATATTATTATTATTTGGTATGACCCAACATTGTGTGCAATGTAAGAGTTCAAAGAACCTCGTTGTTGCGTATCAGATACACTATTGAAAATATCATCACTTTTAAAATATAATTAATATTTAAATCACAAATATTAATAAATATGAAAATTTATTATTCTTCATTTACCTGGGATGTTACAGTAAGGCTACACGTGGTACCACTCTCTATCATATTTGATTGTGATCAGATATTTACATCATAATTATTGAGAAGTATTCAGCGTGAATTAAGAACCAAATTGAATTTCATTATATCTAATCACCCCAAAACTAATGGGAATCATAAATGGACTATTCAAACACTCAACGTCATGCTAAGAATATGTTCAATGGAATTTTTGGAGGATGGGATCAACATATCCCATTATTTTAGTTCTCTTACAAAAATTAGCATCCATTCAATCAATAAAATGTATCCTTATGAATCTTTATATAGAAAGAGATGAAGAACTCTTACATTTTTGGATGAAGTTAGCAAGAGAAATAATATTTGGCCTGATCATGAGTAAGAGATGACAGAAATGGATCATTCCATCCAACAACACATTAAGGTTTCTTAGGGATGGTAGAAGAGCTATGACTAAAACCATAGATGGGACATGGAGAATGAAGTTGGTGGAATGTTATTACTTCAAATTTTCTATGGAAGAGATTCATGTGGATTGAAATGAATGGTATGATCATCCCCAGGTAAAATTCCCCAAAAAAATCATTGATTGTATATGAGTAGTGGATAATAAAATTTCACTTCCTCTTAATATAGGTCAATTTCAGGATGTATTCCATGCATCCCTCTTGAGGATTTACATACATGACCCTTGAAATGTACTGAACCTAGATGGGGTACAATTGGAACATGACCTCACTTACAAAGAGGATCCAGTGGAGATCATGAACTATAGGGACACGACTCTATGCAACAACACTACCCAAATTGTAAATGTGTTATGAATGTTCCACATTTATGAAGAAGCAACATGTAAACTAGAGGAAAACATGGGAAATAAGTACCCTCAACTTTTCTAAACTGAGAGAATGAGATGATGTTTTTGGAACAGATTTTTTTAGGGGGAATAATATAACAACCTGAACATTTTGATTATTAATTGTTTCATGAAAATGTGGGTTATATTATTACCCAACAAAACTAAATATCATTAATAATTAAGTATTTATATTTTTATATTACCATTAGGTTCTAATCGATATATGATTATTTTTCAACCATAACTATTTGTTAATATGACCAATTTAAACTATTCTCATAATTTTATAATTATAGTTTATAGATAGAAATATAAAGGGGTAATTAATGGAGTATAAAGAGTCAATGGAAAAAACCAGTCGAATCGGAAAATACGAAGTACATTTTTTGGAACGTTGGAATGAAGTAGAAAAACGAGGATTCACAATTGAATAATCCCAATCTAAAAATCAACATGTTATTCATGAATGAAACTGTGTATGTGAGAAGATCAGGTTAGTGGAGATTACCAATTGATAAATCTTATCTAAGTCGCCTAAGATTCAATCACCATCACCCTACATACACTTAGGTTCTATGCATGTATTTTTAGGGCTTACATGTTAACTCTCTAGTTACATAAAATGTCATATCATTTTTTAAATAAAATAATTATTTATTCATTTTCATTTTATGAATAATTTTTCATAAAAAATTAAGATAGAATTTGATAGACTGATTTTTCTATAAAAATAGTACATTTACAACAGATATAAATGATAATATTAAAATATGGTTTTATAAATAATAATAATAATTATTGTTTTATATTATTATTCCCATTCAATTATAAATAAAAAAATATTTTTTTTCAAGCGTCGACAATTTTACTATTATATATTTCTATGCATTTTATGTCTACAATTATTTTCAACAATAAAGTAATTTTATATTAAAAAGTTAAATTTACCATATTTAGAGATGTTTAATGATAATCTTAATTTACTTTCTTAATTTATAAGGTTTATATATGGTTAAGTTGTATTAATTATATTTTTATAAAATGTTTTTTCAATGAATAGTAAAACTACAGTTTGAGTTATCAGTGTGTTTAATGACATCATAATGATTTATTATGAAATTTAAAATTATGGTCGACTAATTTTTATTAAAATATTATATGACTTGTACCAAGTGGCCAATACCCTGGGAAAATACTAGGGGATGACCCATTGTTTTTCAAATACCACAAATGAGGTGTCCTCATAAATTAATACAAAAACTCTCTCTCTTTTACTGTAAACAACACCCATTACTTAATTTAAATTAATTAAAATATAATTACCATCATATCCCTGATAGTATTACCTCTCAGGGAGTCCTAAAAAGGTTTTCTAAACCCCCAAGGTCCCGATCATGGAGTTTTAGAAGTTTCTCTTCATGGTATGTGAATTCTCAACTTCTCTATTCCATTTATGTCCTATTTTATGCATTACTTTTTTAAAATTTTATTACAATTTTCTTATTTCAATTATATTATTTCCATATACAGTATTATGAGTCCTTAATTAATGGGAATCCCTTTTACCCTCTTTTTCAATGTTTTCTAAAATAATGTTTTATAGGCATTATACTAAAAAGTTTTTATCTCGAAAAATCTATATTTTTCTCAATAAATTATTTTATTTTCATTACATGAATACCCAAACCTATTTAATTATCGGTTTTTTTCGTCAACACATTAAAATGATTAATTTTATTCCTGAATTTACATACACTAAATCCTTATTCCATTTTTGTGTGTTATAAATGACATAATGATCATGTTTTTAAGAACTTTTTAAAACGCCATGATTTTGATATGAAACCCTTTTCTTTTATTCTCTAGGGGGTATATATGAAATTTTCAAATATGATCTATTTGGATAACATAAAAATAAAGAAATATTAATTTTTCTCCAAGATAACACACAAAAAAAGGGTTGAATAAATTAATCTCTATAGATGAAAAGTTATACGATACCTTGGTGAATAAACTTGGTACTTTTTATGACATTTTGGGAATGAACCATGGTGATTTGTTTTTTAATCTCTAACTAAATTATTTTAGCCACATTTTGAAGTTATGGTTAATTTTTTTTTGTTATTATATGCTTATTTACCTTCCCTTTCTAAAAATACATCATGTTGTTTTTTGATATCTCTCAAGATCACAAGTAAATTGTTTCCCTTGTTTTCCTTTAATAGGCCTTATGCCCACCCTTTCAATTGATATATGTCTGCAGGTTATTAATTAGTTTAAATTTATATAATAAAAAAATTATGAAGTGTCTCAAGTGGATTACCATATTTTTTTCATGTTTTCATGTATTATGTACTTTATTTCCCAGACACTAGAATTTAAAGTTCATCTGTATTGTGAAATGTATTGATTAGTTATCTAATAAAAGGAGATATTCCATAATAAATGGAATATAATAGGCCCCTATAATCCTTTTATATGTCTAATTCAATCAATATATCAAATAAATAAATAACAAATCAATAGTTAATCACTAAAAATATTTACTCTAAAATAAGCATATAAAAGGTTTATATTTTCCCTAATCAATATATAGAACAACATGATCATATTTTATCTAGAGAAATATGGGGGATGTTCTAATTAGATTATATCCCCATTAAAAATATAATATTCATAAATCTATGATGAAATATATTACAATATCATTAAAATTATGTCTGACCCTTAATATTATAACGTGATGAAAATGTCATTTTTTATTAAATTTTAAATAAAAACATCCAGATTATTGAGAAGATCCAATTTTTTAAAAATAAACATGGAAAAATATAAATAAATATATAGATAAAATAATTTTAATGACAGAGGGAATCTATTTTCATGTTGTTTACAATAAAAGATAACATTTTTATACATAGAAAAATGTCGAAAGTGAGATTGATAAAAAAATTAATAATATTACATTTAATAATACATTAATAAAATAAAAAATTGACTATAATTTACCTTAAAAATATTTTATTCATAAATAATAACATTCATTAAAATATATAAAATAAAAATAAAATTGGTGAAAAATATTTGGATGGAAAATATCAAAAAAATATTTTAACAGAAAATCCATTACATTGATCCTGAATCTCTATATTCATATATTAAATAACATATAATAAAATTATATTTTTTATATTTTAATAAGAATTTTTTGGTTTTATTTCTTAATTATTATCCCTTTAATTTAATTTAATAACTTTTCTTACATAGTTCGTAAATTATTTATGTTCATATCAGACATTTTTTGGATGTTTTGCTTCGTAATTTAAAAAGGACATCAATATGTTGACTAGGGTCAAGGTATTTATGGTTCTATAAAATATATAATATTAAAAATTAAACAAAATATCATGTTATTAAACTATATATTATTTTATAATAATCCATTAAAGGTTGAAATGAAAAATCAACCACATCGCTTCTGGGATGCGGTTGTCATTGTGTTTTTATAAGTGACACTATATTTTTAATGGGTGAAGGGGATGGATATAAGTAATATTTTACCTTTCCAGAATAATATTTATTAATTAAATATCACACATATATACTAAATTCAACAAAATAACTATCATTTAGAGGCACTGATGAAAAATGAAACACATCTTGTAACACCCCAAGATTTCATAGTGTGTTATTTCTTCAAAATAATTCAATAACTTGCACTACACGCAACACCGAGTTCAAGCGCACCATGACTTACCAAACAAGCCATTCAAAAAAGGTTATGAATAGTATTAACTAAATTTTAAACTTTATATAATCCTTATAATTTTAGAATCCATATTATGAGTTTCTTAGACATAATGTAAGAACAAATTCATCTTCAGTATTGTAGTTTTACCAACTTTTAATAGTGAACCCTTTTTAAATAAAATATTTTAAACTTTTTGACTAAATGGGGACATCAAAAAAATTTGAAATAAAACATCCCAAGCTTCCACGGTACGCTTTCCTTAGAATAAAACAGTAGCGTGTGTTGTACGCAACTTCGAGTTTTAACACACACCACAACCGATCAAACTAGCCGTTATGAATAGTAATACTTAATTTTTTTGAAATTATATATATTTTATATTTCAAAATGGACTTCATTTTTGGATTCGGAATATCAAATTTAGCCTAAGGTGAAATTTTGGTACTTTTCGGATAACTTTCATATTTTGATGAATAGAAAAAATTACTAAATTTTAATTAAAAACAACTTTTTTAATCAAAATAATTAATAGTGATAAATTAAGAATTTGAGTGGTTTTAAAGTATATTTAGAATATATTTTTACCATTCAATATAATTTTGGTCATTGGACATAATTTTACAATTAAACCGAACATAAACAAGTGTCAATCTTTTGATAGTTATTATCTCTTAAAAACACGCTTTTTGTTTTGACAGCGGGAATTAATTTTAAATTAATTTCTTCCACTTCTGTGTTTTGAATTTAGAAAAATGGATTCCATATTTGGAATCAGGATGTTCAAATTGTGTAAATAGGTAACTTTTATTTTTAGACATTTTGAATAATTACTGCGGTAAATATTTTATTTACCATGGTTAAGGGTAAATCCGGTAAATAAGGGTTAAAAAATAATATTATAATAATACTAAATTACCCTAAAACGTGTCTTAACCCTATTGGTTGATATATGGTCGACCCTGGGCATCTTTGGGTCAATTTTGGGACCCCATTGATCCACTTGTAAGTGATAATGACACTTTATTTTAATTAAGTTAAAATGAATACAAAAATGGCATAAGCTTACATCTTTTAAAAGAACAATTTTTACATAGGGTTATACATGTTGGATTTTCGATTATAAATATTCATTAGAAATCTAAGAAGATTTCCTACATAATGATATTTTATTTATAATTTTTAGACTTCAAATAAGTTAAATTATTAATGACACAATAATGATGCAAAGTTTACCTCATTAATAAATCATTTAAATAAATAAGATTATAATGATTAAAATATTATCTAAAACCTGTCCAATTCTTACTGTTTGATGTTATTTAGAATATGAGTCATCTTATCTTCGACCGCAATGATTTTTGGACCATTATAAACCGAATATAATTATATTATAAAGTAATACTTTCACTCTTTCCAAAGAGCCCCTCTTCTCCCTTATAAAAGGAGACCACTTCTACTCATTCCTCACACCTCTCAAGCCACTTGACTCGTCCAAACTCTGCCCAACTAAGCTCCCCACATCCCTATCCTCCTCCTTGAAGCTTCCCCTTAGGCAGAAATCATTTCAAGAAGTCCTTTGGTTCCAACCAAAGTGAGTTACCTAAATTAAAGGAAACGATTTCTCTTAAATTATTTTCCTTTATTTTGCTTCTCCAACCCCCAAACTCTTTTTATTTCCTTTCTTTTGTAACAACACCAGTATCCTCAATATACTAGGATGTTGTTATAAGAAGGATTCAAACTACAAATACACACAACTCCATCTAATGGATGATGAACATAATGTTTCTGTGGATGGCAAACTAACGCCTTACGAAACGATGATTGTTCAAATACATATTACCGCCTCTCATGGTGGCCATTAGGATGGCACTGTAATTAAATATGATATTAATGATATATATTTTATATATAAGCTTCTGTAATTCCATTTTATTTCATAAAATTATTCGTTTCATGTTGTATATACATACGATAATTTCATTTGAGGAAGTGCGGACTACCGCCCCCTTAAAATGATATGACTCATTCATACCACACATTGAACGTATAAATGATGGTGTTAATGAACTTAAGTAACATATATAGAATATTATATTTTACAGGAATAGTAATATACCTTTGTATCATTTGGATTCGATTCTTTTAAAATAAAAATTAAATGGAAGTAGCATTCGTGCGTACGTACGGACTACCGTCTCCACGAACGCGATGTGATTCATTCTCCATCGTATCCATTCAAGTATAATTATCATTTGATGATTTAAAAATGATGTTTAAGGACTTGATACCATTATGTATATGAATAATATACATCCCATTAATAACGAATATGGCTCACATAACAAAGAATATAAAGTAAAATGAACCCGTTAACACCTGAAATGACGATAATTCTAAGATATTATTAACAAATCAATGTTAAAAGATCATATATGATATCATATTAAAGTAAAGTATTCTTGTATTATTCAATAACAATTATTTCACCATTATACAGTAGGTAAACCTACCATCGACCAAGGAAAAAGTACAAAGTAAGGGATTCTCTTATCTCACTTTCAATTCCGTGAGATTTCCATTGTTCGCTACTAAATTATTGAAAGTGGTGTATTGTGTACTTCCATTTGATATATATTATCATGATTCACTTTATATTCATGTTATTCTGTAAATAATTTGGTGGTTATTAACTTTTGGCCATGCGACTCAGTTGATTAACGTGGTAAGGGGTTTCTTGTCTCACTTTTAATTCCGTGAGAATTCCATTGATCACCACTTAATTATTGCATGTGGTGTATGTGTACTACCCATGATTGTATTCATTGTGTAATATAATTTATTTTATGGGTATTTACATCATCATGGTATGATCTTTCTTTCATGGGTGTTTGTTTCTTAAGTTACCTAATCAATAAGGGAATTTGAGATTTCAATTTCCACTCATTTGGCTTTACGCATATTTCATTAATTATATTACCCCAAGATTATGTGTGGAATAACTATTCATTTGATTATGTCATAATTTCCACTCCCCTTCCTGTGGATATACTTTTGATACACATAATCACTCCATTGAAAATTCTCAAGTCATTGATATGAATTTGATAAGAGTAATTTTAACTCTTTCACCATTTGTTGAGTTAAACATCCAATTCGTTGGTGTTGTTTTTACAGGAATATGTGTGAATATACTTTGATTGTCTTACACTGAATATTCAATCATATTTAGTGTATTTATATTTGTCACGCATAATTATGTCATTGATTTATCCTTAACCTAAGTATACAACCTTTATGAGAGATTTCATCTCAATTTACATTCCATTGAGACTTCTTTGATGATATACACAAAATCACTTTTATGTGGTGTATATAATGTACTTTGACATAGAATATCATGATTCCCTTTATTCTCATGATATTACAAAGTTTTGATTACCTCAATTATTTGTATTCAAGTGTCTCTTTTGGTTAGAATCTCTAACTAAAATACCATTTTTAAATGTTTTAAAGACTTATTCATCTAAACCTTTCTCATTAATGTCCATGTTTTAAAAATGGTTTTAAGGATTTATATGGACATTAAAGTTTAGAAATCAAAACTCCTTTTAAAAGGTTTCAAAGTGGTATGGGACACTTTGATTCAAAAATCTATTTTTAAATGGCTTCTTGACAAATAGTGTGACTTTTAAATGTTTTCAAGAAAAGGGGGATATTTCTCTCAAATAGTTTTGATGATTATTTTCATCTATGTCAACATCCTTCATTATTCATGATTGAGGTTAATGTGATACAATACAATCTTCCATATTGTATCAAATGAGTTATATTTGACTGTGGATGTTCTATTTTTATACCATTCATGGTTTGTGGTTAAAGTATTGACATTTCGTATGCTAGTTTTAATACGAATGTTTATTTTATGCTTAAACCTATTCATATGAGGAATGCATTGGACTTAATAAGTGACGGGTGGAGCCCGCTATAGCTCCTCGATGCATCGGTAGGTCTCATGAGACAAACTAGTGTCTTGGCACAAGGCCTTGGCAAAATCTTATTTGTAGTCTTGGCACGAGGCCTTGGCTATGTGGTTATGATAGTCTGGAATTATGCATTCCATCATTATGAAAGTGGTTATTGATATTGCATGTGATCATTCGACTAGTAGAATATCCATGTGAGTAAGTAAATGGAATTATTTCATTTTATTTATGCCATACCATGTTGAAAGTTCAAGTTTCAAAGGCTTTTGTTTTAGTTATAAATTTCCTTAAGTGTTTATGATTATTTATGAAAGCTTCTGCTATAATGTTATCCTTACTGAGCATCCGAGATCACCCCTTTCAATGTTTTATTTTTTTTCCAGGATTATGAAGAAGTAATTTATGAATGACCTGCGGGGATAGTATGAGCGGATATGAAGACAAAATGTTTTTTTTATGATGTAATGTAAAAATTTATGGATGTATCTAGTTACTCCAAGGCTACTAAACTAATCGGTCTTTCGAGACTTGATCTTTTCATGATCATGCCAATGTTATGTAATAATGCACCGACTCTGGGTAGCTGGGGTCGGGGCGTTACAGTTGGTATCAGAGGAAGTTTAGTACAAACCTTGGTAGCTAGATTTAGATAAACTCTGATTAGAGCACGTAGACCTAAGATGAACTTTGAGGATTAGTATAAAAGAACTTCCTAGAATTTTGGTATTGTAGAGATTTTGTGAGTTTTCCGATCAATACATCCCTGTCTGGATACGAGCAGGTAGAGGCGGCTCTGACATAGATGTACCTAGGGGTAAAACCCGAAAACACCGCTTTGAGCTAGACTCGAACGGGAACTGGTGCACGACAACGGGCCTTGCTTCACTCTTGGTTACGACACTCCCGGGGGATATGCTTAGGATAATTTACATTTCCTTTACAAACCGATTTAAGTAATATATACATAAGATGAGAGTAAATGACCTTGGTTAATCCTAATATGTTTCAAATTGAGAATATGGTGACATTTTAATCTCTAAATGATTTTACGACTACTATTACTCACACAATGCTTTCTGGTTTTAGTCAATGGCTGGATTCCAAGGAAGTCATAGTGACTTTGAGAATGATGTACAAGGTGGGAACGGTGGTGGAAATGAGCAACAAAATGGAATGTTGATAGGCGTAAAAGATATCGTCTTTATGCCAAATCAGTTTTCCAAAAATATGATCAACAACATATATATTAACCAGCTCCCAGACTCAATAAGGAAGAGAAAGGTGATAAATGATAAGATCTCCAGCAATGGAGACCATGGAGAAAAGAAACCTCAATTTTCATCATGCAGGAATTGTGGAAAGAGACACCCAGGAAAGTGTCTCAATGGGACAACGAAATGTTTTACGTGCGGGAAGGAAGGACATAAAGTGAAGAATTGCCGAAGAAAAATGAAGAGTACTATGGAAGAAGATAAAAATGGTCCCAAGAGTCCATTTACAGTCATTTGCCGTAAATGTAGGGGACCTGGCCATTACCCGAGTGAATGTCCTATTTTATAGGATATTTTCTTGCTCAAAGAAGAAGCTATGCGGAAATAAATGGTTGGAGAAAAATTTAAAAATTATTAGCACTCCTTGTTGATGGGTTTACTTTGGAATAATTTTCTCTTGTATTTGTAACCCCTCAGTTTGCCATGTGAGAATGATATTTGAGGAATAATTGTCTCTTCTCTTGTGGATATAGGTATAAATAACCATTTGGTTTTATATGATCATTGGGGTTTGAGAAAATGATAAGTTATTATAATTTGGGATGAAAATGCAAAGTATAATATAACATTTGTGGTTAAATTATGTTATTTTAAAAAATTTATCTCATTTTGGTAATATTATAGAATATAGTTTTTGAAAAAGGACAACACGTAGACCGTGTGACAACCCGTCGCGTCAGACAAAGCTGTGGGAATCGAACCCACAACCAAAGTGAGATTGGGATTTATCGCCTACCACTGGACTATGTGAAGTCCCTGGTTAGTATGACTATTTTTTTTGTTAAATGATTTTATTGATCAATAATAAGATGATTTGGGTTCTTATGTCTTATCAAATGAATACCCTTGGTATAGGAAAATGATTTGGTGATTAAGTGATAAATGTTATTTTGGAAGATGTTCGTTTTGTTAGGAACACTATATGCCCAAGGAAAATAGAATACAATGAGGTTTCATTTGTAGAGTAATGGTGGATTTTTATCTACATTTTTATTGTTGATTTATAGTGATTTGGGTTATTTATGGAAATGATTAACCTATAACAGAGAATATGTGATGATGTTAATTACTTTTAAGTATGTGACTTTAAGAGTATTTGATTTCATTTGGAGATACAATGTAACATGGGAGACTACATAATCAAATTCTTCTATGTTTTGGGTTTCAATATTAGTTTGGATTATATTAAAGGATTTTAAGGACAATTGGTTATTGAATGGTATCTATTTAACTTTGGGGTATTGTTGGTTTAATTTTAGAAATTAAGATTAGTGCATATTTATCTCAATGAATATCCTTTTGGGGGATCATTAGATCATTCACTAACCATTTTGGTTTTGATTAATCTTCAAAGACAATGTAAATATATGGTTTATCCGGCATGGATCATGTGATTCTATAGAAGTTTATTCTAGCTCTTCCAGTGTGACCAAGTCTTCTTGAATACTCATCGTTTAAAAAATTGAGTTAGTGGTGGAAATTTATTAAAGAATGAATATCTACTTAAAATTTAAGTATATCTCATAATGTTCTTAGTCAATATCATAAATGAATTCCTCTTCCTTATGTAATGTAACTTTAAAAAAAAATGTTGTCTTAGATGGTACCTTAAATCATCACTAATTTATGGCTTTGGGATTGTTGGCCTTTTCATAGCCATGTTCTCTACCACTCTCCATCAGATAATTGATGGTTAGATTTCTCCTCCATATCCATATTTTCCTACATAGAACCCTAGTATGTGTTATTTTCTGTAATCTTCATACTTTCCACTCTTTATTTTAAATAGAGGCCTCATTAATTCATTTTTCGATGTGGGATTTCAACTAAGATATTTTGAAATGTCAAAAATGTGTGATCCCAATACCCTATATTTTGTTGAACTGATGGTACTTCAAATCATCATAGATTGATGAGTTTAAGGACCTCAATTTTATACTTGTTTGTGATTTATGACCTCAACCACTACCTATAAATATTTATGTTTTTCCTCCAATTATATGTCTCTAATTTCCACCAATGTTCTCCTAATCGAGATCATAATTTGGTGGTGACCCTTTCATTTCTCTTTTCCTCATATTAAGACTAAATTTTAGTAAACCAATTTCCGATGTGGGTTTTCCCACAAATATATTTTCTATTTTCAACCTTTTATTTTTGAAGAACAATTTCAAATTGCGAGGACGCAATTTATTGAAGGAGGGGAGAATGTAACACCCCAAGATTTCATAGTGTGTTATTTCTTCAAAATAATTCAATAACTTGCACTACACGCAACACCGAGTTCAAGCGCACCATGACTTACCAAACAAGCCGTTCAAAAAAGGTTATGAATAGTATTAACTAAATTTTAAACTTTATATTATCCTTATAATTTTAGAATCCATATTATGAGTTTCTTAGACATAATGTAAGAACAAATTCATCTTCAGTATTGTAGTTTTACCAACTTTTAATAGTGAACCCTTTTTAAATAAAATATTTTAAACTTTTTGACTAAATGGGGACATCAAAAAAATTTGAAATAAAACATCCCAAGCTTCCACGGTACGCTTTCCTTAGAATAAAATAGTAGCGTGTGTTGTACGCAACTTCGAGTTTTAACACACACCACAACCGATCAAACTAGCCGTTATGAATAGTAATACTTAATTTTTTTGAAATTATATATATTTTATATTTCAAAATGGACTTCATTTTTGGATTCGGAATATCAAATTTAGCCTAAGGTGAAATTTTGGTACTTTTCGGATAACTTTCATATTTTGATGAATAGTAAAAATTACTAAATTTTAATTAAAAACAACTTTTTTAATCAAAATAATTAATAGTGATAAATTATGAATTTGAGTGGTTTTAAAGTATATTTAGAATATATTTTTACCATTTAATATAATTTTGGTCATTGGACATAATTTTACAATTAAACCAAACATAAACAAGTGTCAATCTTTTGATAGTTATTATCTCTTAAAAACACGCTTTTTGTTTTGACAGCGGGATTTAATTTTAAATTAATTTCTGCCACTTATGTGTTTTGAATTTAGAAAAATGGATTCCATATTTGGAATCAGGATGTTCAAATTGTGTAAATAGGTAACTTTTATTTTTAGACATTTTGAATAATTACTGCGGTAAATATTTTATTTACCATGGTTAAGGGTAAATCCGGTAAATAAGGCTTAAAAAATAATATTATAATAATACTAAATTACCCTAAAACGTGTCTTAACCCTATTGGTTGATACATGGTCGACCATGGGCATCGTTGGGTCAATTTTGGGACCCCATTGATCCACTTGTAAGTGATAATGACACTTTATTTTAATTAAGTTAAAATGAATACAAAAATGGTATAAGCTTACATCTTTTAAAAGAACAATTTTTACATAGGGTTATACATGTTGGATTTTCGATTATAAATATTCATTAGAAATCTAAAACGATTTCCTACATAATGATATTTTATTTATAATTTTTAGACATCAAATTATTTAAATTATTAATGACACAATAATGATGCAAAGTTTACCTCATTAATAAATCATTTAAATAAATAAGATTATAATGATTAAAATATTATCTAAAACCTGTCCAATTCTTATTGGTTGATGTTATTTAGAATATGAGTCATCTTAGCTTCGACCTCAATGAATTTTGGACCATTATAAACCGAATATAATTATATTATAAAGTAATACTTTCACTCTTTCCTAAAGAGCCCCTCTTCTCCCTTATAAAAGGAGACCACTTCTACTCATTACTCACACCTCTCAAGCCACTTGGCTCGTCCAAACTCTGCCCAACTAAGCTCCCCACATCCCTCTCCTCCTCCTTGAAGCTTCCCCTTAGGCAGAAATCATTTCAAGAAGTCCTTTGGTTCCAACCAAAGTGAGTTACCTAAATTAAAGGTAACGATTTCTCTTAAATTATTTTCCTTTATTTTGCTTCTCCAACCCCCAAACTCTTTTTATTTCCTTTCTTTTGTAACAACACCATTATCCTCAATATACTAGGATGTTTTTATAAGAAGGATTCAAACTACACATACACACAACTCCATCTAATGGATGATGAACATAATGTTTCTGTGGATGGCAAACTAACGCCTCATGAAAAGATGATTGTTCAAATACATCTTACCGCCTCTCATGGTGGCCATTAGGATGGCACTGTAATTAAATATGATATTAATGATATATATTTTATATATAAGCTTCTGTAATTCCATTTTATTTCATACAATTATTCGTTTCATGTTGTATATACATACAATAATTTCATTTGAGGAAGTGCGGACTACCGCCCCCTTAAAATGATATGACTCGTTCATACCACACATGGAACGTATAAAGGATGGTGTTAATGAACTTAAGTAACATATATAGAATATTATATTTTACTGGAATATTAATATACCTATGTATCATTTGGATTCGATTCTTTTAAAATAAAAATTAAATGGAAGTAGCATTCGTGCGTACGTACGGACTACCGTCTCCACGAACGCGATGTGATTCATTCTCCATCGTATCCATTCAAGTATAATTATCATTTGATGATTTAAAAATGATGTTTATGGACTTGATACCATTCTGGATATGAATAATATACATCCCATTAATAACGAATATGGCTCACATAACAAAGAATATAAAGTAAAATGAACCCGTTAACACCTGAAATGACGATAATTCTAAGATATTATTAACAAATCAATGTTAAAAGATCATATATGATATCATATTAAAGTAACTGATTCTTGTATTATTCAATAACAATTATTTCACCATTATACAGGAGGTAAACCTACCATCAACCAAGGAAAAAGTACAAAGTAAGGGATTCTCTTATCTCACTTTCAATTCCGTGAGATTTCCATTGTTCGCTACTAAATTATTGAAAGTGGTGTATTGTGTACTTCCATTTGATATATATTATCACGATTCACTTTATATTCATGTTATTCTGTAAATCATTTGGTGGTTATTAACTTTTGGCCATGCGACTTAGTTGATTAACGTGGTAAGGGGTTTCTTGTCTCACTTTTAATTCCGTGAGAATTCCATTGATCACCACTTAATTATTGCATGTGGTGTATGTGTACTACCCATGATTGTATTCATTGTGTAATATAATTTATTTTATGGGTATTTACATCATCATTGTATGATCTTTCTTTCATGGGTGTTTGTTTCTTAAGTTACATAATCAATAAGGGAATTTGAGATTTCAATTTCCACTCATTTGGCTTTACGCATATTTCATTAATTATATTACCCCAAGATTATGTGTGGAATCACTATTCATTTGATTATGTCATAATTTCCACTCCCCTTCCTGTGGATATACTTTTGATACACATAATCACTCCATTGAAAATTCTCAAGTCATTGATATGAATTTGATAAGAGTAATTTTAACTCTTTCACCATTTGTTGAGTTAAACATCCAATTCGTTGGTGTTGTTTTTACAGGAATATGTGTGAATATACTTTGATTGTCTTACACTGAATATTCAATCATATTTAGTGTATTTATATTTGTCACACATAATTATGTCATTGATTTATCCTTAACCTAAGGATACAACCTTTATGAGAGATTTCATCTCAATTTACATTCCATTGAGACTTCTTTGATGATATACACCAAATCACTTTTATGTGGTGTATATAATGTACTTTGACATAGAATATCATGATTCCCTTTATTCTCATGATATTACAAAGTTTTGATTACCTCAATTATTTGTATTCAAGTGTCTCTTTTGTTTAGAATCTCTAACTAAAATACCATTTTTAAATGTTTTAAAGACTTATTCATCTAAACCTTTCTCATTAATGTCCATGTTTTAAAAATGGTTTTAAGGATTTATATGGACATTAAAGTTTAGAAATCAAAACTCCTTTTAAAAGGTTTCAAAGTGGTATGGGACACTTTGATTCAAAAATCTATTTTTAAATGGCTTCTTGACAAATAGTGTGACTTTTAAATGTTTTCAAGAAAAGGGGGATATTTCTCTCAAATAGTTTTGATGATTATTTTCATCTATGTCAACATCCTTCATTATTCATGATTGAGGTTAATGTGATACAATACAATCTTCCATATTGTATCAAATGAGTTATATTTGACTGTGGATGTTCTATTTTTATACCATTCATGGTTTGTGGTTAAAGTATTGACATTTCGTATGCTAGTTTTAATACGAATGTTTATTTTATGCTTAAACCTATTCATATGAGGAATGCATTGGACTTAATAAGTGATGGGTGGAGCCCGCTATAGCTCCTCGATGCATCGGTAGGTCTCATGAGACAAACTAGTGTCTTGGCACAAGGCCTTGGCAAAATCTTATTTGTAGTCTTGGCACGAGGCCTTGGCTATGTGGTTATGATAGTCTGGCATTATGCATTCCATCATTATGAAAGTGGTTATTGATATTGCATGTGATCATTCGACTAGTAGAATATCCATGTGAGTAAGTAAATGGCATTATTTCATTTTATTTATGCCATACCATGTTGAAAGTTCAAGTTTCAAAGGCTTTTGTTTTAGTTATAAATTGCCTTAAGTGTTTATGATTATTTATGAATGCTTCTGCTATAATTTTATCCTTACTGAGCATCCGAGCTCACCCCTTTCAATGTTTTTTTTTCAGGATTATGAAGAAGTAATTTATGAATGACCTGCAGGGATAGTATGATGGGATATGAAGACAAAATGTTTTTTTTATGATGTAATGTAAAAATTTATGGATGTATCTAGTTACTCCAAGGCTACTAAACTAATCGGTCTTTCGAGACTTGATCTTTCTCATGATCATGCCAATGTTATGTAATAATGCACCGACTCTGGGTAGCTGGGGTCGGGGCGTTACACATCTCTTTTTTGAGGTGGCAGTTTACATGTATGCATGGTCGACATTTTTATTTCCCATAGGACCAAAAGTAAAATTGAATAAAGGATCTCCCAAAATAATTATATTATTTAAATGTACTCATTCTTTAATGGTTTTTATATTATTATGATTAAGAAAAAATTCATGGAGTTAGAAAAATAAAAGAAATGAAATAACTCAGTTTAGTGAGATATATATTCTTTATAAATCACATTCAGTTTACAACATATTCCTTAACTTAATAGAGTTAGGGGATACAAATTAGATCTTGTAATTATAAGAGAAATATCTCAATGTTGTTGGATAGATATTAGCTAAAATAAATGGCTCAATACGCTTGAATAATTGAGGAGAGTAGATACCCTTTTTATAATTTAGGTGGGTGGAAATTTAGTAAAAAAAGAGATATAAATATATATTAAGTTTGTAACTCATGTTACATGGACTGAAACTCCCTTATAAAAATTAATAAGGAGTATAAAGTCTACATTTTACAAATAAATAATTTTTCTATAGGCTTATATTTCACTTTAAATCAAATCATTAATATAAAATCATTATTAACAATTATTTACCTTTATAGTATTTACAAATATTTCAGAATTTATGGCTCTTCAATGTAATATTATAACATAAAATTATGACATAAATGAACCATTAATAATTTTATTTAAATTCCCCATCACATTGATTTAATATATTATTTTACTATATTTCAACTGATTCAAAATTTTTAATCATTAAAAACTGTTTATGTTCATTTGTGGGACTATTCACATATATTGAATTCAAAGAAATAAAGATAACAATAAAATTATTATATAAACATATTAAAAATGACATATTATTTCCCTTTAGAATGGGGGAATGACCTCGTTGATTGAAGGTTCAAACATTCCAATCGGTTTCTAACATGTTTGTTTGTAGAACTAGAAATATCTGATGATTACATATCCATTTAGACCTACTTTTCAAATGTAGGCACTCATTAGTTGTGAACTGATGAGGCTTAGGAATTTTCATTGGTCGAGAGGATGGGAGGTCGGACTCATCACACCTTTATGAGGAGAATTATTGTCTACTCCAGGACACTCTTTATAGATTTATGTTATGTTCGTGAATCCTTATTACATTACCAAGTATAAAATGAGAATTCCTTTAGTCATACAATCAATGATTGATATGTAAGAAATTCATATAATCTTTTATATGTATTCGAGGTTCTTCATCGATGAATAATCATCTGTATTTGTTAGATATTCTTAGTTGATGGTATCCCTAAAATACATAAAAGTCTCTTGGTCATTATGATGACCATGCTGGTTTTAAAGCCACTCAATGGGGAACATGAAGTTTATTGTCATTCAGGAGGACATGGATTATTTCAGAATTGGGATCGTACCCATTGATGGGATATCTATGTATCCTTTGTTTTGGAAAAGGAATCAGAACCCATGTAGTTCAAATAAGGGAGTGTGAAGTTTATGATTGGTGGATCAAATAAAGATTTCATAATTACTTTTACACTCTAAGATCACATGAGTCATACTCGGTGTGAGAAATAAGAGGAATTGGTAAAACCAGACAATTTGTCCATGAAAGATGAAATCATAAGAAATGATGTGGGGATTAAGTATGTATGACTGCCCAAAATATATGAGGATTAAGATATACTTCTGGGACGAAATCCAGGAACAAGGTCCGTAAAGTTATATGTACTTTATGTAGATTTGGATACTCTAATCTTGGGGCTTACTCCTAAGGAAGATGCCCAAGTTAGGAGTGAACTTATGATTGGTTTTTACTCCTCAGAAAAAATCCCCAAATCAGAAGTAAATTAGAATTGTGTAAGGGAAATTATGACTGGGGCTTACTCCTGAAAAGGAGGCCCAGGTTAAGAGAATTATGGTTCGTGCATACTCCTATGGAGGATGTCAATATTTGAGACTGGCGCTTACTCCTAAAAAAGAGGCCCAGGATAAGAGAATTATGGTTGGGGATTACTCCTATGGAGGATGCCCAAATTTGAGACTGGGGATTACTCCTGAAAAAGAGGCCCAGGTTAAGATAAATATGGTTGGGGCTTACTCCTAAAGAGGATTCCCATATTTGAGACTGGGGCTTACTCTTGAAAAGGAGGCCTAGGTTAAGTGAATTATTATTGGGGCTCACTCCTAAGGAGGATGCCCATATTTGAGACTAGGGCTTACTCCTGAAAAGGAGAACCATGTTAATGGTTCTCTCATCTTAAAGGATGAGGTTGAATGAATGAAATATCAATCTTTAGTGACATAAAGATCTATAAATCACTAGATTTTTGAGATATGTTCCACGGAGTCCCTTTTAGATAAGGAAGCTAAAACATGAAATCATGCCATAATTGGCTTTGAAGAGTGTCTCAAAGAATGAATCTTGAATAGGAGAAGTGGAATGGCATAAAAGGTTTGAAGTGGGCTGAAAAGGCATCCAAAAAAGTTAGGGGTGCGCAAGTCCTGGCAGGCGCACAGGTACTGCGTGGGCGTGCAAGTCCTGGTCGCGTAGGTATACCTGCGCGACACATGGGTACTTGTGCGATTTTCAATCATTGAATAATACTTGGACGAGAATTGGCTCAAACCCTTTGTATTATCCCTAAAGGCTTTCCAATATATGGCACACAAGTTCTTATGAAGAAGTGGGGTGGCGCGCAAGTGGGTTCATTTCCCTTAAGGGTAAACACTTAGGCGCGCAAGTGTTAGTGAATTCTAACACTTAGACCTTACTCCTCCTGTTCAGACCTTCCATTCTAGGTAAAGAATTACCATTGAAGAGTTTGGAAGTCCTGAGGAAGAGACTTAGGCATTCAGAGCTCTGTCTGTGAATTCTGGAAAAAGTCCTCCTTATATGGGTGGGCCCACCTGGGGTATTTATCTGCTCGAGAAGACCCCGGGCTGTTATCCCCTAGGGCACGCAAGTGACCTGCGCGACCATTTGGGCGGCTCGAAAGTATACTTGCACGACCATGCTAGAACATGATCCACCCAAAGGGAAAAGAACCCTTGTTCATGGCTTTAATAATGTTTGATGTTTCTTCAAAGGATGAATCACTTTGGGTTCAAGGTATTGCCCCTTTTCAATTATTTAGACTCTGTGATGGAAAGGATCGTCAACAAAATTCCCCCCTTAGAGGTGGATCCGGAGTGAAAAGAGGATTTGACTCTGAGGAAAATAGAGAAACCAGGGGTCTTTGTGGTTATTATAAGTTTAATTTCATGCATGTCAGACATAAAAAGGCTAATGTTTAAGGTCAAAATATCTTTGATTGAATGAATTAGAATTTACTCAATTCCTTGAAAATTTATCTTAAAACATATTACCACACTCAAGTATGAGGGAAAATATGTAACCTTCAACTTAAGAAAATTTAAATCTGAGGAATCATATGAAAAAGAGATAAAAGGAATTAGAAGAAGTAGTTCACAATAATAAAGTTACCATTATTTTACAAACCCGTTAGGGAGTTGAATTATGCAGGGCCACCTAAGGGCATTGGCTTCATTGTAAAATAAATAACATCTTTTGGCTAACATGTCTGTTATGTAGACTGTTTATGCAAGGCCGCCTATGCGCACATGCTTCATAGTTAGGAAAAAGAACTATCAGAATTTTACTTTCCTAGTGCTAAAAAACTAGTGAACGTTTATGGAGATTCAAATTTTCCAAAGTATAGAGTTTTCTATATGGAAAGAGGTACTTGAATATGGAGAAGATATTTCCAAACAAGATTATCAATGAACTGGATGGATATCACTCCTACGATGTTCTGACCCAAATATAGGGAAGGAGAATATAAACCATAGAACTGAATACTTTCAAATCACGAAAAAGGATATGGGACAAATATGTTAAGGATGGCTATTTTTGTGGATCCCTATATACTTTCATTTAAGACCAATAAGAAAAAAGAGGATTTCTTCCTATGAATGATGTTACCAGTATCCAAAAAACCCATTAAGGGGTTGAATTATGACGTGCCACCTAGGGGAATTGGCTGCATAGTCAGATAATAGTATCTTTTGGATGACAAATCTGTTATGGAGACTGTTTATGCAAGGCCGCCTAAGGGCACGTACTGCATAGTCAGGTAAAGGAACTCTAAAAAATTTTACATTTTTGTGACCAAAAGTCAAGAAAAGGGTTATGAAGATCTGAAAATATTTAAGGTTAGGATTATGACACATAAAGATAGGTATTGTCCAATGTAAACAGAGATACATAGATTAATGCTAACCAGAATCATGTTGTGGCTGGGTCCTGACTAGAAATATTGGACCACACTACGTATCCCATAAGTATGGGAATAAAGCCATACATAGTTCTTAAACTACAGTTTAACGTCGTGTGGGACAAAAAGATTAATGATCTAAGATTAGGTTCATATAGCTTGGACCATTATATGAAATACACAGTGTGTGTTTTCATGGGGACTTTTCAGCCAAGGGACTGAAAGTGGAATTTGGGGTTAGGCCCAAATACTTGGGACTGGATTTGAGAGACACTTGAACGTTCCTACGTATCCCATAAATATGGGAATCAATCCCACATAGTTCTAGAAATACCCTCTGTACAAATTTTGTTTATACATGTGAAGGGTGAAAAGGGACTTTAGTGCAATGATGGTTTATCCCAAGATAAAAGGTTTGGGAATTTCCATGTATGAATGTAGTCTTTGAAATGACAAATGATTGAAAAATAAATGTAAATAATGGTTTCCTATCATGCGAGGGTATCAAAGAATATTTGTAGTTTATTGCCATACTGGACAAAATATTGTTGTATAGTTTAACGTCATATAGCAAGGATGAAATTGAATCAAATTAAAGATATTGATTCTAGGGGTGGTTTCACGAATATACATTGTATGAGATGGAGGTGAACCGATGTGAAGAGATTGGTTTTGGGCTTGAACCTTGGGAGGTTGCATACGTACCCAGCCTGGAAGGCAAGGATCAATGTCTGCGTAGTTCAATTAAAGAATGAATTAATGATCATGTTGTTCTTGGGGACAACGACCTAAAAAATGATGTTGTAGGGACTTACACATGGTTTGTAGCCTAGATAGAGTGTTATTGTTGAGTTTTGCTCTATGCTCACATGAGTCATACTCGGTGTGAGAAACAAGAGGTAACAGAAACCTTAACGATGCATAGTTTAATGTCATGTAGGACATATAAATGGACTATGCAGTTTAAAGTCTTGATGTTTAGGACTATTGGTGTTGCACTGTTTAGTGTCATGTAGCAGAGACAAAGTATATTTTAATGTCATGTAGGATGTATCAAAGGACTTTCTGTATAGTTTAGCGTCATGTAGTTAGGAAGATTGAGACAACACAGTTTAACATCATGTTGGACAAAAAGATGATTGTGCAGTTTAATGACATGCAGTAAGGACAAAAGAGTACACAATTTTACATCATGTTGGATGTATTCGGGATTTTTTTCATAGTTTAACATCATGTGGGATGAAAGGAATACAAATTGTTTAAGTTCATATGTATGGACCGTTGCTGTATAGTTTAACGTCATATAGAAAGGACAATGAAGGGGAAACAATTTATCGTCATGTTGGACGTATGTGCAAATAGTTTAGGGTCATATGCATGGACCGTTGATGATGCAGTTTAACGTCTTGCTGGGAGGTGCTGCAGTTTAATGTCATACAAGACCATTGTTGATATATTTTGTGTTTATACAAAATAATTCTTAAAAAATCTGGCATTTTTTGGAGTAGTGATGAGTTCTCCATCCATCGAAAATAATGAATAAGCTCCATTGGTGTAGACCCTATGTATTGAGTAAGGTCCTTCCCATTTTGGCTCAAGCATGGGAGGTTTCATTCCTGGTATCATTGGAGTTCCGATAACTAATACCAATTCTCCCTAAGTGAATGAACGAATATAATATTTTTTGTTAAAAGCTCGTGCTATTCAATTCTGATAGACTTCCAAGGGGTGAAAGGTGCACAATCATTTCTCATCTAACCATTCAAATTCATTTAATCATTTTTTGAGATTTCTCAAATCTAGATGACTAATCACAAATGGAAACTCTGAGTGAGGGTAATTAAACTTCAATGGGAATGACGGCTTCCGTTCCACATACTAGTGAATATGGAGTTGATCGCGTTGCAGTGCGGGTAGTAGTCTGATAAGCCCCTAAAGCATGGAAGAGTTTATCAGGACACGATTTATTATCTTTATCCACCATCTTTTGCAGTATATTTGAAAGATTCTTGTTGAAAGATTCTATCTGGCCATTGGCCGCTGCATGATACCGAGATGAATGGTTGGATTTGATGTTGTATTCTTGATACAATTTCTTCACCTTGGATGAACATAAGTTGGTGCCATTGTCCGTCAATATGGTATGAGGGACACCAAATATGGTAATGATATTAGACTTGATGAAGCTAAAAATAAATTTAGAACTGACTTCCTTGAGAGGTATTGCCTCTTCCCATTTGGAAAATAAATCAGTAGTAGTAAGAATATACTTAAACTGCTTGGCTGTAGTTGAAGGGTAAGGTCCCACCACATCCATTCCCCATGTGGAAAATGGACACACGTATTTAGCTGTATGAAGCAACTCTGGAGGCTAATGAATGAAGTTGACATGTAATTGACATGAATAAAACTTATTTGTGAAATCAACACAATATTTTATCATTGAGTGACAAAAGTATCCAAGCCTTCAAATCTGATCATACAGTCTATGTCCAGACTGGTGGTCACTACAGACTCATACATGCACTTCTTTCATGACAGCCACTGTCTCTTCAACATCAATTCATCTGAAGAGAACTCCATCAATACCACGTTTGTAAGTAATTTTCTCTAGGTGATCTGGGCTATCATAAAGAGTAGAATTGACCACACGTCACCAAATTTGTTGTTTCTCGGCTCTATCAGGTGGAAGTGTTCCATTTTGAAGTTATTCCCTGATAGGTGACATCCATCCTTTAATATGACCATATGGTTCAGGAATTGGAATAATTTAATTAATTTCCTCTGTTCTGATTCGAATATAAGGAGAAATTGCACGACGGTGGGAAATGCAGATGGTCGTATCGTCCCGATTTGGATCTTCCAGAGCTATGGCAATATTATCTAGTGTATCAGCTTGATCATTTTTTGATCGCTGGACATAAGAAAATGTCGGTTCCGAAGAGAATTCCACCATTAACTCTCTGACATAATCATACAAAGGGATTAGTTCTTCTTTTCTGATGGCATAATCCCCATTGACTTGATTGATTACTAGGTCTGAATCACCATTCACCTTTAAGTGATTCACTTGTGTTTGAAGCACCAATTCCTAGACTGTGATGAGAGCTTGGTATTCTACTTAATTATTGGTACCACCTTCCCACAAAAAGAAGGAATAAGGTAACAATGACTTTTCTAGACAAATGAGCACAATTCCTAAGCTAACTTTGTTGAATTTAGGATTTTTCATTTCCCTCCCTGTTGGACATCTAGAAGCACCATCAAAATACATTTCCCATGCCTGAGGAATTTCTTGAATATATAATATTTCCTTATCAGGGAGTTCGATATCTGATGATGTGTCTTCCACTGAAGGGTGTTCAACTAGGAAATCATCCAAAACTTGGACCTTTATTTCCTTTTGAGACACATACTGAATATCAAATTTCTACAAAATAACTGCCCACCTTGCCAGACATCATGTAAGCATTGGACGAATAAGAATGAATTTGAGTAGGTTATTGCGAGAAACCAATTGGACCTAGTGATGTTGCAGGTAGTGTCTCAACTTCTGAAATGCAAAGATTAATTCTAGGAATCACTTCTCAATACTTGAATACCGGGTTTCTGCATCAAGAATAGTCCGACTGAGGTAGTAGAGGCTGTTTTCATTCCCAACGTAATTCTTATGAGCAAGAAAGGCACCCAATGATCGCTCTAGAGTTGTCACATAGAGGATAAGTGGTCTTCTTTCAACAGCTGGCATGAGTACCGATGGACTCAAGAGGTATTTCTTAAGAATATCAAATTCTTCTTGACATTCTTCAGTCCACTAATAATTGACTCCCTTCTTTATCAATTTGGTGAAGGGTAAAATTTTTCCTACCAAATTAGCGATGAAACACCGAATATAGGCTAATTGTCCTTGAAGTCCTCTTAATTCTTTCAAATTTTGAGGAGGTGACATACCAAGGATTGACTTTTTCTTCTCAGGATCGACTTCAATGCCATGATGGCATACAAGAAAGCCGAGAAATTTTCCTAAGTTTACCCCAAAATCACATTCAAAGAGGTTCATCTTCAAATTATTTTGTCAAAGATTGTGGAATATGACTTCCAAATCAGCCAAGTGATTAGAGAATTATATGGATTTAACCACCAAATCATCTATATAGCATTCAACAAACTTCCCTAAAAACGGATTGAAGATACGATGCATTGCACGCTGATATGTTTCACCTGCATTCTTTAAACTAAAGGGAATTACCCGGTAGTAAAACACACCCTGAGGGGATCTAAAGGCTGTGGATTCCTCATCTTCTGGGGCCACTCGGATTTTATTACATCCAAAATATCCATCCATGAAGGAAAGTGCTTCATAGGAAGCTTTTTCTTTAATTAAAAGTTCTGTAATCGGAACTAGGAAATCATCCTTAGGACAATGTCAATTAAGATCTCTGAAATCAATGAAAATGCTAATTTGTCTGTTCTTCTTCTTTACATGGACAATATTAGCCAACCACTTGGGATATTGAGCTTCTCTGATGAATTTAGATTTGATAATATTATCCACTTCAGCTTCAATTTTGGAAGCATAAGTTGGGTGTGTTCTTCTTGGGGCTTGCTTAAATCCTCGATGTTCTTCTCGTAAACCCAAATGATGAGTAGAGACATCAGTATCAAGCCCGGCCATCTCTGTATAGTTCCAAGAAAATACATCTTGATTTTTCTTTAAAAAGGAAATATACATCTATTGTTCTTCAAGATTCATGGCCGAACTGATTATAGTGAGGCATGGATCTTCTTTTGTACCCAGATTTATTTTTCTGAGTTCATCAACGGTGTTAGAGATACCCTTTTCAAATTCTAGATGAGCATCTTTGAGATCTTCCTCTTATTCTTCAACATGTGTTATTTCTTCCATTTCTACATGCATAGTAGATAATGAAGTAAGATTTTCATGATCAGAAGAGATGTCAAAATTTGATCATCTTGAAGAAGAAGCCTCCATTTCCGACCCGATTAATGATGAAGGGTCTTCCTTGGGAAACAAGGAGGAGATGATGGATTGAGAATCGACATCATTATTCACCTCCAATGTTGCTATAACTTCTTCTGACCTGATTGGAAAATTATAGTCTTGTTGGATTTTAGCGGATGAGATGAAGACGTCGCCATTTGGGATTTCATCACTGCATGGAGGATCACCAATTTCTCCCATGTTGTCAGGCTCAATTTTTGTAATTGACATTATGGATCTTTTTATAAGAGTATTTTGATTTGGGTATATATATTCAATTTTACTGATAGGCAATACAAAATCTGTAATCACATGTTCAAATGGATTTACTGGAATCCTTTCCAAACCATACGGAGCATTAACTTTGGTAATTTGTTTTTTGTGGATTTCTCCCATCCCTTCATGTGATAGAATTCTATCTCAATGTATTGAGACTCACATGTCTTGAACGGGGCCTTATCACCATATAATGTCACAAATTTACCATCAAAATAATATTTGAGACATTGATGGTATGATGAAGGGATAGCCACATGTTGATGTAGCAGGGGTCTTCCAAGAAAGATGTTGAAGGCTGAGTCTTGATCAACAACCATGAAATCTGAATTGGATACAAGAACTCCAAATTGAGTTCTGAGTGTAGCATCGCCCAGTGGTTGTTGTTCATTTTTGTCATATCCTTGTACCATCATGGTTGAAGGAGATAAATCATATTCCATGAGGCCCAATCGATGAAGTGTACGAATGGGCATGAGGTTGACTCCTAAACCACTGTCAATGAATTCTCTTTGGACGTCTACACCATTGACCTTGCCAAATAAGTACAAAGGACTAATATGCCCATGCACAACATCATCTACATATTAATCGGTAAAAGATATTATTGCATGGAACTCTTTAGTATTATTCCTTATGTGATTGACTTCAACTGCAGTAATTTCAGTTTCAAACTCCCGAGGACTTGAAAATGCCTCAATGAGTGCCTCCCGAAGATCCTTTAACATATTCAAAGCATCTAGAATTGATAACTTGCCCGGTACTTGGGCCAAGTGTTTCAGTACATCATACTTTTGATCCAGAGGTCTGCATTTCCCAACAAGAACTTGTGGTTTAGCAGGTTCCTTGGAAGAAGATTATTTGGAAGTTGATTCATCTTGTATTGGGATAGGAATTGGAAATATTCTTGTTTTTGGAAGATTAGACTAATTAGATCCATTCACTTGCTGAGAGTAAGAAGGTGGAACCTTCAACCGGTCTTCCAGAATAACTATTCTAGGACTGAATTTGCTATTGGTAGAAGAACTTTCTTGTTCATACTGATCTCGCTAAAGGGCTCTACAACGAGTTTCTGCTGCGTACACAGTTCTAATAGGGGTAGAATTGGAATAGTGGCTTCTGATAGATCCACATCTTCCCCTGTTTCCTGAGCCTCTAGAACTTTCTCTGATTCCTCTATTTGATATAGGGAATAAAGGCTCATCGAAATCAAAACTGTGACTAGCATATGGATCTGTTAATTGAATCATATTAATAGAATCAAAAATCAACTCTTCATCCGATGAAGACTCTGCATGACAATCCAATTTAGGCTGTGCCATTTGGTGGGGTGGTGCTCGTGAATTTGATGTAGATGGAATGAAGTCTTCCAGAGTCAAATACAACATAGGCATTGGTACATACTCATCTTCTTCTGATTCTTTTTCATTCTATGAAATCATGCCGTTTCATTGAGGACTTTTCATCTGAAGAGGATTTCGCTGTGGTATTCATGGTAGAAGGTAAAATTGGTTTCTTCAATTGTGTTTTTTTAAAATAGCATGAGTTCGGTTTATCGTCTTTCTGACCATCCAATCATCATATTTTTGTGCATTTTTTCTTTTGAATTTTTTCCACTCTCCTTCCTCCTATGGAACTGTAGGAGTAACACATGCTACCTAGGCTAAAGAGCCTTTCAGTTTGACTTGTCCCAGGTCGACCATCTTTTGAAGGAGGTCTTTGAAGACAAAACACACCTGGATGGGATGACCCACCATTTGATGAAAGGGGAAATAATTGGGATGGTCTTCAAATTCATCCTTGTTTGGCCTCTTGGGCTTTGGCAGCTGAACCAAATTATTCTCTAGGACTGAAATTAATTAACCAGGAACTTGTTCATTTCGGAAAGAGTTTGTTTTTCTATTCAGATCCTCAAATTATTTCCGTCTTTGATCTCTTTGAGTGTTTTCACGAAATGGCATTTGTTGTTTGAGCTCATGAGATGGATCCCTTCTAAAAGATATAGGTTTTGAGGTTGAAGTAGGTACATGTGATTGTTTTAGAATAACTATAGCAGTTTCTTCTTTACCCATTCTCCTTCCTGGAGCTGATGGAATTACACGAGATTTAGCCTTACCTTGTATAAGAGAATCCTCAATTTTTTGAGCGATTGAAGTAATGTCTAGAAACCCTCCTGTGTATTTCCCAGGGATCAGTGGCGTGCGTAATTCATTATGCAGATTTTCCACACAAATGGGCAACAACTTCTCTTGAGGGAGGGCTGTGCTAAGGGAATATGTTAATCCCTTCCAGTGAGCAATGAAATCAGAGACTCTTTCATTCTCCATTTTCTTACAGTTTGTGAGATCGAAAACTATTGTATTTGGCAATATTGATCTGAATTGAAGAAGAAATTGTTGACGGAGATCTTCCCATCTTGTAAATGATAGAGATTTTAAGCTTTTATACTAGACAAAAGCTGGTCCTTGTAAGGTTTGCACAAATCACCTGAGTTTCAATACTTCTTGCTACTCCGTAGTTCCCATCACAGGATCGCAACAAGACACGTAATGCATCAAATGCTGTTTAGGGTCACCTGATCCAATGAAAATAGTGAATACAAGGTTTCCAAAATTTTATGGGGGAGAGATTGAATCTACCCATTCAGAGTAAGCTTTCTTTTCTGGTTGAACCTACACACGCTTTCCTTCCATAGTCTCCAACCGAGTTGTTAATGACTCAATGGTAGTTATTAACTTTTGAGAAACATACAATAGAACTTGGACTTGGGAAGGTGCAATGACTGGAGTTTGGACAGTTATGGAAGCTGATACTGCAACCGATGGCAGTACTGCCAATTGTTGTTGCACTTGACCCGTAGGATTAGACCTGAGAGGGTGTACTGATAAAGGAGAATATTCTTCATCCATCTCAGTAGCTGTAAAAAACTACCCTGACTGACTGACTCTAGAACACTTAGGAGGAAGAATACCTTGAAGTAGTTCTGCGTTCAACCTTGTCAATTCATTCATTTATTCCTCTTGTTGTGCAAATTTTTTCTCTAGTGAGAGAAATTGGCCTTTTCTAGAAGAAGGATATGTGACCTGATTCTATCCCTTCCCCTTGTTTGATCCCTTTAGGAGAGGGGTAAGTGGGTTATTTTATGGAACACCTCTATTCTGGGTGAACCTTTGATTTCGTGTATGCACACCTTCTTCATTTGTGTCTATGCATACAACTTCCTGAGTAGGAACCTCTTCCTCTGAGTCCACTGAGTGAGCCTCATCTAGTGGATCAGCAACAACGACATTGATGACATTGATTGATGCATAACGCATCACGTCCCTTCTATCATCATTTCTATGATATTTTCGTCATCCATGTCATTGATGAGATGTTGGATTTTTTTTTATTCAATCCCTCAGGAACATCTTGATGAACAGTAATTTAGAGAGAATCTCTTGATAATTTTGCTCTTCGTTTCTCTTGAGACTTCTTCCCCAATCGAGAAAAGGCCAACTTTCTCTGAGGAGGGGATTGATGATTTGAAAAAGTCCACAGTCCGGTGGACTGGGGCTATTCCTGCTTTTCCTGCTCAAGTCCTCGAATCCTATTTGTGGATTCCGAGGGTTGGTTTAAAAGATTTCCCAGTCTGGCAAGCTGGGGTGGCATTTGACATGCTTTGTCTGAGACTTTCTTAAAAGCTCTCCGGATCTTGCAGACCTTAGTCTGGAAATTAGCTGGATGCATCAACCTGTCTCCACATTTATCACCTGGTTCAAAAGACCGTTGGATGATTTCTGACACTTCTATCACATGATGATGTGCTTTCTCCATACAAGAGGCATGTTCAATATTCTCATTTTATTGATGCAGGAGTAATTCAACAACTCGTTCTCTGTATTCTTGATTTTGAGAGGAAATAGTTGAGGTCTGTACTTCGGAAAGATTTTGATTACAAACAAAGCCCATTGACTGTGGCTGGCCATGGGCAGTAACATTGCATGAGACCGTTTTCGGCGGGCTTTGCTGACTGCAGAGCATTGTGAAATATAGTGCTCCATGAACACCCCATCCTATGACATGAATACCAGATGGGGCATTGGCAATTAACTGGCACAATATTCTTAGTGCGCTAAGGCATGAAAGCTGAAGGACTCTCTACTGCTTTTCAGCCTTCAGATATTGAGAGACAGATAGAGATGCCAAATCAATATGACGATGTAACCCTTTTATTATCTTACGATGATTTTTATATTCATCATAAGATAATACTTTATTTTTTTAACTGAAAAAATTGTTTTCCATATGTTAAGATGAATATCATTAATCCCATATTCCGTTAACATCTATGGAATGTCATACTAAGGGTCAACCAGAGGCCAAAACATAACTGACACTTCACCTTTCGCCAATTGTTTTCTCATGTTCAGCATTTCCTCTTTATCATTGAATGAAGATTCTTCTACCTGATTTGACTAGATTTGGTGCTTCCTTGTTGCTTTATCGGATTCAACAAGATTGGTAGAGATATCACTAATCAAACTAGAATAAACATGACTTAGGGGTGTTTCGGGGAATGACCTGCACCTTGGGATATCTTCCGATTGAGAAAGTATATTCACCTACTAGCGATGAAGCATTAGACATGAATAGTTTCGCCTTTGCAAGTTCCTCTAGATATGAGGGCTTTCTTGGCACTACATTGTCCACTGGAGCGTTTTACGTGCAATGTGCATCCCTACTGTAGAGAGGACTTTCGCAGGGAAATTCATCATCATGGGGAGGACCCCCATGATTGGTTACATCAAAAGATGAGATCTCTTGCTCCTTGGTCTTCTGACCACACAGAGGGTTCTTGTGGTTCTCATCTGAAGATGAAACTTCATGATCAACCGAATTTTCATGAAGCAAGCCTTCATGAGGAAGTGTCTGTTGAAGACCATTAGAATTAATGTTCCCACTATTGGGAAATGAGGGAGTAGAATCTTGAATTCCAATAGATAACTGTCTGATGGATTCAAGAACTCCACAATCGAGCAAGGCCTTGTTACAGATTGGCTCTTAATCTCATAACTGTTCTAGGTGGGTGTTCTTCTTAGACGCATTCTTACTCGCCTTGGAATCCACTTGTTGAAGAATGTGGCTTCTCCGAGCAGGTTTATTTGCCTAATCAAGAAAGATGTTCAGGTTAGGTTGAGGATCTCCACTCAAATCACGTGTATGTTCCTTACTTGGTTGTCCGTATGATATAGGGGAGTATGCCCCCCGACCCACTTGGACAGGAACAGATGTGTGTGTCTGTTCCAGAGTGAACTATTGATGTTTCACTCCACTGGTAAGGATAGATTTATGTGTCTTTCCCTGAGATGTTGCTAAAGCTGTTATAATATCCTGTAATGGATCCAGAATATGAGCCGGGATTTGCTTCTGCTCTTTCACCATAGATAAAATATGATTGGTGACTTCAGCTGTCGAAACGGGGATATACGTCCATTACGTGCATGTAGTAGGTGTATGTGCCTTCTCATGTCCTCTTTTTCCTGTCAGTGAATCCTGACAGTACTCAAGTGTGGTGGCAGAGAGTTGAGTCCGGCTCCTGTTTGTCACTGGAGCTTTCCGGCTAACTTCTCCATGTGCTACCAAGGGAGAATATTGTTAGGCTTGATTAATACTAGCAGTTGTCTGTGCCTTTTGATTGTACTTCGCCGAACATGATTGATGAGCTTCATTGTATGTAGTCAGATGAGCCTGCGGACTAGCTAATGATGTATAAACAGGTGTATGTTCCTGCCTATAGTACTCCGCCTGAATTGTCTGGTGGGATTGATGTGATGCTGCTAGACTAGTCTGCGGGACAGCGGAATTAAATTGGGAAGGTGTATGTGCCCGCTCCTTTCATTCCACCAAGATAGGTTTCGGGACTTCTCCGGAGATGGTAGAGATGAGAACCTTCTCACTGTTGACCGGATTCCGCATCTAGCAGTTCATCTTGCCTTCTCCGGTTTGAGGAACCTGATCCAAACGCCTGGAGTTGGTACCCTCATCATGTTGAGGGTGCACTTCTGCATGAGTCTGGCAGTGATCATTGATAGGAGCCCTCAGGAAGGACCCCGGCTTCTTTGAATTATGTCCCTGAGGGACCTGCTCATTCACCTCCCCATAATATAGGAGTGAATGGTGATTGCATTCCGGGGATAACGACCCAAAACGGTTGGAGACGGTAGTTAGAACCGCCTATTTCTTGATCGCTGGTCGTCGTTGTCTGGACGACCAGGTTGAATTGTTCACTTGGAGGGCTTGTCGAGTAGCCTCCAGTGGTAGAATGGTACCGTGTTGATGGTACTCCTTAACCAGCGCATTTGATACCAAGCATTAAAGACGCCGAGTAGGTGATGTCATCCTCAGAGCAGATGATGATCCAGCAAGAGTAGCAATAGTGGCATTTGCAATAGCGGTATTCACAGCAGTGGTATTCATAGGTGTGAACTTGAGAGCATCCGTTTCTTAAATTGCAGAAAATCTTGAATAAAATGCATGTTTGATGTAATAGACGTAATCAAGATAAATTCAACCATTACATATTTCGGATGATTATATATGTCAATGATGGTTTTTTTGTCCCACTAATTGAGTATTAAATAGGGGCCTAACAAATAAGCAAAACATTATTTTAACTTGGTTAAGGATTCACGTCGGGTTCACCATTTTTTGTTTCCCTCTGGAATGGGGGAATGACATCGTTGATTCAAGGTTCAAACATTCCAATAGGTTTTTAATGGGTTTTTTCGTAGAACCAGAAACATCCATTGATTTTATATCCATTTGGACATACTTTCCAAAGGTAGGCACTCATTATTTGTGAACTGATGAGGCTTAAGAATTTTCATTGGTTGAGAGGATGGGAGGTCGGACTCATGACACCTTTTTAGTGGAATTATTGTCTACTCCATGACTCTCTTTATAGATTTACATTATGTTCTTCAATCCTTATTACATTACCAAGTATAAATGAGCTTTCCTTTAGTCTGACAATCAATGATTGATATGTAAGAAATTCAGATAATCTTTTATATGTATTCGAGGTTCTTCATCGATGAAGAATCATCTGTATTTTTTAGAGATTCTTAGTTGATGGTATCCTTAATATACATAAAAGTCTCTTAGTCATTATGATGGCCATGTTGATTTTAAATCCACTCAGTGTGGCACATGACGTTTATTGTTATTCAGGAGGACATGGATTATTTCAGAATTGGTATCGTACCCATTGATGGGCTACCTATGTATCCTTTTCTTTGGAAAAGGAATCAGAACCCACATAGTTCAAATAAGGGAGTATGATGTTTATGATTGATGGCTCAAAGAAAGATTTCATAATTACTTTTACACTCTAAGCTCACGTGAGTCATACACAGTGTGATGAACAAGAGGTATTGGTAAAACCAGACAATTGTGGCATGAAAGATTAAATCATAAGAAATTATGTGGGGCTTATGTAAGAATGACTGCCCAAAATAGATGAGGATCAAGATTTACTTCAGGGAAGAAATCCAGGAACATTGTCCATAAAGTTATATATACTTTATGGAGATATGGATACTCTAATCATGTGGCTTACTCCTAAGGAAGATTCCAATGTTAGGAGTGGACTTATTATTAGGTTTTACTATTGATAAAGAAGCCCCAAATCAAAAGTAAATTAGAACTGGTTAAGAGAAATTAAGACTGGGGCTTACTCATGAAAAAGAGGATCAGGTTAAGTGAATTATGGTTTGGGATTACTCCTAAAGAGGATGCCCATATTTGAGACTATGGCTTACTCTTGAAAAGGAGGCCCAGGTTAAGAGAATTATGGTTGGGCCTTACTCTTAAGGAGGATGCCTATATTTGATACTGGGGCTTACTCCTGAAAAGGAGGCCCAGGTTAAGAGAATTATGGTTGGGGCTTACTCCTAAGGAGGATTCCCATATTTGAGACTGTGGCTTACTCCTGAAAAGGAGGCACAATTTAATAGAATTATGGTTGGGGATTACTTATAAGGAGGATGACCATATTTGAGACTAGGGCTTATTCCTGAAAAAGAGTCCCAGCTTAATGATTCACTCATCTTAAAGGATGAGGTCGAATGAATGAAATCTCATTCATTTTTGACATAAAGATCTATAAATCACTAGATTTTTGAGATATGTTCTACAGAGTTTCTTTTAGATAAGGAATCCAAATCAATAAATCATGCCATAAATGGCTTTCAAAAGTGTCATGAAGACTGAATCTTGAATAGGAGAAGTGGAATGGGATAAGAGGGGTGAAGTGGGTAGAAAAGGCACCCAAAAAAGGTAGGGGCACGCAAGTCCTGACAGGCGCGCAGGTACTAGGTGGGCACACAAGTCCTGGCCGCGCAGGTATACCTATGCGGCACATGGGTACTTGTGCGACTTTTAGTCTTTGAATAATACGTGGGCGAGAATTGGCTCGAACCCTTGGTATTATCCCTAGAGGCTTTCTAGAAAATGGCTCGCAAGTTCTGATGAAGAAGTAGGGTGGTGTGCAAGTGTGTTCATTTCCCTTAAGGGTAAAACACATATGCGCGCAAGTGTTAGTGAATTCTAACACTTAAACCATAGTCCTCCTGTTTAGACCTTCCATTCTAGGTAAAGAATTACCTTAGAAGTGTTCGGAAGACCTGAGTAAGAGCCTTGGGCGCTCAGAGCTCTGTCTGTGAATTCTGGAAAAATTCCTCATTAAATGGGGGGCCCACCAGGGGTATTTATAGGCTGGAGAAGACCCCGGGCGGTTATCACCTAGGGCACACAAGTGACCTGTGCGACCATTTGGGCGGTGCACATGTATACTTTCACGACCATGCTGGAACTTGCACAACCCAAAGGGAAAAGAACCCTTGTTCATGCCTTTGCCAATTTATGATGTTTCTTCAAAGGATGAATCACTTTGGGTTCAAGGTATTTCCCCTTTTCAATTCTTTAGACTCTGTGACGGAAAGGAGCGTCAACACATATGCATAATATTTTAACATTATATTCATGAGAAAGAAATAAATTATAAAAAATAAATTATATATAACATATTTTAATTCATTTACATAATTTATATACAATATTCACATGAATTTTGTTAGTGCTGTGTAAGCATCCAATTTAATTATACTATATCAAAAAAATTCAAATATATTATCATAAGAATTTTTTTTTTTATTATTAAAAAATATTTTTATAAAAAATAATAATATCAGTTGAGTTTTATGAAAACAAATGCGAGATATTAAAAGAAAGAGTGTGATATTTAATACTTATTATTTATATAAAATAATTGAATGATTAAAACTAACGAAATATTCCATCTAAAATAATAAAACAATAAAATAATGAAATAATGCTAGAAATGTTCTCTTCAAATTAGAATTAATTTTTTCCACATATCATTTTGTTATATTGAAGATTAACGTAATAACATTTTTATCTGGATGAAAATATGTTTAACAAATTTATTATTCCTAATGACCAAAACCAAAATTGACATCCATAATTAATTTGAAACTCTGGTTCCATATATGGAATACATTTTCCAGGATTGAATTAGTGGTAGTGGTAGAAATAAATTTTAATGTAAGTGTGAAAAATAAAATGAAAAACATTTTTTACAAATGTATTTTATAAGAATAAAAAAGAACTAATATGAAATAATATATAATGTAGATTAATTTTTAATTTAATAGATTATAATTAATTAATAATATATTATCGCAACTTAAAACTAAATACATATTATTTGGGTTATTTTAAATTATTTGTTAAAATTAAATGATATAATTTTGTTTCCAAAATTAGCATTTTTTACTAATTATAAAAAAATCACACACTTTAGAAAAATCAAAAAAATTGTCTTAATATTTTTCTAACATTATTTTTTAATAATAAATACCCATTTTATAAAATATAATTTATAAATGAATTTGAAATTAATAATAATCAAAAAAAATTAAATATGTACTTTTTTGATGAAAATTAATTATTGTGATGTAAAATTAATTATACTAATCACTTGTCTACTGACCCCCATTAGATTAATCTTAATTGTTATTTTTAAAATAATCTATAGGTATTTTAATAATATATTTTCTAAAAAATAATTTATGAATATAAAACAATTTTCAAAAAAATATGTCATTTAATATTATATGATTTTAAATAAAATTATGTTCTTATTTCATAGGAATGAATAGGTATATTTTAAATTACAAAGAAATGTATACATATATTTTATAATATGGTTATTAATATTCATAACCCTTGAACAAATGACAATGTTATATTGTTCATATTTACATAATAATATTTTAGTCGTATTTCAGAGTTCTTTTAAGCTTGGTGTTGTGTGAAATATGTGATATAAAGCATATTATAATTTAAGGGATAATTATCTATTAATATAAAATGGTTTTTACCTTATCCACCCCTTACAAAAATTGTATCATGACAATTTAAATTTAATTACATCAAAATATGATATAGATTCTAATGTGAGAATTAATTCGATGGTAAATACTATAACAAATATTTTATTTGTACCTCAAGAGTAATAATATATTAGAATTTTATTACACGAAAAATACCTTCATAGGATTGTGTTACATTCAACAAAAAACTATTTTTTTTCTTCAGTTTTCTAATATTTTAGAGAGTATTTCACCTTTATGATTGAAAATATGATAAAATTTACTTACATGATTCATTACCATTCTATAAGTATGATTTATTATTAAAATTTCAATTATTAATAACATTATGAATTTGTAATTTTTGGATTAAAATATCAATACTATGATGGATCAAAATAACAAAAAAATATGACATGTTAGTTCTCCTTCTCTTATATATTAATATAAACCAAAAAAATTTAATATAATCCATGATAATAACTACTTTGAATAATAATACATATAAATAAATGATATATTAATATCTAAGTAATGAATAATAAAATGATTAAATCAACATAAATAATTCCATAATTAATTATCCTTTTAATCAAAATATTCCGGACGAATAGTAAAACAAAATAATTTTATTGATTTTGCTGGACATTCTTCAAATAAAAATGTGACAATTATTTATAAAAACCGTTAATCCCTCTTAAAATCTTATAAGAATATGTTTATACCATAATCATATAATCTATAAAATTTTTCTATTTATCCCATAAATAACCATAATCAATATAATTCCCAAATAAATTCATATATTCTTCTAAAAGATAACTCAAAATTTATTTTTCAAGTCAACTATCTTCTTAACTTATAATATTATGTTTTCTTAATATGTTATTTATTCCAATACAATGAACCTATTCATAAATAAATTTTATCAGGGCCCTCTTTTAAAAATAAATAAATAAATTTTATCAGAATATCAAGGAATCACATTTTAATTCTAGGTTTATCAACATTATAAAAGATACATGTGAAATATATAATAATCCTTACATCCCAATTAACCATTATTACTACAACATCAAAGATTATATTAACCCTAAAGGTTATAAATATCTTTCTTCTTATGATCACAAAATTTATTTTTTCCTAAAATATCATTTTTACAAAAATATATCCAAATTACAAGGATTTAATTTCCTTAAATGACTCCAAAAATAACCCTAATCATATTAAACACCCACCAAATAAATCCTCAAATTGAGTATCTATACCTTTTAAACACATGATATACCTTATAATTATTAACAAATTATATATATATATAACATAAATTATCCCTATATGAATCATGATAACATCTAAATTTTTCTAAACTATTCCTTTGAGTATAAATTTAGTAACACATTTCTAAAATTACTCATAATTAATTGATATATAACAATGTTTTCAATTTTATACATTTTTAAGATCCTTTGGAGTTATACTTTTAGCTGAAAAGAAAAACATTTTACATTTAACACCATTATAAAAACAATAATATTCCACAATGAATTTAGTATAATATGGATAAAATATAAAATATATAATAATATCATGAATGAAAATCCTATGGCAGTAACTCAACAATACTCTAACAACCAAGAATAAAGTGTCTACCTTTGTTCCCAAAGTACCCCTAAAAACTTGAATAATTTTTAATAAATACATAGGGTGAGCATAACATTTATAATTCTTATGATCATACCTAATGACTCTCATGAAATTTTTATAAGAATACATGAATTCCATAGTTAAAAACACATAAAATAAAAAAGAACAGAAATATTCATATAGTAATCAGCCTTAGCATGGATCTCTTGAAAAAAACGTTGTATTATATTATAATAAGAAGGACATCAATAAAGGTGTACCTTGCACCACTTCCACAATATTTATTTTTAACTCACTCCATATCGTCATATGTCCTGGAACACCCATCCCATGTGTACTTATGAGCCTTATGTAATCATATTCATCGTTACAATGGGAAAACATGAACTATTATCCTATTCCAATAACCCAAAAAGTCTTCATAATAACACCACATAACACAACTATTAAATCCACATTATCAAACAACCACTTCCATGAACCGGGTTAGAAATGTTTCATTAGTAGGAATAAAATCAACATCATTCACTCCCCCCACAATTCAGGATCCCACATTAAAACTTACTCATCCAATCATCAATCAACACTTATAGATTACTTTTGAATCTTATCCATTATATACAATTAGTATATACCTATACAATTAGAGTTTGTGGGGAATATGGATTATCCATCCATATATCTATGTAGACATAGATGTATTTGGAAATAATGAGAAACTAAAACTATTGGGAATCATTGTAATTAGATGACATAATTTGTTTTTAAATAATCATTTCAACGAAAATATTATATATAGTATATACAAAAAATCCAAAAATGCAGGCACATGAAATAAAAACCACACAACCACCTAAACTATTACATCACCACACTCACACATCAACATTTTACGAAAACTAATGCATCACACAACACATATTCCACACACAAGCCACACAATCCCATAATAAATTACATGTTAAATCATTCCAAAAATTATTGAGTTTTCAGAAAATATCATTTAATAAAGAATTTAATTATACATTTATACATCTCATTTTTTCTCCTTTAATTAATATAAACGAATTACCGAACATATATTTCACTCTATGCTAATTAATTTACCCAAAAATGTTTCTTCAGATAAATCATTTCAAATTTATTCTATTTATAACTGAGTAATTAAAAAATGAGATCACACCACAAATCATTCACCATATATTAATGTAAAATCAACTTAACACAAGATATTATAAACCATCATCACATCCAAACCATCTCACTCTGACTACAATTCATTACAACCATTTTACTTTATCCCAAAAAACATCAATATTAGCTAATGATTTCTTCATTTTGCAACACATTCTTCTACAATACTAATATCCAAAATTATCAATAGAGGGACCACAATATCCCCACAAATCACACAATATAATACAATAATAACATAAACATATAACAACACACTTATTATTACATACCTATAATAATTTAATTTTAAAAGCTTCTATGTTATCACATGTTCTTTAGCACAGTTATTATCACCCAATTCTATATTTCTTTGATTAAAATGTACAATAAAAATATATAAGTGTTAAGAAATTTTTGTAACACCCAGAGATTTTATGAAAAATATTATTTTTAATTTCATTAATGTCTTGTGTTATACGCTACACAAAAAGAAGCTTGCACAACACGAATCCTTGACTTGCCTTGCATTACACGCAATCGCGACCTTCCTCGACAGCATGTGTAGTACACAATACCGAGTTTCACCAAACAACGATATGCGATTAAAATAATATTAAAATTAGCCATTATGAATAGTAATAACCACTTTTTGAAATTTTTTAAATATTATTTTTCAATATGGACTTCATTTTTTGATTCGGAATATCGAAATTAGCTTAGGGTGAAATTTTGGTACTTTTCGGATAACATTCATTTTCCCATGAATAGTGAAAATTACTAAATTCTAATTAAAAACATCCTTTTAAATCGAAATAATTAACAGTGATAAATTATTAATTTCAGTGGTTTTAAAGTATATTTAGAATATATTTTTATAATTTAATACAATGTTGGTCATTGGATGTAATTTCACATTTAAAACAGACATAAACAAGTGTCAATCTTTTGATAGTTATTATCTCTTAAGAACACACTATTTGTTTTGACGATGGGAATTAATTTTTAAATTAAGTAATGAAACTGATATGTTTTGAATTTGGTAAAATAGACATCATTTTTCAGTTTATAATATCAAATATATCTTAGGCCTAATTTTTGGTATTTTTCTGGAAACTTTCATTTTTTTGATGAATAGTGAAACCACTAAGTGGTAGTTAAAAAAATGAATTTTTCCTAAAACATAATTTTACCACTTCTGTGAGTGGAATTTCAAAAATTATAGAGACACGGTTGATGTCATTAAGTAAAATGTGGTTCAATGAGATGAAAATAATTTTTTCAAAATAGTAACTTTTTACTTTTTTTACCACGGTTAAAAGTAAATAGGGTAATTAAGAGTAGAATTGATATTATTATTTCCCTAAAATAGGTCCTAATTCTATTGGATAAGATTAATTAGACCATAAAACACCATAGGAATAAAATATGACAATTTTGGCCCACTTGGATTAGATTAGGACATTTATTATTAATTTATTTAAAGAAGGGTTAAAATAGATAAAATCAATGTTTAATAAGTAACTAATTTTTAATATAAGGTTATACATAAGATTAATTCAACTATAAATATTAATTATAAAGATAAAAATATTTCCTACATAATGGTATTTTATTTTTAATTTTTAGACATTATATAATTTAATTTATTTATCACACAAAGATGATGTAGTAGTTATCTTATTAATGAAATATTGCCATAATAGATGTTATAAATACCCAAATAAATGTAATTTGAGACTTTTTATAAATTACACTAATTTAATAGGTTAATAGGACATTTTTTTATTGATTTAATTAACTTTTTTTGAAATAATCATTCTGTTATGATTTTCACAAAAATCAATTACTAATTAGTGTCAAAATTGACATAAAATAGTTTTTAAAACAAATATTAAATTATTGATTGTTATATTATTCCTAAAAATCATAGGTTAGGCCAAGATACTTATATCATAATAGGTGTATCATAAGTGGACCACTTGGGGGTCTCTTGGATGTATATGGTAAGTTTATTAACTATATAATATAAAAATACAAAGTGACATGGTAAATGTCAATCTAATTGACTAAGAGTTAAAACTAAAAGATAAGGTTAATATAATGACCTAAACATGTCTAAATTATATTGGATGAGATTATTTCGACCCATCCCCACCTTAGCTTCGAAATAAATCAATTTGGATCTATTTAAAACCGAATTTGGATTTATAATAAAATAATATTTTTTGTTATTCCAAAGGTGCCCCTCTCCTCCCTAATAAAAGGGCACCTCCTCCCTCTCTTCCTCACATCTCTTTGAGCCTTAAATCTCGGCCAACCCCTGAAAATTTCTCTTATCAACTTCCCTAGAAACATACTAGAGGTCCTGGTCTTCTTCAAAAAACTATTTTAGTGCCCTAAGAGGAAGACTCAATGATGCGCTTCAAAGAAGAGGTAATGTTCGTTACCGATTCTTTCATCTTTATTTCTTCTTCCACTTCTTCTTTTTAGATTTTTTCATTATGAAGTAATAACATCAGAATCACAAATATACTGATATGTTATTATACGTATGAAAAAACCTTATTTCACCATCTATCCATCCTACAAAAACAAAATCACCGCACGTACGTACGTACAGAATATCGTCTCCACGCCGTGGTGTAATCTATTTTCCACAGCCAACTTACTTGGATGGGTATAATGGTGTATATAATAACTATATATGATTATTGTAAAGTGATATTGATTCTCAAATAGTATACAGACACTCCAATATAATTCCACGACCATGAGAACGATATCATCACTAGTGCGAACGTTCAGACTACCGTCTCCACGATGTGATGAGATTCATTCTCCACGTTAACCATTAATGAATGATTATAAAGTATATATAACAAGTAATAATGAAATTTATGACATAATAATGATACTGGATTTATGTGTATATATATGTATGCAATCTACTTAATTCCATTCAACTCAATAAGGAAAATAAAACATCGTTCATGCATACGTACGGTCTACCATCTCCATGAATGGTGTATTTCTTTCCATTTACTGATCTATTATATATATATATTCTGAATATATATTATATATAAATCATGTTTTATATTATAGAATTAAGTAATCATGATCTAAGTAATCATATGAATAATTACAAGTCAAAACACGGACGACAAATGAAACGATTTTACCCAAAACGCTCTTTAACATGGAATTTACAAAAGAACGGGTAATATAAAGCAATAAGTGAACCATATATGATATCAGAACAATGAGTATGATTCTGGAATAAGTCAATGACATAATTTAAATCATTGTATAGGAGGTTCGGACACTAACGAAGCAAATCGGACCTAAGGTAAGGGAAATATCACAATCTCATTTTTATCCGGATTGTTTATACTTTGGTATTTTACTGGGGTGTATTTTATCATCCACATCCATGTTTCCTCAATATGTAATATTTATATCCTTCTAAAATAGTTTATATCAAATTTTACCCATCGGTGAGTTTTTAGTAAAGGATATGAAAGGAATATTTTGTCATTTTTCGTACGAGGCACTTTTTGACTTTTCCGACAAAAGTACGAGAAGATTGTTATTTTTAACTTATAAGGCATGAATGGATTTTCAAAACATTATTTCCAAGAAGATTACATTAGATGTTTTAAAGTTTATTTTTAGTCAACTTCTTTTAGTTTAAAATTGTATGAAATGTTAAGAAAGGAAAATTTATTTGAAGTAGAAAGGATATTTTCCTCAAGAATGTAGTTCAAGTGTTTTATCAAAATTATTTTGCATATAAGAAAATATAGGTTTCTGTTTCTATACCTATTATTAAATTGATTTTATTATGTTGTGATGGAATTATTTTTATGAATTATTTTATCTTATATGAATTGTTTTATGATGTCATGTTGTTTAAGAATACCATTTTTATTACATGAGTTATGCAATGAGGTATGATTTATGATTTTCTGGTACACATAAGAATGGTATAATTATGAGATGGGTGGGACCTATATCTCCCTCCAATGCATTGGGTAAATATTTTATATCTCATGAGATAGACATGGCTGGAACGGCAGGTTAAACCGGTTCAGTGAAACAGGACTAAAACGAGGAGTGAACTCAGTTAAGAAATGGACTTTGTCCACTAAGATAGTCTTGGCAATGATTCTTGACTAGTAAGAAATGATTCTATATGATTATGTGTGTATCCCACAAAGTTTAATGTTTTAATTTATGATTATTGGGATTACATTTCCCTACAATGATTTATCCCATGTTATAAAATTATGATTTATTTTGCAGGTTAAGATTTCCAAAAGTTATGTTCTTATGTATATGATATGATTGACATTTTTTTTACCCTTACTGAGCATTTGAGCTCACCGTTTTATGTTTTCTTTTCCCCAGTATATAAATAAAGGTTTCAGGTAAAAAAGGAATATCTTTATGGGAGTTGTTGAAGATCTTTCACCATGATTAGAAGATTATATTCCGAGTTTCCACAGACACTAAACTATTACGGTCTTTGTGTGTGTGTTTTTGTTATGTACTAAGTATTCCGTAAAAGTAATGTAATGTCCATGTACGTCAAGCTTTTGGTCTCTACAGTTGGTATCAGAGGAAAGGTTTAGTCAACCTTTGGAAACTAGGATGCGAGAACTTTAGTGAGATCCCTAGAGATATTTATAAGGTATGTCTAGGGATGTCCCTATGGTTAAGTATAAGTATAGGTTATTGTACTAGAATTACGGTAACCCAGGATGTTAGATATTGAAGTTAATCCCCCTTTATTATATTGTATTTCCTAGAGTGATTTTTGCCTCTCACACTATTATTTTTGGGTTTTAGACGATAGCTGGAACACGAAGGAACCATGTTGATCAATGTAATGGACAATGCAATGAATGTCCTCTTGAACAAACAAATGTTATGGGAGATGAAGTGAAAAATCTTATTTCTATACTTACACAAGCTATGAATCGTTCTGGACATCCAAATGAGCAGAGAAGGGAACAATATTCTATTAAGTCCTTCATGAGGCGACGTCCACCTTCTTTCAGTGGGTCTTCTGATCCACTTGTTGCTGAACAATGGATCATTACCAAGGAAAATATATTCTCAGTTCTTTAATGTTATGAACATGATTAAGTCATCTTAGCAGTATATTGTTTGGAAGGTGAAGCTGATCAATGGTGGAATCTTATCAAGAATATGAGGCCAAGTGATGAAATTGAGTCCATGGAATGGGACAAGTTCAAGAACATATTTTTTAATAAGTACTTCACTCGTATTCTTTGAAAAAAGATGGAGAAGGAGTTTCTTGAACTAAAGTGAAAGGATGATGAATCTGTTGGTATATACGAAGAGAATTTTTCAAGGCTTGCAACGTATGCATCTGGATTTATCATCCAACCTGAAAGTAAAGTTGATCGATTCTTCAGTGGCTTAAAAACAAATCTTCGAAGGGCATTAGCTATAAGAGACTTCAGTAGCTATGATGAAATTGTGTGTTGTTCTATCAAGGTAGAAATGTAAGTTGGTGTTACTTTTCCATCTCATAGTTTTGACAGGAAACGAAAGATGGAGTTCAAGGAGAAATCTCAGAATAATGGTGAAAAAAAGATGAATGTTTCCTTATGCTCAAAGTGTGGAAAGAAGCACGGTGGAGATTGTCTTAAAGGGACTAGAAAATGTTTTATGTGTGGAAAAGAAGGTCATAGAGCAGCTGAGTGTCGAAGTAATGGAAAAAGGGTTTTTAATGATGCGAATAATGAAAAGACTGCAGAGAATGCACCACCAACACTTCAATGCTTCACGTGCCAGGAAATGGGGCATTATGCTAATAAATGCCCTAATCCAAGGGCAAGTGATGATCGACATGAGCAACCACATAAGGAAAAGGACAAAGGGAAGTCACATGCGATCACTTTTGGATATGTTGAATATGACAACAATGTGGTGGATTGATTAAGTGTTTATGTAATGGGATTCCAAAATAATGTTGTATATAGTATCGTGGAATATTAGAATATTTATGTATTGGTCTATTATGGTTTTCAATGGTACCGGTAACCATAGAATGTGATTGAGATAATTTTGGAAAAAAAGATGATATGCACATAATGAAAGGAAAACGAGAAAATGAAATGTTTGACCGTATTCATGAGCTCATGACTGATATAAGGAGAAGATTATATCATGGTTTGATTATATAGATATTTTTGGATTTTGGTATGTGGAAAGAGTTAACTTTTGACTGCATTCATGTATTCACTATGGTTTAATGGGTATTCATTCTTCAAGAGAATACATGATTAAGGTATTCACATGTTTGTATTTTGACCAACAAGATATATCTTATGATATATGGGGGATAAATGATGGCATTTACATGATTGTTATGTCACATTTCATGTAAACCTTTTCTTTATACTATGAGCTTAGACCGAAGTATTTTAGATAAGCCTAAATATTGGAATGGATTATGGTGGAAATAAGTTAGGATAGAACTTTTTTCAATATTATTGATGGGATGTTATAGTAATATAGATTTATAAAAAGGACAACATGCAGGACGGGCGATAGACCATCGCGTCAGACAAGGCTGTGAGAATCGAACCCACAACCGAAGTGCGACAGGCCTTTATTGCCTACCAATGGCCTACAGGAAGTCCCTGTTTAGTTGAAAGTAGTTTTATTATAAGTCCATTTTAGGAACCATATATGATTAACCTCACCATAGATGGACTTATGTATATTTGATAACTTTTTCTAACCTTTTGTTTGAAATAGATGGAATGACCCATCATTCTATCACATGATCTATTAACACTTCATGAATAACAAATTCAACTTCATTTCATTAAGAGATGAAGTTGAAATTATTCAATGAACGATCAACAGTGAGATTGTACCAAAATAAAGTAAGTATTTATTATAATTCAAAATCGTCAGCTTTAGGAAAATGATCTTGAAAACCAAAAAAAATGTTATCCTAGTTCCCTTATATCTGATTAATCAGATGGTACCCTAGATCATTAAAAATTTATGGCTTTGTGATTGTTGGATTTCCCATTGCCATGTTCTCTACCACTCTCTATCAGAACATGATGATTCAATTTCTCTACCATATCCATATTTTCACCTATGTGGAAACCCAGTGATTAGTTTATTTTGGTAACTATTACGTTTCATACTTTTGTTTTTAAAGATTGTTTTTGGTATTCATTTTTACGATGTGGGTTTCTATTAATGAAACTTTCGAGTAGTAAACCATTTATAACCCCGACGAATTTCGAGCGTGAAATTCATTTTAAGGGGGGTAGAATGTAACACCCGATGATTTTATGAAAAATATTCTTTTTAATTTCATTAATGTCTTGTGTTGTACGCTACACCAAAAAAATCTTTCACAACACGCATCCTTGACTTGGCATTCATTACACGCAATCGCGACCTTCCTCGATAGCGTGTGTAGTACGCAATACTGAGTTTCACTAAAAAACGACATGCTATTAAAATATTATTAAAACTAGCAGTTATGAATAGTAATAACCACTTATTGAAATTTTTTAGATTTTATTTTTCAAAATGGACTTCATTTTTGGATTCAGAATATCAAAATTATCTTAGGGTGAAATTTGGGTCCTTTTCGGATAACTTTCATTTTCTGATGAATAGTGAAAATTACGAAATTTTAATTAAAAACATCCTTTTAATCGAAATAATTAATAGTGATAAATTATTAATTTGAGTGGTTTTAAATTATATTTAGAATATATTTTTACAATTTAATACAATGTTGGTCATTGGATGTAATTTCACATTTAAACCAGACATAAACAAGTGTCAATCTTTTGATAGTTATTATCTCTTAAGAACACACTATTTGTTTTGACGGCAGGAATTAATTTTTAAATTAAGTAATGAAACTGATATGTTTTGAATTTGGTAAAATAGACATCATTTTTCAATTCAAAATATCAAATATAGCTTAGGCCTAATTTTTAGTATTTTTCTGGAAACTTTCATTTTTTGATGAATAGTGAAACCACTAAGTGGTAGTTAAAAAAATGAATTTTTCATAAAACTTAATTTTACCGCTTCTATGATTGGAATTTCAAAAATCTAAGAGACACGGTTGATGTCAGTAAGTAAAATTTGATTCAATGAGATTTAAATAATTTTTGGTGAATAGTAATTTTTTACATTTTTTTACCACAGTTAAAAGTAAATAGGGTAATTAAGGGTAATAATGATATTATTATTACCATAACACATGTCCTAATTCTATTGGATAAGTGTAATTCGACCGAAAACAACCTTAGGAATAAAATATGACCATTTAGGCCCACATGGATTAGATTAGGACATTTATTTTTAATTTATTTAAAGAAGGGTTAAAATAGTTAAAATCAAAGTTTAATAAGTATCTAATTTTTAATATAAGGTTATAAATAAGATAAATTCAAATATAAATATTAATTAGAAATCTAAAAAGATTTTCTACATAATGGTATTTTATTTGTAAATTTTTAGACATTAAATAATTTAATTTATTTATGACACAAAGATGATGCAGTAATTATCTTATTAATGAAATAATGACATAATGGAAGTTATAAATATCCAAATAAATGTAATTTTAGACCTTTTATAAATTACACTAATTTTATAAGATAATAGGACATGTTAGTATTGATTTAATTAACTTTTTTATAAATAATCATTCTGTTATGTTTTTCACAAAAATCAATTACTAATTAGTGTCAAATTTGACATAAAATAGTTTTTAAAACAAATATTATATTATTGATTGTTATTTTATTCCTAAAAATCTAAGGTTTGGCCACGATACTTATATCATGATAGGTGTATCATTAATGGACCACTTGGGGGTCTCTTGGATGTATATGGTACTTTATTAACAATATAATATAAAAATACAATGTGACATGGTAAATGTCAATCTAATTAACTAAGAGTTAAAACTAAACGATAAGGTTAATATAATGACCTAAACTTGTCTAAATTCTATTGGATGAGAGGATTTCAACCCATACCCACCTTATGTTCGAAATAAATCAATTTGGAGCTATTTAAAACCGAATTTGGCTTTATAATAAAATAATATTTTTTGTTATTCCAAAGGTGCCCCTCTCCTCCCTTATAAAAGGGCACCTCCTCCCTCTCTTCCTCACATCAACTTGAGACATCATGCTCGGAAAAACCCTGAAAAATTCTCTTCCCCACTTCCCTAGAAACATCCTAGAGGTCCTGGACTTCTTCAAAGACATATTTTACTGCCCTAATAGGAAGACTCAGATAGGTGCTTCAAAGAAGAGGTAATGTCTGTTACCGATTCTTCCATCTTTATTTCTTCTTCCACTTATTCTTCATAGGTTGTTACATTATGAAGTAATATCATCAGTATCACTAATATACTGATATGTTATTATATGTATGAAACAACCTTATTTCACCTTCTATCCATCCTACGGAAAACGAAATTACCGCGCGTGCGTACATATGGAATACCGTCTCCACACCGTGGTGTAATCTATTTTCCACCACCACCTTACTTGGATGGGTATAATGGTGTTCATAATAACTATATATGATTATTTTAAAGTGATATTGATACAGAAACAGTATACATACCCTCCAATACAATTCCACGATCATGAGAACGATATCATCGCACGTGCGTACGTACGGACTACCGTCTCCACGACGCGATGAGATTCATTCTCCACGTTAAACATTAATGAATGATTATAAAGTATATATAATAAGTAATAATGAAATATATGACATAATAATGTTACTTGATTTATGTGTATATATATGTATGTCATCTACTTAATTCCATTCAACTCAATAAGGAAAAGAAAACATCGTTCATGCGTACGTACGGTCTACCGTCTCCATGAACGGTGTATTTATTTCCATTTACTGATCTATTATATATATATATTCTAAATATATATTATATATAAATCATGTTTTATATTATGGAATTAATTAATCATGATCTAAGTAATCATATGAATAACTACAAGTCAAAACACAAAGGACAAATGAAACGATTTTACCCAAAACACTCTTTAACATGGAATTTACTAAAGTATGGGTAATATAAAGACATAAGTGAACCATATATGATATCAGAACAATGAGTATGATTCTGAAATAAGTCAATGACATTATTTAAATTATTATACAGGAGGTTCGGACACTTACAAAGCAAATCGGACCTAAGGTAAGGGAAATATCACAATCTCATTTTTATCCAAGATTGTTTATACTTTAGTATTTACTGGGGTGTATTTTATCATCCACATACATGTTTCCTCAATATGTAATATTTGTATCCTTCTAAAATAGTTTATATCAAATTTTACCCTTCGGTGAGTTTTTAGTAAAAGATATGAAAGGAATCTTTTGTCGTTTTTCGTACGAGGTTCTTTTTGACTTTTCCGACAAAAGTACGAGAAGAATGTTATTTTTATCTTATATGGCATGAATGGATTTTTAAAACATTATTTCCAAGAAGATTCCTTTACAAGTTTTCAAGATTATTTTTAATCAACTTCTTTTAGTGTAAAATGGTATGACATGTTAAGAAAGGAAAATTTTTCAGAAGTAGAAAGGATATTATCCTCAAGAATGGAGTTAAAGTGTTTTATCAAAATTATTTTCCATATAAGATAATATAGTGTTCTATTTCTATACCTATTATCACATTTATTTGATTATGTTGTGATGGAATTATTTTTAGGAATTATTTTATCTTATATTAATTGTTTTATGATGTCATGTTGTTTAAGAATACCATTTTTATTACATGAGTTATGCAATGAGGTATGATTTATGATTTTGTGGCACAAATAAGAATGGTATCATTATGGGATGGGTGGGACCTATATCTCCCTCCAATGCATTGGGTAATGATTTTATATCTCATGAGATAGACATGGATGGAACGGCAGGTTAAACCGGTTCAGTGAAATAGGACTAAAACAAAGAGTGAACTCAGTTCAGAAATGGACTTTGTCCACTAAGATAGTCTTGTCAATGAGTCTTAACTAATAAGAAATGATTCTATATGATTACGTGTGTATGCCACAAAGTTTCATGTTTTAATTTATGATTATTGGGATTACATTTCACTACTATGATTTATCCCCTGTTATGAAATTATGATTTCTTTTGAAGGTTATGATTTCCAAAAGTTATGTTCTAATTTATATGATATTATTGACATTTATTTTGTTTACCCTTACTGAGAATTTGAGCTCACCCTTTTATGTTTTCTTTTCCCCAGGATATAAAGAAAGGTTTTAGGTAAAAAAGAATATCTTTATGGGAGTTGTTGAAGATCTTTCACCATGATTAGAAGATTATATTCCGAGTTTTCAAAGACACTAAACTATTACGGTCCTTGTGTGTATGTTTTTGTTATGTAATAAGTATTCCTCAAATGTAATGTAATGTCCATGTACGTCAAGCTTCTGGTCTCTACAGTTGGTATCCGAGGAAAGATTTAGTCAACAATTGGAAACTAGGATGCGAGAACATTAGTGAGATCCCTAGAGATATTTCTAAGGTATGTATAGGGATATCCCTAAGGTTAAGTATATGTATAGGTTATAGTACTAGAATTACGGTAACCCAGGATGTTAGATATTGAAGTTACTCCACCTTAATTATATTGTATTCCCTAGCGTAATTTTTGCCTCTCACACTATTCTTTTTGGGTTTTAGACGATGGCTGGAACCCGAAGGAACCGTGTTGATCAATGTAATGGAAAATTCAATGAATGTCCTCTTGAACAAACAAATGTTATGGGAGATGGGGTTAAAAATATTATTTCTATACTTACACAAGCTATGAATCATTCTGGACATCCAAATGAGCAGAGAAGGGAACAATATTCTATTGAGTCCTTCATGAGGCAACATCCACCTTCTTTCAGTGGGTCTTCTGATCCACTTGTTGATAAACAATGGATCATTACCACTTAAAAGATATTCAGAGTTCTTCAATGTTCTGAACATGATAAAGTCATCTTAGTAGTATATCGTTTGGAAGGTGAAGCTGATCAATGGTGGAATATTATCAAGAATACGAGGCCAAGAGATGAAATTGAGTCCATGGAATGAGACGAGTTCAAGAACTTATTTTTCAATAAGTACTTCCCTCGTATTCGTCGAACAAAGATGGAGAAGGTGTTTCTTGAACTAAAGAGAAATGATGATGAATCTGTTGGTATATACAAAGTGAATGTTACAAGGCTTTCAAGGTATGCATCTGGATTTATCATCCAACCTGAAAGTAAAGTTGATCGATTCTTCATTGGCTTAAAAACAAATATTTGAAGGGCATTAGCAATAAAAGACATCAGTAGCTATGAAGAAATTGTGCGTTGTGCTATCAAGGTAGAAATGGAAGTTGGTGTTACTTATCCATCTCATAGTTTTGATAGGAAACGAATGATGGAGTTCAAGAAGAAATCTCATAATAATGGTGAAAAGAAGATGAATGTTTCCTTATGCTCAAAGTGTGGAAAGAAGTATAGTGGAGATTGTCTTAATGGGACTATAAAATGTTCTATGTGTGGAAAAGAAGGTCATCGAGCAGCTGAGTGTTGATGTAATGGAAAAAGGGTTTCTATTGATGTGAATTAAGAAAAGACTGTAGAGAATGAACCACCAACACTTCAATGCTTCAAGTGCAAGGAAATGGGGCATTATTCTAATAAATACCCTAATACAAGGGTTAGTGATGATCGACATGAGAAAACACTTAAGGAAAAGGACAAAGGGAAGTCACATGTGATCACTTTTGGAGATGTTGAATATGACAACAATGTGGTGGAATGATTAAGTGTTTATGTAATGGGATTCCAAAATAATGTTGTATATAGTAACCTGAAATATTGGAATATTTATGTATTGGTCTATTGTGGTTTTCAATGGTAATGGTAACCATAGAATGTGATTGAGATAATTTTGGAAAAAAAGATGATATGCACATAATGAAAGGAAAACGAGAAAATGAATAGTTTGACCGTATTCATGAGCTCATGATTGATACAAGGAGAAGGTTATATCATGGTTTGAGTATATAGATTTTTTGTATTTTGGTATGTGGAAAGAGTTAACTTTTGACTGCATTAATGTATTCACTAAGGTTTAATGGGTATTCATTTTACAAGAGAATACATGATTAAGGTATTCACATGTTTGTAATTTGACCAACAAGATATGTCTTATGATATATGGGGGATAAATGATGGCATTAATGTGATTTTTATGTCACATTTCTAGTAAACCTTTTCTTTATACTATGATCTTGGACCGAAGTATTTTAGATAAGCCTAAATATTGGAATGGATTATGTTGTTCAAAAGTTAGGATATAAATTTTTTCAATATTATTGATGGGATGTTATTGTAATATAGCTTTAGAAAAATGACAACCTGCAGGACGGGCGACAACCCATCGCATCAGACAAGGCTGTGAGAATCGAACCCACAACCGAAGTGTGACTGGCCATTATCGCCTACCACTGGCCTACAGGATGTCCCTGTTTAGTTGAAAGTAGTTTTATTATAAGTCCATGTTAGGAACCATATATGATTAACCTCACCATAGATGGACTTATGTATATTTGATAACTTTTGCTAACCTTTTGTTTGAAACAGATGGAATGACCCATCATTCTATCACATGATCTATTAACACTTCATGAATAACAAATTCAACTTCATTTGATTAAGAGATGAAGTTGAAATTGTTCAGAGCACGAACAATAGTGAGATTGTACCAAAATAAAGTAAGTATTTATTCTAATTCAAAATCGTCATCTTTAGGAAAATGATCTTGAAAACCAAAAAAAATGTTATCCTAGTGCCCTTATATCCGATGAATCAGATGGTACCCTAGATCATCACAAATTTATGGATTTTGTGATTGTTGGATTTCCCATTGCCATGTTCTCTACCACTCTCCATCAGAACTTGATGATTAGATTTCTCTCCCATATCCATATTTTCACCTATGTTGAAACATAGTGATTAGTTTATTTCAGTAACCGTTACGTTTCATACTTTTGATTTTAAAGATTGGTTTTGGTATTCCTTTTTACTATGTGGGTTTCTATTAGAAAAACTTTCGAGTAGTAAACCATTTATAACCCCGACGGATTTCGAGGGTGAAATTCGTTTTAAGCGGTGTAGAATGTAACACCCGGAGATTTTATGAAAAATATTCTTTGTAATTTCATTAATGTCTTTTGTTGTACGCTACACCAAAAAAAGCTTGCACAACAAACATCCTTGACTTGCCTTGCATTACACGCAATCACGACCTTCCTCGATAGCGTGTGTAGTACGCAATACCGAGTTTCACTAAACAACGACATGCTATTAAAATATTATTAAAACTAGCCGTTATGAATAGTAATAACCACTTTTTGAAATTTTTTAAATTTTATTTTTCAAAATGGACTTCATTTTTGGATTCGGAATATCAAAATTATATTAGGGTTAAATTTGGATACTTTTCGGATAACTTTCATTTTCTGATGATTAGTGAAAATTACTAAATTTTAATTAAAAACAACCTTTTTAATTGAAATAATTACTAGTGATAAATTATTAATTTTAGTGTTTTTAAAGTATATTTAGAATATATTTTTTCAATTTAATACAATGTTGGTCATTGGATGCAATTTCACATTTAAACCATAAATAAACAAGTGTCAAACTTTTGATAGTTATTATCTCTTAAGAACACGCAATTTGTTTTGACGACGGGAATTAATTTTTAAATTAAGTAATGAAACTAATATGTTTTTAATTTTTTAAAATAGACATCATTTTTCAGTTCATAATATCAAATATAGCTTAGTCCTAATTTTTGGTATTTTTCTGGAAACTTTCATTTTTTGATGAATTGTGAAACCACTAAGTGGTAGTTAAAAAAATGAATTTTTCATAAAACATAATTTTACCACTTATATGAGTGGAATTTCAAAAATCTAAGAGACACGGTTGATTTCAGTAAGAAAAATTTGATTCAATGAGATGAAAATAATTTTTGGTGAATAGTAACTTTTTACTTTTTTTACCACGGTTAAAAGTAAATAGGGTAATTAAGGGTAAAAATGATATTATTATTACCCTAAAACATATCCTAATTCTATTGGATAAGTTAAATTCGACCAAAAAGAACCTTATGAATAAAATATGACCATTTAAGCCCACATGGATTAGTTTAGGACATTTATTATTAATTTATTTAAAGAAGGGTTAAAATAGTTAAAATCAAAGTTTAATAAGTAAATAATTTTTAATATAAGGTTATAAATAAGATAAATTCAAATATAAATAATAATTAGAAAGATAAAAAGATTTCCTACGTAATGGTATTTTATTTGTAATTTTTAGACATTAAATAATTTAATTTATTTATGACAAAAAGATGATGTAGTAATTATCTTATTAATGAAAGTTTGACATAATTAATGTTATAAATACCCAAATAAATGTAATTTGAGACTTTTTATAAATTCCACTTATTTTATAAGTTAATAGGACATGTTATTATTTATTTAATTTTCTTTGGTATAAATAATCATTCTGTTATGATTTTCACAAAAATCAATTACTAATTAGTGTCAAAATTGACATAAAATAGTTTTTAAAACAAATATTATATTATTGATTGTTATTTTATTCCTAAAAATCTAAGGATCGGCCAAGATACTTATATCATGATAGGTGTATCATTAATAGACCACTTGGGGGTCTCTTGGATGTATATGGTAAGTTTATTAACTATATAATATAAATATACAAAGTGACATGGTAAATGACAATCTAATTAACTAAGAGTTAAAACTAAAAGATAAGGTTAATATAATGACCTAAACTTGTCTAAATTCTATTTGATGAGAGTATTTCGACCCATCCCCACCTTAGCTTGGAAATAAATCAATTTAGATCTATTTAAAACCGAATTTGGATTTATAATAAAATAATATTTTTAGTTATTCCAAAGGTGCCCCTCTCCTCCCTTATAAAAGGACACATCCTCCCTCTCTTCCTCACATCACCCTGATCCTTCAAGCTCGGCCGACCCCTGCAAAATTATCTTCTACACTTCCCTAGAAACATCCTAGAGGTCCTGGTCTTCTTCAAAGACCTATTTTAGTTCCCTAATAGGAAGACTCAAAGAGGCGCTTCAAAGAAGAGGTACTGTCCGTTACCGATTATTTCATCTTTATTTCTTCTTCAACATATTCTTCTTAGGTTGTTTCATTATGAAGTAATAAAATCAGTATAACTCATATACTGATATGTTATTACAAGTATGAAACAACCTTATTTCACCATCTATCCATCCTATAAAAAATGAAATCACCGCGCGTGCGTACATACGGAATACAGTCTCCACGCCGTGGTGTAATCTGTTTTCCACCACCACCTTACTTGGATGGGTATAATGGTGTACATAATAACTATATATGATTATTGTAAAGTGATACTGATTCTGAAATATTATACATACACTCCAATACAATTCCAAGATCATGAGAACGATATCATCACACGTGGGTACGTACGGACTATCGCCTCCACGACGTGATGAGATTCATTATCCACGTTAAACATTCATGAATAATTATAAAGTATATATAATAAGTAATCATGAAATATATGACATAATAATGATACTGGATTTATGTGTATATATATGTATGTCGTCTACTTAATTCCATTCAACTCAATAAGGAATAGAAAATAGCATCCATGCGTACGTACGGTCTACCGTATCCATGAACGGTGTATTTCTTTCCATTTACTGATCTATTATATATATATATATATATTATGAATATATATTATATATAAATCATGTTTTATATTCTGTAATTACGTAATTATGATCTAAGTAATCATATGAACAATTACAAGTCAAAACACAAATGACAAATGAAACGATTTTACCCAAAACGCTCTTTAACATGGAATTTACTAAAGAATGGGTAATATAAAGACATAAGTGAACCATATATGATATCAGAACAATGATTATGATTCTGGAATAAGTCAATTACATTATTTAAATCATTATATAGGAGGTTCAGACACTTACAAAGCAAATTGGACCTAAGGTAAGGGAAATATCACAATCTCATTTTTATCCAAGATTGTTTATACTTTGGTATTTACTAGGGTGTATTTTATCATCCACATCCATGTTTCCTCAATATGTAATATTTATATCCTTCCAATATAGTTTATATCCAATTTTACCCTTCGGTTAGTTTTTAGCAAAAGATATGAAAGGAATCTTTTGTCGTTTTTCGTACGAGGTACTTTTTGACTTTTCCGATAAAAGTACGAGAAGAATGTTATTTTTAACTTATACCACATGAATTGATTTTTAAAAAATTATTTACAAGAAGATTCCTTTAAAAGTTTTCAGGATTATTTCTAATCAACTTCTTTTAGTTTAAAATTGTATGAAATGTTAAGAAAGGAAAATTGTTTTGAAGTAGAAAGGATATTTTCCTCAAGAATGGAGTTCAAGTGTTTTATCAAAATTATTTTCCATATAAGATAATATAGGGTTATTTTTCTATACCTATTATTACATTTATTTGATTATGTTGTGATGGAATTATTTTTGTGAATTATTTTATCTTATATGAATTGTTTTATGATGTCATGTTGTTTAAGAATACCATTTTTATTACATGAGTTATGCAATGAGGTATGATTTATGATTTTGTGGCACACATAAGAATGGTATCATTAGGAGATGGGTGGGACCTATATCTCCCTCCAATGCATTGGGTAGAGATTTTATATCTCATGAGATAGACATGGCTGGAATGACAGGTTAAACTGGTTTAGTGAAAGAGTACTGAAATGAGGAGTGAACTCAGTTCATAAATGGACTTTGTCCACTAAGATAGTTTTGGCAATGAGTCTTGAATAATAAGAAATGATTCTCTATGATTATGTGTGTATGCCAAAAAGTTTCATGTTTTAATTTATGATTATTGGGATTAGATTTCACTACTATTATTTATCCCATGTTATGAAATTATGATTTCTTTTGCAGGTTATGATTTCCAAAAGTTATGTTCTTATGTATATGATGTGATTGATATTTATTTTGTTTACCCTTACTGAGCATTTGAGCTCACCCTTTTATTTTTTCTTTTCCCCAGGATATAAAGAAAGGCTTTAGGTAAAAAAAGATGATCTTTATGGGAGATGTTGAAGATCTTTCACCATGATAAGAAGATTATATTCCGAGGTTCCAAAGACACTAAACTATTACGGTCCTTGTGTGTCTGTTTTTGTTATGTACTATGTATTCCTCAAAAGTAATATAATGTCCACGTACGTCAAGCTTCGGGTCTCTATAATTTTCATCTAAGGAAATTTACCGAGTTATATTTCATAAAAATTCAAGGTATTCACAGTAGAAACCTCATTTAATAGTCATCAATATTTAAATAATAGTCATTGTAAACCATCAACATGAACACTAGTAAATCAAAATGTATATCTCCCATTCACCCTCAATCTAATTTCATATAATTAATTATCACTGTTAGGAAACATATTACCATACACCAAAAGGTAAAAAATGTTAAAATAACATTTGCACACAAATTAATTTTAGAACCAAGATCCCATACATGGTTATGGTACTAGACCCACACTACACACAATGGAGATACGAAAGATAAAGACCATTCACATAGTTTTGGAATCCAATGGTAGTGCTTGAACAAAAAATTCGGTTTCGTGAATCTAATTTAATATCTTAAATCTTATTTGGACATGATGAAATTGATAAATACAAATAGTGGAAGAGGAATATTATTTTTAGTTATTTTGAATGTGTCCCAAATAATCCATTTAGTTTTTTTAATCCCATTTATTTATCATTTAATTCAATCACAACCAAAATATTTATTGATATCCAATTTATACCGATTAAAAATGTCAGATACAATTTTAAATGTTCAAAAGGAATTTATATATTTTATTTTCAGAAATTATAAATATTATAAATGGAAAAAACATGTTGTAGTTAAAAAACTAGGTAGAAATTGGATTTTTATAATTTAAAATGATATAATTATGTATTGTGTGTTGTCTATGTATGGGTAAAAAGGGTTATAATTACACATCTTGTAAAACATATGTTAACTATGGGAATTTATATTTATGATTATTTGAGAACTTTATAGCACTAAAAAAACCTCTAGAGATATATAACTACCAATATTTAGCACATAAACCATCCTTGCATTGTTTTTGTAAGAAGATACACTTTCAAAATACTATAAAAATTGTACCTAAAATACACAAAATGGGAATTACCTTTACAGAGTACAAAAAGGAAACTTATAAGAAATACCCACATAGAAGGAAAATCTAATTACCCTTATATATATCCAACTATAATTTGTTGCCTTAACCAATCAAGGGGTACCATTAAGCATCATAAGTCATTAAATCCCACCTTTAGATAGGGTTTTAAATATATTTCATTCCCTTACACATCTTTTTGAAAAAAATAAATAATCTTATCCATATGTAAGTACATTCAAATGTGGAAAAGTATCATTAAATATATTATATTATCAGTTACCAAAACATGTAAAAACATAAAATAAGAATTTATAATAATTTATGTATTACAAAAAAACTTTAAAATGATACAATTCCTTAATGAACACAAATTAATTTTCAAATAAACTTTTATAATTGTAAATTACATACATAATATCAAAATTATTTTTAAAACTAATTTATTTATTATTAATACATTATAAAACAAAATATAAAATTTATAAAAACAATCCTCAACCACCGAATGCCCTATACTAATAATAGAGGCGATTAGAAAGATCTGGTTCCCCACATCAGACACCTTTAAAACAATTCTAATCCAATATAATTACAAAATAATGGGAATAGGTAAATTTTTTAGAATAAATAATCCACCACATGAGATACCTCTCACGTATACCACTATAATTGAAACACCTCTACAACAATTTGGGAACAAAGTGGATAACTATGATTTATCATAAAATGATCTCACAAAAATACCATAAGGGTGATACCTCTAAAATATGAATAACACTATTAATAAAACATTATATAATGTTGGGGAATCAATATCTTACTCGATCATAAGTTCACACACTTTATCATAATAATATTAAATAATTAAAAAAAACTTTTATTATTGAGAATAAATATATAAATATCTTTCCTATATGAGATAAAATAATCATATCAATGGACACATTGATAGTCAAAAAGAGATCAACAATAAATTTACAATAATATATTAACAAACATAGATATAATATATAAAATAATTTTATATTAACAATTGTTTAATTTCAAATAATTTTGATAAATAATTTCATTAAGCTTATTACATTCAAAATCTGGATGGTTACAAACCTATTTAATGAATCCAACCAAATTTTTTAATATTTATTTATAACATAGATTTTACCAATACATTTTTGGTGAGAAAAATTTTAATAAACATTGAAAATATTCATTCAAAGTAATTACACATTTCACAGAATAACAAAAAGCGTCTATTTTAGAACTAATGTTACCAGAACATTTAATTTTTTTAAAAACATTTTATTATTAATCAAAAAACTAAGCAGTATAATATATTAACTAACATAATTCAACATTAATTAAATGATTTAATATATCCACCAACCAATATTATTTTTTTATTAGGATAAAAATACTAATTATCATATCCCTGATGGAATCAATTCAATACATGGAATCTGAACTCAAGTTATTACAAGAACATTGCATTAAAATAAGGGATAAAAATCCCGCTCCTTTTATACATTGTTAGTTATGGGATAATTAGTCAATGTTTATAACCTTTATTTTTATTTTATTTAATTAGGGAAATATATTTTAGACATGATTTAATGAACACCAATCATAGGATATGTAGTCATCATTAGGGAAGTGATCCACTTGAATAATAAGTGTGTTCTATTTTTCTGACTATTTATTCCACATCTTTATTTACACTTATAAAATATAAGATATGAAGATATAAATAGATATATAATAATTGAACATGTAAAAATGTAACAAATGGGATAGATTTTTAATATTTCATAGCATAATTATTGATCTCCTTCTAAATTTTTTCATATCCATATGTGATCCTTTTTAATAAGTATCATAGGGATTTGGTTTTCATCAATTTTGGATTTCCTTTTTTTGGTTTTATTTTATTCTTATAAAATTAATATTGATGGAAATATTTGTAGAATTATATCAAATTATGGATAGACATTCATCTATTCCAATACCCTATAGAATATAAATATAAAAGAGTTGAAAATATAGAACAATTTTTCCCTATTATGTAAAGTGGTTGATGAATATTTTATTCTACTTCTTTTTTTAGAAAATATATTTTTTCTATATAAAATGATGACCTGATACTTGAATCTACTTCCAATGAATTGGGAAACATTTCTACATCAGATTTTGATAAATATTTATCAAAAAGTATTTATAATAATATCTAACAGAATAAATAATAACTTGTGGGAATGATTATAATACAAATAAACCTGATGTTTTTTTAGAAGAAGGTCAAATATCTTGAATATTAATTCAACAATTATGGGATGTAATGATAGATATGGTGTCAATTTTTTTTCCATCTAACCAAAAAAAGTTATTCCAAATGTACAAAATATAGGATATTTGAAGTATAATGCCTTATATTTTGGAATGATTATACTTTTATAATAATAGATATTGTTTAAGAAAGTGGATTACTAAAAAAATTTATTTTCACTACATGTGATGAAAAATTCAATAATTAGTCTAAAAATCGTCTATTTGGAAATAGAAGAAAATAATATCATGGATCATGAAAACAAAATTAAATAGAATAAAAAAATATTCGATGATCAGAATTATAAAATAAAAAATTCAATGAATATAAATAAATATATTATAGAATTAAAAATATATATTCAACAATAAACTCATAGAGGCTTACATTAAATTGAAGAATATAGAAATAGACCAATGATTTTATTCACACAAATCAAAAGGAATACTCATAGAACAAAAACCATAAAGGAGAATTCTAATACTGAAATACCTCTATCGAGTGGTAAGAACACCGTGAGATCATTTAAATATTATTGTGTAGTAGTTATAAATAAGAAGGTACCTTCCAACATTATAAATAATGTTTTTTAAAATATGTTTATATGTATAATGAATATTTGAAAAGTATATATATATATATGGTTTAGAAAATAACGAGAAACTAACCAATAAAACTAGGGTGAATCAATGTAATCATATAAAGAGATATTCCCCAAAAACATCTCATTCGTTGAATGATAGGAAACAAAATCATCTAGCATGAAACCCCATATAGATTTATCTATAAAGAAAAAGGAAATGAATTATGGTGTATTGTTCACACTGTTAGTGTTTTTTTGGAAAAACGAGGGCTAATTGATATCACAATATATCGACACATGAATTTCAAGGAAGAAGAAAATCAAAGAGATAAAATATTGGGTGAAGAAAATTCTGCAATAGATATAAATTTTTTTACCAGCCATAGTTTTTTTAATCATGGTGATTTCTATGTTATTCTAAATAGTTGTGGTGATAGTGAAAACTAAACAATGTTTAAATCATTCAGGTCAGAAATTAATAAAAAAGTGGTAATAAAATGTCATAAAAAGTAAGGAATAGAGATAATATTTTCCTAGGAATGAGTTAAGAGAAATATACTCAAAAGAATATTCAATTGGATTTAATGTAGTAGGATAATAATTTATCAATATATAGTAATATGAAAGAAAACAATTATCATAAATTATTCAAGAAGTCCAAAAAACGGTGTCAGTGAGAATGAAATAAGGTACATATTTCATTCATGAGTGGTTTTACCATATAATTATTTAAACAAGACTTCAAATACCATATTTATGGATTTAATCCTAAAGAATTGAGTTACATATGAATCTATGAAATAAATAATAGGATTTGTGTTGTGGAAAAAATTAATAAGACACCATGTGAAATTAAGAATTTTTTAGGAACACATTCCCAATGATCTCATGATTATATAGCCTACTGAACTAGAAAGACACAAAAATTATGGATAAGGAAGAATAGAAAAAAAATACAGTGATGAAAATTAATAAATATAATGAAATTGAATTTCATAATTTTATTAAAAAGAAATGAAAAGAATGTTTCGAATGTCATGTGTGGGAGGTGAAAACAAGAGGGTCATAATTGAAATGAATTTATAAAATTCACTCTATGTTCTAATGAAATATTCACAAATATTAACATTTCACCAGGAGACATGTGTTTTATGAGGGATTATAATGATTGGAATATTTCACTCAAGGAGAAAATAAAATTATCTATGTTGCTGAAGGATATAATGAAATCCAGAATAGCTGGTATAAATATTATTAGTAATATGGAGTTTTAAATTAAAGGATAATGTATGAAAATAAATTCTAAACCATGTATATTACACAAATAATAAAATTATGTTCCTACTTAGTCCCTAATTAAAATATATTTTATATTATAATTTTAGTGAATTGATGGTGATGATGGTTCTCAAATAGATATAAAAAGGAATGTGATCTGAAATAAATTATTCATATATGAAATATCTCAATTATGGAATAATTTATTAGTATAAATATTAATTAATATATGATGAACATATAATCATTAATGTTGTGAAGAAGATTAGAATGTCTTACGGGGGAATTACCTAAGAATATTCTACAATTTATAATTCATACACATTTGAATTCTACAATTATTTGATTAGTTTATGCATAAAATTATTGTATTGAAAGTATATTTTGTTTCATGATTTTTTTCAAGCATATAGGGGGTGGTCGTTATAGTTAATTAAATGATAATTTAACTTTTTTATGTTCCAAATATGTATTAAACAAACTAGTCTGGTTGTGTATGAATTGTTTTAATACCTATCCTATGTATTATAGAAAATACATGTTTTAAGTCCCTATATATATATTTACATCCATTTAAATCATCATGTTTGAACCAGAATATGTGTAAATAGTCCCTACATGTAAAGAACTAAAAATGGTAACATGTATAAGCATGTATAATTTTCAATTTTTGGATAGATTTTTTTATAGATCAAAAACTCATGTTTTTTAAATTAAGTATGGAAAATGTATACTTTGAGGCAAAATAATTTGGGAATATTAATAATAATTAAATGATACCATCATGTAATATAGAAATCATTGTATTTTTTATCAATAAGGGGGATAGAACAAGATAAAAAATTTTAAGAAGAAATGGTAGAAAATAATTAAATCATATGAGAAAATTATATGACCATATTAAAATGTATTTTTCATTATTATTATGAAGAGATAAAATGTGTGATATTTTTTAGGCCTCATTGTATTTGATATATTTTTTTCAGTGTACAATGTGTATTTAATGTCATTATTTTTTATAAGAATCAAAACAGAGTACAATTTCATAGAAGTTGGTTTTGGTTAACCCCATCAATATTTTGAAGAAGTTCCCGACCATAAATAATTTCTTATAATTTGGTTTAATAGAACCCAAGTATTATTTAAAAAAAGTTCCAAATCCACGTGAATATTCAAAAAAATTACTCATTAAAAATATGTATTTTAACGAGTTGAGGTGTTCCATCATTGGTAATCACAAAGAATATATAGAGATATAATTTTGCGAATAATAAAAAAATGGAATTATATTTCATGTATAATAGATAATTACTAAATATATATAACCACTGTTGGATGGGGATTCATTGTCAAATATATGTTTTTATTGTGATAATAATGACTCATTTTGGTTGACATTTTAAAATATTTCAGACAATTAAAATAATTATTTACATTTTGAGAATTTGGATGAATATATAATGACCTTTTAAAAATGAAAAAACATAAAGATGAATATAATCACCTAAATAAATAAAAGAATTTGAGTTGGATTAAAATTTAATACATAGTAATTATATTAAGTACATATTATATAGGTGCAAACCAATTTTTTTCATCCACTTCCTAATAGATATTCTTACTCAATCCCACACAAGTATGAGTATGATTAACAATGTGGGAGAGCTATCCATTCCAGAAAGCATAGTGGTAGGTATATTACATGGTTTCATGGCACTCATATAGAGAACAAGGGTGATTTAATGAACCTAGTGGAAGGATAGTTTCAATAATGTTCTTGGGGACTGTGGAAGGGTTTGAAATTACATGGAGAAGTTCATGGGTGAAATTTTGTTTTTGTTGTTGACACTAGTTCTAGGTCGAGAGGTAGATGGAGCACAAATTATTATAAAGTGGACCATGAATGAATGATTTTATAATGTGTCATTCTGCAACACATTTTAGTATTTATTTGTTAAAATATTTACATATATAAACTATGTAGTTCAATCATTACAGATCCATATATCCTCCAAATTCCTCACTATCATCTTCCTCCACTGGTTTCTTGAGTTTTTATTCATGACTTATTTAGGAGTTAGTGATCACTTATCATGCTTTAGAGAGCTGATGTCCTCCATCTCTAATGATCATCAATCCTAGCATTAATGAATGGGTCTTGAGATTATTTTTCCATTTACTAACAATCATGAAATATTTTCCTTTCACATACGAATTCATTTTAGGATGTTGAATATCGAGAGATTTAAAATTACATGATGTTTCAGACAACGATTATGCATGTTATAAGATGATGCATTTGATCATTTTCTATATTAAACTGATGTTTCATCACATAAGAATGAACATAATGATTTTTTGTTTCATTTATTTTTCTTATATTAGAAAATGTAATTCAAAATTTTCCCCGATATTCATGAATTCAAATGAATTGATTGAGATGACATATTTTGTAGAATTTTTAAGCTTGAAAAAATTTAACCCTTCATTGAGATGTGGTGAAACAACCCTACGAAATGATGTGGACTAAGCCCATATCAATTGCTAAAAATATGAGAGCTCCCCTTTATTTTTGGGAATAAATTTAGTTTCCATTATCCTATATCTTTAGGAGGTAGAGTAACATAAACAAATCAATCACAAAGAAGAACCATGAGGTTCTTATTCCCAAGAAGTAAACATCCATGAAACTATATTGATTTAGTAAAGACATAACTAATTACTCAATGTTATTAAATTGAATAACCATATATCTTGGAACAAACTAGCTTTAATAAAGAGGTTCCATGATCATATATTTCATAAATTTAATTTATTTAACACACATATTTAAACCAATGATGAAAATTAAAGTGGTTTTACTTACATGAACTTATTCCTAGAAAAACGTAGTGGCCATATATATATAAATTCATATGAAGTGTTAATATGATGATATTGGTGCTCAAAACATTGACTTAAGATGAAAAAATTATTTTTGCAACTGATATATTCAAGGAAATGCCAATTTAAATTTATTATGTTTAAAGCATTAGGAACTTTTACTATCCACTAGAGAAGAAGAATAAAAGATTATTTAATGTTTCATACTAAAATTTATAAAGCATAGTCCAAGGTTATACTTATCATGACTATAAAATATTCTAATATTTTAGAATACTTATGAACATCATGGTTATCCCACTAATTTACATAATAGAAGAGGAAGATAAGTTTTAATATTAATATAGGAACTCAAGTTAACACATGTGTTCTTGCATCAATGTGGTAAAAAAAATACATTGAAAAAGGTATGAAAAGACCACTCATTCATTTTACATGGTTAGTTCTATGATGGGGATCTCATGGTCATACTCTTTATCATTATTTATTAGATGATAGTTATAAATTTTTGTGTGCATGGGATAAAAACCATTATATATTAGGGATAGAGTCATCCATAGGTTGGGAAAACCCAACTTTAATTCTGGTGTTCTCTAATTCTCCATTTTGATTCCAGATATGAATTTACAATGGCCAATGATAAGATAAAAAGCGTGAAAGATAAATCTAATCACTGAATAAGTGATAGGATAACACATGGTATAAATTATTTAATAGTTCAACGATCATTGATTAACCCCTATCAATGTAGATGGATCATTATAAGATCATTTTTAATATGTTTCTATAGGTCTAGTTGATGATTTTTTAGATGTTTAATTTGAGATAATTTCAATTGGAATCTTGGGTTCTCTCACATAGTTGTCTTTTTTTGATGACCTTGTCTTATAGATACATAATGTTAGTAGTATATTAAATGATACAGATATGTATTTTGGGCCTCTATTTCATAATCTATTTATTACGGTAGTTAGGTGTTAATTCAGAATTGGATACAATTTTCCTTGTTGGGTTTTATATTATTTCAATTGAATTTAGAAATCATGTTTGAGGTGTCCTTTGCTTTCAATCAGAACTCTTATTTTAATATTTTCAAACATGGGGACTTTTTTAGAAAATAATGTTTTCTGGTGGGTAAATTTGTCCCCCAGCCTTGTACTTTCATATTATTTTATTTATAAGTTAGGTTTCAATCTTTTCTTTTAGTTTTTGGAAAATCCCATTGGGATATTTTGAATAAAAAAAATTGAATTCTCACACATTTTATTATCCAGTCGCCATATGGTTTTGAAAACTATATAAATGACACTTCTATAAGTATCATGATGTTTACAGTTTAGTATACATGATCTAGGGGAAACAATTTTATTTTCTCTTATATAGGTCATTTTAAATTGAATTTTAAATTTGCATAGTTAGTCAATATTACTTTTTCAAAGAGTGGGGGAGACCATGTGAAGTTTTACCATTAAGTGATAATATTTTTGTACTTCCATTTTTTATTGTTAGGTGTTGTATTTTGTTAACCATGTAATGTCACATGGTTCTTAATATAGGGTATTTTTATGATTATAGAGTGGTTTGGTTAACCTTGTGGTTAAAATATACATCCTACCCACAATATAAATATCTTCATTATAATATATTTTCCTTGGCCAATTTTTTCTCTAATGACATCCCCAGTCACCTCATTCAAGATTTATGACCCATGTATTATCTAAATTTTATTATCCACCATGTCATTTTAATTTTTTGGAATTCCACTATCATTTTATCATGACCTGTCATTCCAATCACCTCTATATGTTGTTTTCGGTTTATTCTTATAGTTATTTCCTTATAAAGGTCATGTTCACCGATGGATGGATTTAATATATTTTTCATTAGTTCATTATTTTGTTTTGGTTTATTTTTTTCTTCTTCATGTTATTCCCTTTCCTTTAAGTTTATACTAACCCTGCATTATTAGATGTTGAAGATTCATGGTTGGTTACCCCTTGTATTGATCCATAATTATATAAACACTAATTGATTGTGTGTCTAAATTTCAATTATTTCATATAATGACTGTATAAAATTTTAATTTGGATTTTCCATGGATGAAACATGGATTTTATTTCCTTTCCATTGAATGTAAAGACGTTTCCTTATTTAATTTCTTGCCCCAAATACATTTTAAATAACAATTCACACCATATGTTTGATAAAATTCTAAAATATGCTTTGTTAATGTATTTTGAAATTTTATTAGATTCCATGAGTTTAATATTATTTTGAAACTTTTATTTTAAATTCATAAGGAATTAATAGTTCAAATTAACAGTATTTTAATAAATTGGATTCAAATAATTATTGTAAAGAATAGTTGAATCATTTATGGTGGGGTTTCTTAATGACATCAATTTTTGAATATTTTCACATACTATTTTTTAAAGGATGAGGGTGAACATGATATAAGAAACATTTATTATTTTGAATACATTATGAGTAAAAGATTATTCAGAATAGGGTGATTATGGGTGAGGATATTTATGGTTATAACTTGAGTAATAAAACATTAATTACATTCATATTAATGTTAGTAATTATTGCCTTAATCAAATTATATATATCATTGAAAACATAGAGTAGTTATTTGAATTGTTAAGAGAATATTCTATAATAAATTTGGATCATCCATTGAATACTAAAATATATTACAGAATTTCATTACATCCCTATTTTCCCCACGTTCTATCTAGGTAGTATACTAACTAGTTTTAGTGACATAAGATTATATTAGTTGACCTGATTGAATGGATCATTTTTTAGTATATTCAATATTTTTCCCTTGATATCCACGGTTTTCATAATCAATATTCTTTGATTATATTGTATTGGTTATGTTCCTTTACTTTTTTGATAATTTACTATTCATTTTTTACATATCCAACAACAAATTTTGGCCACTTGTATTATTATTAATATTTGTGGTATAATGAACATTTATTAGACTGAACTAAGGATTTAAAAGTTTTTAATATGGTTTAGATAATTTGTTATTCAATATTTAGAATAATATATCTTCATAAAAAATTAGATAGTATCTTAAAATTTGTAATATTTTAACTAAAAAAGCTAATAAAATGATAAAAGCCTTTAAGAATTATAGGAAAATCATATTATTTAGAAATATTATTTTAAATTATATGAAAATGGATAAATTATTTATAAGTGATACACTAGGTGTAGGTTTTTTAGCATGGCCACTAGGATATCATACCCAAACCAATCATCATTTTATTTTCCAGTTTGGAATATGATTTATTATGAATTTTTTGTTGTATTTGGGTTGGAGAGGGACCTTTAGAGTCACATGGTTATTCAACTGTGTATTTTTAGTTCATTTTGTTTCTATATTAAAAATATATTCAATGTTAGTACTTAATGTTGATAATTGTTATACATTTTGTCCAATTACTTGATTATATATTAGTAGTCTATTTTTTAATTTTTATCAATTTCAGTTTTGGTTATTAATTATTTATTTATATTCCCCCTGGTATAGATATAATATTCATATAATAGTCATGATCGAATTATATAAGAATATCTTATGATTATTTATTTATCTTGAAAATCCTTCCCATGTGGTTATATTTAATTCCTTGGTGTGTGTCTCCAACCTAGGGTGATTAGGAAAAACCTGTTGGTATGTCACATACCAACATGGGTTCCTAGTTCTGGTGTGGAATGGGGTTAGTTTGTGACATCTTTGGAGGTAAAAATTTACATGGTTTTTGATTTTGATCCAGTGTTGACGATGGGGTGACAGGTGAGGAAAGACTTGATATGGTATTGTTAGGGAATATATCATGGTTTGGAATCCAAGTATATGCATGGTTTAATATATTATAATTTTTTTATTATAAGTTTATTTTAATTATTCGGTCAACAGATGTATTATTATGATTCATTTGGATGGTTACATGATAGTTTGATAGAGTAATATGCAATGTATATTTAAATTATCAATAAAATATGTATACAATTTTCATATTTTTTTATTAGAGCCAATGGTGGTTTCTGGAACCCATAATCCTATATTGATTTTTTATATTGGCTAAAGGGAATTTAATTATATGTTTCTTATGATATAAATTAGATGAAACACATATGGTTATTTTCAAATTTTTGGCTTGAAATTTTATATCATGGCTTGAATTTGATAGGCGTTATTCATTTATAGATGTTTCAAATGAATTATATTATTTTCAATAATATGTATTTTTAATTTTTGTATTAGTTATTAACTATATATATGTGTTACCCGTGGTTATATTCTATAATATATGGATTATGAAAATTAGGATTAGAGATTAATACTATAAATATTTTAAGATCTAGTGGAGTCCTCCCATCAGTCAAACATGGAAAAATGGTATCAAAAAGATTATTTTGATAATATAACATTGAATCAGTGACAGTGAAGAATGTGTGGGGTTGTATGTAGTTTTGTTACTGGAATATAGTATGTGATTTTAACCATTGATACCATTTTTACACTAAAGAAACATTATTCTATGTGAGGACTTCAAAAACTAAGAATCAATAGGTGAATAAAAAATTATAACTACATGGGATATGTAAATGTGTAGATTCATGTATCGTGTAGATTCAGGTAGTTATAACAATGTATGTTTTGTTTTAGTTGTTATTATCCGTGTAATGATGTATAATCTTGAGATATGATTAGGTAAGTGAATGATATATTGTTATAGTGAAATTTTTCACTATTATATATATATATATACACACACCTAAGAAGATGTTGGTTTATCTATTTGTAGTTATGATATACCTATGACTAAAAAATGATGCTTAATAAGGAAATGTTTAATAACAACCTGAGGTTGTTTATCAATGATTTGACCAGGAAGCCTGGAGGGATTAAAAACGACATTGAGTGAGAAAAAGAATAAAATTGTTATATTATATGAGAAGACTATTAGTAAGAATATAAATAATAATTATAGAGTGGAAATCAATATTAATTATTAATTATCTAAATTGAAAATGATCACTCCTTTACTTTATAAGTGATATTTTTTGTGAGGTATGTCACCAAAATAGTGGATTTTATGTTAACAAGATCATTATTTTCCTATATTTAGATGGTGTTAGCTATGTGATAGTTTTTGGAAATAGTTTTTATTTGAATATATTATTCTGAATAAGTATTATGATTTATTAAAGACACGTTAATGGTGTTATAATTTTCAAGAGGTAGTGTGTTAATTATGTGTTCAATGTAATACTTTCATTATTTTATGATGGACCAAATGTTTTATTATTTTAATTTCTATTATACAATGGGGGAATTATTCGCCATGTAGTTAGGAAATTTTTTTAGGAGTTTTTTTAAAAAAATTTGAAGAGGCAAAGATAACAAAAAATGAATAAATAAATGAATGATCATTTTTTTGGAGGATGCAGTAGGGTATAGAATATATTTGAACTATATGTTTACATTATTTATTATTAGTATAAATGATTTTTATAAATAACATCAGAAATCATTTTCGATGAAATCTCATATTTTTTATAATGGGTAGTATAAAACCATCAAGTGATTCCAAATTATGTTAATGTTATCATTAGGGTATTATCAAAAATCATAATTCCATGTCCAATTTTTTATGGTGGTTAAAGTATTTTTTTCATTATATTTATATAGTTTAATTGAAACAATGTCTCTCCTTTCACCCATCTTACTAGAATTTTCTATAGTAATAGTAAAAGAAATAGTAATTGGGACCACAAACATAGGGTGTTGTTGGGGGAGGAAATCATAGAGGAGCATAGTGAAAACATGACAAGAGAGGATATTGTGGTGAACCGTTTGAATGAAATAGAGGAGGACATTGAACAAGGTAAATACAAGACACAAAATTTCACAAAGTTGTGGTACCAATGTTTCATTGTGATGTTATTTTCATTTAATGTACTATTTATTCTCTAATTATTGATACTCATGATTCATTTTTTCTAATAAATTATTCCATATATTTTGAGTTATATATTTATGAAAAAATATTCAATGATCATTGGAGTTAATTACTCTAGTTATAGGATGAGTGAAAATATAGGAGGTGTATAGATTTCAGTTAATTGTGTTAAAAGAATGATTCTTTTTAGATCTAATCTTGTTATTGATGAAAACACTATAATGATGTAATTGATATTTGTTGGTTATAATATGTAAAATATTGTTCCAATTGTTATAAATAGGGGATGATATTATCTTATTAATGTAGTTATCATATGGTGTTTATTTGGGAAGATAATTTATCTTTTTTGTCGTGATAGATGGATCTATATGATATGAAATCTCAATTAGTAATTGTGAATATTTTTGAAAATAATGTGTAGAAATATATTTTCCCTATTATAGTGTTGGATTATTTATATGGTTTTTCAAAATATGGTACTATATTACCTCCAAGTATAATGATTGATTTTGGTATTATGATGTATTTTGGTAATTCTCATGTTACTATAGTACCTATTTTCCTTACATAAGTGAGACATTAAGAGACTTATAATTTATATTTATGAGTTATTACAATGAGTATTTATTCATCATTATATATATCTAATTGCTAAACAATGAAAAATTATAAAGAAAATATATGATAGCTTATGATTTTCCATATGATTTTAAATATTGAATCAAGTTTAATTATTTAACATGTTATTATATTCGTAGGATTTATGATATATTTAGAATGTTTAAATGAAAATTTTCATTTACTAAGATCATTTTTTTTAGATATTACTAGATGTGGGTTACTAATGAGAATATGGTTAAGTAACAATTTTAGTGGTTATATGGGAGTTTTGGGTTTGAGGTATTTTCATTTAATGTTATTAATTCAGAAACTCTATTTATATGGGTTAATATTATAATTTTTCAACTTTATCATGATGATTTTGTGGATATCATTATTGATGATATTTTTATTTTTTAAAATATTGGGAAGGATCAGGAACAAAATCTAAGGATGTGGTTGAATTATCTCCTAGAGTGTCAATTATAATGTAATATTTCCATGTGTTCATTTCGCACAAATGAAGATTATTTTTTGGTACATGTTATTTTTGTACATAGTGTTGTGGTGGACCTAATAATGTTTGAGGGAGTTGTTTCACAGAATATAATAAAGATTATATTAGATATAAAAAGTTACAGAGGCCTGGATATTTATTATTTGAGTCTCAAGTATGGGATTCTTTACATATTTATTCTTTCATTACCAATTACTATGATATGGATTTCTTTTACAAAGATTTTGGAGTTTTAAAAAACAATATTAATAAAAATGTCAATATTGTTATAAGATGTATTTAATCAATTTCTCTTAGAATTATATTACATGAGTTGAAATATGATTCATCACATAAGTTGTTATGATGTGTTTTCATATAATATATTATTGTCATTACATATAATTATAGGAAATTATATTCTTATAAATATAATTAATAGACCTATAATTTTGAGAATGAAATTGTCAGCTTTATTTTTATGAATTTTTGGAATTATTTTATAATGGAATAATTTATTGTTTATTTAGATCATGATAATTTGAAGTATATGTATTCTAAATATGATTATAATTTAGGATATGGATAGTGGGTTTCATTTTTCTTTGATTACGATCTTTAAATTACCATTATATCTAAAAAGGTTTTTGTGGATGTTAATTTTTTTTGTTAGAAGTCATATATTGAGGATCCTTGATGGACGTGTAAGAAATAAAAAGCATAGGAGATTTTGTAATCCATTTAAATTATTAATGAGGAGACAAAAATAAAAAATTATATCATTATCAAATTATGGTGAATTTTTAATATCACTCCATGTAAAAAATATCAAATGGGATATTTTTAGGTGGAACTATTTTGAGTTTAAATTATGAAAGGTGTTTTGTTGGTTATCAATATGTAGAAAAGAAACATCTAGTTTTTCTTAATAAGGTATAATATTATTCTCATAGTATGATGGAAATATTTTTTCATAAAATAAATTATTAATTTTTGGTAGTGTATTTACAAATTATAATGATGTAACATACATTAATGTAATATTATTTGATTCCTTTAATGAAGAGAGAGGTATTCTAGTTAGATCCTTGATTTTTTTTGTAAAAATAAGTTAAATATATGGATCATATTTTAATTTAAATTTTTTATTATTTAGAAAATACTCATTATATATAGTAGGGAATTTCATTGTATTTTATTATTGTTCATCATAGGACTATGAAATTGTTTGACATTATTATCATTATAACTGGTGATTAAAAAATTCAACTCATTTCACTCAAATCTATTAATTATGATTTTTATATTATTTTCTGAAGCATTGTATGATATAAGTGGTGATGATTTACGAATTATCGATGGTAGTTGTGTTCTTTCTTGATTCATTGTTTTATAGTGTCGTAATGGAATTTATTTCATCACAACTTCATTTAAAATAGTTCTATAACATATAATTTACTATTGAGACTTATGTTCTATCTGAGAAGACCATATAACTATTAAAATACATGTTTAGGTATTATACCATGTATTTAAGAAGATAATAGTAGGATTATTTTCATTTGTAAGTGTTTTATAATATAAAGTGTTAACATTATATTATTAATATTTAAATTTATTAAATATTCTTGAGTGAACATTTCATTCACCACTATCTATTTGTGAGGCCCTTATCTCTTGTAAAAAAATGTGAAATCTTATGAACGCTATTTATGATCAGTAGAGGGCTTCTCCAAAGAGAAGAAAATATATACACGTTGGAGGAAGATATCATTATAGTTTGTAATTAGGTTTTATTTTTTCTAGAATTATTCTAATTACTATGTGAACTGAATTATTTGAAACTAAATTAGCCCTTTTCCTTGATTAATTATCCCTTCATAGGTTTTGGAGTGAGTTATAGATCTTCCTACATCATCACATATATATTTGACATGATTTATGCATCTTAGTTGGTAAATTTTTATCATGACCTATCACATGTCATTCATTTATGTGATTTTGATGTCTTGGATGTTTTGACTAAGGTAGTATATCTTGTTTAATTTCAATACAATAGGGAGAATATTCCACAAGAATTATTTATTTCCATATGATGGTTTTTTGAGGAATTTTATTTTCAAACAATAACATATTGTGAGTGAATAATAGATGAATGATTTATTCCATGAATTATGTTAAATTATCATTATTGTGAATGGTATAGTATTTTTTTTATAATTATTAATGTTTATGGGATGAGTTCATTGTATTATTTACCAATTTTATGATAATAGAACATGTTTTTTGAGGATGTACTATTTTAATCAACAAGGTAATATTGTAACACTTATATTTTAATTATGGTTGTTTGTGAAATATTATTGATTTTTATAGAGAATGGTTAAATAATAAATCTTAAGTACATGGTGTTAATTTTAGTTCATTTAATTATATTTTAGAAATAATGTATACCATAGGGTAGTGATCCAGTAATTGTTCATTATTGTTCATTTTTATATAGATATTTAGTGGTGGTGTAATTTATTAATTAATTATCTGTTTATATAATTTTTTTCATTTTTTTAATAAAATAATTAATATAAAATGGGATTTAATGGATGTAAAAATATTAGATCAGATAGATATTAATGTAGATATGCTATAATTTTAGTGAATTTTAACAGATAAATTAACGGGGCTTGTATTTTCAAAACTAAATTAATGTAATAGTGGTTTGTGACTGATAGAAATGACGAAGAGATGTCAGAGGAATTATTTTGTGGGATATTATGTTTTACACCAATGAAATTTTCAAGATATGAAATAATGATATGGAAATTTTATTGACGAATAAGTTGGGAGAGTTGTTCTAAAAAAAATTAATAAAATGATTAATGAGTTACTACTAATATAATTGATGGAGGAAAAGTTTGAGTAGTAAAATATTGGGAATTTTTTAGAAAATTAAACAAAGGAATTTTTTGGGTTTATTAATGAGTGAATTTTTTGGAGAATACATACAAATAGAAATGTGGAAGATTCAATTTGTGACTAATGATAATTTTTTGAAACTATGATTTCTCTAGTTATATCTTTTAATTAACCCATATGTCAGAGTTTTAGAATTGAATGATATGGGATATTAAAGAGAAAACAAAAAGAATAATACAAAACAATAGTAACCAAGAATCCATTAGACCAGATCCATATCTCAATTATTACATTGGGTCATGATACAAGGTATCACACCACAATAGAACAACTAGTTTACTAGTATTGGATATCAATATAAATACATGAATTCTATATTACATTTTAAATTAAAAATATATCATTAAATTTTTTTTGCCTCATTTAATATCATTTAATGATTCATTATTCATATGTTGGGTTATGAAAAAAATAAATGGTGAGATCAAATTCTTAGTAAGGGATACTTATAAATAATTATATCATATGTAAATAATTAATAATTAATATATAATAGTGAATATTGTAATAAAATATAATTAATTAGACACTTTATTTTAATGTATATTGATGAATAATATCATCATTCAAATCAAATGAAAAAATAACCAAAATTCTTAATATTAATTGAATAAATATATACAATCAAGATATTTATATAAAATCCTAGAAATTATATCATGAATTTTAACATCACTGTACTTTTTTAATCCACATTCATTTTAAGGGAAGGTGTATACTGATTACACAATTATTGTGGCCACTTGTTTAGTCTCAAAAGAACTGCTAATTTATCATGGGGTGATTAATAAATGGTTACCACCTATCACATGTTCAATTAATGCAGTAATCATATATTGAATTGTTATTAAAATATATTTCTTAAAATTTCTTATAAATCAGAAATTGTTCATATAGAATTAGGAATACGAAATGAAAGTATTTTCATAGAAAAGTAAATAAAATTATTAAAAGACGTCCATCAATTTATAAAATATATAGAAATGATATATGGTGAGACAACATGAATGTCGTGGAAATGATGTGAAATTAAACCGTGATACGTAAAATATGGAATATGAGGAGAAAATAATAACTATTTAAATACTGGGGAGTTATAGGGAATGTGATCATGAGAAATATAATGACCATGAAACCATAAACTAGTAAAGGATAAAGAATTCAATGAATTTATCATAAATGTTAATTTGTGTATTAAAAACAAGGAATTATGAAATTGAGATGAAAATTTAAGAAAAAATAAAAAATAACATCATTATATCTTTATTTAATAATGGGGTTATAAATCACTTACAATATTATTTTTATTCCATTACGAAAATGATACCCATTTATTTTGATATGATTCCAAATAAAAAAGTATAAAAATATGATGATAAATATTATCACCTAAAATATACATGTAAAACAAAATGTAATCTTAAAATAGTAACTATTATTACTGTGGTAAATTTCATATGAATATTAAACAATAAAAAAATCACCATTCTATCAATTTTTAACAAAGAATTGAATTTTTTTCCCAGAATATGAAAAGATGATTAATTTTTTAAACTAGAAATGAAATGAATTTTTTTAGAATTAATTTAAATAATCATGTGATCCTATAAATAAAAATTCATGAAATCAATATAATTAAAATGGAAAGGTATGAAAATATGTGTCGAACCAAGAAAAAATAAATATGAATTTGATTAAAAATATTTTTTTGATTTCTTTAAGTACTGAAGAGGGGAAAATTATATGAAAATATTGATATCTCATAAATAACTATAACATATGAAATAAATCACTTTAATGATAATATATAACAAAATTCATTAAATATAAATATGATCTTAAATAAAATTAGTTAAAAATATGATTGTGAAATACAACCTTACTACTTGATACACATTTGAATAAAACCCCCTAAAACAAAAAACATGAATAAAACATTTTAATTCATTGAATAAGTATGAATTCATGATATACTATGTCAACAGTTATTTATATGCACCATATAATTTATGTCAACTAAAAAATGTATAACATGTCTCATTGAAGTGTAAATGAGGGGAAATTATTGTTTCATATAACTTACTTGCATATTATTGATACAATAAGATTAGAAAAGGAATATAAATATGTAAAACCTATATATATATATATATATATGAGAATAAATGATAAAAGATGTATGATATTATGAACCTATAATCGTTCAATAGTAAATCTAAAAATTAAGAAACTCGAAATAAAATGAGATTTAAACAGTAATCTTTCAGCTTTAGTTCCTCTTAATTCATATGTAACCTTATGATACTTCACAATAAATTTAGATTTATTATAAATATATAAATAACCATATTTATACTTATTATACCATATAAGATTCACTAATTACATATCATCACCCAATAAATAAAATTTATTTAATATAATCATCATAATGAGTGTTAATAGTTCTATTATTCATGTATTGTTTAGTTTGACTATTGTATTCCTTGAAACATTATCATGATTAAAATATATCTATAATATTTATTATTATGACATTATAATTTTTATATTTTAAAAAAAATTATATCCAACCATGATTGGAGGACATGGTAAAAAATAACACAGCTTCCTAGATGAGGTAGTCTACACATACAAATAAAAGTTGTTATCATTCTCAAATGGAAGGAAGGTTAATGAAGGCATGAAATATAATATATTTATGGAATCATAACTATGTTATTAATATCACATATATATATATAATTATAATAAAAACCATTTTAGGGTGGTTATAAAAAAACTCATCGCTTCATGGAGGTGGTAGTCCACCAAAACACTGAAACATTGATTTAATTTACCAGTAAATGAGAAAATAGATGAATAATTGTTTTTAAATAAAAAAATATTAATATATATATTATTATTTTATTACATAATAATTTTAATTAAGATATTTCATAATCTTATAGAATAAATAGGTTGAAAATCATAATTAAGAGCTATGTCGCTTTTAAGGAAATCCCCCACAGGATAACATATTATTCATTAAAATATTCATCTTTGTTGAATCCTAGAAGATCTAGAAACTGCAAAAGAATATAGGATGTATTTATTAGTAATATCTGAGATAATTATTTCATAGTGTTTTAGTTAGAGTTAAGAGAATGTTTACTTTTACAAGTGAGGTGGGTTGCAATCTTTTAAATGATTGAAATATTAATATATAATAGGTATCTAACTCATGTAAAATTGATAAAAAGTGACATACATTGTAATAAAATTATAATAGGGTAAAAATATGGTCAAAACTATAATTTATAAAATAAAATGTTATATAATAAACCTTATAAATTTTTAACCCCATTTTAACCCATTTCTCTATAACCATGGTAACAAGTGTTTCAATTCTTACGAGTCATGAAAGTAACTTGAAAAATTAAAAATGTTATATAAATTTATCGTACATGATATTTTATTAATTTTACCATCCAATTCATTAATTATATCATTTCAATCATATTATAATGATATAAAATCATTTTGAAACCCTAAATATCATTTAAAATCAATTTAATGACTATACACTGATCATTACATTAATGAAAAAAATATTACAATAGAAATCATATATTAATTCATTAATAATAATAGAACATTTTTTATCCATTATATTATTGTAACATCATAACTCATTCATTTTTTAACATTTAATGTTTTTAAATTCATTTAATTTATTTTTATGTAGCTTCTAAAAGAACTACTTGGACCTTGTGCCCACGTTCTATGTAACTATACCATATCTAAAAAATAAAAATAAATTTATATAATAATAAAAGTATACATCTTAAATATAACAATTTTTAATTCTTAATATATTTTTATTCATTAAATAAAAAATCATTGATATATTAATATATTAAGAGTGACATTTTGTATTTTTTCTTAATTGTAAAAAACACAATAGTCATAATCCAAGTTAATTGGCATAAAAATTTCTTATTTAAAAATTTATGATAATTATTTTAACATTAATATTTTATAATAAAATATTAGAAGGTTTTTGGTACCTATATAGACTATATCCCACAAATTTATCCTTAATTAACCCATTTTACCCAATACCATTATGATAAGTATTTACCATGTTTACTATTTATTATGTGTAAAAATGAACTTGAAATATTTAAAAAATATTAAAACTAATTACAGTAAATATGAAAAAAAATTCAGAATATTTAATTTTATTAAATTTCAAAATTTTATTTCAATATAAGTATGATAAATGCATCGATGAGAATTTCCAAAAAAATGGGGTTTTAAGAAAAAATGAACATTTACCAAAATAATTTTTAGTTAAAATTCAAATAAAAATAAAATTTTTAATTTTAATTACATTAATATTATTCTACTTTAAAACAAATAAAAAAATAATTATTATAATTTTTAATTAATTTTTCTTATGAAAATAAATGAATGTTTGGTAAAAATAATTATTTTTATTAAATATAAAATAACTGTTTTTGAAAATTCATGCAATCATAATCTTTTTATGAGAAGATCATTTAAAAAATAATTTATTTTTTACTAATAAATTGTATAAAATTATTTTAAATTAATTATAATTATGCATGTATAAAATTATAAATAACTGTTTTTAAGGAATATATTTTAAATCAAGAAAAAATATATTCTAATTATTATAAAAATATAAATATAGATGAATAATTAAATAATTTATTTATTTATTTATTTTTATTAACAAAATAATTTTTATACGTATTCCATAATTTTTTAGTCTTATTTGTATCAACCGACACAATGATCATGTTATAACAGATATGTTAAAATATTATTATTTCGTGGTTCATTTATGTAAGGGAATGTGTGTGGTTTACTCTATCAAAAATATTTTTAATTTGAACGAAAATAGAAAATAATATCTTTTAATATTATAAAATTTATCACTATTATAATGAATTAATATGGCTTAACATCTCTCAATTCTTAGACTGGTTTGTCATAAGGACCATTATACATTCCCAATTTCTATGTGATTTAATCTAGTCATGGGGTATCAATGTGTACACCACTTGGAACAATTTAACCAAATAGAAAATAATTATAAAAGTACTCTAACCAGGATTTTTAGAATGAATTCCCTATAAAACAAAGAATAATACATGTTATGTAAGTATTTTTCATAAATAAACTGTACAAAAATGGTATAAGATTATAAATAAAACTAATTAAATGATAAAAATTACCAAACATAACTAGTAATATACCATTAATTTCAAAATAATCATCATTAAAAATAAACCAAAAAATAATTGGTGTAATAAAAGGAGGAAGGCATAAATGGAATTGAGTCCATGAGATGTACTAAAATTATGTACTCATAAAAAACCAAAATTTCACATCCAATATCTGAACACCATGTGTCTAGTGAAAGATCCTCAATTGTCACCTCCAGAACAACCATAACATGATAGGGATCACTTACTACATCCCAGCGATACCATCACTAAACATTCATCTTGCATGATAACCAATAACATTAAATTCATTTATTAATCATTAATGAATATTGTGTAAAGGTGTTTAGGAAACCACACCTAAAATCAAGTAATTACAATATATTAATTGATCTAGTTTATAAAATGTTGTAATATTTTATTAAATAACAAGTTCCTATAAATAAAAGTTTACACATTAAAATCATTTATGTAACACATAAATAATAAAAGTTAATATATATATATATAATTATTTATATAGTTATTGTATCCTCAATAAGTAATCACACCTTGGTTATAAAGAAGTAATCAATGAAAAACTATCATTAGATAAACTAATATACATAGAGAAAACATATGGGAAAATAGTATAATCCAAGTAATTGACATACCTCATATGATATAACTTTATAAACACTCTATTTTACCCACTTTTGTCGCTGAGAGAAAAACACCCATATATAGAAAGAATTGAAAACACTAGGCCAACTATATAGAGCAAAAAACATTCTAGTGAGGTGAGTACCCACATATTTCCATCTTAGATGACCAAATATTCCTTGAGTTACCCTATCAACACAGACATAAATATTACATCATTTTATATGAAAATTCAATACATTTAATAATAATACATTCTATAGGACTATAAATGTTTGATTAATTTGTAATCTAGATACATAATCAATATATTTCAATAATTATCTTTAAAATCCTCGAAAAATAACTATATCAAAGTAATATTTTTATCCATTATCTATAAACAAATATTATTCCTAATTTAGTGAAACTAAACATAATTAAGGTTGATTTCAGATGCTCTATTTGTGTAAACATGTCTGATATAACTCAATGGTCATAAATGGGAATAAAAAAGCATAAGGGTATTAAACAATGTGATTAACATTTTAAAACCATACCGAAACATTCATAGATCCTAAAAATGAATCCTGAAATAAATATCCATCATTTTATAAGACATGAATCATAAGATGACCAAATATATTTATCAATGAGAATATAACTTTTCCCAAAAAAACATGTTATAAGATAGTGTCAAAAATTGTTCCTAGATAATAGCCATATAAATATTAAGATAAGGCTTCCAACATAACAAAAAAACATGTTATTCTTATTATAAACACCTATATATCTACTTTGGTCATGAAATAACCTCCCATGTAACCTATTTTGGACTTGTAAAAATATTCACTTTCCATTTTTTGGGCTTCAAATAACCACCATTGTAACGCCCCAAACCCAGTTACCCAGAGTCGATGCATTATAACGTAACATTGGAATGATCAAAAAAGGTCATGTCTCGAATGACCGATTAGTTTAGTATCCTTGGAAACACTAGATACATTCATAAATGTTACATTACATCATAAAGTGAAAAACTACAATAACATAGACTCCAGAGTCCACATTCATATCTATTTCAGACTATCCTTGCAGGTCAGTCATAAAATATTGCTTCACATCCTGGGAAAAATAAAACATAGAAAGGAGTGAGATCAGATGCTCAGTAAGGATAACAATATAGCAGAAACATTCATAAATAAACATACACATTTAAGGCAATGTATAACTAAAACAGAAGCCTTTTAAACATGAACTTCAGCATAATATGGAAAAACTGAAATGAAATAATTCAATTTACATATTCACATGGATATTATACTAGTTGAATAATCACATTAAATATCAATAACCAATTTAATAATGATGGAATGCATAATGCCAGACTATAATAACCACATAGTCAAGGCCTTGTGCGAGGACTACAAACAAGATTTTGTCAAGGCCTTGTGCCAAGACACTAGTTTGTCTCATTAGACCTACCGATGCATCGAGGAGATATAGTGGGCTCCACCCGTCACTTATTAAGTCTAATTCATTCATTATATGAAAATGTTTAAACATATCATAAACCATAACATAATCTTATCCCATAAAACATGAAGAAAAGAAACATTACATTTCCACATTTCAATAACAAGATATCAATACAGCACATTGATATAATAAAAACATTATCAAAACCATTTTCAATACCAAAATGATAGAAAAGTAAAACAAGGTATTTATTTTTCATTTAAACAATTTATGGCCTGGAGAGAAAGCCGAAACTCAAATAATGGTCACGGCGGTAGAGAAGTCGTTGTTGCCGCATACGTACGACAAAAACACATTTCTTTTTTTTTCTTTTAGTAAAACTCTTCATATAAAAAATAATCCTTTAGAATAAACGTAAAAGTCATAGTGGTATATACACCATATAAAAGAATGTTGTGTAAGAAATAAAATATGCCTCAATGAAAGGATATTGAGACGAAGTCCCTTACCTCACGTTCGACTTGACTCGATCGTTCTTTAATCTCTTGAATAATAAACTAGAGTTACTTTATACTTGCTTAAGAACCTTTTTCAAGTTCATTATTCCTTTTGTATCACTTATTAACATGTTATGAACATTATGTAATTATTTAAGTTAAAAACGTTTGTTTTGTTGATATTTGGTACTTGAGTCAAAAGTAAACCTCTCATAATTACAAACTGTTCATGTGGTGAATTATCCATTATATCCAGAATTTTATTAATTATGTAGATATAATATATATCATATATATTCAGTATATACATTCATTTATATTATTACATAACATTTAGAGGTAATAAATGAAATGCACCATTCATGGAGACGGTAAGCCGTATGTACGCAAGAACGCTACTTTAATTTCTCTTTCATATTTAATGGAAAAAATCATAATTATATAAAGATATATTATAATTCTAGTATAATATCATATATAATATAATTTAATCCTTCCTTTATATGTCCCACATTTGGCATTAATGATTCAAATCACTTTGAGGGGGCGGTTGTCCGCACTTCCTAAAATGAAATTATCGTGTTTACCCATAATGGAAATCATAAAGGTATGACATAAATGAAAAATACATAATCATAAGGAAAACATAAACATAATATATATCATATATAAATATAGTTATATCTTAATGGCCACCATGATAGGTGTTAATAGAAGATTGAACAATCATCATTTCGTGAGGTAGTAATTCACCACCCATAGAAACAGTATGTTCTTTATCCATTAGATGAAGGTGTGTGTAAGTGTAAATAAAATAATTCTTATAAAAAAATCCTAGTATATTTAAGATACTAGATTTTTAAAAAAATATTGTAATAAAAATATTTTAAGGGGTTCGAGAAGAAAAATAAAACATAAGAACATATGAGAATACATTACCTTAAAATCGGGTAACTCTTTTTGATTTGAGCCAAAGGCTTCCTTGGGAAGACTTCTGCCCAAAGTGAGGCTTCTAGGGGTAAGATAGGAAATTTAGAGAGTATTTGGGTAGAGGTAGGCTCAGCCAAATGGATGTGATGGTGTGAATAAGGTGGTAGAGGTGGGGGCCTTTTATAAGAGGAGAGGGATGCACTCTTGGAAATTCATGAAATGTTACTTTATTATGAAATGATTTTTGGATTTTAAAGGTCCCAAAATGATATATTGAGAGGATAATGTGATAAGGGATCCAAATATACCCATCCAATAGGTTTTAAAAAACATTATGTCTTATATTTTTCCTTATCTTTTCATTTTATTAAATTGTTCATTAATGAGGTAATCGATGCGTCATCATGGTGTCATAAATAAATTTATATATTTAATGCCTAAAAATTATAAAAAAAATACCATGATGTGGGAAATATTTTTATCTTTCAAATGATTATTTATAGACGAAAGGTTTACTTATATAACCCCATTTAATAATTGTTTTAGTAAGACAACAAATGTTTGTGACAATTTTATTTTTACTTTAAATAAAAAGTTATTAATGTCATTTTATTACCCAAGTGGTTCCATGGGGTCCCCAAGTTGACCCATGGATTTTTGTGGTAGGCCATGACTCATCCAATATGGGTAGGACATGTGTAAAGGTAATTTCATATTATTATAACATTATATTTACCTTAAATGACACTAATTACCTTTAATCACGATTAATAAAACTTAAAAGTTACTATTCACCAAAAATAATTTCCTTCCCATTGAACCACATTTTACTTGATAATGACAAACATGTATGTTGTATTTTTGAAATTCAATTCATAGAAGTGTTAGAGTTTCATTTTATTAAAAAAGTAGTTTTTTAACTACCACAAAGTCGTTTCACTATTCATGAAAAATTGAAGTTTTTCAGAAAAATACCAAAAATTAACCTTAAGCTATATTTGATATTCCTAATTAAAAAATGATTTCCATTTAAAAAATCCAAAACATATAATTTGAGTTAATTAATTTAATAATTAATTCCCACTGTCACAACAAATAGCGTGTTTTTAAGAAACAATATATATCAAAATATTGACAATTGTTTATGTCTAATTTAAAAGTGAATTTCATTCTAATGACCACCATTGGATAAAACGGTTAATATATATTATAATTATACTTTAAAACTAATAAATCTTATAATTTATCACTATAAATTATTTTGATTAAAAACGTTGTTTTTAAGTATTTTTCACTATTCATAAAAAATTGGATATTCTTTGAAAAATACCAAAAATTCAAAATAGGATAATTTTGATATTATGAATCCAAAAATGAATTTAAATTTGAATAATATAGATTATAAAATTTTAAAAAATGGGTATTATTATTCATAATGGCTAGTTTTATTGGTCGTAGTGTGTTAGAATCTTGAACTTGCGTACAATGCAATCTATTGCGTTATTGAAAGAGAAGCGTATTGTGGAAGCTTGGGGTGTTGCAACCATTATACCTTATTTTGGGATTGGGTGAACCTAAAATGTAACCTCTTTTGGGATTAGGGTTATTTTTCATACACTCTATGGGATCATTAAACAAAAATTTTTACACTATGTATTTGATAGAAATAACAGACCCTCTAATAGAATATCATACTCTATTAATTTGTTTGGAAGAAGATCCTCAAAACAATTATCATTTCAAAAAAACCCCATGGAAAAGAAAATGATTTCATCATTATTTCATCCTAATAATTATAAACCATCTAAATAAATAATAATAATGGTAATATTTGATAATATATATAATAAAGCATACAAATAATCCAAAAACATTGTTATAGATTAAAAATACCGAAAAATTAACACGAGATTGGTTCTTCAAAAAATATCCATTTATATTGTCAAACAAATTATCTAATATTTCAATATTTTGATTATATTAATGAAATATTTTCATTTAAAATATTTCTAGAAAATTTTAATGAAATATAAAATTAAAATAGAATTCATTATGTTCTAAAATTATATTCACACAGTGTACATTAAAACCAAAATTTCATTAGTATTTTCAATAAAAGTCAAAAGTACAACATTTCAAAAAAGAAAAGAACATTCCACTAAAACATTTTTAGATGAAGATGTTTATGGGTCGAAAGGACATTATAAAATAATTGTGGATTGTTTAAAATAATATTCAATATTATTAAATAAAATGTGGACATGAAAGAAAATGATTATAGACTGAATAGAGAAATAACATTGGGCTTTCATAAAATATTTCTATATGGTTAATGAGTACCTAAACATGGAAAACTAAAGGAATATATTTAATATATATAAATAAACATAGGATAAGTAAATAAATAATATTTTTGACATATATATCCTTTAATCTCACCATCAAAAAATTTAATGAAAAAAATTCTAATGATAAAATAGATTATCACAAAAAATCACAATGTTTTGATAATGTTTGAGTCATAATTCCCATGAAAGGAATAAAATAAATTGAATAAATTAATACTATGAGGATAAGTATATTAATGATATTAAATAGCCACGTAGTAGTTTGATATGAATTATAAAATAATATAGGGTTATAACATAACATATTTCCCAAAGAAGATTATTTTAGACAGTAAACTCTACCACTTTAGTAAAACTGAAATTAAATACTCTGGGATTAAATAATTTGAGTTGTGAAATTTAATAAAATTAATTATTATTAATCCATGATATTAATTTTAAATATATTAGTTTATAAAACATAAAAAATAAATATGGTCATGACAACAAATAGGTCTCAATTATACAAAATTGAGATGATAAACACTTTCCTCATGTTTGTATTGCATCATAACTAATCTAAAAAATTTCATAATAAATTTAAATATAATATAATCACATAATAGTACTATATTAAAACCTATTATACCATATATTGTCCTATTTAAAAATTTCCAAACATTATTATTTATAATTATTCATTAAAATCTTTATTTTCGAGTGATATGTATATCAATTATCTTGTATGTTTTGGTTTCAATGTTATGGTCCATACACACTCAGCATGATCCATTATTCTACAAAATCATAAATTTGTTTATATATAATATATATTTTTTATAATAACTATTATAACCAAACATATAATTACGTAATGAGAAATTAATTACATCACTTCATAGAGACAATGGTTTTTATGTATGCATGGATGATGAATCCATTTTTTGATGGATGAAAAGAAAGAAAGGTTAAAAATTATTAATCTTTTTATATAATTTATTGAATCATAAATATAAAATATATTCATTAAAAATATCATTATTACTATCCATGTAACGAAAAATAATTTAAAAAAAATCACATCACTAAGTAGGGGTGGTTGTCCAGAGGCCACATTAGCGAAATTGTTGTATTCAAATAGACTGGATGGATTGAAGGATGATAATATTTTAAAATTAATGAATAATTAATATTTAATATATATAATACATAAATATTTAATATGTAATAATAACCAAACATGAAATATGGTAATTAAAAATTAATTATATCGTTCTGTGGAGGCGGTAGTCTATATGTACACATGAGCGATAATTTCATTGGACATTTGATGTAAAAGAGGTGTAAAATAGTTTTTAAATTAACATAATAACATATTATTAAATATATTATAGTATATTTATATTTTATGAGAAATAAAAATGGTTTTCATATGGAGGATGAAGAAATAAAATCAATAGCTCCGAATTAAGATTTATACCTATTCTTTGAGAGACCTAATTTGGATTACACATTAATCCTGTAAATATTTGTCTTAAGAGAATAAAATATATAATAGAGTGAAGTTATGGAATATAGTATGGTTTTGAATAATTTAGTTTTTAATATATAATTATTATATTATGTGAATAAGGGTGGATAATATGTTCACTTTTATATGTGTGGGGAGGGATACACATGGAATTTCTATAATAATTTCAATATTATATTGCCCGTATTTTATTAAATTGAAATGAAATGGACAATTATTATAATATAGATCAATATGATGATGAAATATCTCTAAATAATAGTAATTTATAAATATTATTTGTCATTCTTTCCCTAAAACATTAGTCTAATCCCCAAGTGAACCCGTTTTAACCATAAAGGTGGTAACAAAATTAAAAATTTTTACTTTTCATTCTGACAAAAAAAAATAATTTCGGCCTAGAAATTATATTATTTTGTATTATTCTAATTATTAAATATATTTTATAATAATAAATTTATATAATTTGAGTAATTTAATTTTAAATTAGTTTTAAAAAGTAATTAAATGTATTTTTTAGAAAAAAATAATTTTAAAGCATAAAAATAAATTTATCTCCATTACACACCTTATTAAAACCATAAAATTAATGATAAAATATTTTTTTAACAAAAATATATTATAAAAACGTTAGTACAATATTAACCATTGTATATTAATTTATTTTTATTTTGTTAGAAAACACATTTCCTCTATAAAAATTATTTTTTAAATGTTTTTTAAGAATGAAAATAAACATGAACCAAATTCAAGAATATTTTAAATTAATTATATTATATATAATTATTCAATACTGATGTTACATTAGTATCAAAAAAATAAATATATTATTTTAATTTTTTATTTAGTGAAAAGAAATTCCATCTTTAAAAAAAGTCTTACATTCAAAATTTACAAGACAGTATATTTTTAAAAGAAATCTAAAAAATTACCCCTAACATAATATTGAAATGATTATTTAAAAAATGGTATTAATTACATGAAATAAAATTTCATAAAATGGTAAAAATTAATGTAATCTATGTGCGAAAAATGGAATAAAAATTTAGTTTGATGAAAAAATACTTATAAACAACAAAATGACATAACTAAAAATTTATTACATATTATAATGAATTAATAAATAAATTTACCATATACAAATAATTTATATATATTTTTAATAATGTTTTTACTTCTATTAGTACTAAACATTTATCAAATAGTTTCTAACATTCAAATTTATATAATATTATTTCTATTGAATATCACAGTTCACTGAAAGCATGGTGTTATGTGTTACGAAATCTATCGATAATACTATTATTTTAATAAAAATTTACATTTATTATAATTCTAATGATATAAAAACTGGGTTGAGATAAAAAAACACATGTATCAACATATAAATACGATGCACTAATCAATGTGAAATAAATATTACGATTATATTTGATAACCCATCAAATGTGCAACCCTTTATATAAATAAGAAATATAATATATATATACTTTATAATATTCCTTAATTTCAAATTATATATATCCTATTCTAATCAATTACATAAAAAAACTTAAAGGAATAATTATAGGTTGTAAAATTAATTATATTCACGCATAAATTTTTCAAATATAAAACATTTTAATTGATTAAAATAAAAAACAACTCATGTGTAAACCATAAATAGAAAATTACTATAAATAAAGATAAACATGGTCAATAAATTTTTATATGCATGATAATTCAGGATGTTAGAAAATCATATATAAAAATAAATCCAATTAAAAAATTAATAATTATTAAATAAAAAACATGGTTATAATTTTAAAGAAGTACTTTTTGGGCTTACATGGAAATAATGTTATTATATATAAACATGAGAATTCCACTTTGAAATAAATTAGCAATAAAGTGTCAAGAAAAATATTATTTTTATAGGATCAAAAATAACAAATAATGTTATATTAATATAGTTAAAAATGAATTTAAAGAATATAAATACACATTATTAAATTTTTATTTGAAAAAATACGGAGCAACCTATTATATTAGTCAAAAATAGAGTTTTGAATACATATTCCTTGTATAAGAATAAATATAAACATATAAATAATGGACAAAAACAAAATAATAGGAATCCCCAATTAAATTCAAATACTTCTTGATCCATTTTCTCTAATGGAGTGGGGAAATAATATCTTAAAGGAATATGTAAGAAAACGAGGTTAGTGGAAGAGGTAAATAGGATTATATAATTTTTCTATAAAAACCATATTGAAATCATGAGTAACAAGCATATAAATAATAGTAGAGGATGAGGGGGATGGCGGAGTTGACACCTAGATGAGAGATATACTAAATAAATAGGAAAAATTAAAATCCATACATGAAATGAATTGAGAGATTTTTTAAAAAAAATTATGTTGGATGTATGGTTTCATTAGAAAATTATATTTCTCATTTACCAACTGTGAATTCATCTCTTGAGTTAAAAATATTCTACATATTGTTTAGTTACATAGTTAGTCTAACCATGTTCCAAGCATTTGAATTACATATAAAAGTCCAAAATAAACATGCATAATATTTTTTGAAATGATGCATGGTCTTGAAAATAGTAACCCACTATATTTTAATAAAAAATATTTGAATTTAATAAATGGAAAAAATACATTTTAGAATAATTATATATCAAATAATTTACCAAATATTACCTTTTGGGATGTAACAATTCTCCTCACCATGTCACTTTTTCTCTTACAAATGTCTCTATATAATGTATTGATCAAGGAATGGATGTGGATAAAACACCCATTTATAGAATGAAGCTTTTTTGATAGAGAATAAACTAATTCCTAAGGCCATAGACTCAATTATGTGATGTATATTATTTAGTAGTGGTCATTGAAACATTTAATTATTATTATAATACACAGATTTAAAAAATATGTTTGTTACTATATAAATGATAAATATAAAATAAATAGTTTTAATAGAATACTCACTAGCCATGTTCCTTTACTGGTCATGTAAAAATCAATTTTCAATTTATAAATAAATTTCTTCACATAATTATTTACACTAAGATTTTCTTATAATAAAAATATTCTTAAATATTTTTCCAAGAATTATATGTTACAAAATTATATATCCATAAATAACATAACCTTATATAAATTAAATATTTTATGTACATACATTAAAAGATATAATATAAAAAATAATTATTTTGTGTAATCATAACAACATCATTATGTTCAATATGATAATCACATTGATCTATTGATAGATTATATTGAAAAAATACATGTTTCATGATTATTCTCTATATTATCAATATTGATTACCCAATTGAAAACAACCATGATATGTTTTTGGGTATTCTTGATAATAAGGACTCCTATAACCTTTATTACTACACCAATAAAATACCATGGATTAGCACCAGTATAAATCGAAAAAAAATAACATGGGTGGACTATTATTATATATACCCACTTTATTATACACCATGTATTTATTGTTTTTGATATTAGAATTTAATTTACCACCATCAGGTAAATATGAATCATAGATTTCAACATAAACAGATGCTAAAAACATTCATCCATGACAAAAATTTATTAACACATCTATGTGAACGCATGGACAAACAAGAACCCCATCATCTACAGGCCTTGATGAAGAACACCATCAAGACAACAACCTCATTGTATGAACTATGTGGCTTTCTTGGTTATATACTATACTATCTTAGTAATGTGATGAAAACCTCAAATATTAACTAGTATATAATTTTTAGTAATACTAATTAATCAAATTCTACACATTTATTTATTTAGGGATATATTTATATTAAAAAATTCCCCCAAAAAATAGTCATTTGAAATATTGTAAGAGAAGAAATTTAAAAGATGATTTTTAAATAAAACATCCTTATAAATATCATATAATTTAAGTGATAATTAATAAAATGAATCAAATATGGGTATAAAATATAAATCCACATAATAAAGAATAATCTAAAAAATATATATCACAAATAATCATAGAACTATGTAATTAATGATGTTGAAGGTTAACCCAAAGAATGAACATTTGGTTAAGAATTCCCTTACACTAGGTTTTTATTTATTATAATGTGTCAAAAACACTTATATAATCAGTGAAAAAGTGTTATTAATATATTATAGAACCATATTCCTGTTTATAATTACATATATAATATTATTAGAACATGTTTATACCAATTTATTCATAATAATTTTTTATTTTTATTGTTTCAGGTGCGTTTACATCAGTGTTTCCATACTAGATTATTTATGTATTTTCTTCTCAAATGGATGAAAAACTCAAAAAGTGTAAATTAGTTTCCATAATTTTAAATTGTTCCATACAATAGTTTTTTCTAATATGATGAAGAATCCCTAGATAAAATCATTATATGGATGATTTAATTTATTTTGGCTATTTTTTATTATTATCAAGAAAATTTATAATTTTATAAAATAAAATGTCTATATATTGATTCCAGAACATTAAATAACTTATAATTTGTATAACCAAATATGATTTCACTGTAATAACGGTTTTATTACTATCCGTGAAGGTGATAATGAATAAATGATGTGTATTGTCCATGAATTTGTTAAATCGACACATCATCGATGATGTTATTATTTTTAGAATAAATATAAAAGGAGAAAAAGTTTGATGATAATTTTTCCTTAAAATGAAAAAATTATGGTATATATAAGATACTAAAGTTTAATTACACTTGGATAAGTTGAGCTGAATAGTGTATAATAAAATAAATTTAAATTATTATATAATCATCGGACAATAAAATATTAATTTATGAAAATAATTTATGAAAATATATTTTCTTATAAATCCATTAATTAATTATAAAATTATAAATTCCAAATTATGTTTCAAACAAAAATACCAACCCTCATATTATCAATTGGAATACATTTATTTACTTATTCCATGATATAAATATATCATATTTTTAGTTTTTAGTGACATGAATAAAACTTATAGTTTTATAGATGAGGAATCTTTTATATTGGAGAGATTTCTATTTCTATGTTGAAGTTATTATTCCCAGAGTATAAATTCCTTGAATTCTATAAAGACAACTTTTTTATTTATATCTTTATAATAAGTTCCAAAATATATTTCCATAATGAAAAGAAATTATTTTATAATTCCATGGGTATTTAAATTCTCCCCACATTTTGGAGAATTAATCCTTTCTATTTTATTTACGAATGAAACTAGTTATGGTACCTTTCCCTCATAGTGTTTTTAGATTCCCCTGTTTCTTCTTAAACTATGTCATTTCATCCCAAATCCCTTATATGTTGAAATACAATATTCCTTAATAAATTATCTCTATAAATAATAATATGAGTAGATTTCTCATCATAAGAATGGTTTTCATCCAGCTAAACTACTTTTGGGATCAAAACATGAGATGAGTCAAGAACATAATTTATCCCCACCGAAACATGAAACAAATTGTGTACTTGAGAAAATTTCAAAGATAGAGAAACATGATTGGAAACACTAATAAAAATATGAGCTATTGCCACGAACCTATAGCCACGGTATTATAGGTCTGTGGCTATATCTTTTATACTGCCATGGTTAATTATTTCATCTGTGGCTTAATCCAGTAGACCCGTTTTTTTCCAAAACCGTCGGGCTCCTTCTCCTCCCCCTCGCGATTTCTTCTCCTCACCGCGCCCTCCCCCTCCCCGACGCCTCCACGCCGATGCCTCCTCTGCACCGCGCCCTCCTCGCTACACCCTCCTCGTCGCGCCCTCCTCGCCGCGCCCTCCTCCTCATCGCGCCCTCCTCCCGATGCCTCCTCGCCGTGCCCTCCCCCCCGACGCCTCCTCACCGACACCTACTCCGCGCAGCGCCCTCCTCACCGCACCCTCCTCGCCGCGCCCTCCGTGCCGCGCCCTCCGCGCCGTGCCCTCCTCTCCATGGTGTCAGTGAGCATTACTCGGTTAAGGAACTGAAGAATATAGATGAGGTTGGTCCCAAGAATCCCTCCGTTTTCTCATTTTCAACAAGTGTAAATGTATCAGAATAGGTTTAATGGAGTGAGGCCACATTCATGAATATTTCTACAGAAGTGGGAGGTATTGTGATGGATAACCATTTTTGTGTTTTGTCATATGATGAACTAGTCCAGAATTTTGATCAATACCTGGTCAGAACCGTTGGAGAGGAGCAGGTCCCTGAAAATTGGTCATGTGATGAATGTTCTTTCCACTTTTTAGGTGATTTAGAGGATGAGGTTTAGGATTAAATGTATCCATGTATGATAAGAGTAAGATAGGTAAGGTCAACTAGAAAGATAAAAGGGATTACTCATATTTTTCTCTACCAATGGGGACTAGGTCTATGAATATTTCAAAGGACAAATAGAAGATATTTAACCCACCTCTCCAAGGTGGTCTTTTAGTAGTGGTATATTCCTGATAATCCTTTCAAAATTCTTGTGAAATCATAAGATGATGAAACAATTAAAGACACCCTTTCCTTTAATTTGAAAAATTATAAAATTGATGATTTTTGTTTTGATAAGAGGTTGGAGGAGGTTGAATAAATCACTTCTAGCTTAGAAACACTCCTAGGATCACCGTTTTTTCTTTAAAAATAGCAAGATGGCCAAATTAATGAAGTTTTTTATTTAATTGAAAAAGCTTTTATTTTATATTATTGTGATTTTTTTGTGTCTGATTTTGATTTCTCTTCTCCCTATGTATGTTGTGAAGATTCAAGTGAACTACAAGATTTACTAGAGGTACATGATACGGTTATTAATACACCTGATGAGAAACTTTTGAAACTCAAAAAATCTAATTGTAATTCAAAGTTTGGGAGTGGTCGAAGAGAAAGAGGATATTTTGAAGTTGCGCACTAATGAAAAAGTGGATAATGATACATATGTAGTTTTTAATAATGAATTTATATAGGATATTGAATCGGATGAAAAATCACATCCATGAATTGAATTTTTACAATTTATTCACATCAATCCTCAAGTTGAAGAAGAGTAAATATACCCCCTTTCCCCCCTTTCCACTACTCCTAGGATGTTATAATTTCAAAGTGGTGAAATTAAAATTATATAAAAATGGGGTGTTATAAAACTATTTGAGTTGATTGCTATAGCTAGAAAGAATATTTTATGCTAGTTCTTAAGTAAGAAGATACATCCTCCATCTAATTGTGGTTGAATCAATGATTTCTAAACTATGAGCAATCTAAATATAGAACCCCTTGGGGGATAAACCCAAGATTATCTTGTTACATTTTTAGTTCATTTATTTGACCTTCTTTAATAATGTTTTTTTGATTGAGGTCTTTATTTGTAGGATGTTAGGTGGGTCACTTCACATGGCATCCCATTTTGAGTAAATTCTTTCACTCTAAGAAAATTTTCAGGTTGTTTCCTTCCACCCTTAAATTTTTAAGAGTTTAAATTTTTATTATATACTTTAAATTAAGTGTGATGTAAGGGTACACAATTTTTTTCTAATCCTAAATTTTATAATTCTAAATCATTGTTTAAAAATTCCTTTTTATTGATTTTTATTAAAAAAAGATATGTTATTCACATAGAATAAGTGAATGTACGTTATAATTTCTATTTTTTAGTTCATTGGTGAGCATAATTTCACATCCTATTGAAGTATAGATTCAACGACTTTTATAGATCTAGAGAAGTTATATTTCATAGTAACTTTGAACCAATCTACCTTAGTTTTTACTCTAGTTTTGTTATGTTTTGACCTTTAAATTTTATAAATTAATGTATATGTTTACACTTATAGGAGATGAAATTTTGGAAACCAAAGGTATTTATTCAAAAAAAAAAAGAAGGGAAATTTTTTCCAATGATCTCAAATGAATAGAGCATCTACACCATGGGAGTAATAATTTAAATTCTGTGATTTTTCTACTTAAACTTGAAAATTCACTTCTTTTTTTTAGTTTAAATAAATGGTTGGAATTTTCCTTTTAATAAATTTTGTATGCTGAAATCATCTTGTTAAATCTCTTGGTTTTTGCTTCCTTTTTTTCTACCTTTTTTAATTTAAATTCTGGTGTGTATTCTTATTTTAATGTTTTACTAAAAATCATTTTTGAACTTCAAATGATAACATGCATCTACATGAAAATCCATGAATATGTGTTGAAGTTGTTAATATACTAACTAGTGGGTATCATTCATGCATTTTGTGTGATTGTTTGAACTCCATGTTCTTCATTTCTTATGTTTTTAATATATTAGTTATATTATTTGTTAGTAATTAGATAAAAAAATTCTGTATTGTTACAAATTTATGCATATATCTAATTAATCATTTCTACCATAGGACAAGGTTGTTGGTGTTGGTTCAAATGCGGGCACGTTGGCATGCAACCAACAAGCAAGGGGGAACATCCATTCCTGGTAATGGGCATCTATGTGAACTTCAATTCTCAGTTATTGGTTTTGTTTAGAGTGATATTACCATATTATTTTGTTCCCATGTAGTTTTACAAACATAAAATAAAAATTTAATGATAGTTTTATGGTTCCAATTCTAAAATCTTTTTTATGAGCTGAATTATACAGTACTCAATTGTTGTTCTCGATATGATTGTATCACCTTCTTTCTTCCATAAAAATTTTACAGTTTTATGATGATGGGGTGCAACTGGTGATGAAATTTTTGAAGCTCTAATTTCTTATAGTTGAACTTTTCAAAACAAAACATTTTCCTCTCAAGTAAGCTTTGATTTTTGGTTCTTACATCTAATATTTTTGCAGGATACATGTTTGTATTCAGGAACATAAACACAAATATATTTCTTATCAATTATTTAATTTCTCCATAATTATTTCTGATTTATTTTGATCTATTTTTCTTTATTTCTTGTAGGAAAAATATAGGATTAGGGTGAAAAAGAAATATGCACCCAAAGTACTCTTAAGGCACTATTTTGTATGATGGTAACATTTTGGTAAGTTCATTTATTTCTTTTTACTATACTACATCATGTATGTTGAGAGGGGTCTTTGATTTGTTGTTCTTGGATCATATATTTTCGTCTTTTTTTATATTTGTTGAAAATAGTCATTTTATGTCTTGAAGTGTTTTTGATAATATCTTCGTGATGTATTGAATTATGATAGGGTCTAGGTGGAGGGGGGTAGGGGGCTAGGCGGAGGGGTGCAGGGGGGCAGGGTGGAGGAGGGTAGGGGGCAGGGGGTAGGGGGCAGGGGCAGGGGGGAGGGTGGAGGGGGGCAGGGGGCAGGGAGGGTGCTGGGGGGGAGGGTGCAGGGGGTGATGTGCAGGATAAGGGGCTGGGTGGAGGGGGGAAGGGGCAGGGGGTAGGGGGTAGGGTGTAGGATGGAGGGGGGCAGGGGGCAGGGGGGAGGGCTATCCAGCAGGGGGGAGGGGTGTCCAGCAGGGGGAGGGGTGTCCAGGCAGGGGGTGGGGCTATCCAGCAGGGGGGGCTGTTCGGCAGAGGGGCAAGCTGTCATGCAGGGGGCGGGCTATCCGGCAGGGGGGAGGGGTGTCTGGTAGGGGGGAGGGGTGTCCAGTAGGGGGGAGGGGGTGTCCAGTAGGGGAGGGGCTATCCGGAAGGGGAGGGGGGTGGGCTGTCCAGTAGGGGGAGGGCTGTCCAACATGGGGGGAGGGCTGTCCAGCAGGGGAGGGCTATCTAGCAGGGGGAGGGGTGTCCAGCATGGGGGAGGGGTGTCCAGTAGGGGGGCGGGCTGTCCAGCAGGGGGAGGGGCTGTCCAGGCAGGGGGAGGGGCTGTCCAGGTAGGGGGCGGGGCTGTCCAGCAGGGGGGAGGGGCTGTCTAGGCATGGGGAGGGGCTGTCCAGGCAGGGGGTAGGGGCTGTCCTGCAGGAGGGAGGGATGTCCAGTAGGGGGTAGGGCTGTCCAGCAGGGGGGGTGTCCAGCAGGGGGGAGTGGTGTCCAGGCCGAGGGAGGGGCTGTCCAGCAGGGGGAGGGGATGTCCTTGAGGAATGTCTAGCTGAGAAGGAGCATGAATAGGTGTAATAGTAGGTAGAGTAAAATGTGGCAGCCCTATTAGTATATTTCATGTGTAAACTACAGGGTGAGGTCTGTAATGATGGTCCTAGACATGTTCTGGTTGTGTAAAAAATGTTGGGAACAATCTATTTTCTATTTATTGATTCATGTATGTTTGTTGTGGGTACCCCAGGTGGCCTCTTATTAACTTTCTTTGTATTTTTTTCTAACATAGTGTTTGGTATTAACATTTTTCCTTTTCAGAGCATCTTTCAACGAAGTATTAATAGAGGATGGATTTCAGAATTCCTGTAAAATTCTGCACTTATCAGTGGCATGGGGGGGTGTCCAGCAGGGGGAGGGGTGTCGGCAGGGGGGGTTTCCAGCAGGGGGGAGGGGTGTCTAGGGGGTGCAGGGGTTGTCCAGTGGGGTTTTCCAGTTGGGGCATGGGGGCAGTCCAGTGGGGTGCAGGGGGCAGGGGGTAGGGGGTAGGGTGCAGGGGGCAGGGGGCAGGTGGCAGGGGGTAGGGGCATGGGGCAGGGCGCAATGGGCAGGGGCATGGGTGTCCAGCAGGGGGAGGGGTGTACAACAGGGGGAGGGGCTGTCTAGCCAGTGGGGAGGTGTGTCCAGGGTCTGTGTGGGGGGGGGGGCTGGTAGGGGTGTCTAGGTTCTGGGGGGGCGGGGACTGGCAGGGGTTTCCAGGGCCGGGGATCTTTATATTTTTGTTGTGTTTTTTGGATTTCATTGAGGTGGATTCGAGTCGCTGTTGACAAAGGATTACATGAGTATGCATAGGTAGGCATATGCATATATAAGTTCCCTCTTTATATATATTCACTCATGGAAGTATGAATATATATATTGGTGCTAGGTGTGCTTATATATAGATATGAAAAATGCATATGCGTGTAAGTATAAAGGGGTACATTCAAGTATAAACATATATCTAATGTCCCCTTGTGCATATTTTTCCATGAAAATATGTACATAGGGGATAGGTTTCCTTACATATATGTGAACTTGCATATGCGTGCAAGCGGAAAAAGGAAGATTCAAGTTGTCATCGTCAAAAGAAAACGCGCCTTGAGGTTGAGGTATGGTCCCTCTCCTAGACCATTTAATTCAAGAATGTTTTAAATTGAATTTAGTTTCCTTCTTAATTTTTCATGTTTATATTAAATATAAATTCTTGAATAAGTGTTAGTTTAGATAATTATTTCGTTTGATAAATAAGTCCTGGTTTTGTAATAAAACCCCTCCAACGGAGGTGCGCTGTCTGCGAAAACTCACAGTGGTATACCTTTCTTAACATTATTGCATTGATGTTTTCCTTATACTTGATGTCATTGTTAGTCATAAAGAACACATCGTACTTGACCCTTTTTATATCTCTGTAGGGGGTTTCCCTCTTTTTATTAAAATAGTTGTTTGAACCAATACAATCATTAAGTGTCGTTAGACTTTTACGATGGGTCCCATGTTGTGTGACCATGTCACATGGCATGTGATATTTAAATCCAGCCAAAATCCCAGTTCCACAGCCCAGGGGTCCCACAATACCAGTAATGTCAGATTACATGTTATGTAACCGGTGATTTTCCTGATCCCTTGGGGTATTCCTCTAGGTATTCCTACACATTTCTAGATCTCGAAACCTCACCGAATTAGGTATATCGGGGTCATCCAATCCTTTAGTCATCACAGATTAGCATTCATTTAATTAAATCTTATGAGAAAACATCCTCTCATGCCATCCATATCATCCTATTTGAAACTAAGTGGATGATGTTGCCCCGCGGATGTTGCTGGACCGGGCCAACACGTTGTGGTCACGCTGCGGCCACGCTGCGGTCCCGCCGTGGTCACGCTCCTGTCCCGCCGCGGTCATGCCGTGATTTGGCCTTGCTTCAGGACGACACCCTGCGGCAGTTACTCCTCCAGGATGACACCCTACGGCGGTCACGCCGCGGTCACACCGCTGTCACACCGTTGTCACACCGCTGTCACGCCGCCGTCACACCGTGATTTGGCCCTGCTCCCGGACAACACCCTATGGCGGTTACTCCTCCAGGACCACAAACTGCGGCAGTCACGCCGCCGTCACGCCGCGGTCATGCCGTGATTTGGCCCTGCTCTAGGACGACACCCTGCAGCAGTTACTCCTCCAGGACGACACCCTGCGGCTGTCACGCTGCAGTCACGCCGCAGTCATGCCGCGTTCACGCCGCAATCACGCCGTGGTCATTCCTTGATTTGACCCTGCTCCAGGACGACACCCTACGGTGGTTAATCCTCCAGGACGACACCCTGCGACGGTCAAGCCGTAGTCATGGCGTGGTCACACCGCGGTCACGCCACGTTCACACCGCGGTGACGCCGTGATTTGGCCCTGCTCCAGTAAGACACCCTGCGGCGGTTACTCCTCCAGGACGACACCCTGCGGCGGTCACGCCGCGGTCACGCCGCGGTCACACCGTGATTTTGCCCAGCTCCAGGACAACACCCTGCTTCGGTTACTCCTCTAGGACGACACCCTGCGGCGGTCACGCCGCGGTCACGCCGCGGTCACGCCGCGATCACGCCGCGATCACGCCGTAATTTGGCCCTACTCCAAGAAGACACCCTGCGACGATTACTCTTCCTTAGAGAAACATTGAATGGTTAGCTCTATAATTTTTCGTATTTCCTCATTCCTAAACTATATCTCCTCTCAGCACTGCCTCTCATCCATCTTTCCACAAAACGTGCATAGCAGGTGGTACAAAGGCTCAATTCAACTGAAAACATTGGTTTGGAATTGTCTGGTATATTTTATTGTACATGTATCACATAATATTTGTTCGATAATTCTTCTTTTTCCTCAACCTCTTCACATGTTGTCCAAACCAGATCATCCTCATCCTTTGCACATGTCGTCTGAACCGGATCAGCCTGTTCTGATGGAAATTCAATGTCTGCTTTTGGCTGTTTTAGATAAAATTCCTTCCATAATTCCCTCATATCATGTAGCACACATTGGGGGGGTCTGCAGGAGGTTTCTAGGGTGTGTCTGGGGGGTGTCCAGGGTGTGTCCAGGAGGTGTCTATGGGGGTGTCCAGTGTATGTCCAGGGTGTGTCCAGGGTGTGTCCGGGGGGTGTCCCGGGTGTGTCCAGGGGGTGTCCAAGGGGTGTCCAGGGGGTGTCCAGGGGGTGTCCAGGGGCAGGGGGTAGGGTGGAGGGGTGCAGGGGGGGCAGGGGGGAGGGGGTAGGGGGAAGGGGGCAGGGGCAGGGGGGAGGGTGGAGGGGGGCAGGGGGCAGGAAGGGTGTGGGGGGGGGGGTGTAGGGGGTGTTGTGCAGGCTAAGGGGCTGGGTGGAGGGGGGCAGGGTGTACGATAGAGGGGGCAGGGGGGAGGGGGGTAGGGGGAAATTTCTCAATTCCATTACTCCAATTATTTTTCTTGTTCATTAATTTTGGGTCACTACCCATGCCTTTATCATACTTGTATTTAGCTTTTGGATATTCATATTCATTTACCATATTGGATGTGATGATAACCTTCTAACTGATTGAAATTTCCTCATCAACATCATACCATAATACATGACTTAAGTGTGTAAATTTATCCATATACTATCTAGGATAAGATTGTGAATCTATAGAGGCATTAATCTTAGTAATCATTGTAGTAGGTACATTCGTGAAACACCATACTGATCAGTATTTTTAGTAGGTAAAGGATTTTGATGCAACTTATTTTGATGATCCTTGGGTGTACTCATATTCAGAAAACCTGGTGAGGTTTTCTTCTTGGATTTTTTCCTGATAGCTATGTATGAAACATGCATGTGGGGTCCCTCAGAATGTTTCAACATCAATTAATGATAGGTAGATACCTGCAAGAATTTTTTCCCATTTTTCACCACTTGAGAACCATGAGATGCAATCAGGTTAGGTAAATCATCCTAAAAGAAACACCTCTATATAGGCATGCCATCAAATGTTGCCTCATTTGAAGTACTCTCTTCAAGACCAGCTAAATTTGTATAGTGGTCCACATTGACTTTCTGCCTATTTTTCCCATTTGTGAGTATTTACATTAGGCTTTCCTACCAAGTTGAAAATACCTAGAGTCACTTGGATCTGCAAAAAGCATCAGGGAATGGTGCCCCCAAAATACATGCCCCTCAAACTGTATGTTCTATCCAATGTTTATCTCTCTATCAGGAAGGGGTACACTGTCCTCATTCAAGGATTTTCCCAGGGTTGGGCCCTCTAGAGTAAATACAACACACTGAGAATAATCCATGTTTTTTTCATTAGAAGGACTATCCTAAGGCGATGTTGAAGTGATTAAGTCTGTAGTTTTCCTAGTATCCTTCTACACTGATATAACCCCTATCTTATCCACATTATAAGGGATAGTAGTGTATTTTTTCTCGAAGTCATAGATTGGAATATTCAACTTACAGTTCCAAATTTCATAGTTAGAGACATCATTCCCATTCATATTGTAAAAGTAACACTCCTTGTCCCTATTACATTCTGTAGAATGATGGAAAAACATATAATTCATGTAGAACTGTGGTTTCCTTTCGTATTGGATCATAAAGTATATACATTCATCTAGTTAGTTAAGACTACATCTTGTAGAATCATTATATACATGTCCAAATTCACATGGGTTATCAAATAGTGTCCAAACCTTGGGTTATCGGTATGTATATCCAACCAAATTGAGTTCCCCACGATTGAGAAAATTTCTCAAAAATTGTGTGAGTACCAATAGAGCTATCCAGGCAGGGGGAGGGGTGTCCGGTAGGGGGAGGGGTGTCCAGCAGGGGGGAGGGGTGTCCGATAGGGGGGATGCGCTATCCAGGAAGGGGGACGGGTGTCCAGTAGGGGGAGGGGTGTCCAGTAGGGGGGGAGGGGTGTCCAAGCAGGGGGAGGGGCTGTCCAGCAGGGGGAAGGCTGTCCAACAGGGGGGAGGGATGTCCATCAGGGGGGAGGGGTGTCTCGTAGGGGGGAGGGGTGTCCGAAAGGGGGGAGGGGTGTCCGACATGGGGGATAGGCTGTCCAGGCAGGGGGAGGGGTGTCCAGCAGGGGGAGGGGTGTCCAGCAGGGGGAGGGGTGTCCAGCTGGGGGAGGGGTGTCCATGAAGGGGGAGGGTTTGTCTAGTAGGGGGGGTGTCTAGGCAGGGGGAGGGGCTGTCCAGTAGGGGGGTTATCCAGCAGGGGGAAGGGGTGTCCAGGAGGGGGGAGGGGGTGTCCGGCAGGGAGGAGGGGTGTCCGGTAGGGGGCCGAGCTGTCTAGCTGGGGGCGGGGCTGTCAAGTAGGGGGGGAGGGCTGTCCAGCAGGGGGAGGCTGTCCAGCTAGGGGGAGGGGTGTCCAGCAGGAGGGAGGGGTGTCCAGCAGGGGGGAGGGGGGTGTCCAGGCAGGGGGCGGGGCTGTCCAGCAGGGGGCGGGCTGTCTGGTAGGGGGGCGGGCTCTCAAGCAGGGGGCGGGCTATCCGGCAGGGGGGGAGGGGTGTCCGGCAGGGGGCGGGGCTGTTCAACAATTTGTTTTGTATCTTTGTTTTTGACACCACCTGCACACTAGAAGAAGTAGTCTGATCAGGAGAAGGCTCCCCTAGGAGAATACATACTTCTTCAGAACCAGGTTTAGCAGCTTTTGCATCAACAGAATGGTCAGCAGAAGCAGGAATCCCACACTACACTTTCCCAGATTCAAAAAAATGAGAAACAAAGGCAGGCTGGTTTTGTTTAATAACAATATCTGCCTCCTTCACTGTGTCTTTTCCATCTTCCTTCAGATTTATGTTTACTGGTGCACTAGAGGAATCACTAGAGGTAGGAAAAAGTAAATCCTGTGCCATGAGACATTCATTGGCCACACCAGCCAAGGAGGAAACCTCCTTACTAGTGTCAATTTGAGCAAAATCAGATTTACACAGTGAAGGGGGCCTGGGTTCCTTACTTTGATAAACCACTTGAGCATAGAAATGGACAGTAGTAGTAACAGGGAGATTAGGTGCAATATCCACAACTTCTTCCACAATGTCAGCCCATGTTTTATGGTTGGGCGTACAGACCTTCTCATTATCATTCTTGGAGTCATAAACAACCATCCCTTGATTAACAAGCTCAGCAAACTGCCTATTAACAGTGTTGTTAGAACTAGAGTTGCAAGCTTTATTTCATTGTATTGTTTTCCTCTCCAAATCATGGTTTGAACATGATTTATGATCATGTCCTTGTTGAGAAAAAAGGGTACAAATAACAGATATTCTACAGTTTTTAACCTCATGATCAATGACCTTACAATCTGGGAAAAATTTTGGTATGTTCTCAAATTACACTAAGTTCCAGCTACTCTTCATCAGTAGATAAACCAACTTTGTCTACTAATGTGGAGAAAAGGTCTATTTCAATTAGACTTCCATAATGGCCAAATCAAGCTATTTCAGTTTCTCGATCCATCTTAACTGGAACTCCAACAACTAATGCAAAGTCATATAGAATTTTAGGATGCCATTAAACCCAGTTTAAGCCATAGATTTTAACCCATACCTGAAATGAGGTCTTACCAATTTTATATGGGTTGAATTTCCGATCCCAGTCATGTATATGTACTGCACCTGGCTTGAGTGAGAGGGAGACAAATCCCCACTCATGTATATGTACTACAGGGGGTGTAGGTGCAGGGGGTGCTGGGGGGAGGGGGCAGGGGGGATGGGGGTAGGGGGGATGGGGGCATGGTTAGGGGGGTGTGGGGGTGGGGGTGTTGGGGGTGCAGGGGGGCAGGGGGGATGGGGGGAGGGGGAGGGGGCAGGGTGCAGGGGGGTAGGGGTGCAGGGGGCAGGGGTAGGGGTAGGGGGTGGAGGGGGGCAGGGGGAAGGGGGGTGCTAGGGGGAGGGGGTGCTGTCCATCAGGGGGAGGGCTATCCAGCAGGGCGTAGGGGTGTCCAGTAGGGGGGAGGTGTGGGGGGAGGGGTGTCCGGCAGGGGGGGCTGTCCGGCAGGGGGGAGGGCAGTCCGGTAGGGGGGAGGGCTGTCCAGTAGGGGGGCTTTCCAGCAGAGGGGAGGGCTTTCCAGTTGGGGGGATGGGTGTCCAGCAGGGGGGAGGGGTTTCCAACAGGGGTAAGGGGTAGGCTGAGGTTGGGGGCATGCTGGTGTTCAAGGGTGCATGGGGGAGTGAAGTTGGGTGGGGGGTGTCCAGGGTCTCAGGGGGTCTGTCCTGGGTGGGGGGATGGCAACTGTGGGGGTGTCCAGGGTCTGGGGGGGTCTGTCCTGGGGGGGTTTGGGGGGGGGGGCAGGAATGGAAGGGGAAATGGGGGGAACTAGTAGGGGAGGGGGGGGGGAGTAGCAGGGGGATGGGACTGGGCAGGTGCAGGGGGGTGTTGTGGTTCGGTGTATGGATGAAGGGGAGGAGGATGGGTGGTGTGCAGGGGTCGGGTGCAGTGCAAAGAGGGAGGGAGGCTGGGTCTGGTGTGAAGGGGGGAGGAGGGGGTGGGATGGTGGTGTGCAGGGGGAGGTGTGTAGGTTGGGTGTGCAGCTACAACCAATTTTGATTGGTCAACCTTGAAAATTTGAAACTGAACAGCACGCTGAACCTTAAAATACATGTTTCCCGAATCCTAGCTTTTGTTCGTACTACCATGCTTTCCAACAAATTAATCACAGTTCCCATTATGAAAAAATAGGCACCACACATTTCTATTTGAACCTTTTTCCATTCAATTTCAGAAACATTGTAGAAAAGTCTATTTGATCGGCAACTTCGGAAATGCTGAGATTCTTTATTTGTGATTATCAAGTTTGCAGTATTCAAAATGCCCTCAACTTGCTGAACTAAACAACAGCATTCACCTAGCCAGGTACCTAGTAGTGAACAAATGCTCTGTAGAATTGTCATGCAACTGCTAACCAAGGAAAAGAACCAGTCTGGAAACTTCTAAGGCACACTTCTAGACTATTTACTGCAAATAAAAAAGGGTTTCCTCGTCCGTCTCCATACTCAGCCTCTGAATCATCTCCTTTCCATTGAACTCTAGCACCACAAATTTCTGAATCTTCAACACCTAGTCTAGGCTCCAGTGATGAATTATTACTAGGATCCAACACCATCCAGAGAGTTTGTACAGATTGGCCATCGAGAGGAAGAAGTAAGACAAACTTCCCCAATCTGTGACAATCAATTATACCTGGCAGCATGTTCTGAATTGTCACTTCATCATCAAGTGGAATCAATTTCATCCCAGGGACATATTGTTCCTTAACGTCAACCCTTTGCTGAAATTACTTTTTCAGACCATGCAAAACTGGAATCATTCATCTCTTTTCCTTACTGTTGTCATGTGGGGGTGCAAGGGGGCTGTCCGGGGGGGGGCAGTCTAGTGAGGTGTATGGGGTGTTCAAGGGGGCTGTCCAGGGGGGTGCACGGGGGCTGTCCAGGGGGGGCATGGGGGTGCAAGGGGGCTGTCCAGGCGGTGCGGGGGGGGGGGGGGGGAGGGCTGTCTAGCAGGGGGGAGTGTTGTCCAGCAGGGGGGTCTGCAAGGCAGTTGGGAGGAGGGCAGGGGGGGGGGGGTCTGCAGGGCATATGGGAGGGGTGCATGAGGTGTCCAGGGGGGTGTCCAGGGTGTGTCCAGGGGGTGTCCTGGGGGTGTCCTGGGGGTGTCCAGTGGTGTCCAGGGGGTGCCCAGGGGGTGTCCAGGGGGTGTCCAGGGGGTTCCACGGGGGGGTGTCCACGGGGGTGTCCATGGGGTGTCCAGGGGGGTGTCGCGGGGGTTGGGGGTATTTTTTTATAGATTTGGACACCCTATAACCATGGTTTTAAACCGTGACTATTGGTTTATTGCCATGGTTTTTAACCGTGGCTATGTACTTCATGCTGTGGTTTTATATAGTGGCAATAAAGCCTGTCCGGCCTTTTGTATAGCCACGGTTCAAACCGTGGCATTAGGTATACAACCACGGTTTGAACCATGGCTATAGAGTTAAAGCCACGGTTTGGAACCGTGACTATACGACTGGGCCTATAGCCACACCAAACTTATCCATGGTTCCTCACACCGTGGCTATTACTTATATCCACGGTTTAAGGGCCTATACCCACGGTTTAGAACCGTGGCTATAGCCCAAATTTCCAATAGTGAAACTTGTCTAACTTTTTAAAGGATATCATAAGGTCCAATAATCCATGTATATAGAATTCTTTTCTTACCAACACCCATAACACATTTTCCTGGAAATATTATAATAAAAACAAAACCACGAACCTTAAAAGGAAATTCTTTCCTTATATTACCTTAATAACTTTTCTACCTGCCCTAATATATCCTCAAGTGTTACTAGATCATCTTAACATTATCAGCCACTTCCTTTACTAATTATCATCCCATCAACTTCCATTCCTAGACTTCATATAAAAAATATGGATTTTAACACTACATTCCTTGTAAACCTTCAAAAGGTTCCATATGTACACTAGAATGAATGATGTTATTATAAGAAAAATCAAATAAAGTTATATATATGGATCCAAAATTCTATAGTAGTCCAATGAGGATGCTCAAAACGTATCCTATAATGACTTAATTGTTTTCACATTTAGTATATCATATTAAGGATGAATATTATTACTGAAATTTAATTATGTTCCCAACACATTCTGAAGGCCTTTCGAATGTTACAAGTGAACTTAGGTTCAGGTTCAGATACTATTGAATGATAATATCCATGTAACATGAAAATATATTTGATAAATAGTCTATAAAACTCAACCCAATACATAGTGTCTCAAATGGAAGGAAATGTAGAGATTTATTCATTGGATAAAAAATAATCCAAATTAAATTGTTACCTAAATAATTCCTTGGTAGCCCCACCATAATGTCTACGGATATATTTTCCCATTTCAACTCTAGAAATGGAAAAGACTAAATCATCCACATATTTAATTTTCACGCTACATTAAACTATTGAAAATTCAATCATTTCATTATAAAATCGTCAATATCTCTTTTCATTCCATCAAACCAGTAATAATCCAAAAGGTATCTTTACATCATTATGATGTCATGATGAACTAATAATGGAGAACTTTGAGCTTTACATAACAAATTTTTCTTTCCCATTGAATCACAACTCATTCTTAATCTCTTCACAAATATCAAAACACAACCTTTATCAGAATTAACTTCTAGAAACATACCATTTTTTACTGATTCTATATTTTTCTATAAGTCATTATATTCCATACTTGCATTGTTAATTAAGTATGATAGAGGTGATGACACTAAAACCCAAAACAAAAAGATGAATTTCCAACACAAATATATTCCATGCCAAAATTTATCAAATCATTTATCAAGGGGTCTTTTTCTAAACAAAACATGGTAAATTATGCTTGAAATTTCTGACTCAATCCATCCAACATATTTTTTTTGTTTTTTAGGATGGTAATTGATCATAAAATCATAATATTTTATTAGTCTAATATATATTTTCATACTCATGTTTAATTCCTTGTAAGTGAATATATACATCAGAATTTTATGTCATGCATATATTTTATAGTTAGAACAGTAAAAATGATGCCTCAAATTTTTAAATGTGAATACCACATCTGCATGTTCCAATTCATGTGTGGGAAAATTAAACTGATGAAATATTAGTTATCTTGATACATAAGAAATTTCAGGATCATTTTGAATGTGAAAATTTCCATGTCTGTTGCATAAAAGATTACTATAGATGAAAAATTCACCATTTCTGGAAGGCATGACCGAAATTAGAGCATTCACCAATCTATTATTCAGTTCAATAAAAAAAACATCATGTTCCTCTATCAAAATAAATTTAACCCATTTTCATGATTATATAGTTTGTGGTATATATAACCATAATATTTTTTTAAAAAATATCAGTACTAATCATAAAATCCAAGAAAAATATGAATCCTTGTAATATTTGTATGTCTTTCCCATTCCTCAAACACTTTCTTTTGTAGGTTAAACCACTATTCCATCCTTATTTATAATATTCCTAATAAAATAAATAGGTTCTAACAAAAAACCACATTTTCAAAATGTTTCTTACAACATATTTTATTGTAGAGTTTTCAATACAATCCTAATTTTTTTTCATGATTCTCATAACATTTTAAAAACACCAAAATATCATAAAAAACCTATCAAAATATTCATGAAATTTTTTATTCATAAGATGCATGAATGATGTAGGGGAGTTTTTCAAACCAAATTACAAAATGAAAATATAATAATGACCATATCTATTTTGAAAACATGTTTCCATGATTTTATCTACCTTCACCTTTAGCTGATGGTACTTGGATCTCAAGTTAATTTTGGAAAATTACTGATTTACCTATAGCAGATAAAAGTAGTTATTGATATAAATTATATAATACATAATATTAATATTAATTTTATTCAAAGATCTATAATAAATGAAGAGTCTCATTGGTTCTTGATTCATTATAAAATGAAAACAAGAGAACCCTAGGGTGATGTTCTAGGATGAATGTAGCCTTTATAACTAACTCATGAAAATGGTTTTTCAATTCAGGAAGTTCCACAAGATCCATTAGATAAGGAGTTTTTGAAATTGGAAAAGAATTAAGAAACATTTCATTAGTGAATTCAACTTTTCAATCAGGTATAATAATAGGAAACCCATTAGAAGAAACATTTAGGATTTCATTTACTACTGGAAAATCATTTATTTATATAGTTCAAATATTTTCAATAATATGAGAAAGAAAATATTAATTTCATTATTTTAACATCTTCTCATGTTCATGATATTTTAACAATTGTATGGGTTTAATATTATATAAAAACAAAAAATATTTCTTATAAAACACTTAAGTATCTCCAAAAATAATCTTATCATGATAAATAAAATCTCAATCCATACCCAAAATAACATCAAACGCTAAGACTCAGACATAAACATTACAAAATCTAGTAAATTACTATAGAATTCACCTATTTTCATACCCAACAATATATATTTTAGATTATCAGAAAATTAGTTAATAATTTTTATATATCAAACCACATTAATACAATTTGGGTACTAATAAAAGAATATACATATCTTCAATAATTGGAATTTTTTAAATAAAAATATAAAATATTTTCATGAAAAGTATTAAAAAATTTCATCTTGGATTCTATTTTTATCTATCGCATCCTAAAAACCGATGAATAAAATTTAAAACATGGGATGAGAAAAAAATTCTCAATAAAGAACACAAAAAAATAGATAACTTTTTCGTACAATAATAATTAAAAACATTTGAAATATGTTTCCAAACACTTACTTCTCACCCAACAATAATCATATAGTTACATTGTGAAATATGAGATTTCCAAAAAAACATAAGAAAATATAAATAATACCAAGAAGGTAACATGTGGATTTATTCATTTTACATTTTAACCCTCATTGAAACCTTTTGATTTGAAACCCTCACAGTTACCTTAGAATGTTACCCTCATGGCTACTTTATTTTGTGACCCTCGTGGCTACCTTTAGTGTAAACATCACATATACACTAGGAGTAACCATATAGTCAACCTACAACATAAACATACCTAAAAAATTAGAGGGATACATAGGTTATGCCATTAATCATAAATAATTCCCATTAATAAAAAACATAAAAAAATAATAGTTTTATAAAATCATTCCATTTGAATTTTGAAAAAATCGAAATTTAAAAGAGGATTTTTAAGGAAAACCAATTTTAGAGTATCATATAATTGATGTTAAAATTATTAAAACAAATTTAACATATTTATAAACTATAAATAAATTATTAAAACATTATATAAAAAAAGTAATTTCCCCAATAATATATGTACCACATAATAAATGATGTAGATTGTTAAGCCAAATAATGGAAATTCGGATAATAATTCCATTACCTCAGGTTCGTCTTAAATCAAATGTGTTAAAAGATATTGTATAGTGGTTTTAAATAGTGTTATTAATATAATAATTAACCAAAATAATATATATAATTAATTATATGAAATTATTATAAAATATTTTCATCCATCAATTAATAATATTTTTTTATTTTCAATTTTATGTGTGTATTTATTTATCGGTTTCCATGGTTGGTTCATTATGGATTTTCTATAGGATGGAAGAAAAAATCAAGATGTAGCCTAAAATGGTGTTAATATTTTTCCAAATTTATTAAATATTCCATTAATAATTTTTTTCTTGATATGAGGATGAATCATTCGATAAAACATTAATGACAATTATTTAATTTATTTTGGTGTTTTTATGATCCATGTGACCTTATATATTTATATTTGATATAATTTATATATATATATTCTAGAACATTAAATAAGATATAATATACATAATATAATATTATATAACCATAATAAATTTTATATGTCTTTCAATGAATGCACGAATAAAAAAATAAAGTGCATCATCCACAATGGCGGTAAATCGACACATCATAGATGATGTTCTAATTTTTAGAATAAAAGGTATATGAGAAAAAGTTTGATAATAAATTTTTCCATAAACATGATATAATTAAATTATATATAAGATAATATAGTATTAAATCCACATATATTAGGGGAGGTTAATATAGTATCATAAAAGAAACTGAATTGAAAAGAAAAAAATAAAATGAAATAGGATTTTACATCTAGAATTCTCATCCTTGAAAACTTGTTTAATGACATTGGTTTTGTCCATTTGGTGACTCCATCAAGACTAGGATGTGTAAAAGTAAATTATGATGTGGACTGGAACGAAATTAAACAAGATATAAGACTTTACGGGTTGAGTAAAATATGTGGTGAGGGTGGTATTTATAGTAGAGGAGATGGGTGTTTTCTCATTATAATATTTATTAGTTTTTTATTTTGGCTCACAACTATGAATATTTTGATAGTTATCAAAAAATATAATAAAATAATTAAGGATTATTCAATATTTGGGGCTTATATCAGTCTTATATAATCTATGACTAAATAATTCATTTGTTTAACATATATCATTAATTACCATAATGCAGTATTCACCAAAAAAATTAATAATTTCAAAAAAATATAAAAAATTAACTCTAAATATTTTTCAATGAGTAGAATTAAAAATTGAACACTATTTTATGAAAATAATTTTCACAATACTAGAAATTAAATTCTTTCATAAAATCATAATTTATTCAAAAAATACCAACTTGAAAACATTAACTAAATTTTTAACAAATTGAAATATTATTTAATATCTTATAAAATAATCTTATATTTATAAGATAATAAAATATTTACTTATGGATTTATTTTATGAAATAATATTTCCTTTGTAAATCATGGAATTTTTATAAAATTATAAATAAACACGTACCTTTCAAAAAAATACCAATACTTAATTTATCACTTTAAAAACATTTATTTAATTATTCTATGATATAAATATTTCAAATTTTTTACTTCTAAGATAAATGAATTTTATAACATGTTATATAGTTGATAATACTATTCTATTAGGCAGATTAAAATTCTAATGTCATGTTACTTTTACATATGTAAAAATTATTTAATTTATATAAATACCACTTACATCATTATATATTAATTATATATTTAACTATTTAATTCTAAAATTAAAAGAAAGTATATTATAAGTATCTAAGGTTTCTCATTTTCTCAAGAATAAATATAAATCAATAAATATATATATATATATATTGATTAAATATCATGACCACTGAGTAAAAAATATTTATTATGAGTCTATATAGAGTCCAATAATTATTTGGAGAAATATATGATAATATTGGTAGAATAATATAAATATTTAAATAAACCAGAAAATAAACAAGATGGACTAGTGTATCTAAAAGTGGAGCACCAAGATACTCTATATGAACAGGGTTTTCAAAACATGAAAAATATAAAAAATATGGATTTTTTAATGATTCATTATCATATTTTGACTACATTAAAGACAAAAATAATTGGTTAGTGAATATTTTATAAGAAGATGAAAATAAAAAAGAATCATCTAGAGAGAACAATGAATTTAAGATAAAATATGAAGAAAAATATAAGTCAATAAATGACTGTATTTATCTTATTATGTGAAAATGGAATGATAGTTAATCCCTAGTATATAGATGGTTAAAATGAAGACAAATCATGATTATATATTAAATTTGGGGGGGCTCAAAAGATGAAACACAATTTTGAGAAGTTTTCTAATGAATAAATAATTTAAATAAGTAAAAGAGAAACAATTCCTTTCTAACGTGATAAAATCATCAATGGGATATTAAAAATAGGCAAATAATAATTTTATTTATTTTTGAATATAGTATTTAATGGATATCATGTTCTAAAAAGAAAATTATGAAAAAATATATAGATAACTCTCATCCATTATGGGTTTTTTCGATGAAAAAAAATCTAATTTGATGAATTAAAAATTTGAGGAACAGGTGATCAAATATTTATACCTGTAAAGGTATAATATTTTGTTTATATATATATATTATAATGAACTATTGGGATGTTTAACGGAGTTATTTTCATAGTGTGGAACCTTTAATCTAATAAATGATGTTCAAAATATACCCCACTTTAATAAGATAAAGTAAATATTTTTCATTGTTTTTTTACTTGGAGGAAAAATAATAAGACTATAAATAATGTTTTTATTCAAACTAATTTTATATGAAGAAAATGAAAATCTGAAAAGAGAATGATTAATTATGTTCCATTTAGGAAAAAATCTCCAAATTGTATGAATATATGGATTTTATAGCATCTTGTGGTGAAATTAAATGGAAATAAGCCAATAATAGTCTTAAATAAACATGTCATGTAATATAAAGAATAAAATTATAGAATAATACTATTATAAGAATTATATAATTCATAGTGATAAAGAATAATATATCACAGATCCTCAAAAAAGGTTGTTCATCCAACATGATCATCAATATGAACTTTTTGAAGAATGTGAAAATTTATGTAGATGAGATGGTCATTATTGGAAATTATTAATCATTAAATATAATGAGAATAGGTAAAAATATATTACTAGAGATTATTTTTTTAAAAACCTTGATGTATAATTTTTTAAGGGAATTTAATATATCCTATTGAGTGCATGTTGACAGTAGCTCAAAGAAATTGAAGCGACTTCTAATTGAAAATACTTCTTAATGAAAATAAAATATAGAAACATATTAATAGAAGAATAATGGGTATATTATAATCTATATGAGGTTTATTTAATATAAAATTCTTTTTTTCACATCATAGAAGAGGAAAATAATTCTCAAAATTCATGACATGTACAAATATAGAATAAAATCATAAAAAACCAACATTTAAATATAGGATTAATATTAAAAATATAAATCAATACAAATAAAATTCTATTGCTGAATAAATTAGATATAATATTGTAAAAATTATATATATTTAAAAGGAGAAATAATATTCACACTTGATTTATTGGTTGTATATATATTATTTGTTGGTCCCATAACACATGATATAATATGTATAGAAAATTATATGGTCTTTTTATTTGAATTTATTAGGATGGATTATATTATGTGTTTGAAAACCAAAAATATTGTGGGTGCTTAAAATTTTATTAAAGTTTTGTTGAGAATAATATAGGAAGTCTAGTCACTAATATGATAATGATGGAATTTTCAATGTTAATAAATTTATAATATATATAGTGTCATAGAGTAGTGAAATAACATAGTAAATGACAATGAAAATAAAATTTTCATCAACAGTTGTATCCCATAAAACTATTATAATCACTAATTATAAATGGTATATTATATAAATAAATTATGTCTTTGATAATACCTATTGAGTTGATATTAGTATATGAGTTATGGAATTGATAGAGTAATGATCCAAAATAGGTGAAATATTGATACATTCCATGATATGTTTGGAATTGTTATATATAATAAGACGTGTACTAAAATATGATAGGTAATGGAGTACATAATTGTGTTGTATCCAAGAAATAAATCCCTAATTATTTAAAAACCATATTAAAAAAAAGTGAACAGAAATGGTGTAAAATTTATTAGAAATAATGTTATAATAAAATATAAAAATGATTTCTATGATACAATTTTTAATTAATTATGTTTTCCTAGTATAAATCAATCGAATCTCAAAAATCAACACATGAAGAAATTTTATATGGTAGTTTATATGATTTAGCTTTTTAACATAGTTAATCATTTAATTAATATAGGAAAATAATGGATAAATTTAGGACTGAAATAAATTTTGGGGTCAAGGTACTTATAATATATATTTTATAAATTATTATTTTTATATAAACATTTCTATTATCACCTGTGGTGCTAAATTAACATAAATAAGTTTTAAATGATTAATAATGTTTCATATATATGAATCAACTGTTAGAATAAGTATAAAAAAATATAATATCTTTTGAATATGAAAATGATCACAACAACATTGGTGAAAATTAAGTGTTAATAAATAAAAATGAAATTCATGTTAGTCTCTTCCCGAAAAAATATTGGTAGGTACACAAAAAAAATTAGCAAATTGAAGGCACAAAATGAAAATTATTCTTCACTAGTTTATTAATGTTATTTAATTAAACAATTATTGGTTGATATGATTCAAAAAAATTAATCAATATTTATCAAAATTATATAATGTATTAATTAGGTAATGAGTAACATAAAATGAAAAACTAAATGGAATAACCTATGAACATTCAATTTTGTGATGATATATAAATAGTATATCATTTAAAAAATGATTTATATAATTTTATACAATCATCATGTGATTTATATACTCACACCAATTAAATCTTCGGTAATGTAAAATTTCTTATAGGTGGTTTCAATCATATATTATATTTGACATAATTATAGGGAAATCATATTATGAAAATTGTGTATGCTAGAGATATCCTTTTTGGTTGATAAAATAAGAAATTAGTGGAATTGTTTTCTACTTTTTTGTGATGAGAGTCATAAATTTTATTGATAGGTGAACATAGTTTTTTTATTTATTTTTTTGTTGTAAATAAAATGGGGAGTAGATAATTATTTTTCAAAAAAAATTTCCAATGCCTTATTTAAAATTATTTAAATAATTATTGAATCCCACATAAGAAACTGAAAGTGGTTTTCACAAAACACGAGAATAATAAATATAGAAATATTATTTATGAATATCCATTAGATAATGACTCAAATATTTTACAATCAATAATTGAAAACTAAAAATTATTTATTTAAATCATTATTTATATGTTTCCAAATAATTATAAAATAAGAAAATCCCACCATAATAAAAAATGATTGGGTCTATTCCAGGTTCCCTTAATTATTTAAGAGTAACTAGTTTAGAAACAGGATAAATATTAATGGCATGTTATATATGATTTTTAATAGAAATATTTTGAAACAAAAATAATCAAGTGGAGATGAAATCTTTGTTGGATATAAATGTTTTTGATGTATGAGATAAAATAAGGAGAGTATGTCACTTAATACAATGGACTATTTGTATTTTTCCTATAAATTGGAAAATAACCAACTAAATTTTACAAAAAACAACATGAGGTTCATAATGATGTTGTAAAGATGATAATCGTTATCTATTGTGACAAAAAGAGAGCTATTGAGCATATATGTAATGTTTCATAACATTTACACACAACAAAAAGTAATATATTGTAAAAGTTTTATAAAATAAAAATCATATTATTTATTTATCATAGGGGATCATATTTTAATTAACCATCAGGTATAAGATTTTTAATGAAACTATTAACCAATCATGTATTTTAAAATCATTAGTAAAATATCATTGTATAACCACATTATGATGAATGATATTAATTTTGGTATTACCTCTCCACATATAATTATTTCAATTAACATTGTAATTTTTTATTTTTTGTACATTACTATAGATTAATTATCACTAGAGGTGAAATTAATAAAATAATAAGAACATAATTCCAAAAATCATTTTTCGAGTTTCAAAAATTCAAAATAAATAATTAATCTCATATCATTGGGAAATATATACACCATGTGGGGATTTGTTTTTGTTTAATAGAATGGGAGAGAAATTATCTATCAATAATTTTATAAATGAACAATTATCACAAAGGGAGTCATACAAAAATATTATTTTAATATTTTTATGAATTTTGATAATTTTTTTAAAAAAAATTTATGTACTCATATTTTCTACATAGATTATTTATAGTTGAGACATGGAATGATTGACGTTTTCTTCTATTAAAATTTTAATTTTTTAGAGGATGTGTAATTTTAGATTTCATATAGTTTTAAAAAAAAACTAAAGGGTTTATTTGTAGAAAATATATTATTCAAGATGATATAAATGGATTAAAAGTGATTTTTTTTTTCAGTTATGGTAAAAAATGGGTTCTTTAAATGAAAATAATTTATATTAATTATTAATTATATTCATTAATTTATATCTGGGAGGGGGATTATTGGGTCCAATTTTCATTTTAATACCTTTCTAGTTAATGAGACATCACTATCTCGGAAAAATAAGCATTCTTATTGAAAAAAATGTTCATACTTATAAATGAAGAACATATATGTGAAAATAATTTCAAATATCATGTTCATTTAAATATAGAGGTTTTTAAATTAATTATTGATATGACTATAATTTTTTATCCATATTAATTAAAATTTAAATTGAATGAAAATTAGTATATATTATTTTTTGAAGAATAAATATATTGACTAAAGATCAAATATTTGAGTTTATATATGATTATTATAATCATATATAATCTTAATTCGCAACATACATACCTAATTTTGAGAAAACTAGAGAGATGATGTTATACCATAAAATTGGAAACATTACATGGGAATTTTTTATATAAAACCTAATTTATTTGTAATTTTCATGATTTTAATAAGTCATAAAGTGAGGTTTCAGATGATTTCATGTATCTTATAATAATATTATTACAAATTGAAAAATGCGTAGATGGATCTCGTATAAAACACTATATTATAAAATACTCATAGTTATAAGATTTGTAAAAGTGGTTACACTTTCATACTTTTAAATGATATTTTATTTTCATATTTTTCTATAATTAAGATGATTTTTACATAAGAAATCACACACATCCACATTGTGTTCATTTTTTTCACACAATATGGGTTCTTATATTTATGGCCTTGTTTTATTTAAGCCATTCTTCTTTAATGATGAGTCACTATGGTATAATGATTTACCATTATATAGTCTAAAAATATCAAAATACGTTGTTATAAACATTTAAAAATATTATACATAAATAAAAAACTCATCAAGTGATATAAAAAATAATTCCACCAATTACTCCTTTAAAAAAATGGAAACCACTAAACAATTATACCCTTTTACAAAAATAAATATTTAATAACATAAAAAACATGTAAACAATATAAAATAATCCATTTTTTCAAATAAAAACTCTGAAACCCATTAATATTCATAGGATAACCATGAAGTCATCATATGTAACCTGAGAACTCATGAAAACAATTATTTTAAAGGGAAACATTTCACCATTAATAGTTTATTGTCTTTCCTTACCTCATAGAATAAAAATTTCCCATAAAAATACATAGTATGAATGAAATAGTGTCCTTAGAGAATTATATGCATAACCCATGTTCACAAATTTTTTTACGCTTTTAAAATAGTTGATGCCTTGCTATTTCAATAAGAGTAAACTAAATGGTTATCTCCATCGTTTTTTAACTTTGAATAGTAAATCATTATCCAAGAATTTGAGAGATATTTCAAGATAATATTTCATCATGTTCTATATAAATATCACCTATAATAATATAAAATTTTCAATAACCCAATCATTAATGAAAAATTTAAAATCATTTATATTAAATTCATAAATCCCCTGAAAAACATATTTAAACTTATATGCAAGGAATGTTCAATTTTCACATCTGAATATTGAGAAATATCATTTTATTTTGAAAATTAGTAAAATTAATATTTTCATTGATGGGTGAGAATAAAAAAAATATGAAAAATAATGAAAAATTTTAGGGAAATCCTTATAATGAATAACATGTTAGAGTATGGGAAAGGATTTCTATGTAGTTATATTTGAATTTTTTACAGATTTTGTTGACAGATAAAATGATCCATCAAATTAATAGTGGTTGTTTGGTTATTAATTTTTTTAAAAACCAAGATAGGTTGACTATAGTCTAGGTTTCATGTGTTTTTAATACTATAAATATCAAAATAATTATATTTATTTATAAAATTTACTTTTAAAAACAATAAATTATTATTTTTATCAATAATGAAGAAAATCATTTCATAGAGTTTTTAGTCTGCATGTACAAATGATTGGCATTTCAATTTTTTTACTAGTTGGGAAATAAATAATGTATATAATATTTTAATTTTATATGATCATAATTTTCTTATACATGTTATATTTATTTATTAGTTACACTTTATGAGGAAATACTAAAAACATCACTTCATGTATGTTTTAGTCCACACATATAGATGAGTAATGTTTTCATTTACCATTGTATAGAAAAGATGTATAAAATAACTATTCCATTAACATAAAATAGATTTTTGATATTTAATATAAAAATTAAAATATGTTGTAAAGGATGGAATATATTTATAAGGATATTGAAGAGTAAATAAAATTTAATGATTTCAGTTAGTAGTTATTCCTCTTCCTTAGAGAACTTTTTAAAAATACAACATAGGCCTTATAGGATGAGTATTTTGAGGACACCATTACATATATACTGTGGAGAAGAGATTTGGTGGTAAAATTTAAAGAATATTATAGGATATGTAGTTCCTAATTTTAATGTATAAATAAGGGCATGATATTCCCTTTTGCAAGTGAATGGATGGAATTCTTATAAGAACATAAAAAATTAAAATTTATCATATGTCCTCTTAGAAAATGGAACCATAAATCTAAATAGTAGAATATAAGGTGATTATGTTCTATATAGAGTCATCAAATGAGATTAAATCATGTGTTTTTTGTTATATGGAACCTTTATAAATTTTTTAACCATTTTAACCCATTTTATCCAAGATAGGATTGAAAATACTTAACATATGTAATTAATTTATATGAAAAAATTAATGGATCCTTATTTCCAAATTAGAAAATTATTATTCTAAAAATGGAATATATAATTTTATTTTTAATTTTAAAATTAAGATGAAATTTATTTTTAATAAAAATTTTCAATTACATCAAAAAGAGTTTTTAGAAAAAATTCAGTTTTTATTCATAATAATTATTTAACACTAAAATCATGTAAATAATTTATTATAATTACATTAATTGGAAAAAAATTTAAAATTATATAAAGTTTATATGTACATTTTCTTAAAAAACATCATAATGAAATCCAAAAACTGCACTATTAAGTAAAAATATCCAAAATTAATTTTTAATAAATATAAAATATAACCGATGTTCACAAATATATTAATGGGTCACAAAATTCAAAATAATTATTTTAAATTATTTATATTATACTTTAATATCGTATTTATTTGATAAAATAGTTTTATTAATTTTTTCATCACTCAAAAATTATGATGATGTCATAAAATTTATAATTTTCATAAAATATTATTTAAATTATTCACTCAAAAATTAAAAATTGATAAGAACTCATAAAAATTCAAAAAAATGTAAATTTATATGATCAATAAATATATATTGTATAATTAATAAAATTAAAATTATAAAATCAATCCATTCATCTTCAAAATAAAATTGTGTAATACCTAAATAAATAATTAAGTTAAACACAACAACTCATCTTTGGATTGAAAAAGTATATAAAATTATATATAAAAAATTGATGAATATTAATCAATAACATAAATACGTATAAATAAATATATTTAATTATTTCTAGTATTAAATTGATTGTCACATTCTTCATCAATTTAAGAAATTGAATCCTTTAAAATGGATTAATTTCATAGATAAGTTACGGTATTTTTACCTAATTGATTTTTATTATTTACAAGTTTATTCCTTAATAATTTGAATATTATATAAAACCATTAATATGTGAAATTATATATTTCAAAATACCTTTTTGTGATCCAAAATCTAAACCAGCTATACCTCATTACACAGATTCTCTTGAAACTATTTAATCCTTGGTAGAAAAAAACGAGATGCATCTTGTGAATATTTTTATGAAAACAAATCAAGAAACACATTATGTAACTGGGATAAATTAGGAGACAAAAATAATTTATAGAAATATCATTCCTCCTTTTTCAAAACTACACATGATCAAATAAACAACATAATTTACTTTATCTTTTTATAAAATAACATATATCATTTTTATGGAGATATTTTAAGAATGAAATAATGACCTACAAAAAATAATATATATTAAATCTAGTTATTTGTGCTTATTCCATCTCTGAGTGATCCTCAAGTGTTATTAAGTAATATTTATCTTCTGTTTTTCATCTACCATGATTGTTCTAAATACATTATTCCACTTACTATATTATAAAATTCCATATTTCATCACATATTTCAATATAATTCTCCAAATGGTGATATCTTTATAGTGGACTGAGATTTTTTTATTATAATAGAATAAAAAAATAAAGACAATAATAAAAAAAGTCTATGTAATCTAAGGATTGTGATAAAAGAAAATATTAAATTTTTTGGTGTGTTGGCCCTTATTTTCAATCGTATTGAGGATGAAATACTATGATAAAATTCAATTAAATTCTCATTAACATCTAAATTTATTTAATATTATTTATAAAATCTAGGATTTGTATTTGATATATTTGAGATAGGTACTCCATGTAATTTTACTATATTAGTATTGAAGTGTTTATAAATATTGTTGAAAGAAATGATAACGTAAATAAGAAGAAAATGTATAAATATATTAAATCAATACATAACAACCAATATCACATTATTAAACGGATATGTATTTTTTAATACCACCATAATGTATTTAAATATAAATTCAAATACTTATTTAATGAGAAATAGTGGTTGAATAATCCCATTTGATATTCTTCACTTGACTCAACATAGATAAGAAGTCAAATATTTAATTATAAAATTAGAAATATATTAACTATTTATATCCAATAAATAATATTATTTCAATAATCTTTAAACATTATTTCCTTTGGTTTGTATAGAAATCCAAGTGTTCCAAGCATTGATAAATAATTCCTCACTAAAATATGAATCAATTTTGAAAAACAACCTCGTTATATTTCTAAAAACATAGTATTTATTTGAATAGAATTTATGAGACCAAAATTATTGACCACTTATAACTTTTCATGAAAATCCTTATATTCATTTATAATATGATTAATTACATTTAATGAATATTAATTCATTGAAAACTAAACCAAAATTGAGGGAGTTCTAGTATGAACAGTTTATAAGAAATATTCTATAGATCATTAACTTATTAAAAAAAGTAAAATAGTTAAATTTTTATTAAAGAAATTTTGAAATATCACTTATTAAATTAGAAATATTTTTAAAATATATCAGTAATTTTGGAATTTGTAATATTGAAATTTCTATAAATGTTCTTAATTAGAGACACATCAGTTATCATAGTTTATAAAAAAATTGGTAAGGTTTTTTTTTAATTTTTAATTTATGTTGGTTGTTGGTTTTCAGAATTTTATAATTTCTTAAAAATAAAACTATATTTTTTTACACAAAAACATGGTTTACAACTCTATGCCATCTATGTTGCATGCCTACAAAACCCTACCGAAAACACACCCTCTCCACTATTCTAGTTTCGAGTAGTTCTGTTCGAGAGAAAAATCCACCCACTACCAATAGACTAACATGTGCCCATTGAAACAACTGGTTTTGAAGAAATTAAACTACAATCCTGAAGGGTTAAATCAAAAAACCTCACCAACTCACCTATTATAAATTTTAATATGAAACTATATTATGACGTATTTATATATATAAACAGATTTGATTATTTAAAAAGATAATATATATATATATATTCATTATAAATATTAATATACATAAATCAATATACATATGTTAATATATATATTTTTATATGTTTATATATATTATTTATATATTAATATATTTTTTATTTATATTATTAATTATATTAAATATATATCCATATATTTCATATGTCTTATATATTTAAATTTTATATATGTAATTGGGTTATATTAACATATATATAGTTCATTATATATATATGCATGCTTATATGTTGGTGTGTGTATAAAAAAAATTAGATGTAAAAACACACAAAAAAACATATATATATACTTACCCATATTTTATAACATTGATAAAAATGACACTAAAATAGTCACATTTTCTTATAAATCATGACAAAATTTAAAAAATATGTGTGTTTTTATATATAAATATTTTTATGTATATAATTATATATATATATATGTGTGTGTGTCTGTGTATATATATATATCTGTGTGGGTGTGTCTGTGTTTATATATATATATATTACTATATATGTATATATCTAAATATATATTTACATTGATTCATAAAAATGGGCTATATAAATATATATATTTGGAGAGACATTTACCAAAAATGTATTTTATTTATAAATTTCTCTAGAAAAACATCCCTTATATTGTGGCATTTTTAAAAAAAATCTCTTGATTAGTTAATTTTCTAGAAAATGATTCCTCTTTAGTGTCGTTTTCATTAATAATCCCTAAATTAGTGACATTTTTAGGAAACCTAGGTAATTTATAAATATTCATTTAAAAACATCGCTAATTTTAAAAATTAGTGATGCTTTTAAAGAACATTTCCCAAAACAGTTCAAAATTATTGTTTTTTGTAGTGTCTGGAGGATCACAATAAAAATTTATCTTGGTGAATGTAGAGATTACATTTTGACTCAAGGAATTAGCTACCTTAATTTGATTACCTAAGAAATGATGAGTCATCCATTATTAATCCATTTTCAATTCCAGCCATATTCTCTTTTCAGATGTACATTTTTCTATAAAAAAATAATTTAGTATTATAATTTATATATATATATATAATTTCTCCAAAAATAATTTTTTTATTTCAATTTCTAAATAAAAATCTATAATATCTAATTTAATATTATTAATAAGATCATTTTTCTCCTGATATTTCAATTACAGTAATGTGTATGTAATCACTTATTCATTCTGCATAGAAACACAATCAACACACTAAAAGAAGAATAATTATAATTATCAAACCAACATTTTCTAGATAGAATGGATAAGACTAGATAAAAACCCATTTTTTTCAATTCCTAAAAACATTCATTATATTCTCCTATTGAGGAAATGTTTTTTACTTTTCATTTTAAGTTAGTTAATGGGATATATAATAATAAATGATTCTAACAAACCATCTGTAGTAACATGGTAATAAAATTAAACATCAAATGATTAGTATTGGCCTTTATTACACCAATTTAGTTTCAGGATGATCAATATTTATTCTATATTTAAAAAAAATATACCCATGGATTGTAATTTCTTTTATCTAAAATAGAATCTATCTCAATTTTATAAAAACTAAATTTCTTTTGATGTGTGCTGAAAACCCTATACGTGTTTCTTATGTTCATAGTAAAATTTGTATTAAATAATTTTTTAATTAATTTACACCACAAAAAATTACCCAGATAATAATATAAAACACTATTTATGTCATCTTTCAATTGTATCTAATGATTAAAATACCAAAACATAGTCCTTAAAAATTATTCATCTTCCTTGAGATGATAAATTATGATATAAATATGAATTAATGTACACTTTTCATAATATTTTTGTTATGGGATCCTATATAATTTCTGAAACTTCTTAGGGAACCATCCTTCTCTATAATAAACAAAACAATAGAGTGTTAATTTGATGTTTTACAATGAATAAATAACTTATTAAGTATCTTTGGAATGTAATTTTCCAAATCTAAATGTTTTACATGAGAAATTTCATAAGTGTTTTTTGAAATTGGCTTAGAAAGTAGTTTTAATTGAAATTTTTTTGAACTCATAGTATATAATAAACCTGGCATAATCATTAAAAAATCTATCCATATATTCATTTACAACTCACACATCACTAATTTTAATTGTTTACCTTTTTTCAAAAACATGTTTAAGATAGTTTAAAACCCATAATTAATGATTCTCTCAGATTCATGATATTTCATCAATGGTTTGAATTCATTATTTCATAAATATTGAAAATAAATTTTATGAAAATATATTTAGCTATACAATATATCATAAAATGTTTAATTGAATGATAATCTTAACCCATAGTAAAATTAAAATATAGAATGGTTAATATGACATGTTTTTTTATGAAGCACCATTATATAAATGAGAGTAGGTAGATTCCAATAAAGTATTGTTCCCTTAACCCTATCCAATGAGTTATTACTAGAAGCTATAACATATATTCATTAGATTGTATATGATTTAAACTTAAAAACACCCCATCAAAATGAATATATAGATATTGAATAAAATAATTCATTGGAATAATCATAATGATTTAGTAATGTACGTGATAACACATCAATCAATGGTCCAAAATCAACAATAGTAGTAGAACAAAACTACCCGAGACCATTATTATTTAGGTAATTATGATTTCCACATTAAGTAACATCCTTCATAATTGTGGTATAACAACCTAATATTATCATACATAGATATTATATATTTTTATATGAATAATAATTATAGTGAACCTATATACATCTCAAGATCATAAAGTTATATTTACATTAGTAATAAGGAAACATAAACTATTGGGTTATAAAATATCAATAAGATCTCATATTTTTTTTCATAAGATATGTGTTTGATTATATTTCAGATAAAGTACATTTATATTTTTAAAATAATTTATTCCATAAATTCACAAGATGGGTCGGATATTTTCTAGGGTTTTTGGGTATGAAAGAGTATAAAAAAGTAGTTTTCTAGTCATGTAGCATGGTTTGTCCACGATTAGTGCAAACTGTATAGAGAATCCCAGGTAACCAATAATCATTGGATAGAACATTGTGAATGGTTATTACATGGAAAGTATAACCATGTTTAATTCCTAAGAAATAATTTCAAGGGTTGATTTTGTTATAGTGGCTCGTGCATGGTTTTTATATGGCTTGGTAAATCGGGCGGGTAAACTGTGAAGCCCCGTAAAGATGAGAAATTTACAAAAAATCCAACCCTATATTTTTAAATCCAGCTCATTATTTTCCACAAATCATTTTCCACAAACCATATAACTGAATATTTATGACCCAATATTCATAGTAGTTATTCTCCTTAAATTAAAGTCCATTTAGAGCGTTGTTTGTTACTGATCAAAACTTCAAGTGATTCTAATATACTTTGTGCTCTATTTCCTCAATTAGCGATTGTATCTTTCAATCATCTCCATATGAATATCTAAAACCATTAATTTCTATGTAAATCTAGGTTAAATATTTAATAGGTTGTTTAATATGGATCTATGTCCATGATTGGGAATGAATTCACCAACAAATTTGAGGTAGGTAGTCAACATGTTATATCCCAAAAGTTTTGTTGTAGATGTGTGCATGTCTGACTTTTTTCATTGTCAATTGTTGTTTTGATTTTGAATCCATATTTATGATTTTGAAATTTGGGCATCTAAATGATTAGTAGGATCATTCATTTTCCCAATGGGATGAATAGAGGTCTATTTTTTCTTATTTAAGGCCATCAAAGTGGTGCGCCGATACTTTCGGATCCTAGAATTAGCTATGTTTTAGATTTAGGTACTATCACGTGGATCCCTTTTTGAGTACGTTTATATACATAATGTAAGTCCAAATGTGGTATTGGTTGATTTTTATTGTGTAAAAGGCCTAGAACTTTGTTTGATATACCAAAGAGAGTTATTTAATGTGAAATGATGAATACGATTGACAGATAATGTTATGGGAAATAGAAAATATTGTAGAAAGTAATTTAATAAATTAATTTATAAATAATTATAATGGGTTGAGATAAAGTATAAATTATTTATTATTGGCGACTTACGATTTGGAATTGGATTTCAGCTAAATTGGCAATGTAATGTAAATGGAAATTGTGTTAATGAGTTATAGAATGATATGATTTACCATGTTGATTGTTATGGATTATGATTATGATATATATTAGTGATGTTTGGTTGTGATATGGTTTGTGTGTGGTGAATGGATAGATAATCTTGTACACCAGTCTTGAGGTGTGGGATAATTGAATGAGGCTACTCCCATGGTACAAGTAGGACTAATGCCCCTACTGCACCTACAATGCATGGTTTAGTGAAAGAGATGAAGCTCTATTCCACTAATGGTTTCATTCCACCCAAACTAATGCTTATATGTGTGCGTATTATGATATTGTGATATTATATTAATAGTGAATTATTGAATCACATAGTTCTTTATATAAAATATATATTCCATTAACCTTGTGTGATTTAAAATGAACTAGTAAAGAAAGAGACAAAATGAATTAGAACCTTGGTTAGTAAAGATAAGTAGAGTTTGTTAACTAGTGGCCCCATAATTGTATTTACTTTGTGTGTTATTTATTTATAATTTCATAAAATATCTATTAGACTAGATATTTGTGGATACTATTGGTGGTGACCAACTGAGTTGTAGTCACACCCCGCTTGGGCTGCCATTGTGTACCTCGAGAATATTTCATACTTGCAAGTCATGAAATGTGAAAGGGCCTTATTCTAGGGAGTTTTTTTGACATGGGTAATGCATGGATGATGTTCCAAACATAGAGTCGAGACCATTTTGGTGATTCTTCTATTTGAATTTATTTTGGGATTTTTTTTTCACATGGAATTTTAGCATGACGTGACATATTCACTATCCCTTATGAATTATACCTAGTTTTAGAGATATTCATTATCACTTTAATTGGTTGCTTCATATATTTTCATCATATTATATTGTGTTATATTGTGGATTACTTTGGTAAAGAGATTGCAGTCTCTCCACATGACATATTAGACCCTCTATACTGGATAGAAAAACTCTGGAATACAGGGAGGCATCCTTGAGGTTATGTGACAACCAGGCCCGAGGAACCGATTTAGGGGCACCCTGGTTAGGGACATTATAATATTAACATCATCTCCCACATATTTCATCATTAGTAGGAGTATTTTTAACGTATTATACATTATAAAATTTTTTTATTTCTAGGGGAAAAGAAACATAAATAAATTGTAAGATCAAATTATAAAAATGGTTAAACATGAGAGATTTAAATTTTTGATTATATAAAATAATATGATAAAAACAATTATATGAGATCTTGAACATAGATTATAATGTTCATTCCCAACTTTAAAAAGTTTATAATAATCAGTTATTTCATAAAGAATTAACATCTCAAAATAAATGACCATAATAATGAGAATTCATTATAACTCAATCACGAACCATATGTTCAATCCAAAAATGTGGGTTTCCTCAAAAAAAGTTTAGAAGCAACTTCATATGTCAAGTTTATTAACCAATACCATCTAATTATTTATCAATGCAAGTTTCCCATAGTGGATCTAGTATATAGACTTGTTTCCCATAATGGATCAAGCACATCAACTTGTTTCCCCTAACCGATCAAGAACAAAAACTTGTTTCCTAAAATTATCTCATGAGATATAATATTTTACACAATTATTTGTGGGGAAACATATGTTCCTCTCATCACATTATGAAAACCAATCATATTTGTTCCATAGGATCATAAAAATTTGATCTTATTATAACTCGTGAAAAGAAATGTATTTCATAAGAATTTAATCCTTTCATATTAAAAATAAACCATCTAATAGATGTTATAATGATTTTATACATGAATCATATCCCCAATAAATTAAAATTAACATAAATTTATTTATTCTTATATAGAAAATGAATTTGAATGATCACTTGAAAAAGATTCTTGAGTTAAATATACTTTAAAATTTGGAATATTTTTTTAAATCCATGAAATTATAAGGGATAAAAATTCCTTTAAAATAAATTTTTATTATTTTGAATGAATATTCATAGCAATAAGGTATCACGATGGTTAAAAAATATACTCCTTTTTATAAGATAAACAAACAATCCATTCATATTTTTTTTAGAAAATTCACAAAGAATACCTTTTAGAAAATTATAAAAAGATTCATTTCAAACCATTTTTTAAAATTTAGAACATACAAGAAATAATTTCTTACAATTTTATTATAATAATAATAATTTTTTTTATTTTTTTAGAAAAAATAAAATGGAAGAGAAATATTCCCTAACAGAGAATTAAACAATCCTGAATAATGATGACATTACAAAATAAACCCTTAACTAAAGTATCTCCAGTTATTATTCATGTTCAAACGTCATGTGTAGAAAATATTTATTTTTGAACATTTAAGACATATATTTATGTCTATAATACAATTAATTATATATTTATTTATTATTAAGACTCTTTTATTGAAAATTTGTTATTAAAATCCATGTTATATGGGATAACTACTTCGTTTCCCAAGTATGTTTCAGTTCAACAGTCTATGTCCTTATAAATTGAACATGTACACAAAATTTACATAATTTTAAATATGGAATAAATATAGTATATATTATTTATATAAATATTTATATTCATTTATAAAAATTGGAAAAACAAAAAATAAATTGCACGATTCGTTGAGATCATATGCAATACATAGGTATAATAGTTGTTTCTATTTTTCGACTAATGGAATTAAATAATGTTATATATTAAAGAAATAATATTTTTTTATTATGTCATATATATCACATATAATCATCAAACACATCCATATTGCCATCCATTTGAAATATTAATGAAAAAAATCACATTTCATCATTGGGATGGTTTTCTTTACGTACACATAGGTGACATTGTCCTATCTCTAATGATTGGATGATTAGAAGTTTTACGTGAAATTACCATTATAAAATTATAATTATATCCTAAATATCATATATAAATATTAAAAACCTCATAATAATCATCCATAATATATGGTTATGAAAAATTAATTGTGTCTCCAAGTGGAGATGGTAAGACATATGTACGCACGAGTGATACATTGACTAGTTATTTGATGAAAATAGGGTTTATAATAATGTTTAAAAAACCATGATAATATTTATTAACATTTATTATTTTTACATTTTTATTTTATTATAGATATAATAGATTTATCTTATGTAAAAATTAGATGAAAATGTAAATAATCAATTTGGATGATTCCCTGTTCCTAGAAATGACTCCTTTAGATCTCATCTAAAGGGATACATGGTTGGTATATTGGAAGGACAAAATAATATAGGTTGTTTATATGTAATTTAAGTAGATAATTTTATGGATTATGGTGAATATAGAAGTCTCAATGTGGTGAAATCACGTGAGGGAGTTTGTGTCCATCTATAAAATAGGAGAGTGGCACTTTAAGAATTTTTAAAATAAAAAATATGACTATTATAGATAAAAATACAAAAAAAATGGTCATGAATTATAACCTAAGGTCTGATATGTTTGAAATATGATCATATAATAAAATTCTATTAGTTTTATATTCTATTTAAATATTATATTTTGGTTTAACAACTTAATTAATATAGTATAGCATTAACACTACTAACATATTTTTTCACTCTTATATTGTTATACTTTTTGATTTAATGTATTTATTGACTCATAAATGTATATTGGATTATAATTTACACAATTTATTATCAAATTGTAAATAATTTTTTTTATTTTCCAATAATTCAATAATTTATTAATTTTATAAAATATCATTACTCTATACATTGAAAATATTCTTTACATTGATTTTAATAAGATCCATAAAACACATAGAATATGAAATAATTATATTATCATATACCCAAAGATTGATGGACATAATTAAATTTCATAGATCTCATTAATTCTTTCAAATATAAATTATTATATTATTTCTTGTATCATTTGTTTAATTTTTTCAATTAAATAAATAATTATTGAATCTGTTTTGTATAAGTATTTAAATTATTTTGATAATTTGAAAAATTTAAAAATAAATTTTAAAACATGAATAAATATTCATTTAGAATATGTTTACAATCACGATTAATTCATAACTAATTTTTCTCATTTTGAACAGATAAATGATATTTTAAACTAACAGAGTGACATTTAGTCACCTCCATTTTTTTAAATAATACATATATTATTTTCGTAGAAATGAATCTATTAAATGTCTCTATTTATACATATAAATTTTATATTTCTCATTTTATTCATCCACTAGGAATTATGATTTAATCTTGTATCCTTATAATATATTTTTATTCCAGATTGTCATGATTTTACATTTACTAAGGATATATGTTATTGACAGTTACAATAGATATTAACTAAAAATAAAAGAGAAATAATTACCAAATTTGAACACCCTGAATATAAATATTTAATTCATTGTATAAAATTCTATGAATATAAATATTTAAAATTATTTTTGATTTATTTTGTGATAATGTAACCAAATCATATTTTAGGAAAACAATTCATTTGTAAGAAAAAAATGATTCATTCTTATCCAATACATTGTAAAATTATTTCCAAATGTTTAAAATTTTTATAAATTAAAAAAACTATTACTTTTATTTAAATTATTCAAAACTATTGATAAATGGATATAATAAACATTTTAAATTAAATAATGTTTTTAGAAAACCATTAATATAATTTTAAAATGTTTTTTTAATTCTAATGAGTTTATAACTAATAGAATTTATTTTATAAATGTACATTGAATATTATTTTCATATCATTGTTATTAATATTCATTCCCACAAAGGTAATGAAAACCTGGTAAATGAATCATAATATATTAATAACGTTACATAGTTTGTATAAAATTACTATTTCATGCAACATATCCTATCAAAGAAATCATACTATTCAATGATGAATAGTTTATAATAATATAATTGTTTTACATTATAACACACTTTAAATGAATTTATACGAATAAATTAATCCTTTGGATAAAAAATATATGGGGATACCTTCTTCTCATCACATACTTAGGTTCCCATGTAGCTTCCTCAAATTGGAGGTTTTACCAAAAAAAATTAACCACAGGTGTGGTCTTGCTTCATATAACATTTTCTCGACAATAAAAAATCTATACAAGTTATTCTACATAATAATGTTATTTCTATAAAATTATAACATCTTAGTTAGGTAAATGTGAAATATCTTGCATGTAATTCCTTAGTAGAGATATAAGGACACATCATGAACAAATAAAATATTTGGTGGAAGAACTAATGGATAAACTACCTCCCTGATATGATCAATAAATTTAGATGCACTAATATAACAAGGTATTATCCTCCCCTTATTTCAAAATATCATAAATATATTACATATAGATATTCATAGGGACACCTTGTCACTAATTTTATGCTCTAGGTCATTCTGACAATTGTTGTCATAAATTTTTTATTGACTTTGATATTATCTTATGTGATCATGAATGGATCTAAAATTATCTATAACTTATTGAATATATCATTTCACAATTTATTTATTTACCCAACTTCATTAAAACTTGTTGGAGTTATGCACTTTTTATCATAGAGGGCTTGATAATGAGCCATATGAATGCCCGTGTGAAATCTATTATTCTAATAAAATTCTAATAGAGAAAGGTGTAGAACCAAACCACATTTAAAATCCATATAGAAGGATCTCAACATGTATATGAGAGTTTTAATGGTTCTATTAGAATAATAATCCATCTCATGATGATATAAAATGATAAAATATTACTCTATATCCAGATCCTATTAAATAATTTACAATATCATCGAGATAAACCACATTTATCAATTTGATAAAATTGAAATTGGTACTCCATGAAATCTTAACAGTTACATTATAAATATTTTCGACGGATAATCAAAATATAAATATTCTCAAATCGAAATGAAGTGTTTCGATAGGGTAAAGAGATCCACTATAACCCATATAGAATTAGGTCAATTAGATATTTTAGTACGTATAATGACAAAATATGGGGTATTGTTTTAACATTTCCACTAATTAATTCTTAATGGATATAAATTTCTCATATACACATGTCTCCCGAACATAATTTTCGTAAAAATTGAGCATTTATAAACATACTCTGAAATAACACTCTTAACTCCATCCCACAATAAAATATCTTTCATGTCTCAATAAATCATTGTAATTAAATGATGAATGGTCAATTATGAAAATTGATAATCATCAAACATATCTTTATTAAAATATGGTACAATTGGAAAAAATATATAGTTATAAGAATTTATTATATTATCGCATTAAATGGTGAAAATAGATACATTACAGACCTTCTATTGTAGATCTACATCTTCCTTCTATTTCTCTTTAATCATCAGCAGTATGGATGGTTAAATATTCATTTGGTCAAGATAATATTTGTCTCATTTCATTAAGACTATTTGATCCATATTTTTAAATACATAAATATTGTTTTTTTATCTTCATTATAGATAATATATCGAGATCCTTTCAACTCAAATAATAACCACATTATATACTTTACCTAGGTTATAATGTATTGATATGTTTTAATATTTAATCATTTCCAACCAAATTATTTGGTACATATTCACCTATTTTTTATTTAAAATATAATTTATTCTTTTTTGATCAGTATATATGTCATATATTTCTTCATAGACATAATTCCACAATATATTTTTTGTAAAAAACACCAAAACATCCTCCAAATCATGAGTTGGGTAATTTTTCTCATGGGTCCTTAACTGGGAAGATTAATAAGATATTACCATATGATTTTTCAAGAGATTAAATCCCATTCCATTGTTTTATTAATAACTATAAATCTAAATCATTTATTAACTAAAATATAGTGTTAAAACATGTACATTGACTGACCTACTTATTAGATTTGTGAAATTATCATCACTTTCCTCCATCAATTTTAACTTAACACCTTTTCAAGTCAACAAGAAGAGTGGATTATATTACCTTGATAAATATTTTAAAAAAATTGATAATATGTTGAAAAACTAAGAGAAAAAGTGATTTTAGTCACAGTGGATTATCTAGGCCATTTCTCAATATATATTGTCTTTGAATAATTTATTGATATACCCACCCATGAGACTATATAACACAAAAATGTAAATTTATGAATCCAAAATTCAAAATTTGTTTAAAAAATTCATAAATCATCTCCATCATCACAGTATTCATGATAATCATTATGTGTTCTTCATGAACTTATTTACTTATTGAATATTTAAAATTACTGTATATAAATATAACAAAAAATTGATCTAGATGGTCTCTAAATACACTATTCATCATGTCCATGATGATAAATGAATCATTAGTAACACCAAAATGAATCAATATATACTAATATTGTTTGTAACCATTCCAAAATGATGTATTTAATATATCCTCATTATTGAACCTCAATTAATGATATATAGAATTAATATATATCGTGGAAATACATTTAGCATCATGTAGTCTATTAAATAATTCATCGATATTGGGAAGATGATATCTTTTCCTGAGAGTTATATTTTAATGTTCTCAATAATAAATATAATGTTACATTGATCCATCATTATAATTAATAATGAAAGAAAGTTCACCCCAAGGTTATTCGCTAGGGAATATGATTCCTATATCAGGATTCCCCAATATTTTATTCATCAATTTATGAAATTTACATAGGTTTATTTTTTATGTATTCATTCAAATAGGCATAACACCAGAATTTTGTTATATTAAAAACTCAACACCACTATTTGGGGGATGAACATGAAAGTATTTGTGAAAGACATCAAAAAAAATCTATATAATATGTTTATCTTCATCTTGAGTATCACCCCAACCATCTGAGCTAGATAACCTACATGTATAAAAATTATGACCCACATAATAGAATTAGTTTCAATTTAATATTTTTATGCATCAATTGAGTAATAATATATTATAAATTATTTCATAATATGAATTGTGACTTACCATACTCTTTAATTAATCCAATATCCATATAATGAATCAAAATCCATTCCTTGAATAACATTAAATAAAACTAAATGGGGAATCAAAATATTTTTTGGATCCAATTTCCCAAAAACATCAATCAGATAAGAAATAAAAACCAAATATACGACCATTGCACCATAAGGAGTTGTCACATCCAATAAAACATGTAATTACTGGGGTTATATGATGATAACGTATAAGAATTATAAATAAATTAAGTTGTTGGTGGATCCAAATAAATTAATACATTATTTACTTAGACGGTATGTTATGTGTACCTTTCACAACATCATTCTTATAATGCACTTTTGCAATCATGATCACATGATGTTTTTCATTATATATAAATTTCATATATTTGTTACATTGATCATCAAAAGCCATAAGATTCAAGAACTTGTTTTCATAATTCCCATACTACATTCATTTTATGAATTGGATCAAGGTTTGATCATTATGTTTACCTAATTCTCCCCTATTGAATTAACTAACCTATTAATCACAGTTTTACATTCATGGGATTTATGACATACCGTTCCACATTAAAATAACTTCCTAGTTCCATTAAAACAAATATCATCATGTCTCTTCATGTGGGTTTTCAATGTATATGGTTGTGATTTCTTTCCACCATTTTTTTATTTTAGTTTTTATGGTACTCAATCATTCATTTTGTAAAAAAATCCATTTTAATGGTGGGAATATCCAATTTCCACTTCGAAAATAAGATTACATTAAGTGATTTCATTTTAGATAATGATGTCTCTTATAGCTAATTCCTTTTTTAGACTTCGTTTAGGCTACCAAAGAAACAATACATTTTATATTTAGGTAGTATAATCAAAGTATATACATACATTAAAAGATGTGTAATTTTTTGTCATATGTACAAATAGACTCATCTTCTTTTTTATACAACTCAAGAAATTCCTTATACATATTTTCATATAGAGAATATATAATATACTTGCTAGAGAATATCCTCTTAAAACCATCACATTATAAGGATTCAATTTATTTATCATTACATGTATTCTTGAACGGAATACACAATGGATATTCTTTACCATATAAATGATAAAAAACTAAGATATCATTTTCTTATCATGATTATTGAAGAACAAAAATTATTTTCTCTATGGAATTGATTCATCACTCAACCACACTAGGATTAAAATATCAACTAAATGATGTTATATGTTTCCTGATAAATGATTCAATATTAGTTTATCCTCCTATTATCATTTATAAAATTATCATGATTTATATACGGAGAATTTCTAATGACCATATTAATATGTTTTTTTATTCTAAGTCACAAAAAAATTTGTTTCTCAGTTGGAAAATCATTGAATTTTAACTCAAATTTATCATTAATATGATATTTTTGGATTATATCCATTTAATAATACATAAATAAATATTTTGGTAAATAATAATCATATTGAAAAATGCATAATCCTGGATAATTATATAAAGGATGTGTAAATCACAACAACATCATTCATAACGCATTGGTTTTTCCAATATCACACATGATCATTATTTAAATGTTATAATTTTATTCTATACTAATACTTATCAATATTGTTTCGTCATATTAGTTTCCAAAGGATAACTAAACATTCATATGATACCAAATTTAATGACACAATAAAACCATAAATAGATATTACATATTTTTATATGAATAATAATTACACGATACACATATAAACTGCAGGATTGAAAAGGCACATGGAATTGGGAAACATGGAATCAAAATCAAATATTCTATAAAATATCGACATTATATCCCACTTATGTATTCATAACCAGTAGCATTTTGGAATATCAAACATAAAACCACTCTTCATATCCTTATGAATGGAATTAAATGAAATAGGTTATATTAGATTCTTAGAAAGGTAACCATGAAAGAATCAAATTTTTGACCATTTTAATGAATATGATAAGTATAAGGATACATTTTTTTGACCATAACATAAATTTTTTATTCCCCATATAGAAAATAGTATCATCATTAATTATGTCATAATAGAATCATAGTTAAACGACTTGAATTATAAAAATAACAATTCATTATAACTAAATTGTTAATAATAAGTTAATTTAATACTAGTGTATTCCATATTCAGAAGTATAAAATCCATTTCATAGGTCACAATTAAATACCAAAACCATTAGATAAGGTCTCAACACTTCTTTCCCTTTTTAGATCATGCGCATCAAGTTTTTTTCCCATAATGTATAAAGCACATCGACTAGTTTCCCATTACATATAAAGATAACCATGTTTTTTCCCATAACTATCCTGACACACATAATAAATTAACTAATTAATTATTGGGATATATATTTCCCACCCATACATTAAATAAAACCATAAAAATTTGTTACACGTGATCATAAAACATTCAATATATTAGAACCTATGAAAATAATGTTTTTTTATAATGGCCCCTTATTTTCATCATTAATATAAATCATCCAATGATGAAATAAAAATTTTATCCATGAATCATATAACTACTAAATAATATTTAACAACAATAGATTTAATCTTTGATGTAAATTGATTTATAATGATCACTTGAAAAAAATTCCTCATGAAAAAATCCATCCATTTTAAAATATAGTTTTTTTAAGACCTACAATTAAAAGTAATTAAATATCCTTTGAAAAGAAACAATTAATATTTTAAATTAATATTATTATAATTTTGGTTTCATTATTCTGGAAAAATATTCTAATTCTATATATGTTTTAAAAAAATAACTTCCGTATTTATATTATAAAAGTCACAAAGAACCTTATTTAGAAAAAATAGATGTTGAAACCATTTTGTAAAATTAAAATTTTTTAGAAATTATTTCAAATAATTTTATGATAATAATTAAAAAAAATTGAAAACATTTTTATATTACATGGATATGGAAGTGAAATATTCCCCAGTGGATACATAAAAAAACATAAATAATGGTGTGATTATAAAATTAACCCTTACCTCAAGTCCCCCATTTCTATGTTCACAATCAAACATAATTTATAATAGATATAAAATTATTATAATTTTTTGTTACATATTTCTATCATTCCATTTCTGATTTATTTATAACATCATAATTCCATTTTATTTGATTTTTTAAAGAACCCTATTCTGGGTGATAATAACTTTGTTTTCCAAATATCTTCCAGTTTGGAAGTCCTAGTACTTCTACGCTGATCATGGTCCCATAATTTCTAGAATTTTATTTTTCTAATAAAAAATAATACATTTTATCTTTGAACATATTTATAATCATTAATAAAATGTAGAGATAGAAAAATGAATTACACCGTTCAAAGAGATGGTAGATCGTGCATATCCAATAACATTGTATGTATTTTTTGACTGATGGAGTGAAAAAAGGTAAATTATAAATTATTATTCACTAATAATTATTAAATGATACATATCATATATTTTAATAACATTTATTCTTATTAACATCAACGTGAAATATAAATGAAAATGATTCACATCACATCGTGGTGATGGTAGTCCATACGTACACCTGGGCAGCACTACTATATCCTAAAAGATTGAATGATAAGAAGGTAGAAAAGAAATTATCATTACAGAAGAAAAATTATTTCATAAATATCATACAGAAATATTAAAAACATAATAATACGTATATATAAAGGTAATTAACGAGAATTGAACTCTATCACAATGTAGATATAGTAAGTCGTACTTATGCACAACCGATACATTCACTTTGTAATTGGTGAGATAGAGTGTGTATAACAGTGTTTTTATAATCATAATAAAATGTAATAATATTTTGGATATTAAGTTTATTATTTTATGATAAATAAAATATATTTAATGAAGTTAAATAAATTTATAAAAATAATGTAATCATATAGAGAAATTGGATCTTTTCTAATATAACTCATATAGATCCCCATAAATGGGAACTAGGGATAGTATTTGTGGGATGAAAACACATTAATAATGTGGATAAAAATTTAATAGGGAATATGGTAGATTATATTTGTTATAGAGGGATCATAGTGGTGAAATGATGTGAGGTGGGAGGTTTCCTTTTATAATAGAGGTGAGGGTGGATTTTAGAGTTTCTTAAAAATATATAATTTAATAAACATATTATTGAGCCAAATACATCAAAATGACCTTGAATTAGAAGATAAGGTATGATAGGATTAGAATACAATCAGAATATAAAATACAGGTATGATATTGTTCTTTTTTAAACCTTATCTTTTGGTTTCACCACTTAATTATTCAATTTTGACATTAACTCTAGTAACATATTTTTCAATCTCATTATGTAATAATTTTACATAAAAGGTAACAACCGAATCCTAAATGGATAAAGGATGATAATTTAGACCATATAATTTCCCATGTTTCCTTAATATTTATTTTTTAAAAAATTAAATAAAATATTATTTACAAAAAATAACATTTTTTTCTTTTTCACAAGATTCATTAGATTTGATTTAATAACAATTTTTAAAACACATTGAAATATAAATAAAATTTTTAACATATATCTGACATGACTAGTTCGTCAATAAAATTCATTCATCACCTTATTTATCACAAATTATAATATTTTTAATATTTTTAATATGATTTTTTTATTTTTCAATTAATTAAATAATTACCACATCAACATTGTGTATGCATTTATGGTAATTTTTTAAATAATATAAATTATAAATTAATTTTTAAAATGAATATAATTAATTAAAAAATACTATTAATTTCTTTCATAAATAATTTCCCCTATTTGAACACATAATTTATATTTAAAACTAAAAAGTGACATGTTGTCACCTCTATTGGTTTAAATAATATATTTATAGTTTTCATGGAAAAGTTTCCATAAAATGAGTCAATTTCAAAAAAATATATTAATATTTTAATTCAATTCATTCAATGAGAATTGGGATGATAAATTATGACCATATAACATATTTTTAATCCAAATTAACATGATTTACCTTTTACTATGGTGATAAAATTTTCCCCGATTATTATTCATATTGATAAGAAATAAAATGGGTTTAATTACCAAATATTTACATCTTAATTATATATATATATATATATATATATATACAAATTTATATTATTCAATTCCTATAAATAGATGAAATTAATTTTAAAGTCAGTCCACAAATGTAAAAAACCCTGTTTTTAGAAAAAAATTAAATTTTAGCCCAAAAATATATGTATTTTTATCCAATACTTAGAAAAATATTTTCCAAATTTCTAAAACATTTTATAATGGAAATACAATATAAATTTCATTAAAATCATTAACCAATTGGGGTAAATTGATATAAACATCATTATATTCATAACACAATGTTTTCATTAAAGGATACTCTTATAATAAAATTATTTTTAATTCTAATCTTTTGATAAATAATGAATATATATTAAAAATTAATAGATCATATTTTTTTCATTAAATAATTATTACTATTCACACCCACCTTTATACTGAATTGGTGATAAGATAAATTTAATATATTAATAACGTAATTGGGTTCGTTTAAACTCAGTGTTGTATGAAAAGCTTTCTATCAATGAGATAATGTTATTTATGGATAAATATTACATAAAAATATCATGTTTCAACATTTTTTATCACAATAACTCAACTCATTTAAATTAAGAAATATCACTTATAGAAATGTACATATATTCCTTTTACAAGTTTTATCATAACTATTATTCATATTTTCAAGAGCTTAATGTCAAGATTAACACATCATCAATTATTTCCAGATTCAGTCAAATATTTATTAAAATTTCTCTTACCACATTTAGAGCATATGTGGGACTTACCACCAAGTTTCATGGTTTAGTTGTTCTCCAATATATTCCACCTAGACCAGTTCTTATACTTGTTAACATTATTTATGTATGTTATAACAAACTCAATATCTACTTTCATAGTATGTAGAATAATATCGAAAAATCATTTAAATTCATAGAAAGAAAACACCATTCAAAACACTACTTCCAAAACTTTTTAAAATATATTAATTTTATTATCAAGGATGAGTATTAAAATAAATATTTATTTGGATTTTATATAAAAAATTTATTCATTTGAAACATATTTGGTTTTTTTCTCTTTATCTACTAAAATTTACTTTCTATTCTATTTCAAATAATGATAATAAAATGATTCCGAATAAATGTATTTTAATGTATTTTCTAATCTATGGAATATATATCATCCTTTACCTTAGTATGCTTAATCATAAAACACTGTGAATCACCTTCAACATAAAAATTATAAATATAAATAGTTACCTATTGATGATCTATATATCAAAACAAAATAAAGATATTATCTAATTCATTAATATGTCGTTTATCATTCTTTGACTATGATGATCCCCCAAATACAATGGTTATTTTTATAAATTTTTATACAACTGTAATGTTTCACTATATATAATTTTACCACTATATTTAATGGGATACACCATTTATAACCAACATAAATGAATATAAAAATACCAGAAACTAAAATTTTTCAATCATTCCAAGTTGTTGATTATGAATTTTGTTATTTTACCGATTCATTCATACAAAATAAACACAATTTTTATTATGGAAAACCATGATGTACATAAACAGATTAGATAAATCAATATTAAAATATTTAAAATTGGCATCAAAATAATATAACTATAAAATAGAAAATCATTAAAATAAAATTTAATATCATCATATGCTTTAATGTTTTTAAAAAATTTCCCTCACAAGAACTACAACACCTTGTAGAATAAATAAACAAAAGTTTGATAATTAATTAAAACAGTTTCATGTTCTTAATTTTTTAGGATATTTAATGTTTAGAGCCTAAGAGAATTTGGAAGACCATGGTATAATAAATTTTACACTTCGACAGTGTGTCTATTTTTTTTGTAAAAAATAATTTCTTAAATTTTTTCTCATATTTCATTCAATACACAATTTATTATTTTTTGATGAGTCAACACAGTGTAATTACTTACCATTTTATAGTTCCTACACATCCTTAGATCATGCTAATAACATTTGGAAATGTTTTTTGAGGAAAATATAATTAAAGATAAATAAAAATACAATATTTTAATTAGATTAGTGAAATAAATGAAACCCTAAAATAAAAATAACTAATATATCACAATAATAAATAAACAATTTCCACATTATAAAATAAAATGTGGCATAATGATATAAAAGGAATCAAATTTAAAATAATTTTTAAAAAATGAGGGAATCACTATAAATATGATATATTATTAATATATTTCTTAAAATAACATTTCCACATTAAAATACTATAAACCTTTCTAACCTCGAGAAATAATAATTTTCCTTAAAACCCCATATAAAAAATTAGGTATATTTGATCTCCATAATAAAAAACATTCATCACTCATGTTTAAACTTAACCCCAAAAAATGGTTCATAGTTATTTATAATGGGGAAAACTAACAGAGTATCACCATAAATTTTTCCTTCGAATAATAATTCATTATCAAATGATTTAGAGAACTTTTTCTTTCTCTTTCATCATTATGTTTCATTATTATCGCACCACTAATCGTATATAACACATATGTATGATATGATGACCGAAAAAATGATAATTTATACCTTTATCATCTTAAAACCCATAAAAACACATTTGAACCCCTTACCGAACCACATTCCTTTTTCACAGAAGAATCAGCTAAAATATCATTCTTTTTTGAAATCCCAATAAAATAAATATTTCACTAAATAGCGTGAATAAAAACTTTTATAAAAACCCATGTAAAAAAATAGTGTAATATTCAGTTTTCATAAAGATAGTGATAGAAATAAATGGTTTTTTTATTAAATTTTATGAAAACATTCTTTTTTCGTTATACAAAGAAAGAAAAAAACATATCATATAGATATCAAAAACATGAATCCTATTAAAAAATTGTAAATAATATAATGGGGATTTGAAAATTATTATTAAAATTTCAGAATGTATAAAAATTATATTCTTTAATTTTTTTTGTTGATTATGTATATGGTGGAATAATATTTAAATAAAATACGCTAAACAGGGTTATAAAGAAAACTTTATAACATTAAGTCCAATTTGTCTCTGTATGATATTTAACTCTAGAATAATAAAATAAAATTATTTATATATTTTCATAAGAAAATATTTCATAATATTTAAAATATCATTATTACTTTTTTTAAATTTATTAAAATTTCTAATTTAGATTCTAAATCATCATGTTCTCATTATATGTTATGATGTTGTTTGGTTTAAATTTTAAAACAACCATTATATGAATACCATTGTAACATCATGCCCCTCCCCCACTGTCCTGGGAAGGGTGAGAGGTTCCACTAACATTTGGGAACATCCCCATGACACTACATGATAAAAATAAATTCTATTGGATTAGAGAAACATTAGTGAATTAACTTTCCCATGTAAGTATAAAACCTAACAAAATAAAATACAATCAACAAAAACCAATAAAATTATACATATGTGTCTGAAATAAACCTCAAATGGGTATAAAATAAAATTGAAAACTAATGTAGTGGTGATATGTAATATAAATAAGAGACATACAAACCAAAGGATATCCAACTTAGTAACAAATAAAGGGAATTGCTCTAATGACTACAATAAATCACCTTAAGATAAAATCTTTAAACATTTAAATTAGAATAAAAATAAACTGCTATAGATGTATAATACATTCCAATTTATTTTCTCATAGTAAAAACAATTTCAATAAACATAGCAATGTTCCCAAGAAAGGGTGATTATTAAACACAGTATGAAATCATCATATAATTCCCAAAACATTCCTCTTGAATAAGAAAAAGTTTGTAGACATTGTATTAAACATGATAAAAGAAAATAAATAGGTTATTAAATAGTCAAAGATAAGTTACATATGTGAAATAATTAAAAAATGTTTTATCACGATTTCTTAACAAAAAGAACAATAATCCTTTGTCACACTGACACAAAAAACACATGAATGATCAAATTACTTCCCTATACTAATAAATGGCAATTCAACCATTCATTAAAACATTTTCTTGGCTACCAATTTTATAGTGAAAATTTTTACCATCAAATGCACAATATTGTTTTATTGACTATGGAATTTGTAACCTCGATACCTATCAAATTTACATGATAAAACCCACCACATCTTCCAAGTTTTAATATAAAAATATTCCATATATAAAGTTTCTTAAAAAAATTATTTAAATCATTTCCTCTAACACCTTATGATAACCATTTTTAAACTAAGTATTTATATAATAAACCTAGAAAAAAATAAAAAAAACTACTAGAAATGGATTTAAACCCAAATAATTCTGGTTTATGAATAATAATTATATAGGAAAAGATAGATACCTATCAAAAATCTATAATGATTGAGAAAAAACAAGGAATCTGCTTGATCTATGCTCCAAACAATGTTACTTCATTATATCTAATAAGTCACCATTAATATAAACATCAAATGATATATATCCATAAATGAAGGAGTGGATATAATTATCTGAGTGGGATAAGAAGATATAATATGTAGATAAAGTGTAATAATGATGAATTACCTTTATTTTGGTGATCCAACACACTTTGATATTTCAGAATCACTTCTTCGAAAAAGGGAATCAATAAGTTATCCTAAGAGAAGATAAGACTGTGGTATAGTAGAATAATGTGAAAAATGATGGCTTGTGTCCTTCATTATAATTAATTATCAAACATATTAATACATACGACACATAGAATTTTTAGGCCACACATATTCCTAAAATATTCTCTAATAATGCAAATGATACTATACGTCACCTCAATAGCATCATGGTTGTGTCCTATTGTTTGGCACCCCATGCTACAACTATGTAATGAAATAGTCATTAGATAATACACTCATGCATGTTAATTATCCTTGATCTAAATATTATCTTACTAATATCTAATTTTATTGGTTTGTTTAAGAATGCACATTATTTGGCAAACATTGCACCAACCATGTGCCGACCTTGTGAGTCTGAGTATCACATTCCACAAATATTCTTGATATATTGGATGATTTCCCCAAATCATGATAAAACAAAAATCCATTAAAAACTATAAAACAATCCAAAATAATACAGAAACTCCCAAAACTCAACCCCAGTATAATATAAAATCAAAATACAAAACAAAATGGTAATGTACAAGAAATTCGGTGTGTAACAATCTCACAACCAATGGTGTTTTATACTATAAAATTTTTTATCGGTGTTACTTTGGAAGATATCAAGCCATTTCTCCAACATTTCATTCCTATGTTCACACATGTATGTGTGAATCTCACTAAAAAGATATAAATCCCATACTGAATTAATTATTTTCCCATAAAATAGATTCTTTTTCCTATCCAAAATCAAAATTTTTGCATGAATCATTGTAGAATAAGATTCAATATCAATATTATATTGACCCTAATATTAATCAATGGAAATTTACTCCATATAATTATTTCATATAGTATAATCACATAAAATCAAAACATAATGAACTACTAAGATATATTCCACCATTAAACATAATATTGTCACCTCAATGATTTAAATTTTGAAAATCTGACATATATGGTAGTGATTAGAAATATGTTTAGAGTTAAATAAGACAAAGCTAATTTTTAGTGAATTGTATTTTACCCTTATGAATAGTAATACATCCTTTATGAATAGTAAATCATCCATGTGAATATGTAACCTTACCAACGAAATAAAAAATAAAATTTATAAATCTTATAAGTGACTCTATGATATAATTATATCATGTTTTTAGTTTTTTTTGTGAGTCCTATATATTTAATTATAAATATATGATTAATTAAATAATTTAATGAAAATTATTTTCATAAAAAATATCCATAAATTCTTATCTTGATGACTTATTATTATATGATAATTTTAAGATACCTTAATTAATTTTTCAAAGTCTAAGAACATCAGTTTTATTTTTAGAATATTTATTTTTCAGGTAAATTACCATTTTAATAAAAAGTTTAAATATAAAATATTTAGAAAACTAATTTTATAATGGAGTTAATTTTCAAATTCTACATGTTGAAAAATGGGTGTGGTTAATAATTTTTATTTTTTTAAAATACTTGAATTTCTGCGAATAGCATGATATGGTAATTTGTTGTATATATAAGAATTATAGGTCAAATACGCTATTTATTGAGTAATGAATGATGTAAGTAATTTGGGTTAGAGATCACATTAACATATTACTATATTTTTCCAAACAATCAATACTATTTCTTTTCATTGGAAAAATAATAAAATAATGAAAAAATATTGAGAAAACCTTCCTCTCTTCAACTATAAAAACCACCCTCACCCCTCCTCTCTTCACTTCTCTAAAGTCTTGTCCCTAGTCCAACTTTTTCTATTATATTTCCCTAATCCCCTAAACCACTTCTATATTCACTTTAACTATTCAAAAAAATAAATCACATCCCTTATAGGTTTTCTCAATGGATAAATATTCAAGTGGTAAATTCCTCTTTTCATTTCTTTTATTTTATTTCACGTTTCATTATTTTATTTTTATTTCCTCAAAATAATACCTCTAAATGTTATTATAAATAAAATAACTTATATTTAATATATTTTAGTTATGATAATAGAATAATTAATCAGTATCTCTCCTTGCACCTCCATATTTAATATGAATAAATATGCCATCTGAGATGTGTTGATTTCTCACATTCAACAATAATGGGTTTTAAATTTCTATTATCATATTCAATTTGGATCATGAACCCATTTTTATGTTCTAAATAGACTATAATATATTTATTATAAATAATTTAAGGTTATGTATTATTTTTTAAATAAGATATTAGGTTATAATGAAATATGTGTTTGATATGACAACAAACCTGCTAAATGACCAAAACTGTTATCATTAATCTTTTGTATAATGATTAATATTCACTATAATAAATAAATATTTTTATAAATGTAATATTATGAATGTTAACCAATAACATACCACTTCAATTCTGTACAACCATTCTCATCTTAAATGTTTATCCTTATATGTATATAAGTAAACCAATCATGAAAACCAATCAATGAAACAATACAATTAAACTTTTTAACGCATAAAAAAGGTCATTAATGAAGTAAATAAGATTATGATAAATAATTTACATAAATAATATTTATAATAAAATATTAATTAATAAATTTTATTTGGTAATCAAAGATATTAATATCAAGAAAATGACACCATCAGGCTTAAGGTAAGGGATTCCTCCGGAACCTCTATTATTCCTTCATGTTGATATATTTTTCTTTTTACCCAAATAAAGTTATTTGATATTTTGTGTAAATCATAAAAATGTTGTTTACATGATCCAAATTATTTTATCAAGATCAATTAATTATTGTTTTTCAAGGAAATACATATTATTAAATGATTCTCACATCAATTATTCTTGATAAGTAAGCTAGTTTTAAGGGTACATTCTATATTCTTACATAGTTTCATGTGCACTATACAATATTTTTTAATCCACCATTAATTTTATAAAACCACTCATTTTATTATGAAAAAATTCATGGTTAATTTATAGTTTTATATAAAATATTATTCTTTTTTATGTTTTAAATTACCATTGATATTATGTATTAACTACACTAAAATATTTTAATTCTAGAGTTCCTTATGAACTATTTTTAAATGTTATTAAATAATGTGACACAACTTTTCGTAATATATTCGTAATCTACCATATGAATATTAATTTATGATAAATTATATCCCTTCATGACATTTTCATGACACTTCTATTTGTTATGATTTATTACATGACTATGTTGCTCAATTCATACAATGGATAACCCTTATATTTATGTACGATTGAATATGTGTGATACAATATGTTTAAATAATATTCATGAAAATTTTATAATGGGTGCGCCCTGAAATATATCCAATTCATTGTGTGAAGTTTCACCTCATGATACGTTATGTGTAATAGTCTTGGAATGTTTCCTTGACTCATGATACAATGTGCATTATTCCTAGTGGTTAACCTTAACATGTGCTCCTCTTTGTGAAAAAATCCTTGACTCATGATAAATTCATGTTTTATGTCACTACTACATTACTAAAAATACATGTTTATATGTCATTTTTTCATTTGTTCCATGAATTTATATATCATTTTGGCATGCCTTCTAAGCCATGTGCTAAATCTTAATTCTATTGTTTATTACCTTATTGAGATTTTTAGATCGTCCCTTTGGTCATGTTATCCCAAGGATATCGTTTAATGATTTATGATCACAATGGATCTTTAGGGATCTTTATAAAGAATAAATAAATAAATGTTATATCTAGTCCCATGTTTTATGTTTTATGTACATAGTCTTCCCGTACACTAGACTTTAAAATCTTGTATTTTAATATGATTATTTATTATTCTTAAAATACTATAATGATATGTTTTAAAGACTAGGGTTAAAATTTTTGGTATCAGAGGATGTGCTATTTATTTTTTTGGATATTTAGAATAGGGAAATTTTGTAATAACCATAGGGGTGAGACTAAGTATAAGAAAACACACCTAAAATTTGGAATGAATATAGTAAGTGGTTAATCATGAAAACTAATCCATATGTATATATAAAAATGTGGATGTGGCTATGCAACATATGTATTTAAGGGTAATACCTGAAAACATTGATTTGAGCAAGACTTTAACAAGAACGGGTGCGCGACAATATACCTTGTCACACTTCTGGTTTGACACTACTAGGGTATATACTTTGGTTAATTCATAAAAATAGTATTAACCATTATTATGTGAATAAAAATATATACCCTAAGAATATATGTTATGAAATAAATAAAGGGTAACCAAGATTGAAACATAATTATTACGAAGTTGGGATATAACCTTCTATTGAGATTTTATTCTATTAGGTTTAACATTTCCTTTTTATTCTTCATAGATACGTATGTAATCCCTCTGATTGTAAATTATTTTTTTACTTAATGGCAGTAAATAGAAGAAAATGTTCCTCCAATAAATGTGATATGGAATTTTAATATTTCCCTAATGATTTAACAAATATGATGGGAATAGGTTCTCAAAACATTACGTCAGTACTTTCCCAGCAAGATCATCTTATAAATAATTACATGAATCATTTGGAATACCCTAATCCTCCACTAGGGAAAGAGAATGGTGTTGATGATTCTTTAATGAAAAAATGACACCCCTGTCTAGTAGGTATTCTTATCCCATACTTGGGAAAAAATAGATTGACTCCCTTGAAAATATATTCTCTATCCTCTAGTTCTCTGAAAATGATAAATTCATACTGGTGGTATATCATATTTCTGGGGAAGATAATCAATGATGGACACTGATCAAGAATATGATATCCTTGGAAGAAATTGATTCCATAGATGGGTATGAATTCTTGAAAATTTGTTTCAATAACTATCTTCCCTGAACCCTCCATATCAAGATAGAAAAAGAGTTTCATGAACTTAAGAAGACAGAATGATTCTATCAGGATATATGAAGAAAACATCACAAGGATTTCATGATACACATAAATTTTTTTCATGAACACCGAATGAAAGGGGGATTGCATCTTTATTGGACTAAAGATGACTATATGAAAATCATTTATGATTCGAGACATTGATAGTTACGGGGAGATTTTCTGTTGTGGCCTCAAGGATGAAATGGAGATCAGATACTCTCAGTGGTATCATGGGCCCGGTGAAAAGAAAAGTGGAAAATGGAGTGTAATATTGGTGGTTTAAAAAATAAATCCCATTATGGAAAGAATATCAATCATCCCACATGTCAAAATTATTGGAAGAATCATATTGTGAACTATCTTAAGGGAACCTAGAATTTCCTCAAATGTGAACGATTGAGACATCTGGATATGAACAGCCAGAGGGATATGAAGAATCCCACTATTTTAAAAGAATAAATAAATGTTTATATCAATTATCAGAATATAGTTCATTGTTACAACTACAGGGAGAATGGGGACTATGATACATTTTTTCTAAACCAAGGGTTGTTGGAGGAAATCAACAACAACCGCCAAAGAAACAAGGAAGGTCTTATAATATCTCTACTACTAAGGTGGAGCTGGAATATGATGTGCTGATAAGTATGAAATTTATTAATTCATGAATACTAAACATTATATTTGATTATGGTTCTATGCATTCTTTCATATCTTTCACGTTTAGTAGAACTATTCAAATATCACATCAATATTATAGAGGTTGAATTATTTTTGAGAATATAAAATGGGGGGATTTCTACTTCCAGAGTATATAAAATCCATTTGTTAATATTAGTGGATTTAACCTTCCACATGTCAATTCATACATCCTTTAGTGGAGTCTGATGTAATACTAGGAATATATTAGCTATCATTATATAAAGACAACGTGAATGGTTGGGAAAGGGAGATCACTCTTGAAAAAATGAAGAAACCTATAATTCATTACAAGTGTTAGGAGGAAGATGAATATCATTTAGAATCATTTTCTCAATGGTGGATATTTCTATGTTATGTGAAACCATGTCCATCTAAATTTATAGTGACAATGGATATTATACTTCTCTATGATATGCTTATCGTGAATGATTACACAAATATATTTACTAAATAATTGTCTAGTGTTCATCCTGATTGAGACGTTTAGTTATACATTTAACATACTCATGGATATATGCATATATCCAATAAATCATATATAATGTCCATCATAGAGATGGATAAGAATAAGATTAAGTTACAAGATAATATAAAGCATGGGTTTTATATGCGTGAGTGCTTCACCATGGGGTGCGAGAATCTTCATCATCTAGAATATGGAAGGAAAAATGTGCCTCTACATTGATTAATGTGAGAACCGGAAAATCACAATAAATAAAAAGTAACCGCTACCATAGATATATGAATTTTTGGATTCTTTTTTGGGGATAATAATTTCTCTACGGTGGACCTTCAATCAGGATATCACCATTTAAAGGTGGTGAAGGAAGATATTCACAATACTGCCTTTTGAATGAGGTATGGAAACTATTTACTAATTGTGATTCCATTTATAATCATCAATTCTCTGAAAATATTAGTTGATTTAATTAATATATTCTTTAAAAATTACCTAGACTTATTTGTGGTAGTTTTAATCAACGATATTCTAATATAGTTCAAGATCACGGAGGTACCTGAGGAGCATTTGAATACGGTGTTGATGACTTTACGAAGGAATAAAATTTATCCAAAGTATAGTAAATGTGATTTATAGATGGATGAGGTATTATTAATGGGTCATGTTATCATTAGCAATGGGATATCATGGGATCTTTCAATTATAATGGAATTTGAAGAGTGACCCAAGAAAATATATGTAATGGAGATCCCCAGAATTCATAGTCTAGCTAGGTTTTACAAATGATTTTTTAGGAAGTTTTCATGATTTTAAATCCCAATTAAAAAGATGAAATAGATTTGGTAGAATTTTGTTTCAACTCATGAATGTGAGGAAATCTATAAGGGCCTCAAAATAGGCTTATCACTACGCAAATACTCACACTCCCAACAAGTGGATAAATTATTGTGGTGTATAGTTATACTTAAAAGAAATAATTAGGTTCTGTGCTGATGAAATATGATAAAATTATAGCCTATAACTCCTGTAATTTGAAAATCCATGAGAAAAACTATACTACACTTGATCTGGAGTTGGCTCATATGATCTTCGCATTGAATATTTGGCACCATTACCTCCATGGGGATAAAAGTGTGATATATAATAATCAAAAGAGTCTCAAATATATATTGACGCAGAAAATTTTAATATTCATCAGGGAAGAGGGTTTATATCATCATGAATTATGACTACTCTATCCACTACCATCCCATTATGGAAAATAAGGTGGTGGATTATCTATATTGAAAGGATTTAGTATCTTTATCATTGATGATAATTGAAAAGGATCAGATCTTATTAGATATGAAGAGGATGTGCATGGGAATCATTAATATATTAACACCATCAATCCTTTCTCAAATGATTTCTTAACCATCTATTAAGGATAATATAAATAAATCTCAATGAAAAGATGTGGAAATTATGAGAATGGTGGATTCTATTAGAAATGATAAATTTTATGAGTTTCATATTCATGAGGAAGAAGTTGTAAGATTTGGGTCATGATTATGTGTACTATCTAATCGAGAAAAAATAATGAGCTTCTAAATGATTGACATAGCTCAACCTTCTCTCTTCACCTAGGGAGTACAATGATTTATCGATATATTTGATATTGTTGAGACAATATGAAGAAGGAGATCACTGAATATACATCATTGTTACTTGTATGTCAAAAAGTGAATGCTAAAAGACCGAAGTATAATAGGATGATGCAACAACTACCCATACTAACATTGTATTGGGATAACATCACCATGGACTTTGTCACTAGTCATCTATGGACATCTAGAAGAAATAATTCTATATGGGTAATTATGGTTTGTCTTACAGAGACTTCTCACATTATTGTAATTAGAGAGGTCATCACATTGGATAAACATGCATTGATGTATATATATATGAAATAGTTCGTAAGGTTTGATTGATTAACACTATCTATTTTATCTGATAGATATGAGATTCACCTAAATGTCTTGGAAAAGTCTCCCACATGCTCTAACTGCTGAACTATACTTCAGTAGGACTTATCATCCTCAAATAGATATCCAATCTGAGTAAACTATTCATACATTGGAATATATGTTTGAGAATATTCTGTGGACTTCAATGAAGGATGTGACCAACATCTTCCATTGGTCGAATTCGCCTACAACTACAGTTTCAACACATGCATCTAACTTGCAACATATTAAGAAAAATTGTTGAACATCGGCATGTTGGGATGAATTCCAGGAGTGTAAGATGAAATGAAGTTAAATGGTCTATTAAATGACGGTGAAGGTAAAAACTATTCAGTAGAACATCATGGTAACCCAAAATTGATAGAAGAGTTATGCAGACAATTGTCGATGGGACCTTGAGTTCAATGTTGCAGACATATTATTCCTCAATATAGGTCTATATAAGAATGTATGGATATTTTAGATGAAAGGAAAGCTAAGTCCTGCATATATTGGAACATTATGGATCCTTGATTGTGATAGAGTTGTGGTCTATTGACTTGTATATACTCCTACTATAACGAATGTACATAATGTACTATATATATCTCTCTTAATGAAGTCTATACAAGATCATTCACATGTACAATATTCAGATATAGTACAGTCATATAATGATCTTTCATATAAGGAGAATCAAATTAATATCTTAGATCATAGAGATAATGTTATACACAACAAGACTACTCACTGGGTCAATGTACTATTGAAGAACCATTAGTTCGAAGATGCAACATGGGAACTGGAGAAGGTAATGAAGGAAAAGTACCCACCCCTGTTTACAACATATAATGTAAAACAAAATTATGAGGGTGAAATTTCCTAAGGGGGGAAGGATGTAATGAAACAAAGTTAAATAAAAGGAAATTACCTTCTTATAATTATTTCATATAGTAAAATAAAATTAATTTGCAATAAAATAAACTACTAGGTACTATGTGACCATTAAAAATAATATTGTCACTTCTAAGATTTTAATTTTGAAAATATGACAAACACGGTTGCGATCAATAAGATGTTTGGAGTCATTAAAGTTAAAAATAATTTTTGGTGAATAGTAAGTGTCCCTTAGGATTTGTAATTTTATCCTTATGAATATTAATTGAAAACTTTTCAATTGTAAATCATCCAACTGAATAATTTACTTTATCAATGAAAGTATAAATAAAACTTATCTATCATAAAAGTGACATTATGATATAATTATTTTATAGGGTTTTTCTGTGAGTTGTGTATATTTAATTATAATTTTATGATTAATGTAATATTTTTAAATAATATTTATTTCCATGAAATAAATTCACAAATAATAACTTCAATGTCTTATTAATATATGATAATTTTAAGAGACCTTAATTAATTTTTCCAATTGTTAAAAAATAAGTTTTAATTTTAAAATTTTAATTTTTTTTGTAAATTATTATTTTAATTAAAAATATAATTTCACATATTTAGAAAATTATTGTAATAAATTGAAGTTCATTTTATTAATATACATGTAGATAAAATTTTGGGGTTAATTTTTGAAATATTTCTGAAATACGTGAATTTTTCTGAACAGTAAAATTCTGAAATTTTCTATATATATATGTTATATATAAAATACATTATTTATTGACTCTTGTCTAATATAAGAACCTTGGGTTAGAAATAACATGAAAATATAATTTTTTTTCATATGAAACAATAAAATTGATATTCATTATCAAAATAAGAAAACATGTTGAGAAAACCCTCTAATAATGCACTATAAAACCCAACCTCACCACTTGTTCTCTTCACTCCTCAAGCCTTGTGCCTATTACAAATTATACTCAAATCCATCCCTAATCCCATATACCATTTCTATAAACACATGGGATCTTCAAAAGATCAAATCCACTCCATCTAAGAGGTTCTCAAGGAAGATATATTCAAGAGGTAAATTCATCTTTTCATTTATTTTATTTTCATACAAGATTCATTCTTTTCATTTTATTTACTCACCTAATTTCAACAAAATTTTTGGATAAATACCTTACCTTACATGCATTTTTTTAGGATAATTTAATAATCCATCATCGTCTATCCTTTCCCCTTATTTTATACTATAATTGAAACCCCATGTGAGTTGTGTTAAATTCTCACATTCAAGGATGATAAGTTTTTAATTTCTACTACAATATTCAATTAAGGTCATGAAACATTTTTTATTGTTAAAACATATGATAATATATGTATTCTGTGAATATTTTGGCTCTTCAATATTTTGTAAACATGATATTAATTTTTAAAGAAAACTGTGTTTTGTGTAATAAAAAACATTCAATTAACCAAAACGGTTATCAATAATGATTTATATAATGAATAATATTCACTCCAAATAACCAAATGATTTTGAACCATTTAATTTTCATTATTTTCTCTAATAATATACATATTCAATTCTGGAAAACCATTTTCATCTTACATGTTTACCCATACATGTATATAAGTAACACAATCATGAAAACCAATGAAACAAAGAATGAAATTGAACCACTTAATGCAACAAATAATTCACGATTGAACATTATAAAGTTATAATGTATCAATTACATAAAGAATAGGGTCTAGAAATATTAATTAATGAATTTAATTTGGTTATCTAGGACATTAATATGAAGTAAATAACACCATTAGACTTGAGGTAAGGGATTATATCTGAACCCCCATTATTCCTTCAGGTTTCCCTATCATTATTTATACTAAAAAAAGTTATCTATCACTTTATGTACATATTTAAAATGTTTTAAAAGTGATCCAAACTCCCTTATCAAGATCCATTCATCATTATATTTCAAGGATATACTTTTTTTAATGTTTCCCTGATAAATTATTCCAAATAAGAATGTTCGTTTTAAGGGATCTTTCTGAATTATTACACAATTTCATGTCAACTATATAATATATTTTGAAGGAAAAATAATTTTTATAAAACAACTAACTTTTTAGGAAGACCATGTTGATTGAAATCCAGTATTATATATAATATATTTCCTTTTAATTTTTAAAGGACCTTTGATATTTTCCTTTAAAAGCACTAAAATGTTTTAATACTCATGTTTCTTAAGTACTCTTTTTACTTGTTATTACTTCAAGTGAAATAAATTTTCATTATATATGCCTATTATAACCTATAATGTTACATGTATGATAAATTCCATCAATTCGTGGACATTTTTAGGAGACTCCATTTGTTATGCTTTCTGATATGACTATGATAGACAATTCATACAATGGATAATCCTTATATTTTTTTATAATTGATTATGAATGACCCTATATGTGGAAATAATATTCATGATAATGTTATGATGGATGCACCCAGATAGAGATCTAATGAATTTTGTTAAAGTAAGACTAATGAGATGTTATGTGCAACAGTGTTGGTGGTTAGCCTTGACTCATGCTACCATGTGTAACTGTGTTGGTGGTTAACCATTAATTGTGTTACTCTATGTGAATCAATCCTTGAATCATTCTAAAGTCATGTTTTATGTTACATAAACAGTACTATGAATCCAGGTTTATATGATCCCATGTCTATATGATATGATTCCACATGTTCCATGACTTTTAATATCATTATATCATCCCTTCTAACCCATGTGATAAATCTTTATTCTTACGTTTATTCCCTTACCATACTTTTTATCTCATCCATTTTTCATGTTATCACCATGTTATACAATGATTATGTATGATCCCAATTTATTTTAGAGGATCTTTATAAATACTAAATAAATAAATGATATATTTAGTCCCTTGTTTTATGTTTTATGTACATGGTATTCTATGGAGATAATTTTATTTTCCTTGGAAAGTAATATGATGCTTTACTATGATTGAAAACATTTTATGATATGCGTAGAAGGATAGGGTCACTATAATAAATGTCCCATTGAATCAAGGTTACAATCAAGATGGTGTTTCTTCAATTGAGTTATATAATACACATTTTTCATAGAACTAAATCTTGACAGTAAATACAAGTGATTAGCCACATTACCTATTCATTTAATTATTACGAGGGATAATGTACCAAGTAGATAACCTTCACCTCTTATAAAAAAATATTATATTGACATAGAGATATTCATAAGAATTAAAAAACACAAACATCAATTGTTAATAATTAATTATGAGGATCCACATATGACTTAAGATGACATTTTGTAATCACTATAAACATTCTGATTATTTGTATATTCTCTTCTGTTTCATATAAAAGGATAAATTTGTTTAGTGGAGTCTCAAATGTTTACACCCAAAAATCTGGAGAACAAAGTAGTGGATTAAATAAATATATTATATGATCCATATGTTTTGAGGAATAGATGATTTCTTTGCATGAGAAATACACTAATGATATATTCTCATCCCCTGAGCATCTAGTTTTCATAACACATGATCATAGAACGTGTTCCAGTCTATTTATTGTCCATTAATTTGAGTGTTATGGTCAATTGGGTTCTAAGTACATGATAAAAGGAATTAAAAAACTAAGATGTAATCCTGGGGTCATGATTGAACACAATTGAAACAAGTACACTATAAAACATTTTATCTTCTAAAATGTAGATTTCTAATATATATCTGACCATATTATATTATTGTATAAGGAATAACTGATCTATCTTCATGAACCAATACACAATCAATAATATTAAATTGTGATTCTATGATATTATTGGGTGACATGTGATAAAATAAATACCTATTAGCTACCATTTTCACATGGGTAAAGAAAAAAATGCAACATACTTGATGGCTGTTAGTGATCTTCCATGATCTATTAATATATGGGGAATATCGATAAAAAATCTTCCACACTTATTAAAATTTATCTCAACCACAAAAAATTATTATTGTATTATATATATTATTTACTTTATTGCCTAATTTTCCGTCTAGAATGGTGGGAGGAAGAAATAAATTATTCTTAATATATTATAGGAACCAAAATCCATTCTCTAAAATACATCACATATATCATATCCACCATTCATACCTTAATGGTCTCCCCATAATTGATTTTTTTCCTCATGTGATAAATTTTTGATCAGATGTTTTTCCATCTTAACCATTATTAACCAAATATGGAACAATGGAAAAAACGAAGTAAAACTGCATTATCCCCTTACTAATAGAAGTCTGAATATATATCAACTATTACCATCATCAATTTATTCAGCTATTTAGTCTATTTAGTGAGTTGATGATAATATATATTACTCAATGAATGAACCATATAATTTCATTTACCTTTAGTTTACATCAACTTAATGTCAAAAATTTCATGGTATTACATCTATCGTCATTTTTGTAGATTTAAATCTTATTTTGAGAAAATGTTTTTTGAGATCTTATGATTCACAAATGTCATGAATATCCCACCAAAATGTAATGTACCCATGTTTCATATAATATACAAAAATAGTTAACTATAAATACTGTTGTGGGTAAATAAAATCATGACCCCATTACATTATTAAGATATAAATTTGAACACTATCTCTCTTCACGAGAACACATTCAAACGCAAATCCAGATTCATCAATATAGAACACATAGATTTGTCCTGAATCCCTAAACATAATGATAGGTTTTAATGTAAGATGGAATTATGATCTAGGATATATATCATCCAATCATAAATATAGTTTAAAGTGACACCTTTATTTGCCAAATATGTCATCAGTGAGGAAATTCATGATATAACCTGGACAAAGCATCAGTAATATCCTAAAAAACCAAGGAAACTAAGTTTCTCTGAAATATTATTCGATGATTTCAAAGATATAAAATATTATAACTTTTAAATATGTATCAATAATCCTCTTTATAAATTACATGACCACGTAAATGTACCTCTAATGTCCATAAATAGCAATTTAAAAGCACAATATCAAGGTGATATTCCTACAAGACACCCAAAATAGTGGCCAATTATTGTCTATGACCATATTCGGTGTTAGAATACACCATTCCATTAAAATAAAATACAAATTAATAGGTTTTATGATATATCCAAATTATATGATTCATAAATGCTATATATAATGTTGGTTCATTCATATGATGAAATAGAAGAGTTATATATTGTTAATAACCATAACTATAGCGAATGAATATATTTGGAATGTCCACATGCTGAACATGATTTTTTGCGATACCTATATCCAAAATCAATATTTTAAAACCATTTATATCCCCTCAATTTATCAAGAAGATCATGAATATATGAAGTTGAATACCTAGTATTTATGAAAACTTTGATTGGTTTATTAAAATGAAAAAATAATCTAAATATAACTTACCACATTCTTTATAAAAATATTAGATTCTAATAGTGGAGATGTACTAGTGAAAATGAATCATATTCTACCCAAATATTCTATCTTGATATTAAATTACATTAATTAAGTAATATCGTTTCTATAAGATGGATGTGAAAATTTATAGGACCTTAGTAGGATATCAATGATACATTTAACTTCTCATTTAGCAAGAAATACAAATATATTTATTTGGAATATATATATATATATAAATTAGTGAATTAGGGTTAAAACCTATCTATGACAAATTTCATAAATATATTCTACTATAAACACTCCCATGTGATAATAGATCATTCTATCCATTGGTACTAATGTTCTTTCTCTACTTGTATTCACCATATAATCTACTATAATGATATGATCCACACTATCAAAATATGAAAAAACATCTTTCCATTCATAATAATTCATGTTATCTATGAAGGATGTCAACCAATGTATTCCAAAAATTAATTCATAGATATCCATATTAATAATAGATAAATTGAAAACTAATTCATCCCCATCGACACTTATAGAACACATTTCACACATAAAGCCTCAACATTATCATTGGCTAATAGGTGTTATGATTTTCAATATATATGGAATCATATCTACATGTCATACCATATGATTAATAGAACAAATATTAATAAAGAGTAAGACATTCTAATATATATCTATGGTTTCATATTCTTATAATTTAAGAGAATAATAAATCACAATATCGAAGGAACAAATTGTTCCTCCATGATTATCTTCTCAACACTATAAAATTTCATACTCACCTCACCATGATCCTTACATCTATTCTAAAATAACATTTCCTGAGTATTCAAGGTGTTCCAAAATTAAACATCTAAAACATTTTTTATTGGATGATATTTGATCTAGTTTGGTATTCTAGTTGAAGTACCATATGATTGAGAAACATGATATGTTATACAATAAAATAATTTAGAAGATCGATACAGTAACTATCTATATAACCTTATCAATCATCGTTTTGATTATATAAATGGGGGCCCATACCATTTCACTTAATATGTTTGATATAACAACACTAGAAAAAATAATTCTTGTTATAGTTTTTTATGAATATGAACTGATTTTGTCATTTTATTTTGAGGTGATCCACAAACATTTGATTAGGTGTCCCTCTTTCACTTTTCCCTATCAGTAGAGTATATAATTATTATAAATAAAATAAAACAAACTTCCTCCCATACGATTCCTAGGATTATACCATTCCACAAATTCTCCATATTAAAAATATTTGTATACTAAACAATATAGAGTAAAATTATATTATAATGAATCCTTGGTCACAATCCAAATTCAAAGATTTTATCTTTTAAGGAAAAACTATTATTTACCACAAAAATAAAAAATATGTTTATAATCATTGCTATAGACTCTATAATAAGAAAAATATATTATTTAAGGGAAATGAAATCAAATATTATGGATATCGTGACTATATGAGGATATAGTTGTTTGTTGAAAAATTCCTTATTGTCGTACCTTGTCAGATATTGGTTGACTCTAGCTTTTAAAAAATCCCACCATTCTGATACAAGATTATATAGAGTATAAGTTTTTAACTTTTGAATTAAATCAGCCAGTGCACCATGAAAATGAAAGATTTGATTTATTTTAATGAGCAACAATATTGCATGTTTAGGTTTTGAATCCCACTAAAAATATTTTTAGTTTGGAACTTAAAACTATACATAATGATCCACTTATTGATGTGAATTATTTTAGTTCCTATATCAAAAATAAGAAAATATTAAATGATATTCTGGATATATGTTTGGTTCAATTGACACTCAAATGAAACCACCCATTTTGATGCCTCCTAATGCTATTTTTTACATTTTCTATATGGATCCAATTTATATTAGAAGAACAAAACACAATTTAGTCATCAATATATAACAAATAAAGGCCTATAAAATTATAGAAACACCCCATGTGAAAAAAATTATAACCACCATTTTATGAATAAAATAATTTAACAAATTTCTATAAATCATTAAATATAATATTTATTCTTAAAGAGTTAATTATCTCGGTTTGTCTTTTAGAACCCCCACACCATGAAACCCCCCTTCACATGAAGGTATCACTCTGGGGAGAGCCCCGTCTAGGAAGAAGCCATTTCTAGGTGAGATAGAAGAGCATCCTGGAGGGTGACGACCTGAGCAGTGATGGTTCAACTCAACAATCTGTTAGCATATGTAGATTGTGCTTCATTTTTTCCACCTAATCAAGAACTGGGTGACCATACAAGGAAATCAGATCCTGATCAAGAGGTTCTCACTAAATGAATACTCCAAAAATTCAAACATTATAATTCTAAACGAAATACATGATTATGCCCCCTTCATTCATCATTATTCCACTACCAAAGTGGAAAAATTACACTGGGTGTTTAGGGCCAAGGGGTTACATGGTATAGGTGGTCCATCACCCACCACTGAGTACGTTTATGTGGTCCCTTAGCCACAAGACTAGGTGTAATGCCACCTAGGATATTAGTCCAGTTCCTCAAGGGGTAGAAGTCCCACAAGAGGTGATAATGACATATAGTGTATGTTTCCTTGGAAGGGCTTGAACCTAAAACATCAGGGTAAGAATACCGCCACCGTTCATAAACTCACCCATGACCAATGGACATAAATCATTACATATAAAATGAACAATGTGGTACTTGTAAAAAGTCTCATAGTCAATGCATGATATGAATATAAATGGTATAAACCCACATCCTGGAGATGAAACACACCTAGAAGTGTCTTAGAAAACTCTTTGTACTAAGACAACCATTTAAACATGATTATTGACATAAAAATATTATATGTTACTTTTTATTCTATTAATTTCATGATATAGTAATCATTCCCCTTACCAATATCATATTATGGATGATAAACATCAATAAACTAATACCATTTGAATCATACCACCCCTCTTCCATTGTAGTGGGATGAGGGAGAGGCTCCACTAATGGCAGGTGGCATCCCCAAAAACCCAATGTTTGAAAATAAATTTGAATGAACTAGAAGAACATTGGGGGATGATTTTACCAGAATAATATCATTACCAAAAAAGATAAAATAAAAACAACCAAAACAAATTATATCATTCATGGGTGATACAAATACAAAAAATAAAGACCACATTAAAATAAACACCAATATTGTAGTTAAAATTGATATAATGTGAAATAAAGAAACTAAAAGACATCCAAATAGGTGACACCAATGAGGAATTAGTCCAAAAAATCTAAGAGATATACCTAAGATGTATTAATCTTAAAATATAAGTTGAATCATTATGCCCCACTATAGAATTATGAAACCTACCCCTTTCATATTTCTTAGCAAAAATTATCCACAAATATTTCAAAGTTCTATAAAATTTAGTGAGTATAAAATTTAGTAGTAAATCCCAAATGACATCCCAATATAGGACACAACTACAAGAATAGTTTGGCACATTTTATATTAAATTGGGGATAATTATATAAACAATTTATTACAAATACATACATATATATTATGTAAAAAATAAACAATGTTTTAGCACCATCCATTTCCACATGGAATAACCATCCCATGTTTATAACTCACTCATAGAGATTCTTAGATATTATACACAGAATTATCTAAAATCATGATGGGTGAGTTATTTTTTCACCAAGCCATATCATGGTAAACTTATTTTACAATGTAACTTCTAACCATGATCTATCCCAAATACAAATGAAAACATTCCACTATATATTCCAATTAACATAAAAAAAATATTTCATATAGAAAATTTCTTTAAAAAATAAATTTCATTCAAGAATTGCATTAAACACCATAAAAGAATGATTTCAAAATCTATTATCAATTTTTTTTTAAAAAGTGAATTTGAAAAAAATGGTGAGAAAATAATTTAATCACAAAGTCTTAAAATTTTGGAATTTTTAAAATGAGATAGAAGCCACCTACCTGTTTGTTGTTGAAGACCACGATGGACATCACACAGAAACCTCCATATCTAGGATCAAAACACATTTACATTAAATGATCCAATAATATAACATCATGATAAACAACATTGGGCATACATCTATCTCTGAAATACTAGAAATAATGATTTAGGTGAGATGATATAAGATGAATTAGATAGAAATTGTAACAAATAGGACATACATTTAATTTCAGTGAACCAAGACACTTTTTTTAAATCACATTCTATAAAATTTGGATTTTTCAATAGTTTATAAGAGAAGATTTGAGTTTGTGATAGTGGATGAATATAAGAAAAACGGGGGGGTATCTAATTTTAATAAAAGATTAATTTTAGTGTCATTAACTTTATGCCACAAAATAAGGATACACGATTTTTCAAACAATTGGATAAATGTCCACAAGCAACTAGAAATCACCAATGGATTTGTATGGTTCTTCCCCACAATTTATAAAACTGTAGGCAAATGGTCTAGTTTTAATATCACTTGTCCATCTCCATAAATGGTTTTCATACATTGAATTGAAAACCCTATACTGATCATTATTTTTCCATTCTCTCCATTGACATAGTTTCAATTGGAATGGATACATGCTGGACAAACCACAATCCTTTTTATTCACTCCCACAATCAACTATCATGGTTTTCAGGATATAGTGCATGGTTTTCCATAATTATAATGAAAATATATATAATTTTATACAATTTTAATAAACACAAAAATAATCCAAAAACAAATGACATGTGAACCCAAGTTGTAACACATTTTTTTGGGTTCTAATAAAATGGTTCCCTAAGAAAGTTCACCATAGTACCTCATGTTCTAATTCCCATATACCAAAGGCTATCGAGAAGATGTGAGGATCTAAAGAGAAATTTTGGGAGACTATATTTCATTTACTAGAGGGAGAAATAATAGAAATAAAATAATAATAATAATAATAATTATCAATAGTAAACAATGAACAAACATCACATATCCTATAGTCAAATCCTTAATTTATGAAATCATCACAAACAAGATAGAGTAAATATTCAAGGACATAACAATTTCACACGTAAAAGGAATAGACAAATATAGGCATGATGAAAATCCCAAAATCATATCGCAACATGAAGATTATTTATATCATCCTTTTTCCATCCCAATAATGACTCATCCATCTAAAAATTGTAATTTCCCTTATCCTAACTTACAACCATGAAGTCTTCTTAGTACTGTTCATAGATTATGCAGGTTGTGAGTATAACGCAGTATGCCACCACCAATGGCATGAAAATAAATATATATTAAAATAATTATAACATTGTATGAATTGGTGTAAAGAAACAAATAAACATGGAAGGAAATTAATTTAGTTTTCAATAATGGTTATTAGTAATAAGGTTAAACATTTTTAGAAAAAAACAGAAATTTATAAAATATTTCTATTTAATTATGACCAACATGATTGGAACCACTGACCAATTCAATCTAAAATTATATTAGTGAACAAATTGTGTTGTGCACACCCCAACCACTAATATGGGTCGTCATGTACATCACATAAATTCAAAGATTTCAAGCATTATTTATAGTCACCCAATATTATGGATAAGGTGAGCCATATTAGAAAACAGTACCATTGGGTTGGAACTGTCTTGTTCAATGTCTATAACCATTAAATCATCTCATAATTTAGAAGGTCAAATATACATGATCATCTGATCGAGGGTGCACACATTACAACATTAATTTATTACCATGGTCTAAAACACACAATATAGTTCAATAAAGTCCTTATATAATAAATTTACTCATTCTTATCGAAATTTAAATGTTCTAAAAAATTTAGTAACATAAACATGCCCCCTTTTTAACCAATTACCACAAACTATATTTTTATATAACAACACGTTTACATAAAATGTTATGTAAAATGAACAATTATTTCATTCATATATGACAAATAATAATTAAAACCATTTTACACTCATAGAATCCAAATTACATCATTTAAAATTTCATTAAATCAACTTCAATGGATTGATTTACCCCAAGGGTTTCCATAGGCCCAATCACAAAAAAACATTAACAGACATTAAAGGGTTCATGAAAGGTCACAAATGACAAATAAAATCCCAAATTTACATTTCATAGTCATAGATATTAAAAACCCAATAAGGGAGTGAATTTGTAGAACTACATACACAATAGTAAAATCAAGACTATATGAGAAATGTTTTAGATCAATTTCTTTAATAACATAAACAAGTACATGACAAAAATAATCCCTTGAATTATTCCAAATTAAACACTAACAAAAAACATAAAAATTCATTAGAAAATGTAGCTTTTATGAGATTTAGAAGAATAGGATCAAAAATGAAATTATTCTTTTAATATGTAGAAGAAAATGGACTATTATACATACCCAGAGAATCAATTCCTAATAAATAACACATGGAACACATATGAAAAAAATACGATCAATTCATGGAGAGGTATGTAGCTCTTTTTTTACACCCCTTCTTACTGGTGAATAAATTTCATAATAATTGGATTAAAATTATATAATATCATGATGTAAAAAATGGTTATTTCTCCACTTTTAATGAGGCCCATAGTTTTGAAATGTGATTTTATAAACCATTTACCAACCATGAGATCTTCTCTATCCAATAGGAAACTAAATTTCATGTTATTTCTTATAGACCCTAACTTTTTGTAAAACCATATGGTGTAGATGTGGTTTCCACATTCCAAAGAGCCTTTGTCCACACATTCTTCTAGTCCACCTGACATCGTTTGAATACCATGACTATTCCACATTCAAGGAAACCTGGTATTAATTCATGGTTAGTTATAAATATATTCCAACCATTCATCTTGTAAAATCTGTGATATTTTCGCTTTTTCATGCGCCAAATCCATGAGACACTCTCATTTCCTTCCTGAATCCTATGAAGAATTTCATAAAGAATTTTAAATGGAAATAAACAAAAATTTAAACAAAATAAAAAAATATTTATAGTGTCAGGATACTTTAACCTTTCTACATTGTAATATATAAAATCATGATTAATAATATATAAAATAATTAATCCTATAATGTAAAATATTCATTCCACTATTCCCACATATCAGCTTCCATCCCTCATGAATCCTCCTAAAGACATCATTTCTACCTCATATCTAATACCAAATGCACAATGGTACACAAAATAATTTTCCTATATATTCCAAAATATGAATTAGATGCTTCTAAAAGGATACATCATCCTCAAGGTAATAATCATCAACATCACTCATATGATATGGGTCAGGAAGATAATAAGTATCCATAAAAAATGAATAAATTCTTGTATAACACTACACCATTGTGGAAGATCTAATTGATACACTAATGATCCAATCATATCCATAATCACAAAATAACTAATATATCTATGTTTTAACATTCCCTAATTTGTAATTTGATCATGATAAAGCATCATTTACACCCAATGGAACTCACCGTTACCGATAATGATCTTAACAGGTTTACTACACCGATGATTGAATCAATATTATAAACTCCTTATTAATTCATTATGACTCAAGATTATGTAAAAATTCTATGAAATCTCATCCATGAGACTCAGTCTGTAAAACTCTTATTCTCCCACTTCTATCTAACACAAATGTGATCTATAATTCTAACCAAATGGTGCCTCATATGGTTCCATTTTAATATTATCCTATTAATTTTTATTATAAGAGAACTCAATAAGTTCTAGGTTCTTTTCTTGTGATCTAGGAAATTCAAGTCCACGTTCTCTCATCAAATTCTATATTACCTAGATAGTTCAATTTTTTTTCTCAAGAATCATTAGAAAAATATTTATACTAAAAATTACAGGATTACAAAGTTCATTTTAAAATCTCTTCCATATGATTGAAGTAAAAAATATTTCTCTATCCTTAGAAATTCAGCAGGTCACCCCATGCAACCATAGCCACCCAACTAATAAATGATGTAAGTCCACTTAGTTTGTAAAAAATGTTTTATCCTTTTCAATTTATCCATAATTACATGAATAAAATAATTATATAAATAAGTCCTTTGTAATCACACCAAAAAATACATTGTATCATCATACAAAATCTAATCCATAATTGGAAATGACTATAACCAATTAATATATCACTGGTGATCATCCTTCAATTTCTAATATGTGTAGGACCATAACAGAAAAAATATTATTTTCTTTTTCATTAGTATCCACTAATAATTTCTATGAATATCATGATATATTTTGTTCAATCAAGGGTTCAATTTAGACATCGAGGTATAAAATTGATGCATCAACTCCTCCAGTATAAACGTAAGCCTGAAAACATGACCATGAGTAAAAATAATATCATCAACATTGATGGTCCTATCAAGATGTTTCTCTAGACCATCTAATTTTCCCCTAAATACCCAAATGTTATATATCTTTGAACATACACTCCTTGATCTGTCTAAGAATAAAAGGCCTAAAAGATAAATACATTGGGTTTGTCTTCTCTATCCTTGCCTAAAAACATATATTTATCTCAAAGAACAAGGACATAAACTTTTTCTTCTAGGAACATGACTCACAAAATATAATATTATATGTATTCCAACTCAAGGTACTAGCGAGAGTATTTCACATCCCTAAAAAAATATAGGATAAAATCAAAGGATTTAATGTAATAAACCAATCTCAGAATTTGAATATTTAAATCAAGATTAAAAAAATATTTTAGGGACTTACGATTAAAAAAATTGAAACAATCAAGAATAAGGTAATTAACCAAGAACATCATTACATAAATCAATGGGGTCCAGGTCAAGATTTTTTGTATTATAGTACCATTCATGTGTCCATAAATTTCATGATTCATGAACCATATCCAAATATCTATACATCAATACTTCTATAATACCAACACCTAACGCATCATAAATCAGTGTATAATACATACATGGGTTATGTAATTTCAAAATAGGTATTTTAGTCAAATGTCTATTTATCTCCTAGAAGGAATTATTTCATTGCTTACACCACTAAAACATTACACCCTACTAGGTCATTACCATGAGTGGTGGTGACAAAGGAAAATTTCCTTGGTGAAACTTCAGTATTATCTTTCCAATCCCAAAAATGATTAGATATACAAAACTTTTTCCTATTAATCACATGAAACAATATCTATAAACATATTGGGATCTAAAATAACTCATTCTTATGAGATGATATGACCCATGAAATTTACCTTGTCGAACAAAAAATGATAGTTAGATAGCATGGCATATAGTTGATGCTTTCAAGTGTACACATGATTATGTAAATATATTTGAAATGATTATATCATGACTATTAGTAGCCCATGCTTTTATCAATTATATCGACCAAAAACTGATCCAGTAATAAGACAAATATATAGTTTATCAATTATATGAAATTTTTAATACAATTAATTATTAAAAGTGAGATTACAACAAACTAAAACATTCCATATCTATTTATAAAGGAATTCCATGGAATATAAAAATGTATCACCCTAATATGATGACACCATAATCTTATATTAATCATTTATATCATACAAACACCCCTCATCTTGTGAAAAATTTCATCAATACATGGATGAGGTTACCCATTTTTAATCTCCATACCATTTGATATTCAATAATTAAAACTTATTTGTAGGGTTTTATCATTCATCTTGGTGAAAAAAAAGTAGATATTAAAAAGTTGGCATATTCATATGGATAAAACCATAAAAACCCCAACACCATACCTAATTCATGAGATCCTGAAGCTCTACTCAATACTTTCTATAAGGTGGAATAGAAATTGGTATAACCCAATAAATCAAATCAATCATGATTAAAACGCCACTCTCTAATTGAAATGATGAGAACTCGTTAGGAAACATGTCCAAACAAATTTCCTCTATAGGTGGGAAAGTATCTTGTTTCATTTCCTTATCGTCAACCATTAGATATGGAACATGATTAGTGATCCCACAAAACTCCCAGAAATGTATCCCTGCAATGCCTTCCAATATATCACATTCTTTTTAGAGAATATAGATGTCTCCTTAAAGAGAAATGAAGGTCAATGTTATATATTAACAATTGATTTGGTCTAGATTATAAACCAACTATTACATTTTCAATATCACATAAATCCAAAAAAAAAACAGAAACATGAAAATGTCCCAAAAGTGGTGGTACCCAACTACCTCAAGGGTAGAGTATTTATAATGATGGATTCCCGATTATAATATCCCTAGTGGTGTGTAAATCATCAGAACTCCTCAAAAGTGTTCCATAACTAGAAATAGACTATTTACCATCTATGTTTTTAAATAGGTATGTGAGTATCCATTTTAAAAATGGTATTGATGAGTGTAAAATCTACATGAATCATACCATGAATATTAGATGGTCTAGCCTCACTACCACTGCATACAATATGAAATACATGTATCTAACATATCCCTCTATCATGTTCTCTAGTCACAGTATCATAAGTTGTGCAAATATCTTAATATTGATTTTTTGTAAGGAACCACATCCTTCACCCTAAATTGTTTATACTATAGTTCTAAAAATAGAAATATGATATAGGCTAGTAGATCCCATTCTGGTATATTTTATCAGCGTAGGTCCTCATTAGTCTTCCATTGGCTGACGACTTCTGTAGAAACTCTAATGGTGTCCTATCCTGCATGAAAATCTATTGTCTAATGGAAGTCTAATGAACTAAACTCAATAGGGAAAAATATTTTAACATTTATAAAAAATCACCTGATCACTTCCCCGAGTGGTAGATCTTATCCCCTTTACACCACCACCTTGGTGAAACTCTCATAAAATATCTTAATATTACTAAAGGATGCACCACTATACCACCATTCAAATTATACCTTTCTACCACTAGATGCCTCTTTTAGGCTCCCCTCAGAAATAATATCTTAGAAGACCACCTCATCAAAAATTTCCAAATGAATATTTTTCACTTAATACATGGTCTCACATCAAATTCCATATTAAAAATGTTATATGGCCACTATCTCATTGAATAATATTTCATGGAAAAGTCATTGTAAATTGGATAAGGGTATTGAATAATCAACCACTGAAATATTCAAAATGGATAAATGAATAATCCTTATATATATATATATATATATATTTCCTCAATTTATCTTAGAATAAATACTCTAAGAACCATTCTAGGAAATTATATTAGGCCATACCCTCAAACTACTCAGCATAGACTTCAATATACCACTAGTGCTACACTGATCTTCACAACATGTAAGATATTAACATAACCCTATTCCCTATAAGATTCACCATGTGATGTGGAATCATCAGGATAAAATAAATACAGAAATAATATTCCTCATGAATTTCCTCTTTAAAAAATTATAAAGGGTTTTTCATCTAGAATGACCTAGTTAGATCAAACATTCATTGTGTGTTTAACATTCAATGGGGTCTCATTTTATAAACAAGGAATAATTACTAAAATTATCACAAAACAACTCTTACAACCTATTAAATATACCCAATGGGGTTTATTCTCACTATGGGATTTCTATTCTTCATAATACACTTCTATTAACCCACCATTAAACATCATCATAGTGACATCCCTATAAAATTCTAATCACATGTTTCAAGGAACATAGAAATTTATTTCATTATTAAAAATTGGAGGGGTCACTAATATCCATAACAATATATTTCACAATCACAATATTAATAGATAGAAGAACATCACTTTGACTACACCAAATCATCCTTAGCTAGGGCCATGTATAAAGAAGGGTAAAAACATCTAAAATATTATAATCATTATTGAAACTACTTTAACATATTTATAATTAAAACAATTACAACTTCTCATTATGAAGAATTTTATCCATTTAAATATTACATTATTTATGTTTAAAAAATATCATTCTTTTTATTAGCCACTTTTTCATTAGAAAAACATGAAATTTATAAAGGCATTTTAATATTCCATAACAAAGAAATATGTGCTCTTAATTGTATTCCTAACATTATAAATATCATGTGAGTATCTGAATGCATAAAATGAAGCATTTACTAAAAATGTTTTAATCCAAACCATGATTAAAATAACATAAATGAATAATATAGAAAAGTGTTTCATTGATGGTGAAACAATATTTCAAATATATTAAGTAATTATATTGAACAAAAATACCACATTGAGTTTCTGGATTATCCCTGGAGCAATGGTTAGCTACTATGTTGCATGATCTAATTACCAATCCCCAAAACATCCTAGTCTCTAGTATTCATTTCCAATATAGAAATACGATAGAAAAGAAATTGGATATGATAACAAATTTTAATGTGCTAACCCTAGTGTCCCCAAACCGGTTCCCTGAGTTGGTTCACAAAAAGGGACTATGCATATCTTCTTATATTTAGAGGTTAAAGGCTAGATGGAAGGGTATAATGAGGTACATGAAGGGATATAAACTCCATTCTAGAGTAATTAACTACATTCATCATATAGATTAATAATAATTATAATCCTTGAAGAACATATATTGAAAATCACATATCACAAAATCAAATCTTTAATGAGGAAAAATTACCAAAAATAGATTCAATAAATATTCATCGTCATACTAGTGTCACCCATAAAATAAATACTAAAAATAAATACACCTTGAAAATAACCTAATCGATTTTTGACATCATGTCTTGTTCATTCATTTACCATCCATCACAATCCTAAATTATCCATCCAGTGACATGATTTTACCTATATCCTAACCTATAACAATGAAGTATTCTTGATAAGATTGGGGACCAAATTAAGGCTTCAATAAAACAAATTAGTACACAAGAATTAGTGTCTAAATAAATAATAAATCCCCTGAAAATAATATTGTATACATATATGAGAATTATTGGATAATTATAGTAATAAAAGAGAGGTGTATCTTAATAATGATGATTAGTCATAGGGTCAAATACTTCTATAAAAAATTATGCATTTATTGATCAATATAATTTAATTAGAACCAAAGACCATTAAATCATTTTCAATCACCAAATCAAATTCTATTAGTGCCTGAATCATCATGATTGGAACTCTTCCAAAAATAAGGTGTTTAATATCCATCATATCATTTCATGGATTCCAATAATAATGTTTGTATAATATATATCATGGGTAACAAGGATAATTTACTTCATATTTACCCATAGTTTGGATACATAAAGTACATAATATATAACCATTACATATTTAAAAAATTTAAAAGGACTATTATATGTGATATTTTCATCAATGGTAAACCCATTAGAAAATTCATTTATTCCCACAGTCATAAAAAATCAACCTCTTTGTTCTAATTTGACACTAAAACATTTACTCAATTAGTACAATAATTCAATTTTATTAAAATCCATACATAAAACAAACATGACCCTTTTTTACAAAATTCCCATTATAACATATTTTCATATAATAACATACATACATACAATGTTAATAACATCAACCCTTTATATCATTATAATATTCTAAAAAATAGTTATTTAGTTTTTACTCTCATATTCTATCATTTCCATAAATTTCAATTTCAATTATCATTCTCAAGGGATTATAATTCCCCTATTGTTTCCATGTTATTAGTTTAAAAAATTCATATATGGAATCTACATGGTTTATGAAAGGTATCACGCACCAAATAAAGTGAAATTTTTCTTTTATTATTCAAAGAGATAAAAAACATAATAATTCATCACATTAAAAGAACCACATACATATGGATAAAATAGAGAATATTTGAGGTAGCTTTCAGACCACCAACCACTATATTTTAAGAAAAAACTAGCCAAAACCTAGCACTTGATTTAAAAATACCCCCGATAACACCAAATCTAATAATTTGATGGAAAAATTAGGATTTATTAGTTTCAAAATAATAGGAAAAATCTCACAAATTTTCATATGGAAAATATAATAAATAGAACTCATAATGATACACATGGAGTTGATTGACACCAAAAGAAACATCAAATTCTTTATGAAATTAAGGATATTAATCCATGGATGGAATGAGAGATCTAGGTTATTAGCCCTATCTGCTAGAGAAGAAATGGGGTCAAAATCAAGGTGAAATCATATAAAGAAAAAGAGGGAAAATAGCCATTTCCACATATTTAATGAGTTTTATGGTTTTACTAAATGGTTTTCAAAACCATTTAACAATCATGATGCCTCTTATATCTATGTGGAAACTGAGTCTAACTATTTTTTTTGTCGAACTACACAGTTTGGAAGACCATTTAGTAGTCATATTCTTATCTCTATCTAAAGGGGTAATGGGCTTCACAGTATCCTAGGAAACATCACATGTTATGAATACTACATTCATTCCCCTTACTAGTAGACATGTTCTTAGTACACTGTAAGAACTAATAATGCACCAACCAAGCACTTTAATAGTAGGGACCTCTCCACATTCTAATCTCGGACCCTTGATAATATCTCAATAACTTATTTACTCAGACAAATAATAACCTAAACCATTTTTAAAGGGTTTGAACCAATGTTTGAGTATAATAATACCTTGTTAAAGGGGTGAGATAAAAATAAAGTATTAATATAAACTCAAAAAGCATAATAAAAGGGTAATTTATCAATACTCTTGATGTTTTAACCATAGTAAGGGGGTTATAAATTTAGAATGATATTAAATTAATAGTTATTATTTTAAAATATTAAATAAACTCTTAAACCTGGTAATGTATTCCAGATATGAAAATAATAATAAAAATCATTTCTTGGATGTAGATGTCTCTATAAACACATGTTACATGTTTCAACTTTCTATTTGGTGGATATAAAATAAATGATAAAATATTCCAATCCAATATAATCATAAAAATGTTAAAAATTTCATATATATTAATTATTTTCAACCTTATTACCATCGGTTATATGTGATAGTAAAAAATTTAAAAATATTTCCTCATGGAGGTGGTAGTTTACACGTACTCTTGAGAAAAATTATCATTTTATAATATATGGGAGTGTAAGAATGTTGGTAATATATCATCATTACAAAATTTAAATTTTGAAATAAATATCATATATATTCATTTAACTTATCACTTTAAACATCCATATGGGTTATTGATGATAAAAAAACGCATACATTTTGGTGGTAGTTGTCCACACATATGAATGAGATTTTTTAAATTTCTAATAGGATGTTAATTATATATAAAGTAGTTTAAATATGAAAATAATAACCTTTTCATATATTAAATATATTTATATAATTATATGATAATTATTATAATACATTTATAAATATTTATATTATTAATTAAAATTTTATGTGTTAATATAGGACTGATACCTCCTCTACGGATAACTACTTTTTCTAACACCATTATCATTCTAAGATGGGTCATTTGATGGGTAAAACCATATATGATGTGAGTAGAATACATGGGGAGGGATTTTAGTGATATTTATTATTCTACTGTATTCAAATAATTTTGATATTTGAGGAGAGCAGGTTCCATTTTATAACTGAATAAAGTTTCATTCTTGTAAATACTCAAAACTATTAAAAATAATATATGTTTTCTCAAGGAAAATGACACCATAACATGAGTTCATTAAAATATATTTATGGATTTATAAACATTCTCATAAAAAGATATTTAATAATTTTTTTCATATTAAATATTTTACCCTTTATTATAACCTTCAAACCCCATTTTAATTATCAACTAGGTGATAAATTTTTACAAAGGTAATTAATTTTTAAGATAAAAAATAAATGGAATATTATATTCATATATGGAAAAAACATAAATACCTGAAATTCAATATATTATATTTAATTCATAATTGTTTAATACATTAAATTTAATATATGAATGAAAATGACTTTAAAACTATTTTACAAAATCTCACATTTTAATCATAAAAAATATTTAAAACTAAATTTATCCATATAAATTATTATCATGAATTTAATTGGACTATAATTAAATAAATAAACATAAATAGAATTTGGTATATTAAAAATCGAATGGATTCCTATAACCATTGTATTTAGTGAAATAGCTCAAATATATTTATTAAATAGATTTAAATATAACTTTTGTTCCAAAAATTAATGAATGGTTTACCAAAATGATAATAATGGTTATAAATTATTTCTCTTACCCTAAAGAAATATACTTTTTATATTAATTGTTTTTAGAAATTTTTAATTATTTATTATATCATGGTAGTTTCATAAAATATGAGATATTTTAATTGTGTTATATTTCACTATTAACATTAAAATCAACCATTTTTGGGAAATCCTAAAAATTCACCCTACGAACAATTTTATATGATAAATCCAAAAGATGAATTAATTTTAATAAAATAGATATTTTAAAAATAATTAGATTAAATTTTATATAAATAAATGTTATGTAAGTGAAACTTTTTTTCATATATAAATCTATTTTATTTTCCACTAAAACATTATAATGACTTATTGACAAAACAATGATGAATATGATTACATAAAAAAGGATAACGAAAAATTAGAAGACATAAAAAAATTCTAGGATTACATGGGCTTTCACATGTCTGGATTAAATTAAACATAATTCAAACATCATTTTGACATTATTTTACATTGATCAAATTTTATACAAAAAGTGAGTAATGAGATATAATTGATTGAACATTTTATATGCACAATCACCCATATTTATCATAATCTAACAATTTTTGGTGCGGGGTGATTGTTCATTAAGATAGAGGTGATACATTTTTTCCTAAATTTTAAGAGTGTGATTCATTTATTATTACCCTAAATCCATGAAAAAAAAATATATGAATTGAAAAAATATTGAAAAAAAATTATATTTTCTAATATTAACTTATAATCCCACAAGAAAGTTGAATAAGTGGTGATTAATTATTATTTTCGGAAATTAAGGAGAATATATCATTTTTTTGATTTACATAGGGATCATTAATATTAATATAATGATTATTACCTCTATTTTAGCTAGGAATAATGAATTTTTATTCACGATCATCCAACCATTAATTCATAATGAATTTATAATGAAATAAAAATTTATATATATAATTTTTCATATGAATATCTATTTTTGTGTTAATATAGAATCCCTTAACCCGCAATTTGGGATCTAATGCCTAAATGATAACCATTAAATTTCCATATTTTAAATCGATAATATTGAGCCAATTTTTTCCATCCAAACCTTACTATATATAAATAAAAAAACATATCACTTATATACTTTAGTGCCATTAAATTGTTATTGTTTTATAGAATTAGGAAAGACCCCCATCAAAAAAAAATTTCATGAATTTAAATGAGAGTTTCTCAAACCTAATGCTTCTTTTTCATTTATATTTCCCAAAATAATCAACATCCATCTGAAATCCATTATAAAAATAACTCATTCAAACGTATTATTTATAATCTATAGAAATTAAACCATTAGAAGGGTGAGATAAAATTTCATTTAGTTGAAAAGTTATTAATTAAAAATGAATTTATCTAGTGAACATGAGAATAATATATGGGTATTATTACATATTCAATGTTATTTAGTATTAAAAAAATTATATTTAATCCCATCAATACCAGTATTATAAAACATAAAAACATGGAATAATGAATTTAAGAAAGAAAAAAGTCATTAGAATCAATAATCAATATCCATTTCATATCAATCATGATTAGGTAAAACATTAGAATCACATAGCAAGAATAGAAAAGTCATGTAGACACATCAGTATATCATCTCATGGAACCATTATAGAACCCTTCAATATCATTGAAATGTGATTAAATCATGGAAATGAAAGGATTTCAACAAAAATCTGTATGAAAGAAAATTAACTAGTGGAAATGAATCGAGTGGCATATAAAATCCATTGAAATAAGGTGAAAACAGAAAAATATAAATGGGTTTTGTAATATTACCCTTTAAACATGTTTATCCCTTGACGAAAAGGGTTCTATAAAATTTTCAATGAAACATAGTTATCCCATTGAAATGAAATGGGTTCGATATGAATCTCATTAAAACAATCCCAATCCATACATAGAAAAGATCTGGATTGTATCATTAGAAAATATCCCAATTAGGGAATATGCAACAAAAACGTTTTCTGAAATTTCTGAATGGAAATAGATTTAAAATATCATTTTAATCATTTTGAGTAAAATAGCTATAATTTCCCTAACTTGGAAGCCACTGAACTGGTGCCCAATTCTAGGTCGCCACATGACGTCTGGTATGCCTCCCTATACGCTAGAGGTTTTCGACTAGCAATGACGGTTTAATAGGATATGTAGGTAGATGATACTCTCTTTACTAGAGTAACCCAAAGCTGAATACAATTTAAATAATGAAAACAATATGAAACACTAATAACGTGCATAAATAAACAAATACGAAATTGGGTACAACTATATAAAATAGTAAATATGGCATGGCATGCTACAATGCTAATTAAAAAAACCCCAAATAAATAATAATTAATGAATCCCTAAAATATTATAGACACGTTTTATGGAACCTCACATGTACATGTCTCATGTCCAACTCAAATCCTTAGCATATGGCCCTATCCTTTATCCTGAACTACAAGAATAAAATCTGCTCAGGTACCAAACGGGACACGGGAAGGGTGTGAGTAAAACTTTGTAGGAAACCACCAATGGTGTTAACAAATATCGAGTGAATGTATGTTGTTCATGCATGTGATGAGAAATTGAATTTAAAGATAAATGGTTCAACACACCATTCTAGACTATGATGCTTTAAATTATAATGCCCTTAAATCTAGGTTCACTACTCAAGAATCCATTGGATTAATCATCATTTTTTACATGTTCAATGGATTTGGAATGTTCCTTATTCTCAACCATATGGGAATAAAATAGAGTCATATCTCACTAAAAATCACGGTATGACAACCTCATAATCATATCCTTGAATCCTTAGTCTTTGTGGAATGAAACCATTAGGGGAATTGAACTATATCTCCTTATCTAACCCTTGAATTTTGTGGTGGATCTATAACCTCAATCCATCTCAACCCGTGGGCATTGAATGTCATGTTTATAACCCACTCTACCAAGCCATGTGAAAATGATTAATTATCAACACCACAATTAACCACATCATAACAAATCATAACTAATATCATTTTCATCATCACAACAAAATCAATAATTTGAAAATTATCATTATGAATCAATCCATTAACACATTTCTTACTTATATCACTTAACCATTTAACATGAATTCTAATTCCTCATGCCTATCTCACCAATCGTATTAATGTTTATACATAATTACTTATCATATTCCCACTATTATCATTTATCCTAATTACATGTCATCCAAACAATCTCCTAGCATCTAACCACATTAGACAAAACTAACCAAAATAGATTCAAACTCATTACATAACCCAAGTAACCTCTTCTCTAAGTCTTTACTTTGTCATGTGTCAATTTCATACCTTATATTTCCATTAGGCCCAACGCGAGGGTTAGAACACCCCATTTGTGGCCCTAATTTGGTCATGACATACTCCATGTATCCCATTGGGTTCAAGAGGGTATCAATTAATCATTTAGACACCCAATACACCATACCATTCTAATGGAATCCATAACACATCAATAAGGGAACATGAATGAAAAACTACATGAAAAAATATAAGAATAAACTATGGGATATTACTAGTATACCACCTAACATGAATCAATTGGGGAACACAAACCTAATTGAGGATATAGATTCAAATACAAAACACCTTTGAAGACACAACATAAAACTGACTAGAATGAAAATACTTTTTGTGCTTTGGAAGGAGATGGAATCAATGTGTGAACCATAACCCAAAAAAAAGAAAGGGATTCGAATTACCTAGATATTCAATCCATATAGATGGAACTCCAAATGACCTAGAATTGAAGGGGAATCACCTATTAGAAGATCTCAGTTTCTTGTATTTTCATTAGGGTTCTACGGGGAAAAGGGTGAGAAATCCTAAGTTGAAAATGAAAATCCTGTAATGGTATTTTTTTAATATTCTCCAAAATACACTATCGTGCGGTTTACCCAAATGGTTTCCCAATCTATGTGAAAACTGTATTCATGTTTTTGTTCAAAGGAATCACACATTCATGGTTACCTGGGATTTTTGCATGATTTTCACTAACCATGCACAGACTGTGCAGCATGTGCACAAACCCCCTTTTTTTCCACTTTCATGCCTCAAACCCCTATAAAAACCATGATCTTCTACATGAACATCAAGAAACACTTATTTAACCAAAATAAGGAACATAAACTGAAACATAAACAAAAAAATTCCTTATGGGAGATTCATGATCTCACAAAACTCCCCACCTTATGACGACTCGTCCTCGAGCCGCTCATAATAATGATTGTGTTCCCATGAAAAATATATTGTGTCAAAGGGCCCACATATTTGATTCCTTTTCTAATTTCACATTTGGAATGTTTCCATGCTTCCATAGAACATGAAAAAAGGCACCACCTTTACCAAAAATACCTTTTCATTATGACACACTATATGAAATAGGTGCTCCTCAAAGGATGCATCATCCTCATGCTTGACATCCTTAGTGTTTATAACATGAGATGGATTTGGGAGATACTACCGAAGTTGTGAAATAGAAAAACCATCATTCATCCCACTATACCACTGTGGAATAGGTAATCGGTATGCCAAGTGTCTTATCCTCTACAAAATCTCAAATGTACCCACATACCTAGGTGCAACGTTCCCTATTTCCTGATATGATGCTAAACAAACCATAGCATCATAAGAAGAAAAAAACTATCACCCATGCTACACATAAGGGGTCCATGAAGTCAATCATTATATGACTCTACCTACCCAGAGTTGTCATCATACATTATTGAATCAATATAAACTTCTATAACATCTACTTCACCAAACATAGTCCTAACAGAACAGACTCACCATTCTCTATCCAACATTGTAGATATATACATGGTATCCCATAGATTTTCTCAAATGGATCCATCTAAACTATATCATGTAAGTTGTGGTTGTATGAAAACTCATCAAGTGACTTGTTCTTTTCCCAAAAACCCCTAAAATTCCAAGAAATTCTCTCATCATGTCTTATAATACCTAAAGTGTATGCTCTAACTACCCCTATGTATGTGAGAGGTTATATGTACTCAAAAACACCTGGTAACTTGTGAATTCTATAGTCCCTTACAGAAGTGTTAGGTGAAACATTGATCATGATCTGGAACTTTGGTTCGTGGAACACCATGAAACCATACTGTTTCTTGAACATTCAATTCTCCCAACTGGTATACTATATAGGTCTCATGGATTTTAAATAAATGATAAAAATTTGTCATCCAATATTCCACCAACCAAATTGAATCATTATTCCAAGGTGTCCCTAGAAGTACCACTTATAAGTCTACTATAACTTTATTCCACTTCAACATTGTAATAAAAAATGACTACAAAAACTCACCTGGTTTTTAATTTTCAGCCTTAACCTACTGATAGGTGAGTCATCATGCCCCAAAATTCACTAATTCTTTCGTTATTCCTAGACAAACTCTTCATATCTACCAGATGAATCTCTTAAACTATGGTCAATAGTGTGTATTTAACTTCTATATTCGTAAGGTTCATCTACCCATTCCCACCATGTACCTCCAAATTCATATTAACAATCCATTCCACCACTATCCAATCTAATCTATATTCTTTAACCACCAGATTATGTGTCTTTCGACTTAGAGCATCAACAACACTATTAACATTCCCTGATGTATATACAAACTAAAAAGCATATGATTTTAGTTACTTTATCCACCATTACTATAGAAGATTAAAATCCCTCTGATATAATATGTGTGATTGACTTTTATGGTTAGTAAACAATGTGAGAGGTTCTCCTAAAAAGTAATCCCTCCAACCCTTTAAGGCTTGAACCACATTAGCCAGTTTCAGGTCATGAGTTGGATAATTTCTTTAGTGTGGCCTGAATTGTCTCAACCCATAGGCAAAAAACCATCATAATTCATCAACACTTCCCCAAGTACCATACCAGATGAATCACAGTACAAGGTTTACTTCTTACCTAGTCTGGGTAAGACCCAAATATGTTCTGCAGTCATTCACTTCATCAGCTCCCGAAAAGAATTCTCACAAGCCTGAGACCAATCAAACTTAACCCCAAACTTGATTAGGAATGTGATATAGTGTCTGTATCTTTTTACATATAACATTACATGATATTAAGAATAATTATACATCATATTACAAGCAATGGATCGTGATGTATAATGTATCTGAAGACTATGTACATAAAACTGAAAAACGGAACTAAATAAATCTTTTGTCTATTTAGTCTTCATAAATTTCCCCTAACTTCAATTTTTTCATACATCATCATATGATAACCTATGGATAACATTACCAAATGGATGAGATAAAATCACAAAAAGGGAATAATAATAAGAATATATCATTAGCACATGCGTTATAAACATGACATAAAGAAATAAAATGGAATGTAACATAACTGAAAATAACACATAAACATCAAGTCATATAAACATGGAATCATTGAAATGTTTAAGCATCTTAAAATAAGACTTTAGTAATAGTCAAGGTTAACTACCAATATTAATTCCCATAGTAGCACAAGCCAATGCTAACCACCAAGACCGTCGCACATAACATCTAATGAGATTTAAATCAAACAAATGAATTGGAGAGATATATGGTCACACCCATCTTAACATGTCCATGAATGTGATTTACACACAAATAATCATCCATAATTAATAATACATAAATGTAAGGGAACCCATGGAGAAAAATGGGTATCAAATTCATGACATAATGTATAATGAATAGGGGTATGATGAAAGTGTCCATGAGATAAATAATTAAAACGTACATGGAAATTAATGAAGAAAAAATAGTCAGATATCATGTTAAGTGATGTAAAATAGAACAGACATCATGTAAGAGAGTATTTAGGAAATTCTTATCCTTAAAACATTTTAGTGCGGTTTTAAGGAAAACACAAAAGGGATTTTAAAATATAAAGGGAAAAATTATTTTATATAAAACTCAATGTGATCCAAGAATATTTTCATAGTTAAAATACTGATTTTAAAAATATAATTGTTGCTTAACCTAAGGATATAGTGCAATTGAAATTGGTTAATAATTTTGGAAGTTCCCTTAAAATGTGTTTGTTTATTGGGATGTTTTGAGGAAGGATTCACATAAAACTAGGTATATTTCTGAAAGAGAATGAGGGATGGATCATGAAACATGAGTTTGTAAATTTTGAAAATCATGTATATTTTTTACATAAAAAAAATTAATACTTCATCTGGGTAAAAATAAATATATAAAACCCCAAAGAAATATAATTATTTCAGGTAGAATTCTTTACGGACTATCGACATGGTAGCGGGTGTTCTTAAGAGGTCTTCCTGAGATAGGAAGGGGTTTCACATAACATATATATCAAGAGGGAAGTACATGTTAGGAACAAAATAATACCCCATCGTTTTGTATTACCCATAAAATGGAATAGCATAGAAGAAATTCTTGAATGAAATTGAAATGAAGAGGATCCCTTACCTCAACTGTGGTGGTGTTCTCCAAAATTTATTAATGAATTGAATAAAAAAATTATGTTTAATAATTAAAAATTCCATTTTATATTATATATTTAATTGATTTATTACAAACATTTTTAGTTCATTAAATATATATTGATTGGTTATAAGGATTAATTTCATTGTTTTTGTCTTTTTTTCTCCTTTAATTTTAATGATCAGTTCATGTTCAGATAAACACATATGAGGGAACTGGTTAACTAAAATTGATGTTTTATGTCATTATCGAACATACATTAGATTAAATGGATATAAAAATTCATTTGGTTTTTGTTAGTGAAGATGAGTTATTATATAAAACCTTAGTGACAATAGTTGTGTTTAATCGATGGGTTTTGATTACAATAAACATGTTTTTATAACATTATACAATTTGTAAAATAGCATTATAGAACCTCAACCAGGATATATTATAAATATAATAATTTGGTTCAACCATAAGAAAAATATTTTCATGACCATAATTAAATATGATAATTTAAATTGATAAACCATTGTCTTTGAATGATCTTAATTAACACATCTCAAATGGGGTTTTCATTTCATCCAAAATAATGATGGTAAAGGAGAGAACATAATCAAATATTCCATTATCATAACAACATTCCAGTTCATGTATGGTAATGAATTTTTCATACCATTTGTATGAGTAGAGTTTATGAAAGAAAGGAGAATAAAAGAACACAAAAATGATTTAAGAGGAAAGAGGAATTTTACATCTTGAATCAATATTCCTTGGGAGCTTCTTAAGGTGATAGGATTTTTTATTTTGAAGAGAGTAGTGGATTTGGACATGGAGAGGGGTATTAGGAAGAGACTTGATCAGAATATAGAAAAGGCGCAAGGATTGAGAGGAGTGAAGAGAAGAGGAAAGAGAGGATGGTATTTGTAGTTGAGGGGATGAGGGTTTCTATAATATTATAATCACTAATTTATTATTTATTCACAAGACCAGATATAGTGAGTAATACATTAACTATAATAGTAATAAATGCTTGTTTTTTTGATATTTGGATTCTTAAATCACTTGTGATGTTAGTAATAGAAGATATTCATTATAATATATTTTTTGTTTAAATTAATGTATTTTACTCCTAATTAAAAATTCAAGTATTTAAGAAAAATCAATAAAATTAATCCTATATATTTTTTGATGTGTAGAATCCAAAAATAAATTTAAATTTTTAAAAATAATTTTCCAAATATGATTAATTTAATATTTAACTAAAATCATACATTATTTTAAAAACTGTTTTAAAACATGTATTTACTTACTAAAAAATATATGTACATACTACTTTCACATAAATATTATTTATATACAATTATATTTAATATTAAAATTTATTAGGGTATATCACTTTTCATAAGGGTATGTTACTATACATAATGTTATGTTACTATTCACCAAAAATTTAGTTGTTCATATTAGACTCCAAATAACATACTGATCGCAATAGTGTATGTCAAATTTTCTAAACCCAAATCACAAAAGTTACAAACATATGTTTATAGGTCACATAGAATATAGTAGTTAATTATTTTGCGATTTAACGTGATTATGAAACATTTATAAGAAAGTAATTTCCATTGAAAAACATTGGGTTGTTACATGTGAGTGGTGATTCCAGAAGACATAAATCCCCATTAAACATTTGGTTATAACAGACGAAAAATAGAAAAGTCCGAACATCATAGGAATTCTATGGATGCTCCAATGACATAACAACCCAACTATCTTTTGATCCACCAACACACCTGACTCATAAATGATGTGTCCCAGAAAGTGATCCTCGTCAATCCAAAACAGAAATTTTGATCGATTGTTGTAAATCCTATGCTATCTTAGAGTTATCAAAATGATGGCATGATGTTTGGAATGATCAGCATATGTTCTAGAGTAACCCAAGATTTCATCAAAGAAGATAACTAAAATCTAATCCACATATTTGTGGAATATCTAGTTCGTCTAATTGAACCAGCAGTTCTTGGAGATCTGCTGGAGAAATTCTATAAGGTTGAATTAAATCCATCTCTACACCTTGTAACAACTCAATAATAAACTCAACATATTTCTTGGGTGGTAACCCTAAGACGTTCTAAGGAAACACATCTTCAAATTAGTCCAAAATAAGAGGCATGGCACGCCACTCTTTCTCCCCATCATCCAACATAAGGCATGCTACTTGGGCTGTGACTTCTCCCAAGTATTGTCATAGAGGCCTTGCATGGATTTCTAAAGAATCCGACTCACCAAGAACGACAAAAGTGAGTCCATTAAGGGATGTGAACATTACCCAAAATCAATAACAGATGATATGGGAATGAATTGACCCCAACCAATCAATCCCCTAGATGAGTTCAAAACATGACATCTCTAGGAGATGTAGATCTCACAAAAAATGATATCCCTCGTCCTCTAGAGCACAACCCTTACACTAACTGATGTCTTTGACTTGTAACCATAGTTTAGTATCAAGCAACATTACCCCACATACGTCCTCCATAGTTAATCCCAACACAACTAAAAACTGAGAAGAAATAATGGATTGTGTAGAACCTGTATCAAACAAATAACTAGAAAGCATGGATTCTACAAGAATCTTACCTCAAATGGTAGATGGTTCTGCCTCACCACCATCAGGTGTAGTTTGAACATCATGGATATACCTGGACCCTTTAACTTGGGATCTGGCATGAGTACCATATATTTTCCACTCAATTAAAATGGTTGATCTCTCCCTAGAGTTCTATATCCACCGCATCTAAAAGTAAAACCCATAGAGCATCAACTGTCTACCTAAAATAGGGTAACCTTCCCATTCACACACTCAGCATCTTCCCCTAGCCTCCATCATTCTCAGACTATTTCAGGTTTTTATAGAACCTCTACACATCCCATAGCCTACCACATGCTCGGTACATGACTGGTGGGTGGGGAAACTGGTCACGCTTGTACCCCGTCCAGGAATATTGGTTAAAAAATATATTTTCATCAACCTGAGAAGAATACCCTCTCTAATGACTGCCATGTGTGCTTACACCCAACTAAAAATTTCCAAAACAATGCTTCCGATTATCAGAAGCCCTTCCACATTCTCACTCACCTCGCACCAAAACTCCACTACCTGAAGCTCCCTTCTGGTTCTAATCCTAAATAAGGGCTTCATCCCCCACATCAAAAAAACCTTTTCAAATTAAATATTTTCACTTGAGACCTAATCTTGTGTCTCAGACCATCATGGATGTGTTTAACCGTGGCTACCTCATCTAATGTTGTCTTTAGAATGAAGTACCTCAAATTGATGAAATGACAAGAATAGTCCATTACTGACGTTATACAATGATTTAAATTTATAAAATTAATAACCTTCTCCTTCATCAAGATTTCTGGGTATAAACTCTCAAGAAACATCTCATCAAAATCATTATACATCATTCCTTTGGCATGGACCATTTAAACCAAGATGCCTCACTAGAACTTTTTTTGAACTCTCAGTATATATGACATTATATTTAGTCACTTCTCAAGAGGAGTCTATATATGGTAAAGTATAGTTTGGAAGAAATCCATCCAAAACTCTACTTCCTTAGCCCCACCATCTCTGGTAATGGTATGATGAAGCTACATCTGAAACTCCATAGTCTGCCCAAATATACTCGGCGTAGCCCTCCGTGGACCTCATTCAATTAATTAAAAAATACAAGAAATGTTGTCATGTAACTAATATTCCATAACTTCTTGTATTACAATGTTCTCTTGCTCCATTATTGGAGTAGTGTTCTCATCAACTTCTTCATGTCTTCAAATTGGTACACATCTTTTAGGATGTATTTCAATTAAAGGAAAAACATGAGCATTATAATGCAACCTTAATTTTTTTCATAATCGAAAAAGCTATATGTAGGCTCATCAATTTCCATAGCAATACTAGTTCACATACAATCCCTAAATGAGTCCACTGACAAAAAGAACAGTACCCTTATCCGTCTCTCACAGGGAAATGGCTAACATGGGTATCTAATTTAAATGGTTTAAAGCCTTATATTTTACCCCAATTCAAAACAATTTTCATATCCCAATATACTCTTACAATAGGTTAGTCCACTTTTATTTTTTACTATGCATTACTTTCCAATTTTTGTATACCATTTTACCCATTCATTTTATTTTTTTGGGCACAATTTCATTTCTTTTATGAAAAACAAATACATCTTATCCATTATATCCCACACACCCATCCCATGTGCGTGCCTACCCTGATGCATGTCACTTACCAAAATAGGTTCATTCAATAATGAAAGAATGCACAACCTCATATCCTTTTGGCCACAAGATAAATATGATAAAACCATCAAATCACATAATAAGTGAATCACCTGATAGTGAAATATCATCAAATTTGAAAACGTGCAATAAGAACAATAATTCCCTCCCATAGTGTCTTGGGTTTTCCACCATACGTGGGATAGCTACTTAAAATAAAGAGCTCATTAACCGGTCCTGAAACATTCCTAACACCTATTTACCATCCCCAAATAATAAGAATGAAAAAAACTCCTATGAAAGAAGATTTTAACCTCGCCAACCCTGAATCCACTAAACCGGCTCCCCGATCTGGCTGGCCACATGACCTCAATAATGCCTCCTCATATGCCAATGGATTTCAACTAGAATCTAGGGTCTAATAGGATACATGGAGAGATTATGACCCCATTAATAGAGTAATCCATGGTAGAAAATAATTTAAATATAAAAAATAAATAAATTAATAACATGCATAAATAACCAACTCCCAAATTGGGTATAACTATATAATATTGTAAAAATTTCATCCCATGAAATAGTGTAAAGTGAACAAAACCCCAATTAAATATTAAAAATAGAATCCTCCCAATGGCCCAAACTCCTAGTCGGGAACCACAGCCATACTTTTTCCATGTCCAACTAATGTCCCTAGAATATGGACCATAACATTGTCTTCACCTACAATCCTGGAATCTTCTCAGGTACCCAACAACGGCCCATGAATGGTGTGAGTATAACATAGTATGCCACCACCATCTGTGTATACATGCCCTATTCACATGCTTATTTATCATTACCACAATTAACTAAATCACAACCAAGAATAGAACATATCACTTTCATCATCAAAACAATATCAATAAATGGAAAATGAAAATTTTGACTCAATCCATTAACACATTTCTTACATATATCACTTAAGAATTTAACCGCAATTTAAATTCTCCATGCCAATATCCCTAAGAATATTAATGTGTAAACATAATTCCTTATCATATTCCTAACAATAACATTTAACCAATTTAAATTTCAACCGAATAAAACCTTATCCTTTAACCACATTTGACATAACTTACCAAAATCTATTCTAACAAAATAAATAAAAAAATTAACCTATTCATTAAGTCTCTACATCATCATTTATCAATTTTGGGCCATATATTTTTGGTAGCCCTATCATGAGAGTCGACACACCCCATGGGTTGCCCTAATTTTTTCAAGACATCATCATTGTATCACATTAGGATAAAGAGGGGTCCTATTAACAATTTAGACACTTAATAAACCATGTCTTGATAATGGAATCAAAAACCCATCACGAATGGATCAATAATGAAACTCTATATAAAAAAATCTATCAATAAACTATGGGATATAATTTATAGACCAAATAAATTAAATTCATTGGAGAATTCACACCTAATATAGGCCTTAGATACCAATTCAACATACAATTGAAGTCTCAACCTAAAACACACAAGAAAAAAACGATTTAGAGCTTTGAACGAAGATTTAAAAAATGTGTCAACCTTATCCCAAAAATAGATTCAAATAAGAGAATATACTTACTCTGATCTTCAATCTGTAACTAACTACACTCAAAACAAACTAGTATTGAAGTATAATCACATACTAGAAGATATTGGATTCGTGTCTCACCATTAGGTTTGATGGAGGAAGAATGGGGAGAAATGCTATGTTGGAACATTAAATCTCGTAATGGAATTTTTTTTAAATTTCGGACAAATTTTCGTATGCATGGTATACCTGCACGTTTTTCCATTCCATGCACAAACCGTGTAGATAGTAATGTTAGAAAATATTCCCCCTCACATTGTTAGATAGTATTTACTCACTGTTTTCACTAATTGTGTGAAATCCATGTAACATGCATAAACCCCCTTTTTCTTCATCTGTCATGCCCAAAACCCCTAGAACACCACCTAGAGTCTCTAAATGATATTTGGGAAACACTTATTTAACCAAAATAAATAATTTAAACTTAAATAAAAACAAAAACATACCTTAATAGAGATCCGGTAATTTACAATACCTGTAACATCCCAGGTAAATAAAGAATATGACATTTCATATTTATCCATATTTGTGAATAAAATCTTTAAATGACTTTAAAGGGGACGCTATGCTCGATGGCGTACCCAACACGCAACAACGAGTTTCTTGGGAATCTTACGTTGCACTCTAATAATAAAATAATATTATTTTAAATGGTAGTTAACATGTAGCTGTTGTAATGGCGGGAGTGGATAGAAATAACTGAAATATGATTATATATGTTTTTAAATGTTTTTACAATTATCCAATAAAGGATAGAGGCTTAAAATACGGAAAGAATTCGATTTTAGGCATATATGCCCTAGTTTTCACTAAAGGTTCACTTATCGCCTTTTGATGGCGAACTGTCATTAAATATAGTTTTGATCACTCTTATACATTCTTTTGGACCTAATAAAACTCTTATTAAGAATCGGGACATCAAATTTTACTTTGTGTAAATTTTTGGTATTTTTCTGATAAAGTTCATTTTTTAATGAATAGTGTAAAATGTTGTGTTTTAATTCAAAACCTCTTTTTAATCTAATTTATTTATATGATTAGATAATATTTTGAATTGTTTTTAAAGTTAAATTAGAAAATATTTTTACCATTTAATCCAATGGTGGTCATTGGAATTAATTTCACTTTGAAATTAGACTTAAACTAGTGTCAATCTTTTGATACTTATTGTTTTATAAAAACACGCTATTTGCTCTGACAGCGGGAATTAATTATTAAATTAATTAATGTGACTAATATGTTTTGAATTTTGTAAAACGGACTTCATTTTTGAATTCAGAATATCAAATATAGCTTAGGGTGAATTTTTGGTAATTTTCTGAAAAACTTCAATTTTTGATGAATAGTGAAACCACTAAGTGGTAATCAAGCAAACTGATTTTTCAGTTAAATGAAATTTTACCACTAATGTGTATTGAATTTTGAAAATCCGACATACATGGTTGTCATTAAGAAGTAAAATGTGGTTCAATGAGATTATAATAATTTTTTTGGTGAATAGTAACTCATTAAGTTCTTAATCGCGATTAGTGGTAATTAGGGTAGTTTAAGGTATAAATAATGCTTTAATAATATAAAATGACCTAGACACATGTCCCAACCCTATTGGTTATGTCATGGCCGACCAAGACAAGCCATGGCCGAACTTGGGGACCCCATGGATCCACTTTTGTTGGGAAATAACATAAAATACTTTTTATTTAATGTTAAAGTGAAAATGACACTAACATAGTATGTTTTACTAAAACAATTTTTAAGTGGGGTTATACAAGTCCAAATTTTGATTATAAATAGTCATTGGAAAGCTAAAAAGATTTCCTATATCATAGTATTTTTTTTTTAATTTTTAGACATTAAAGAAATTAAATTATTTATGACATAATAATGATGCAGCGATGACATCATTATTTGACAATTTAATTAAAATGGAAAGATAATGAAAAATCTACAATATACACATGGACAAAACCAATTGGATGAGTGGATTTCGATGACTTATCACCTTATCCACGAATTCTATCAATGTGGGACCCTTTAGAACCGAAAAAGCATTTTCAAATAATGTAATATTTCATTGCTTTCCAAAAGTGCCCCTCCTCTCCTCTTATAAAAGGCCCCCACCTCTACCTCTTTTCCCACACCCCTCAAGCCTTTGGCTCGGCCAACCCCTGCCCATTTACTCTCTCAACATCCCTCTCCTCATCCTAGAGGATCCCCTTTGGGCAGAATCCTTTCAAAGGAAGCCTTTAGGCTCAAATCAAAAGGAGATTACACTTTTAAAGGTAACTCATTCTCTCTTGTTCATTTGTTTTATTTTGCTTCTCTAAACCTATAATCTCTTTTTATTTACTTCTTTTGTAACAACACCAGTATCTTCAATATACTAGGATGTTGTTACAAGATTTATTTTAGCTACACTCTCACACAACTACATCAAATGGTTAAAGAACATACGGTTTCCGTGGACGGTGAAATTCTGCCTCCCGAAACGATGATTGTTCAATACTCATTTAACACCTTCAAAGGTGGCCATTATGATGTCACTATTTTTATATATGATATATAATATGTTTATGTTTTATTTATGCTTCTGTATTTTTCATTTTTGTCTTACCATTGTGGCTTCCATTATGGGTATACGCGATATCTTCATTTAAGGAAGTGCGGACTACCGCCCCCTCAAAGTGATTTGATTCGTTAAATACCATATGTGGGATGTATAAAGGATGGAAATATGATATTATATATGATATTATACTGGAATTATAATATACCTTTATATCATTATTATTCCATTCTATAAAATACGAAATAGAAATGAAAGTAGCGTTCATGCGTACGTACGGCTTACCGTCTCCATGAACGGTGCATTTCATTTCTTACCTCTAAATGATTATGTAATGTTATAAATGCATGCATGTACTGGATATATATGAAATATATGATATCTACATAATGAATACAATTCTGGATATAATAAACATTTGGCCACACGAACAACATGTAATTGTAAGAAGACCACTTTCGACTTAAGAACCAAATATTGGCAAAACAAATATTATTAACTTAAATGATTACATAATGTTTATGACAAGGTAATAAGTGGTATAAAAGTAATAATGAACTTGAAAAGGGTTCTTAAGGAATTATAAATTAACTCAAGTTTATTATTCAGGAGATTAAAGAATGATCGAGTCAAGTCGGACCCGAGGTAAGGGATCCTACAACTCTCTTTCTTTTTAAGTACATTCTTTTATGTAATTTCTTTTAAGCTCATCTTTATTATGATTGGGATGTTATTTTATATTACTCCTACTGTAATTTTTATGTTCATGTGATGAGAGACCCTATTCTCTCTCATCAATCCTTTTGGAAGTTATGTGGCGCCGTTAGGCTGCCGAGTTTTCGTAAGGGATTTTTCATCTCACTTTTATCCCCGTGAGATTTATGCTACATTTGCCACAATTTCCTTTGAGTGGTGTATGTACTGCCCATTATTCTACTCTTTGTGTAATATACTTTCGTTTATGAGTATTTACATCAATGATTTATTGCCCTTCTTCCATGGGGTGTATGTTTTGAAAGATACCCAATTCGGTAAGGGAACCTTTCACCCTTCCTCTTTTTAAAAGACTTCTTTTATTGGGTCTTTTAATTTACATATTGTTATGTTGGGATATGTTCTCATATATCCTTAATGATGTAAATTTTGTGTCCAAGTGATGAGATACTCTTTTTATCTCTCATCAACTCATTTTGATGTGACGCCGTTAGGCTGTCAAGGGAACTTCTTAACCCAATTTCGATTTCTTTGGGTTCAACTTGTAGTCATTAAATATGTCATCCATTGAATATGTGTGAATGACCTTTTATTGTTTTACACTTAATATCCACTTATATTGGGTGTCTATATATTTGTCACACATATTTTTTGAGATTTATTTGTCCTTAATTTAAGGATACCTTCTTTATAAGGTATTTCATCACATTTGACATTTCTATTGAGGGTTCATTGTTGTTATGCACAAATTCACTCTTATATGGTGTATATACTGTCCTTTGGAGTATTATATCATGAATCCTTTTATTCTCATGATATTATAAAGTTCTGACTAAATGTTATTCCTTGATTATTGTATTCAAGTGTCTCTAATTTTGGTAAAACCCCTTTAACCAAAATATCGTTTTAAATGTTTTAATTATTTGTTCTTATTAATATCCATGTTTTCAAAATGGTTTTAAGGATTTATTTATATGGATATTAATGGTTTAAAATGTTAAAAGCTTCAAGGTGGTATGGGACACTTTGATTCAAAAATCTCTTTATTAAATGTTTTAAATGGTTTTGGAAATGGTTTCTTTTTGAATGGATTCATTATTTCAATATCCTAATATGTTATATTGTGATTGAAATGTGGAAATGTTATGTTTCCTTTATTCATGTTTATGTGATACGATTATGTTATGGTTCTTGGGCATTGTTATGAAGAACGGGTGGTTCCGTGATAAACTAAGGGCGGGTGAGCCCGATATAGCTCTCCAATGCATTGGGTAATGCGAAGGAGTGAAACGTTAAGGTTTCTCCGAAGAGATTTAGGGAATATACTGTGATGGGTATTCCAAACGTAACCAAGAGGGTTACTCCCTACATAAGAATGTTATGAATGCCTCAAGTTACCTTTATGTCTTATGATTTCTATGATTTATTCATGGTTTGATGAGGTATGTTAAAGTGCCTTTGTTTTATGGGTAAAGTATGATTTCATTCTTATGTATATATGAACTCATGTTTCCTTTCCATATTTTTATAACTCTTACTGAGCTTTTTATGCTCATCCCAAGTTTTTGAAATATTTTTCACAGGTCAAGGGAAAGGTACATGATGTGATGATAGTGTCAAGGATGTGTCAAGAAAGAATCCGTGTTATATTTTAAATATGTTCCCGTTGATGGGAAGAATGAATGCTGACTTTTATGTAACCACTTTGTTTAAATGTGGAATGTAATGCAAGTTTCATGATCTAATTCTCTAAAACTCTAAACCTGAAAAGATCCTCAATGTGTAATCTTGTAATAACTCAAGATTAAGTAAGGTTTAAGGCTGGGGCCTTATAGTTGGTATCAGAGGTCGGTTTAGATAACTTTAGAGGTTAGGGTATTCTTTAAGCATAAGTGACATTACCATAATGGTTAGAATTTCAGAAAGAGTCCTAATTTTAGATAATGTGAATGAGTAAGTATATCTTAGAGTCTACCTTCCTCATTAGTACATGATGTTTTTGTTGATATACTCACACTGACATTTATGTTTTTAGTGAATGGATGGATCTAGCAGGCACCAAAGTGACAATGGGTTTGAAGGAAACTGTGGTGGTTCTCTGATTATGATACTAGATGAGATAGGGGATTCAATGAGGAATCTCATAGTTGTTCTAAACCAACTATCAAGGATCCATGATCAATCACTTCAACCTTCGTGAGTTCTCTAATGCATCATTTACGAGATGGCCAACTCGATGTGGAAATTCAGGTAATAATTATTAAGGTAACCATTAGGGTTTATATGATCCTTACTTTTTAGGTAATTATGGGTTACTCTATGATATGATGGAAAAGGAAAGGAATGAGATAAACTTGAGGTTAAAATATGTTATGAATATTTTTGAAGATTTTATCTCATTTTGGGGAATGTTTTGAGAATTATATAGTTTTGGAAAAAGGACAACACGCAGACCGTGTGACATCCCGTCGCGTCGGACAAAGCTGCGGGAATCGAACCCACAACCAAAGTGCGACTGGTATTTATCGCCTACCACTGGACTACGTGAAGTCCCTGGTTAGTTTGACTGATTATTTTTGGTTATATGATTTTATGAATTAAGAGTAAGTTGATTTTGGGTTATTTATAAAAATGATTAACCTATCATGGAGGATATGTGATTAGGTTAATTACTTTTCAATACTAGACTTTAGGAGCAACTAATGTTGTTTGGAGATAAATGTTACGATTTAACATGGAAGACTGTGTGACTAAATCCTTCAAATATTTGGGTTTCAATATTATATTAGGTTTACTTTGAAGAATTTTATGGAAAAATTGTTTATCGGATGGTCCTCGTTGAACTTTGGGTTTTGTTGGACAAATTTTGGAGATTAAGAATAGATTTTCTTTTTATAAGGGGTTATCCTTTTCTGGATTATCTGATCTTGTACTAAACTTTTTGGTTTTGGCTCTGGTTTAAGCCTAAAGACATAGGATGTACATAGTTCTCTTTTGTGGATTAGGTGATTCTCTAGAAGTTGATTATAGTACTCTTAATGTGAACAAGTCTTCCTAAATACTCGTCTTTTGGAGAAAATATGAGTTTGTGAAAGGAATATAATAAAAGTTGAAAGTCAATATGATAAGTGATTATGTTTCCTTATGAATAAATTCCTCAATAAAAAGTAACTTAAAACAAAAATGTTGTATATTAACTTTTCCTACTGGGGAATCGAATACCGTTTAACCCATCACAAGTTTGTGATTTTCTCATTGTTAACTTTCTCCTAAACATGTTTTCTATCACTCTCCATAAGAACGTGACCCTATGTTTTCTCCTCCATGTCCATATTTTCATACTTGGAATCCTAGTATGGGTTAACTCGAGTGACCTTTGTACTTATCTTTCTTTATTTTAAAGTGTTTGTTTTACCGACTTTTGTTCCGATGTGGGACTTTCAAGGATGTTTCCAAGCGCAATTTTAAAATTGCGAGGACGCAATTCCCAAAAGGGGGGAAGGATGTAACATCCCAGGTAAATAAAGAATATGACATTTCATATTTATCCATATTTGTGAATAAAATCTTTAAATGACTTTAAAGGGGACGCTATGCTCGATGGCGTACCCAACACGCAACAACGAGTTTCTTGGGAATCTTACGTTGCACTCTAATAATAAAATAATATTATTTTAAATGGTAGTTAACATGTAGCCGTTGTAATGGCGGGAGTGGATAGAAATAACTGAAATATGATTATATATGTTTTTAAATGTTTTTACAATTATCCAATAAAGGATAGAGGCTTAAAATACGGAAAGAATTCGATTTTAGGCATATATGCCCTAGTTTTCACTAAAGGTTCACTTATCGCCTTTTGATGGCGAACTGTCATTAAATATAGTTTTGATCACTCTTATACATTCTTTTGGACCTAATAAAACTCTTATTAAGAATCGGGACATCAAATTTTACTTTGTGTAAATTTTTGGTATTTTTCTGATAAAGTTCATTTTTTAATGAATAGTGTAAAATGTTGTGTTTTAATTCAAAACCTCTTTTTAATCTAATTTATTTATATGATTAGATAATATTTTGAATTGTTTTTAAAGTTAAATTAGAAAATATTTTTACCATTTAATCCAATGGTGGTCATTGGAATTAATTTCACTTTGAAATTAGACTTAAACTAGTGTCAATCTTTTGATACTTATTGTTTTATAAAAACACGCTATTTGCTCTGACAGCGGGAATTAATTATTAAATTAATTAATGTGACTAATATGTTTTGAATTTTGTAAAACGGACTTCATTTTTGAATTCAGAATATCAAATATAGCTTAGGGTGAATTTTTGGTAATTTTCTGAAAAACTTCAATTTTTGATGAATAGTGAAACCACTAAGTGGTAATCAAGCAAACTGATTTTTCAGTTAAATGAAATTTTACCACTAATGTGTATTGAATTTTGAAAATCCGACATACATGGTTGTCATTAAGAAGTAAAATGTGGTTCAATGAGATTATAATAATTTTTTTGGTGAATAGTAACTCATTAAGTTCTTAATCGCGATTAGTGGTAATTAGGGTAGTTTAAGGTATAAATAATGCTTTAATAATATAAAATGACCTAGACACATGTCCCAACCCTATTGGTTATGTCATGGCCGACCAAGACAAGCCATGGCCTAACTTGGGGACCCCATGGATCCACTTTTGTTGGGAAATAACATAAAATACTTTTTATTTAATGTTAAAGTGAAAATGACACTAACATAGTATGTTTTACTAAAACAATTTTTAAGTGGGGTTATACAAGTCCAAATTTTGATTATAAATAGTCATTGGAAAGCTAAAAAGATTTCCTATATCATAGTATTTTTTTTTTAATTTTTAGACATTAAAGAAATTAAATTATTTATGACATAATAATGATGCAGCGATGACATCATTATTTGACAATTTAATTAAAATGGAAAGATAATGAAAAATCTACAATATACACATGGACAAAACCAATTGGATGAGTGGATTTCGATGCCTTATCACCTTATCCACGAATTCTATCAATGTGGGACCCTTTAGAACCGAAAAAGCATTTTCAAATAATGTAATATTTCATTGCTTTCCAAAAGTGCCCCTCCTCTCCTCTTATAAAAGGCCCCCACCTCTACCTCTTTTCCCACACCCCTCAAGCCTTTGGCTCGGCCAACCCCTGCCCATTTACTCTCTCAACATCCCTCTCCTCATCCTAGAGGATCCCCTTTGGGCAGAATCCTTTCAAAGGAAGCCTTTAGGCTCAAATCAAAAGGAGATTACACTTTTAAAGGTAACTCATTCTCTCTTGTTCATTTGTTTTATTTTGCTTCTCTAAACCTATAATCTCTTTTTATTTACTTCTTTTGTAACAACACCAGTATCTTCAATATACTAGGATGTTGTTACAAGATTTATTTTAGCTACACTCTCACACAACTACATCAAATGGTTAAAGAACATACGGTTTCCGTGGACGGTGAAATTCTGCCTCCCGAAACGATGATTGTTCAATACTCATTTAACACCTTCAAAGGTGGCCATTATGATGTCACTATTTTTATATATGATATATAATATGTTTATGTTTTATTTATGCTTCTGTATTTTTCATTTTTGTCTTACCTTTGTGGCTTCCATTATGGGTATACGCGATATCTTCATTTAAGGAAGTGCGGACTACCGCCCCCTCAAAGTGATTTGATTCGTTAAATACCATATGTGGGATGTATAAAGGATGGAAATATGATATTATATATGATATTATACTGGAATTATAATATACCTTTATATCATTATTATTCCATTCTATAAAATACGAAATAGAAATGAAAGTAGCGTTCATGCGTACGTACGGCTTACCGTCTCCATGAACGGTGCATTTCATTTCTTACCTCTAAATGATTATGTAATGTTATAAATGCATGCATGTACTGGATATATATGAAATATATGATATCTACATAATGAATACAATTCTGGATATAATAAACATTTGGCCACACGAACAACATGTAATTGTAAGAAGACCACTTTCGACTTAAGAACCAAATATTGGCAAAACAAATATTATTAACTTAAATGATTACATAATGTTTATGACAAGGTAATAAGTGGTATAAAAGTAATAATGAACTTGAAAAGGGTTCTTAAGGAATTATAAATTAACTCAAGTTTATTATTCAGGAGATTAAAGAATGATCGAGTCAAGTCGGACCCGAGGTAAGGGATCCTACAACTCTCTTTCTTTTTAAGTACATTCTTTTATGTAATTTCTTTTAAGCTCATCTTTATTATGATTGGGATGTTATTTTATATTACTCCTACTGTAATTTTTATGTTCATGTGATGAGAGACCCTATTCTCTCTCATCAATCCTTTTGGAAGTTATGTGGCGCCGTTAGGCTGCCGAGTTTTCGTAAGGGATTTTTCATCTCACTTTTATCCCCGTGAGATTTATGCTACATTTGCCACAATTTCCTTTGAGTGGTGTATGTACTGCCCATTATTCTACTCTTTGTGTAATATACTTTCGTTTATGAGTATTTACATCAATGATTTATTGCCCTTCTTCCATGGGGTGTATGTTTTGAAAGATACCCAATTCGGTAAGGGAACCTTTCACCCTTCCTCTTTTTAAAAGACTTCTTTTATTGGGTCTTTTAATTTACATATTGTTATGTTGGGATATGTTCTCATATATCCTTAATGATGTAAATTTTGTGTCCAAGTGATGAGATACTCTTTTTATCTCTCATCAACTCATTTTGATGTGACGCCGTTAGGCTGTCAAGGGAACTTCTTAACCCAATTTCGATTTCTTTGGGTTCAACTTGTAGTCATTAAATATGTCATCCATTGAATATGTGTGAATGACCTTTTATTGTTTTACACTTAATATCCACTTATATTGGGTGTCTATATATTTGTCACACATATTTTTTGAGATTTATTTGTCCTTAATTTAAGGATACCTTCTTTATAAGGTATTTCATCACATTTGACATTTCTATTGAGGGTTCATTGTTGTTATGCACAAATTCACTCTTATATGGTGTATATACTGTCCTTTGGAGTATTATATCATGAATCCTTTTATTCTCATGATATTATAAAGTTCTGACTAAATGTTATTCCTTGATTATTGTATTCAAGTGTCTCTAATTTTGGTAAAACCCCTTTAACCAAAATATCGTTTTAAATGTTTTAATTATTTGTTCTTATTAATATCCATGTTTTCAAAATGGTTTTAAGGATTTATTTATATGGATATTAATGGTTTAAAATGTTAAAAGCTTCAAGGTGGTATGGGACACTTTGATTCAAAAATCTCTTTATTAAATGTTTTAAATGGTTTTGGAAATGGTTTCTTTTTGAATGGATTCATTATTTCAATATCCTAATATGTTATATTGTGATTGAAATGTGGAAATGTTATGTTTCCTTTATTCATGTTTATGTGATACGATTATGTTATGGTTCTTGGGCATTGTTATGAAGAACGGGTGGTTCCGTGATAAACTAAGGGCGGGTGAGCCCGATATAGCTCTCCAATGCATTGGGTAACGCGAAGGAGTGAAACGTTAAGGTTTCTCCGAATAGATTTAGGGAATATACTGTGATGGGTATTCCAAACGTAACCAAGAGGGTTACTCCCTACATAAGAATGTTATGAATGCCTCAAGTTACCTTTATGTCTTATGATTTCTATGATTTATTCATGGTTTGATGAGGTATGTTAAAGTGCCTTTGTTTTATGGGTAAAGTATGATTTCATTCTTATGTATATATGAACTCATGTTTCCTTTCCATATTTTTATAACTCTTACTGAGCTGTTTATGCTCATACCAGGTTTTTGAAATATTTTTCACAGGTCAAGGGAAAGGTACATGATGTGATGATAGTGTCAAGGATGTGTCAAGAAAGAATCCGTGTTATATTTTAAATATGTTCCCGTTGATGGGAAGAATGAATGCTGACTTTTATGTAACCACTTTGTTTAAATGTGGAATGTAATGCAAGTTTCATGATCTAATTCTCTAAAACTCTAAACCTGAAAAGATCCTCAATGTGTAATCTTGTAATAACTCAAGATTAAGTAAGGTTTAAGGCTGGGGCCTTATAATACCTTTTCAAATTTTAAAATTTTTTTAATCCCTAAAACATTTTTAAAATAATTTAATTTGAAAATATTCATAAATTAGTATAAATTAAGATATTTAAAAAAATTTAAAACTTTTATTTTGGAAAACAACCTTTTTATTTGAAACTAAAATTTAAATACAATTTTTTGTTTTTCTATACATTATGTGGAATAAAATATATTTTTGACTCAAAAGGGAAATGAATTAAGATTTTTATAAAAATACATTAAAAAAATTCATGTACCAAATATTGATAAAGGCTGTAAAATTACATGAAAATATAATGAATAATCATAGTATAATATATTAAATGACTTCTTTATGATTAAATACAATGAATACATAAGCATACTCAATCCCGATAAACAATGAGATTGTTATAAAATACTCTTATGTGTTTTTTACCACTAAATCGTAATACCCATGAAAAAATAACATTATAAGAAAAATATAAGATCATTAAAATAATTATAATCATGATAAAAATTTCAATTTAGAAGTATATAAAACTCATAAAATAATATAGGTTTATGAAATAAGAATCATCTAAAATTAAAAAATTTGAGACAAAAATCCCTTATCAGTTTGGTTTCTTTGAAAATGTAAACCCCGTGAAAAATTTATCCTAAAATATATATCAATATTATTTAAAATTTTAGGTTAAGAATAATAAAATAAATTTACTAGAAATATATACACCACATAATTAATAAATTTTTTAATATAAAATAACTCTCAAAAAAATAAAAGTAAGACTAGAAACCCCCTTACCTCATGTTTGACTTATCATACGTGTCATTATCTTCCTGTACAAGAAAATTATGTAACTTATTTATAATAATTATAAAAAAAATTATGTTCTATTAATACATTTATATAATTTATAATCATGTTTTAATCAATTAAGTAACAAATTTTGTTTTCATTAGATGTTTTGACAATATTTCATCTTATGTGTCAAAAAACTACTTCGGTAGACAAAATATAGTCAAATGGGTCCTTACTAATTTTATTATAACAATTAAAATATAATAATAAAACAATTTTTTTATAAATTTAAATTTTTTAAACTCATCACGAAATATAGATATGGAAAACAATTCAACGATACGATCATGGAGAATGTACTTCCTATATACAGATGAGTAACTTTTCCATTTTTCATCAATCGTTATAAAAATAACATGTATAAGGTTTTGTCATTATATGACTATAATAATATCCTAAGAACCAATTTATTTAATTATATATAAATATTTATATAATTATTTTGATGCAGTGATGAAAAGAAATTATCACATCGATTTGAGGAGGTGATTGTATACAAGACCACGAAGGGCATTTTAAGTTTTTCATTTCAATATTTAGAAATAAAATGATATATTATATTTAAAAAATGATTAATATTTCATTAATATAATAAATATTTGATTTATATAACATATATTAACTATATTTAACTTATTACTTTCCATCGAATGCATTAGGGAAAAAATCACATCGCATTATGAGACAGTAGTACACCATACACATTAGTGACATTATCACATCCTTTAAGAAATATATTATAAAATAATATATATGATATAGTGAATTGGTATTAATGATTATGTAATAAATATTAAATCCAAAATTTATATCCATAATCTTATCTAATATTGACATGTGGAATGGAAGAAAACTACATCGTTTTTCCAAGCAGTAGTCTACTGTACACACAAATAATTATTTTGTAACACATTTGATAGATGATTGTGTGGGTGTAGCTAATAAAAATAAAATATATACATTCAAGTATATTTAATATATTTAAGATATTATATCATATTATTGTAATAATAAATTATTTAGTCTATTGATGGCATACAAAACGCTTATTGATGAACATTAGCTCTTATTCGGCTATCCTCGTACTGTTTGCAACGCAACCTTCCTTGGATGGATTTACTTTGAAAATAAAGATTATATAATGATGTAAAGTATATTTATATGTTATATTTTAATGGTTCTTTGGATTAAAATATATTTATAGGTCTGAATATGTTTACGGAGTGAATACACTTTGATAATGGAGTTCTCATGGAATTCTTGTAAATACCCATAACTATTCACTATTGGAGGACTCCTATACCTCAAGTGGCTGAAAAATTGATCAATAATTGAGTTAAATAATTATTTTTTCATTAAAAACATTAAAAAATGAAATCAAATAACATTTTATTATCTAATTATTAAGTATTAATGTTTTCTGAATTTTACACTTTTAGTATTTATCATAGTAACTTATAACTTTTTATTTACCTAGGTAATTTAACCTTTAATAATATAATAAAAATGAGTTTTTTTATATAAATTATAACTACCAATTTTAAATACTATATCAAATTTATTAAATAAAAATCCAATTTCTGTGAAAAAATAAATTCTATACAAACACATGCAATGCCCAAACCCCTATTTTAATATTAATTGTGGTAATAAAGTTTAACTATTTTCTCTAATAAATATGGTCAAGATTAGTAAAAAAGATTTAGATAGTTTATATTATTATTATTCAAAAAAATTAATCAATTTTTAAACATTAAATTACAAAAATATGCTTATTTTAACATAAACATATCCCAAGAGACGCTGTGAGACAACAACATTTTAAGAAGAGTATTTGTTTTGAAAAACAAGAGTTTATTATAACACAATGATTAATAATAAGCATTGTATAAAACAAAATTAATATTTTATAATTTATAATATATATATATTATAAAAATTACTCTTTCGATATATTTTATTAAATTTTAATTGATAACCATAATTAATTTTAAAAATGTTTTTTGAAAAAAACACTTTTTAAACTGAAAAAACAATTATATACTAATATAAAATAAAATTTTGATTCAAAAAAATAGTGGAATAAATATAACTAAATAATTTTTAGGCTATTTTAAAACATATCAAAAATATATTGGGAATTTTATATTACTAAATTTATTTAAATGAAAATACATTTGACAAAAATTGGTATTTTTTACTCTTCACTGAAAAATAAATATGTTATAAAATGTTCAAAAGATTAATCCAATGTTAATTCATAACATACACATAAATAATGAATTCAATTATCTCAAATAAATTTACTACTAGTTTAAAAATTATTCAATATATTTTCTTAATGAAATAAAATAAATATAATTATTGAAAAAAACATATTTTTTTAATTAAATTACTTTACTAAAAATGGATTTATTATTTATTAATCATTTATCAAATATTTGTTATGAGTAATACATAAATATATAATTCATAATGTAGTTAATAATGTTTATACCCTCAAATTTAATGGCTTGGATATAATGGTAATATATATCATGGGTCGTTTATGTTCATCATTCCATGTTGAATACGCTAATGAACATAAAAATATATGGGTTTCATGTACCAAATGATACTAAAGAGATAAAATTAATTTCAAAATATATATGTAATAATGTCACTATTATTAAAATTTTAATCAATTATATGTTTTGTGTGTCCATTATGCAATCAAATATAATTTTACTACATTAAAATCTCAAGGTGTTACATTATCCCCCCATAAATAAATTGAATCATCTAAATTTGAAATTTATCTTCACAACAAATGGTCAGGGATTTGAAAATAAATTTTACATAAAAACACAACAAAAAAATGATTAATAAAATATCTTCCTGATAAAATTGAATGTGAAGAACAAGGGACATATAGAATAACATGTAACTGTGTTTCTAAATAGGATAATATATATAGGAATGGGAGAAATTCATAATTAATTATAGAAAGTGATTAAGGTCATTGATAATAAGAAAGTGAATGAACAAGGGAAAATTATGTGCACCAAAACCATTAACCTAGGATGGTGAAAAACAAAATCAGTTCATTATAATTTAAGGTACTAGGAAAACATTTTTGTTTCAAGATAATTATCCTAAATTTGAGGAATTATATAACAATCTATACTAAGAGAGTTTGTAAATATACATAGTTGATGATTATAATTTCATCCCTTAATAAATTTCTACCATGATATCATATTTCTTCCAACAGATGTGTAATCAAGATGAATTTTTCATTTTATAAAGAAAAAACATAATTTTTAAATAGAATACATAATTCTAAAAGAATAATAATCTATTCCACATCACATAATACATTGACCAAAAAAATAGAGAGAACATATTAAGATAGAAAATTAACCTTCATACATCAATAAAAAAATTTCAAAATTAATAATTCATGTTAAAAACAAATCATTACCTAAATAACAGTCCTTAAAATTATTTATACATTTTATAACTATGTTCAAAACATAATGATTAGAAGGACGTGATAATATATTATTCCAATACATATCAAAATAAAATACTATATGTTTCCAATTTAATCTTACTATTTATGTACAAAATTTTCATTCAAACCAAGAAATCACGTAGGCCAATGGTAGGTGTGAATCCATTATTATCCTTTGGTCTTGGGTTCAAGACATAACGCCTTGCCATATGTGATGTTTCATGACCCGTCCCCCGGGCCCATGTCGTGACTACCCCAAGCTTTCCTTCCATAGGCCAGGGGCTGGCGACTACCTCCAAAGACATAAATCCGGATAAAAAAGGAATGCATTACCTTTATAAAAGTAAAAAAAACACAACAGATTATGCAACAGAATAAAGCACTAAGTAAAACTGAGTACAAAAGTATCTGACAAAAAGTAAATGGGCCAGTATACAATCCTCACTGTAAATTACAGTAAAACTGAAAAGCTAGTACAACTGTAGTAAAGTAAAACAACAACCACTGAGTCATCCTCTGGGAATCCTATCTGAAGGATGGGTACTGATGGCCACCTCATCACCTTGGGTCCTGCTGTCCGCTCCATGTAGGTCTCGCCAAGTGTTCATCCTCTGGGTACCATCCAGCTCCACAAGCCTTTGCTACGATTAGTGTTGTCTATCATATACATCCAACACAATGTTGTGCTGGCATTGACCGTGCATGGGTGAGTATACGATACTCATTTGGGACCCCGAGACCCCCGAGGGTCTCCCAGAAACCACAAAGGATAAACCACAGAAGTAAGATACAATCACAAAGTATCAAACAACTCTAATTAGGTATATGCTCATACATATAGCTATGTTATCAATCATAGTTCAACTCCAAGTCACGAGCCCAAGCACAACCCAATCCAAACAAGAAAGAAAGTCAATCACAACGATGATAAACATTGAAAGTCAAGACTCAGCTCATATAGGTATACATCTTTCGTATAGAGATAGATATAATCATATGAAGTCAATGATTCATCTATGATTTAGTACCCATGTAGGACACTCTACTAACTAAGCTGTCAGACCCACGTAGAATACTAGGCTAGATACTCTGTTGGACCCACTCATGATACTAGTACATAAGTAAAACTGTTAGACCCACTTAGGATACAAGTATATTAGTCATCACTGTCGAACCCATGGAGGATTCTGTTACAGTTTTCATCATGGTCGAACCCATGTGGGATTACAGTACGGTAGTCGTCATCGTCGAACCCATGGAGGATTCTAGTACGGTAGTCGTCTCGCAACCAGCTCTAGGGTTCCCACACATAGCACGCTTGATTCTGGGAGGTTCTGATCCTCATGCCAATGGTTCAATACCTCAATTATCACAAAGTCCAGATTTTATTTATCCAGAAGTTCCGTCTCGTCAAGAGGAACCCAACGCGACAGACGTCACGTCAATCGGACTCCCGGTCTGAGAGATATTGGCTTTTCCATTCCAGGGGCATGGTTCAAATTACGCTCACTCCAAACCAGTACATTTTCCAAAGTCTTCAAAAACTCACTTAGAGTATCGCAAAAGGACTGTTTTGTCACGAGGATCCTAGAGCTGCAGACGGCATGTCGATGGGATGTACGGTCGAGAAGTTATTCTCTTTTAAGTGAAATGGGCCAGGCCCGTCAAGCCTAGTGGGCTGGAGGGTTGGCCTGTTCCGACTCGACGTGTCCGACCCGGATAAGGGGTCTTCCCGGCCCACTAATGTGTGGCCCAACCCATGGAAAAAATCCCTTCCCATGCAAGGGCGTAGCCAGGGGGCATCCCGGCGGGGCGCGGCTCAGCCAGTCAGCTGTGCTGGTGAGTGGGTGGGGGCGACTTCTCGAACCGGCGGTGCTACCCTCCTATCCAGACGGCCGAAGCTGGCCGGTCTTCCTGGCACGAACGGCCTGCACAGGCAAGCCACTATCCTCCCGTGCGGCACCTGCGGGTGTCGCGGCCTCTTCAACCGAGCCGACTAACGAGCCAGCCGGTTCGCTGCCGAAGAGGCCCGGGGAGCGCGACGCCTTTAAGGCGCCACTTTCCTCTATCCCGGTAGGCTTCGATCGACCAGTTATTCTTCGGCCTATGATTTGGGCCAATGTTCATATCCATGCAGCCGTCATACGGCCACCACTTCCTCCAGTCTCCGCCACCTTATCTATCACTGCCTCTATCGAAATATAACGAGGATCAATCAGAGGGTCTTTGGGCCATATTTGTTTGGCTCGTGCCCTCCACATTCGGTGGTATCATATTTCCGAAGAAAAAACATTAGTTCAACGAAGAACAAAAAACAACATTATTCAATTAAAATTGAAAAAATCCCCTACTTCATAATTGACATCGCACGTCGTTGATCTAAGGAAGACGAGCATCGCGGTAGTTGGGTGTCATGGAAGAATGGTGTCATCCCATCAGCATTGGAGAAAGAGTCATTGTCATAGGTGACACTTCTCGCTAGCGGTTTATTCTTCCTTTACGCGGAGGAAGAAGAAGTTTGGAGAATTTGTGGAGCGTTCTTCATTGAGAGAGTACGACGTTCTTTTTGAAAGAATGAAGCTCTCCTTTAATTCTCCAAAGGTTCCCCCTACCAAAATATTTACCAAGGAAAATATTATATTAGGACTCTCAATAAAATATAATTTCAATGCAATTCTAAACAATTTAAATGAATTATTTACACCATAAATTAATTAATAAAGTTTTTAATAAATTGTGTTGGCATACTTAATGAGAGGGAGGTAGAGAGGCTCCACCGTAATAAATTAGGGGTGATGTCAAAAATAAATAAAGGTGATTTTAAGGGAGTTGAGGGGAGAGGAAAGGATTTGGGTTCATGTGGGAACCACAACCCTAAATCCTCTCATGGGAGGTAATGTTGGTGTGGGACCCACCTCTAACTCCCCCTTGTATGAAATAACCAACTCTTTAAACAATAAAATTGTGTACAAAAATTTTATTTAATTTAATATAGATCCCCAAAAAATTATATTCTTCTCCCGAGCAAACACAATTGATGTAAAGGTCCCCGTAAGAGAATACTGGTGCTGCAAGTTCATCTGTGTTGTAATATTTCAATTTCGAGCAATGGTTCAAATGATAGAGAAACATGCACGTATGATTACTCAATGTATAAAGACAAAACTTTATAACATGATTCTGGGAACACTGGGCCTCAGAATCAGGTGTCGTCAGAAACCGCAGACTCGTATAATTCCAAAGTATCTAACAGAAACATTTCCTTGAAATTTACAGGTCTTTATATGATGGGTTGTCCCCTAGAAGAAAGGATTTCTTTTCTTATATACACATGAATAATAAGTCCTTCAAAAATAACAGATGATTTTGATCCCATGGGTCCCAAAAACCTTAATATAGGAAGATGACAGAATAAATGTCATCAATGACCTCAAAATGTCTTTTACGTAAAAACCTAAAATAAGGTTTCCTGGACATTAGACTTATGATAATCTATAATATTAAAGAGATATGATAGTATCCAAACATATAAAGATAACCTCACATAAGAACATAATTGTTTCAAATAATTAAGAACATTTCCTTGGAAGAAAATCATAATATCCCAGAACCTGCACTCCCAGATTTATTAATGAAATAATAAATATTACATTTCCACATTTGATGATGATAATTGTGTCCTTGTTTTTTCCATGAAAACCTTAAAATATCAAAAGGAAAAATTAGATCACTTTCATAGTTGACGAACTATTGGGTTTTATACTTTTAGAAAAATGTGAAAATATCCAATATTGATAATTCACATGAAGTTATGTGAGAATTTATCATACTTATCCCATCTATTATTTTTCACAATAAAACATCATAAACATCAATAAAAAACTGTTTTAGAAATAACTTGTTCAATATCATTCGTTATATGATGGGGAAAAAGAAACATAAGAAGTGTATGCTCAAATTATCAATAATGGAAAACTAAATAATTAATAAATAAATTTCATTAGTGATTAGAAGAACAGAATAAAGATATGATGAAATAATAAAATTTCATGTGTATAACATAAAAATATCTATTAACATCAATACATGGTACCTAAAACATGAAAACGTGGAATAATGTTTTTCCAATGAAATATTACAAAAAATAAATAATCATTTCTCAAAGGATATCAGTCATGATCAAATGAAACAAAATAAATATATTTTAAGCATAGACATGTCACATAGGTACCTTGGGACATCATCACCTAAAACCCATACAGTTCCCGTACCATACCCATGGATACTTTAATAACTATATGGAAAACATCAAATATAATTTTAATGACAACATAACCATAACCAAATGAATTTGTGCACAATTTTAGAATACCCATTATGTACTAAAAAATGGTCTCACCTGGTACTATATAGGGGAACCCATCATATATAACATCAAATAACCACAACATGAATAATTAATAAATTTATTTCAACATAAAACTCATTAAAAATAATTATACATTTATATCGTGATAAAACCATGAAAATTATAGGGTTTCAGGTTAACCTTTTTGATTCATGATTATGTTGAGGAAAAGAAACAGGTTCCAAAACAATCTAATTGAAACATGATTAAACATTGTAAAATAAAAAGGTTCTATAAAAATCTATTTGAAACATGGATATCCTAGGGGTCCCAAAAAACTCTCATTAAACTATTATTATGCCATAAAAGGTACATGGGTTCCATAAAATATATTTGAAACACTGTTATCTTGTAGAAAATAAACAGTTTACATAACAACCTATTTGGAAAAATATTAATCATTTTAAAGAAACAATCATGAATAGTTGTTTTAAAAATATACACATTTGATAATTGGTAAAAAAAATATAAAATTATTAGTGAAAATAACTTTAAAATATCATTAAATTTTTTTTCACAAAAATTCCAATTAATTTTGATAATCAATATTTAAATCATAAAACTGTTTTATAATCCTTTTATTTTGAAATAATATTTAACAATTAAAAAGGAAATTTTAACACAAAATTTTATATATTTAATTTTGAAAATATCTTATCATATTTTATAATCAATTTTTGAATCATTTTAAAGGGAATTTTTATTTAGAAAGCATGTTTGTGGATGAAAACCATTTCCCACAGAATTGAGAAATAAGTTAAGATTTTCATAAAAGAAATTTCGCAAATATTTTGAGTAAAAAGGGTTAAAAATGAAAAAATTAATTTGAAATATCATTAATTAAAAGATTATTTAAAAATTCATGAGAATCATAATATTTCAACATCCAAAACATAATCATACACAATCCTGTTAAATGATGACATTAAAACAAAACACTCAAACTACTCTTGTAACATTATATCATCATACCCATAAGATAATAACATTAAAATAAACATATAATTTCATTAATATATTGATATTAGTGATGAAAAATTCTAATGTAGTATTATATACACCTCAAAAGAAAATATAGATATATAACATAACATACGTCTCAAAGATGAAAAATTCTGACAAAAATCCCGAACCAAATTGGTAACATTGAAATTTTAAACCTCGTGAAAGAGAGATCATATATTTTATATTTAAATCCTAAAAAATTATGGATAATAATATGAAATTAAATTTATGGAAATTATATACACCATAAAACAATAATATATTTTCAATATTGCATATATCTCATAAAAATGAAAGTGAGACGAAAAAAACCCATACCTCGAGTCTGACATGTTTAGTGTGTATTTATTACCCAAATAATAAGAATATTTTATTTATTTTATTGATTTAAAACCTTTTACATGTTTATTATTATATTTATTTTTCTCATTAATTAGTTATATAATATTACATAATCGACTAAATTTTTAATGGATGTTCTGACCATATTGCACATATGTTAAAAAAGAATTATGAAGATTGAATATGTTAAAAGAGGACATTATCTAAAAATTATATGAATAATAATAATAATATAATTATAAATTTTATACATAAATAAGATTTTTTAAACCTATCATGAATGATGGTCATGGAAAATGAACTTATGTTATGGTCATGGAGATGGGATGTTGTACATACGCATGAGTAATAATTCCAATTTCCAATATCAAAATGGATAAAAGGTATGAATGATATTATCTTTATATAATTATAAAAATATAAAAAATAGAATATAATTTAAATGTATATTCTTATATATATCATTATTTTTATATACTGATGAAAAAATAGAATGACATAGCATTGAGGAAGCAGTAGTCTTTACGTCCACAAACGACGTTATTATTTTTTAGTGAGTGAGAAGGTAAAAATAAAATGATATATTATATTTCCCTATTTATAAATATTACATTAATAATATATATATTCCAAATATATCTCTTATATTAGTTATATTTATATTTATTACAATACATGTAACAAATTACTGATAAATGAATCACATCGCTTCACGATGTGACAATCCACCGTACAGAAGAGTGAAGCTATCATGTACCATACAGAATGGAAAATTAAGGGTATGTATAATATAACAACTCGATAGGTATAGTTATGTAATAAATAACATATATAAACATTAAATACATCTTAATACCCACACATGATAGGTGTTAATAGAAAAATTAATTCATCATTTTATGAAGCGGTTGTCTCCTTTAAAGAAGAATAATGATTTCTTAACACATTTTATACAAGCTTGTGTGGTTTTTTGGTTTACCCAATACATTAAAATATATAATTTTATATAAAAAAATTATTTTACAAAAATAATCATTTATAATAAATTATATATTTAAAGGAAGATATTAATAAAAATTGATAGAGGATAAATATTACTTGGTCATTGGGTATCCTCCTTGGGTTGGGACCAACACATTTAGAAGATGGTTTAATGTAAAAAATATTACTTCTAAGATGACTGGATGGAATTTTGGAAGTAATATTGGAATTTTTTTTTGAGAAAAATGGATCGAGTGGTGTGTATAAGTGAGGGGATTGAATTCCATTTTATAATGGAGGAGGAGTGAAATTATTGAAAATACACAAAAATATTCTTTATTTGGGGAATCCATTACTTCATGTGGATAAAAATAGATCAATAGTAGAGGGAAAGACTTATTTGGAAGATAAAATGTCACCAATAAGAAATAAATAAAATTTTATCATGTTATTCTGTAGTCATTATTTTTACACAATTTTCTCCTTTTAGTTCATACCATGGTAACTTATATATTTTTTATTTACCGATGTAATTTAACTTTTAAGAATAAAATTCAAATTAGGTTCATTAGATAAATTAATCCTAATGATTCGAAATATGAAATCTCAATTTTTATGTATAAATACAATATGTGGGTAAAATTAATTTTACTACAAATACATCTAATGGAAAAAACCCTATATTAACCTTAATAGTTGTAATTAATTTTAACTATTTTACCTAATCATTATAGTAAAAAAAAATTGGAAACTATTAGAAAATTTATTTTTTTATGATTTAAAAAATGGAATCCATTTTTTCTAAATCAAACTCACATAAGTGGAATAATTCAATTTAAAACTAATCCTGCTGACATCGTGAGACAATTAGTTATTAATTATAGTTTTTTTTAAAAAAGATGATTCCATAATAACATTATGAATAACAATAATCACTATATAAAACAAAAATAATATTATTCGATAATATATATATATATATTAAAAATTTATTAATTATAGATTATTTTAATTAATTATGTTATATAAATATTATACATTTTATAACATTTTTTAGAAAAATGCGTGTTTGAACCCCAAAATAACCTTATAATAAAAGCCAATAATATCTCAACTCAAAAACATTTATTGGATTATAAATAACTAAATGAAATGTATTTTACATTAAAACAAATCCATAACATATCATTACTTTTAAATTATAATATTTTATGAAAAAAAGTATTTTGACAAAAAATAGTATTTATCACAATTCCCTAAAAAATAAACATTTTAGAAAATGTTCCAAAATTACACCAAAATTAAAATTTCATATTCCAATTAAAATATGAATTTCATTTTATAAATTAAATTTTCTAACAATTCCATCATTTATTATAATAAATTTTCTTTGAAAATATATAGAAAACATTTTTCCAGAAAACTTATTTTTTCATGAATAAAATAACTATAATAAAATTTATTTTCGATTTAATAATAGTTTATCTATAAATTATATAGTGTAAAAAATTTATATATATATATATATATATCATAATTTATTTAGTACTATTCAGAATCACCAATTTCGCGTCTAGGATATAAAGATGATATAAATCATGGGTCGTTTATGTTCATTGTTTCCTATTGAATATAGTATTGTACATAAATATAATAGGGTTGGTTGTACCAAAATCTATTAAATATATTATATTTATATAAAATAAAATATATATAATTATATGAGGGATTTACATTATAATATATTCTATAAAGTGTATGTACTGTAATCAATCAAATATATTTTTATTTTATATATATATCAAGTTGTTACATCCAACCCCTTACTAAATTGCATCCTAAATATTTGAAATTTATCCGAGTAATAAGATGGTAGGCAGTGGAAAATAAAATTTTAGTAAACCCACATCATAAAAACTGTTAATAAAACACTGATAAATGTGAAAGGGGTGTACGCGAGTCATCTGGAATTACACTTAAATAGGTTTCCCAATATGATAAAATAGGTAGGAATTGAATAAAAGTGTAAATAATTAGACATATTCATTGAGTTAATTGACCACAAGAAATATTATGTCAATGGAATTTTAAGGGAATAAAAAATCATGAATCTATTATGATTAAAAACACAATTGGATCATTATAATTAATGGTTCACGGATAATATTTTTGTTGCAATATACTTTTCCAAGAGATGATGAATTATATTAACATATAGAATAGGATAATATATAAATATACATACTTCAGGGGTATGATTTGGTACATTAATATGTTTACAAAAAAATATAATATATTTTACAAATGATGAGTATTCAAGATGAATTCTTCATTACCATATGAAATAAATAAGCATTTAGTAGAACACATAATCCCTCAAATAATAAAAATATATTCTTTATTTATTTAGTCAACAACCAAAATCAAGATTGATAGAACATAGTAACTGAACCAAAATAAATCTTCATACATTAATATGTAAATATTAATTCTAATACTGAATTTTCAAAATGAACCATTCAATAAATAACTATACATAAAATCAAACATACATTTCTTGACTACATTCCAAACATAATGAATATAAGTATTTGATTATATTTTCTTTGAAGAAAAGTCAGTCATTATTCATAAAATAAAATAAAAAATGTTTTTTTAAATTAAAATAATCTTTACCGTTAAAATGTTCATTCTAACTATGTCAACACCTAGGCCAGCTAAAGTTGTGAAACCCTTATCATCCTTCATTAATAACTGTAATAACCATCTCCGTTCCAAATGTGGTGGATTCTCACTTAGCATATGGGTTTTACTTTTCTATTTTAATCTAAAAATAATTCTTCCCTAAATAAAACATCTTATAGATCATAGAGGAAATAAATACATAAACCCAAAAACATTTATCCCAAAAAACATTAATAAAATAAAAATATTTTATAAATAATACCCTAAATTAAGATATCGAAGACATTGATCATTTTATCTACTATAATATTATATGTCTATGCTGGAATCTATACAAACTAAGATAACAAAACATAACAATATCCAAGTATCTAAATTTCTGTAAAAAAATCCATTGAAACAAACTCAAAAATCCTAGAACCATTTGTTCTATATCCAGAGCAGAAATTAAGAACTATAAATTTTCATAATTAATATTGATAATTGTGAACAAATATTATCCAACTAAACTAAAAAAATATAACCTGATAAAATAGGATTAATCACATCCTCGATAACTATATGGGTTTTAGATTTCTATAAAATATTGTTAATACCTACCTAAACAATTAATATTTCTTTAATTGTGAATTTTTCCAAAATCTTTTAGTGTCTTTTTTTAACTTTAAGTCATCATCATTATCAATAATAAATACCTTTAAGTCATATCTCATTCAACCTGGTTCTTTATAACCTAGGGAACATGGAACATAAGAAGGGTGAGCTCAATTTTATATTGTGGATATTCATAATAATTAATATATTAATTTCATTAGTGAGTATATGATCTTAATAAGTGTATGATTACAAAATCATATTCCATTAGTATAATATAATAATATTTATACACATAAATTACTCTACAATAAAATAAGAAAATATGGAATAACAATTTTAGGAAGGAAATATTAACATGAATTAATAGTCATGGTCCATGTGATGTCAATCTAGATCAAATGGAACGTAATAAATCAATATAAACTTTAGAAAATTCAAGTATATACCTTAGTAAATCATATCATAGTACCCTTATATAACCATTACAAATTGGAATAACAATGCATACAATATCTTGAATAATTCACTGAATAAAATATATATTACTCAAATAATTGGAACTCTATCTTGGTAATCCCAACTAATAATCTAATATGGGATCACATGATGAAATTTGGGGACACCCATATCATTAAAAACATTTTGTTGAAAATTTACTATTTATATCCCAAATTACTTTTTAGAACATAAAAAACATCCAAAATAATGTTCTTTTAAAATGACTAAAAAATTATAAAAAGTAATAATTAAAAAAATTATAATTTTTCTTGATTAAAATATCCTTCCATCATAGGTAATCAGCTTTAAAAAAATTCAAAAATTATTCTCTAGAAGTTATTATATTGGATGAAAACTAAAAAAATTTGACTGAAGAGAAAAATAATGTCTAATTTTAATACAAAATATCAATCATTTGATGTAATAAATATTGGGAAATGAAACAGTTACTTGATAATATCATGACTATAAATATGTGAATATAATTCATGATAATTATAATATTACAAAATTAGATAAATATTAATACTAAAACCCGATGAATAATGAGATTATAAAAAAACACTCTTACAATTTTGTAATCATGAATCATAATAACAATGTTATAATAACATTAAAAAATATAAAATATCATTAAAATAACTTTATTAATGATGAAATATTTTATATTATAATTATATAGACCTTATAAAAGAAGATATATGTAAAACGTTACATACACCTAAAAAAAGTTAAATCTCCCTTACCTCTTTAGTAACAATGTAAATATAGACCCCATGAATGGTATATAATCAAATAGATATTTAAATAAAAATAAATTAAATTAATATATTAATAAAATATATCTATGTCCTGTTTATATACCATGAAACAAATATAAGTGTTGTATATGGAATTTATCTTAATGAAATAAAAAGTGAGATGAGAAAAACCCTAACACTGAGTCTGAGTTGTCACGTGTGTATTAATACTGAAAAATATTAAACTCGGGTTGGTTATTTAATTTAACAATAACCTTATTAAAGTTAATTCTTAAATTTATTTCCCATATTATCTTCTTATATATAATTACTTAATCAATTAATTTTTCATCATATGTTTTTAAAAAATTCTTTTTATGTGTCAAAAATGACTAATTAAGGTTTGGTACAGTTCAAGTTGTCATAATATAAATAAATATCTGATAATAATAATGAAATTATAATCATATTTATATATCAATTATATTTTTTAAACCCATCCTAAAATATAGTTATAAAACATTCACTAATGTTACGATCATAAAGACAACAGGTCGTTCATACGCATTAGTAACATTTCCAATAGTCAATTTTCATCATGGAAAGAATAAATGGAATATTTTACCTTTAAATAAATATAATTATATAAAAAATAACATATTATTTAATTATATATATTTATATATGTATCATTGTTTTAATATGGTTATGAAAAAAAGTAATCACATCTCTTTGTTGAGGTAGTTTTCCACACGTCTATGAATAACATAATGATTTTTTAGTGTGATAAATGTAAAAAAATAATATATTATATTACCATAATGATAAATATGTCAGAATTATATAACATATTTTATTTATATCATATACTTTTTATATAATTACCTTTATTACATTCCGTGTAATGCTTTAGTGTGTGGCAAATCACATTGCTTCACTAGGCGGTAGTCATCCGTACACATGAGCGATGTTCTTGTATCTGCTTAAGAGATGGAATGTAAAAGGGTATATGTGATATAATGATTAAAAAGTTATAATTATGTTATAAATATAATAACTAAAATTTACATTCATCATTATACCCAACAATGGAAGGCTGAAATGGAACAATGAATGCCATCATTTGGTGATGCAGTAGTCCAACGTACACACTAATGATGATTTCATAACACATTTGATGGAAATGTGTGTAGTTTTAGGTAATAGAAATAAAATTTAAACATCTAATTATATGTAATATAATTATTATATTATTTAATAATGGAGTAAGTTTAAATTATGCATGTTAGAGAAGATATAATACAAAAATTCTCATGAATGGACATTACAACATCATTAGGTACCCTAATTAGAATTACATCAGAACCTTCCTATGTTGGATTTAATAGAAAAATAATGCATATAGGATAAGGGAAGGTATATTAAGAAGTGTTTATTTTTGTATTTGTTTATAAAAAATTTATTTAGAGGTGTAATGAAATGAGGGGAGTGAATTCCCTTTTATAATGGACCAGGAGAAATATTCATCTAAATAATCAAATCTATTAACTGTTGGGACATCTCACATACCTCAAGTGTCTCATAAATAGTTCAATATTTGAGGGTAGTTTTGATATTGTTTAAAAACATACAAATTGGAAAAATAAATATAATTTTATAATTTTATTCCATAGTCTTTAGGTTTAGACAATTTTAACCTTTTGGTTTTTACCACGATAACTTATTTCTTTTTATTTCACTAGGTAATTAAACATTTCTGACTAAGATTAAAATTAAATTGGGAAAATAATTTATATCAATTTATTTTAAATATCATAGAATTTTTTTTGAATAAAAATTTATTGTCTATGCATAACTAATTTTAATAGAAACATGTATAATGTACAAAACCATATGTAACATTAATCTTGGTAATATTTTGAATTTTTTAATTTTACTTATGGTTAAAAATAAATTTTAACTTATTATATAATTTAAATTTTTTTTATTATTCCAAATATGTAATTTATTTTTGTATTTTTCAAATAACAATTAAGGAATTTAATTTAAATTAATCTCATAGAGGCAGTAAGACAACATGTTTTTAATAAGATTATTTTTGAGTAATGATGACTCTATAATAACTGAATGACTAATAAAAATGATTGTACGAAAAAAGATTTGTACATAATAATATATAATCATTATATTAAATTAAATCCTTAATAATTGGGGATATTATTAATTTAATAAAATATATATTCAGTATTCATTTTGAAAAAGATTTTATAAACACCCACTTTTAATCTCAAAAAATAATATTTTATTAAAATCCAATATAATGTTTATTATAATTAATTAAGTTGATTAAATATAAATAAATAATTAATAGTTAAATTTAAATCATTTCCAAAACATATCACGACTTTCAAATTACATTTTTTTTCATAAGAGAAAACTTTTTTTAAATTTCATCATTTTTCACTATTCACTAAAAATAGATATTTTCAAAAAAGTCTAAAATTTAATATGAAGTAATTTTTTAAATTCCAATTCAAAATATAATTTTCATTTAATAAAATAATTTTTTATTAGCGTTATAAAAAATTATTATAAAATATTTTCATGAAAATAAATATTAATAATTACTTAAGAAAACATATTTTTAGAAGAGTAAAATCACTTTACTAAAAAGTTATTGATTATTTAATATAAATTTATAAATAATATATATTGAGTGAGTAATATATATATATATATATAATAAATTAGTTATTACAATTCATACCCTCTAGTTTAACGATTATGCTATATTAATAATCATAATAATATATATATCTTCGGTCGTTTAGGATCAGTTTTCCGTATTGAATATGTTATTGAACATAAAAGGATCTGGCATTCATGCACCATAATCAATTAAAGAGATTATAAGTATTTATAAATAAATACATCATAAAGTATCTAAGAGTTATATTCCCATATATTCTCAGTTTTTCATGAACATTATGTAATAAAATATAATTTTCTTCTTTTAAAATCATACAGTGTTATAGGCATGTTTAGGAAAATATTATATAATATAGGCACCACATGAAAAAAATTAAAAATAACTGTTAAATTAATTAAAAAACTAAATTAATTGAATTAAAATAAAAAACTATAATTGAAAACAATATAATATATAAATAAATACAAAAATAAAATAATATAAGTTGAATATGAAAAATTTGATAATTTTTATTCATAGATTAACTACACCTAAAAAAAGTATGTAAAATTTTTTAATGTAATAAATATTTTTTAAAATGAAGAATATAAAAATTAAAAGTATTAGTTAAAATAATGAATGAAGGAAATAAAAAATATTTATAATAAATAAAAAACTAATACGACCATTTGAAATATGACTGTTAGAACAATAACATAACTATTTGGAACGATAAACTAACAAATAAAATAATATCCTAACTAGTTGATTTGTAGAAAAAAATTGAGTATTTTATATGATAAAAAAATAATACACCAATATTATATAAAAATTAAGAAAAAGTGTAAAATATGATAAAGTTAATATTTCAAAAAGAGAGTCTGTAATTAATTTTTTTTAAAACTATAAATTCATTATATTAATAAATGGTAATTATATAGATAACCATGAAAATTCAAATTCAAATATTATTTTCAAATTATTTTATTAAAATAATATATATTTTTATATAAATGATAATATAATTTTGTTAATTCATAATACATTTTTTGTTGCGTTTTAAATTTGATCGTAACATAAAAATTATTAACTTTTCATAAATTTGTAATTATTTTGAATTTAATATTTATAAAATTTAAAAAAAATAGTGTGATGAAATTAATTTCATTTTCATAATAATCACATCAAAATCTAGTTTGGGTGATGATTATTTATTATCCTTAAATAATGTAATTCAATTCTGAATAATAAAATACATCATAAATATCTTATTTTATAATCGTTTTTATGAAACCAATTTTTAAATTTTTAAAATATAGATGAATTTTTTAATTTCCATTTATTATTAAATAAAAAATCCCTTTACTATTTAATCCCATCTTTGATAACCATTTTATCATGTAATCTTTTATTCTTGTTTTTGTCAATTATATTTCTTCCATCCCCTTTTAATTATACATTCCACTACATATTTCAATTCACATTCAAAATAAATTAACATTCTCAAATATTATGTGAATAAATATAAAAATATCATACCCACATCCTTAATGTCTTTGTATAACAAACTAAAAAAATAATAATGCATAATTTTTAGTATAAATGATGCACATGAATGTGATAAATTGCATTTTATATTTCTTATAGCTTTTAATTTTTTATCATTATTACATAAAAATACTCTTTATAATTACCATAAAAATTATTTTATTAATATAATTAATAATTTAATTTTTCATTAATATGAATTACATCTTCACCTAATTTATACAATTTTTTTAAAGTTTTTTATAATATTTTTCTCATTATAGAGGATTTTAACCGCATTTATGGGTGATGTTATAAATAATGTTCTTCTAAAATCATCAATGGTTATAGATAACAATATTTTGGTTAATTAAGCCCCAAATAATATTATTATAATATGATTGAAACATTGTAATGGGTAAATAAGAGTAAAATTAAATTAAATAAATGAAGTTCATAATGATCAATTAACCCTCCAAAATGAACAAACCATTAAAGAATAAAAATTTTACATAATAAGCCATACTAATATAATAACAATTTAGAATATTCTGAAGTATCTAAAATTTAATAATTATATTAACATAATATAATTACACATCAAGAGTTATATAATAATTTTGAAAGAATATACATTCATTTTAGTACAACGTTTGAACCAAGGAATTTGGAAATAAACATCCTGGGGATGGTGAAAATTCATATAATGACCATATAAAATGACTATAAATGAACATAAAATAAAAATAATAAGATAAATATTAGTGAAGTATTTTATTAATCATGTATTTATTATAATTAATATTAATATTCTAAAGGATATATGAATATACCAAGAATGTTGTAACTCGATGATAGGGGACTCCAAAACACCATGCATTCATTTGAGTTATCATTTATATAAATTTCTTATTTTCTTACTATCTTATTTAAATTGTATTATTTTATATTATATATATTTGTCTTAAATAAGTACCTTCTTTAACTTGCCTTTATTTTTCATAGATGATCTAGGTTTCATGTACACTTCCAAATCTGTTATTTAACAAAAGAACATGATTAATGAGAACATTTCTATTTACCATTTCCTTTCATATAAAATATTTTTTATTATTTTATTATTTTATTATTTCTACAATGAATTAATATTGTATGTAAATTTATTCTATTTAATTTAATGATTTATGTAAATCCACAAGAACATATTTCATCATAAGATCATAACTAAATTTATTATCCAATGTTTATGTGGTTCATTGATACACCTAATTCTTCGCCAATATCATATGATTATTTCTACAACTGAGCTCAATCATTGTGACATAATTTTTATATTTATCTAGATATGAAAATAGAAATATATTAAATTCATTATGTTATTATGAATCATTATAATACATATATTGTTTATTCTATAAGATGTGATGACGTAACCCATTTCCTTCTCACAAGGTTTTCTTAAAATAAATAATTCTATATGATTTCCTTATATAGAACAAATTTTAGTGTTATTATTATAGTGTGATTTGTGGGATTAGAATTCAACATCCCCTAATGCATTGGGTAATGTTTTCATCTCCGGAGATTCCATGTATGATGGATGATCAATAAGCCTCACACTATTCATTATCATTTGAATTGATCATTGACTTATAGTTATGATGTGTTGTTATATATTGTTAACAAATTTATATAACACCAAGATAATATGATATCATATAATTATTTAATTTTTACATTTTATTATATTCTTTCCTCCAATTATATGTCATTTGGATTGGCCTCTTGACTGAGATGTTTTACTTAAAATATCGTCATCTTTCTCTTATAGGGATTAGTAACTCATAACCATTCCTTAATGTATTACCTAGGATATCAAATTTAGGAAATTAATTTAAATCTTATTTTAAAATAAATTATCAAGATTGAAATAAATAAAATATTGTTTTTTATGTATCATTTATCTAGTCTCAGAAGTAAAATAGACCACTTGATTTGTGTTTATCATCTTATTCATTTTCATATATAAATCATGTCATATTATGTGCATGAGACTTATGTTGTTATAGATTGTATCAGTGAAAAGATTATTTATTTTTGGGTATTAGGTTAGAGAACCTAATAACATATATATCATATATAACATAGATGTAAACCTATAAATTTATAAGTATGTAAATTCATTTATTTTATGAGTTATTACATTTAGGTTTATATTTTTTGTTCTTATATACTGATTTATTTGAGTATTCTAAATCCAACATATCCATTATTTTGTGTAATAAGCCAAAATTGGATAAAACATCTCAAAAAAGATGATGGTAAATTTATGGATTTACCAAATAATATTCCAAATATGATTAGAGTTAGAGTTGATAACCATAAGGGATTAATTGAACAACTGAATCAAGTATTTAATAATAATGTGAATCACCTGAAAGTTCATACTTACCCTAATACATATAATGTTATGATTGGTCAATAATGTGATATAGGACTTTCTCATTTAAGGGAACACATAATCAATTAATTGATAAAAATTTCATTATTTCCACTATGAATGTATTTTTTCCTATACCCTGATGAATATAAATAATTTTTTCCTATCTATGAATTATAAATAGATTATTATTAGTTGTAAACAATGATCAAGAATAAAAAACCAAATAAATAAATAAAATAAATGCAATGGTATTAATTGATGACTATATTTGTGAAAGAATATTATCATCACAATATATGTCTCAAAATGGAGAGGGAGTTCTTAAGAACCGAGAACATTTATGATAAATTGTTTGGGATATATAATGTAATATCTAAAAGGCATATAAGGAAAACATATTTCTCAGTCCCTAAGACCACAATTATAGTCAAACACTAATTTTTTAGACTGATGATCATAAGACTAAAATCATTATTAATTCATAGCATTGATAGCTATGAGGAAATATTCTAGTTATATATAAATTTTGAAAGATATGTTAGTGATTGTTAGTGGTTTTGTGGGGATAGATATAAATAGTGGATAATTATCAAAAAATAAGATTTTCAAATGTAAATATTTAATCATTTTTCAGAAATCTTTAATACAATACATAAACTCATTCCTGCTCACTTTAATAGTTTAGTGTTTTAGAAACATGGAAACATTAAAAATGGGCCATAAGTAATCTGCATCATATCCCTCTATGTTCTTCATATCGATAACCCTTCTTAGATAAATCATACATAATACATATTTTTATATCATAGGGAATTGAAATATAATAAAGGTTAGTATCATATGATCATTATGGGTAAACAAGGGATAAAAGTATATCTAACATTAACATGAGAGTATGATAACATGAGAATAATATTTTAAATCTGTACCCTGCATATCAAATATCATATTAATGAATCATAGAATAATTATTGGAAGTATATAAGTCATGATTCATATGTGAATCAAATAATATTATCCATGAGGTAAAAAAAGTGTAATTTTTGATTTGCACATAAGAATAGAAAATCATTATAATATTAGTCAAGCCCCACTATCAAGGCCATTGTAGAAGACAACGTCCATTATTAAATCGTGTTCTCTTCCAATTCCAACCTTGTATTAACGAATGTGTGGGTTTTCCAAACTTTTGAACCGGTGCTCGGAATCGAAATATGAGGACACTAATAGAATCGAAGTGCTGGTAATTGCTTAGGAACACCTCTTCCGGAGTTGTGTTTGCTCAGGTGTGGTTTTTAAATTTTGGGTTAAGTAAAAGAATAAAAAATAAAATGGTGCAACCAATATTATTTTTTTAATGTTTTTTAACCTAAGATAATTTGTTTAAGTGGGACCCACTATATCCTACTCCACTAGGTATGATATTGGTGGGGTGGGGCCCACATAAGCCCTACCTTTTCAAACATCCTCGAAACCCGCACCTTCAATTAGGTAACGCACCCGCACCCCACTTTAAATGAGAGTCAACTCTTATGTTTAACTTAATGTTAAAACGCCTCATAAATTTGGGCGGTTTAAACTTCTCAATTAATTCAATTAATTGATTGATTCAATTTTTGAATTTCAAAATGATTGGCTTGTGTGTTATGAAAATAAGACAAGTCTTATTTTATTGAAGGGGTTCATTGTGCGAGAGGGATGGCGAGAAATCACTCAAATCCTTGAATCACTCTTTCCTCGATGAAGAACGCGAAGAGCACCGTCCCCCGACGAATGTTGACAAGAATTCAGATCCTCGGAGATCGATAATGCGACGCCGATGAATCTTTTCTCCGTGACGCGACGATCCTCCTTCCGCGATGCCTTCTTCTATGACATGCAATTCCATGATTAAACTTCATTCAACTTTTTCTTTGAGGTAGGGGATTATATTCTTTTTGTTAGTGTTTACCTTCATCACTGATTCTTATCTTTAATTGAGAACTGATATCGCAATAATGAGAGGGGGGTCGGACCGCATGAACACGGCCGAACCTCCCCCCCCCCCTTGATTGTTGATTTGTTTGTGGCATGATGAAGGCAGTGCGGTGCCAGTGCAGCCCGCGGAAAATAATAAATATTGGGAGAAGAAGCGTGGTGCCGTCACGCTGCACCGTTGAAGTCGAACAAGCCGCAGCGACGTCGCACCGAGCCAGAGAACCTGGATGTGACCGTGGCCGGAGCTGGGTCGTGCCGGAGGGACGCGGCGCCGTCACTCCGTGCTGGTCAGACCAAGGCCGTGGCCTTTGCCCACGGTGGAGCAAGAAGTGGTGGTCGACTTCTGGCCGCAGGCGCTGGACCAAGAGAGTGGGACCCGGGCGGTGCCGCGGCGGCAGGAAGCGGCCGGCAGGACCGGGCCCGCTGGCTTTCGAGAAGGGTCGGGGGTCGTAACCCTCGACTAGCCAATAGGAGTGTCCCACCTCATGGGGGCCAGAGTTTCACATAGGGGGCTGCGTGCCCCCCTCCCGACCCTTCCGCTCGGCCGTTTTGGCCGAGCCGCCTGCCCACGCCGGCAAGGCCGAGCGCCCCTGGCCGGGCCGCATCCAGGCTGGGCCGCACCGCACCCAGGCTGGGAAGGGCCCCACCATCCAGGCCAGGCAATGCCCAAGTGGTCCGGACCCGGACCCGGGTCGGGTCACCCCTATTCGGGCCGACCTAGGGTGTGTCGGGCCGGGTCGGACCGAGCCCGAACCCCCTATTTGCGGACCTCTTACAGTATTTTTCCCATATCATGGGCTACGGACCTCCAATCGATGCACCGTCATCTGGGATGCAATCCTTGGATCTAGGTGGTCGTTTCAGTATATTAAACTCAAGGATTCGAAGAACTTTGTGTATGGTTGGGTTGGTTTGGATACGGAACCAACCGGGCCCTCGAAGCGGAAATGCTTATATCTTGAGCTCCGGACGTCCGATTGACGTTCCGCTGACTTTTTTTAATTACCGTTGATGAGACAGAGCGTTCGGCATACTTCACCTGAGGTTTGGACGCTGATGGATAATGGCTGGTTTGGATTGAACCCGAAATCCAACCGGGCCCCTGGAACGAAAAAGCTGATCACTTTCAGACCGAACGACCGTTTGACGAACCGTCAGTGGTGTTGGTAATCATATTGAATAATGGTTCCTATGGTAATACCCTATGAGAGTTTGGGGTACCGTTGAGATAGGGCCAGGTTGGTTCACCCATGAAACCAACCAGGCCCCTAGGACAAAAAGGCTAATAACTCACAGACCGGGTGTCTGATTGACGCTTCGTCTGTTGCGATGAGACCCCTATGACGAGGTGGTCCTTGAGATAATTTTTTGTGGGAATTTATGATACTTGGAGTATTGACCAGTAGCTCGTGGAGTGTACCCTCCCAGAGACGAGCGTGCAGTGTACAGAGAGCGTGTAGCTGGCTGAGACCTGACGACTGCTTGACCAACTTGACTTGGAGTGAGTCGACTAGCTCAGTAGACGGAGCACTACTTTGTTTGGGTGTAGACCCATGGGGGATGGAGCACTACTCAGTTTGGGTGCAAACCCACGATACTCATCCGGAGAGTACCTCTGCATGCTATTAGGGGGTGTGCACTACTGTGTTTGGGTGGAAGACCCTGGCGGGAAGCACTACTATGTTTGGGTGGCTGACCTGCGGTAGTCGAAAGGAGGAGTACCTCTGCAGTCTTAGGTTAGTGAGCAGTAACTCAGAGTTGTGACAAGATCACTATACACTCCAGAGACGGGGCTCTTCAGTATTTACGGTTTCAATAATGAAAATCTTGGTTTGAGCTGAGTCTACGACCTTTGTGTTTACCTCATGATTGGGATGGGTCACATGATAACTTAGGTATCTGTATGGACATATACCTGGGTAGTGGTTATCCTTTGATTTCATAATCGTTGTGTTTCTTCATGATTGAGATTGGTTACTTGATAACTTAAGTATATGTATGGGCATATACCTATATAGAGGTTATATGTTGAGATCTTATTTTTGGTTATACTTGTTGGATTTAGAGAGACCATGATGGTATCTAGGTCCATACTCAGTATCGTTAAACTCACCCCGCACAGGCTATGCCCGTACCTCGTTGTGTTGGTAGCAGAATACGGGCAGTGCTGACGGAGGCCGAGTGTTCGAAGACTGGGTGATTCCCGGAGGTGGACCTCATGACGAGTTAGTATCAGGAGGTGGAATTCATGGCGAGATGATAATCGAAGGAGGTTGATGGGAAAGAGCATTGTGGAGGCTATCTGTACCTACCCTTCAGGTATAATCCGTGGTGGACGATCCAGGACCTGTGCTATCTGTACCTACCCTTCAAGTAGGATCCAAGGAGGATAACCCAGGAGCTGCTTCCATTCTTCCAGCTGTTGTCTTTCTTTGTTGTACTTTTGTTCAGTTGTAGAAATACATTCTATTGGGTTTGTATTCTGGCCCATTTAATTTTCATCACTTCCTTTTGTACTTAGTTTATTACTTCCTCTTGTAATCTGTGGTGTTTTGTTTACTTTTATAAAGGCAATGCCTTCCCAGTTATCGGTAATTATGCCTTTGGTGCTAGTCTCCAGCCCCTGGCCTTTGGAAGGCGGGCTTTGGGAACTCATGACACGGGCCCCGAGGACGGGTCATGAAAATTTTGTATCGGAGGAGTCAGTTCTACTGCAGAACTTATAACTTTGATATTTTCTTTTTGTGAAGCAATAGTGTTAAGGGTACCGAGTGTTGTTTTCATTTCAGGGAGTCCAGTGTTGGTGCGGGTGGCCGACTTATCCATACACCAGGACCTTGAAAACTGATTTCTGACATTGTGAATGAAAACACTGATTGCATGTGTGTCTCCAAAAGTTTTAAAAGTCATCTCAAACCAGGTCAGCTCAACAGGTATAATCGTTTGACCTTGTCACATTGTTTCTTTCAGGATTCCTTTTAACGGACGACCAGCTAGAGCCCAGAGGGATGTGCATACTGAAAGCCTGCCGACCGACGAGGCGTTGGTATAGGGCCCTCTTGCAGTTGAAGAACAAGTGGATGCACCAGCGGTACTACCATACGTTGGGACACTGATGCCACTAGCCCCAGTAGTAGGTGATGCATGGAACTTGAGCATGCTGCACGAGTTCCAGCGCCAGAGGCCACCCAGGTTCCGGGGAGAGATGGACCCACAGGTGGCTGAGGATTGGCTGGAGGCTGTGGTGAGAGTCTTTAGGATAGTGGGGATGCCAGTAGACTTCATGGTGATCTTTGCTGCCAGCCTTCTTCAGGATGTAGCAGGAAGGTGGTGGAGCCACATGTTCCAGTTTTGCGATGAGATGACCTTCACATGGGGAGACTTCGAGACCTTTTTGAGGGTGGAGTTTGTACCGATGCTCTACACCCCGAGCATGTTCAGGAGCTGCCGCCTTTGCCGCATGTTTTTCCCTCAGTAGCTGAGTCATCTTTAGGCAGTATAAAGATGATGCAGAGGTCCAAGAAGACTAGAGCCAGCCATACGAGGACCAGGACGTGTTATTAATGCAGTATTAAGAGTCACCTGACACGTGAGTGTTCGACTACTCACATAGTTGATCCGCAGGAATTGGAGGAGCCACCGAGACAGAAGCAGCGGCGGGTGCTTGAGTAACAGCCGAGATGTGAACAAGGCATTAGATCTCCGGGAGCAGGTGGAAAGGATTGGAACTAGTGGATTACTTTTGTTCTTGGTACTTCTTGTTCCAGGTTGTTGTTGTTTTTGTGTCTTTGTACTATGAGCTGAAGTAATAAAAAGACACTTATCGTTGTGTTGTTTGCCTTCCTTTCCTTTTCTTTGGTTGATACTGAGAGGTCTCGGTTAAAACTTTTGACATGACCCTCACTTTCTAGATTTCTACCGGAGGAGACCCAGTGACGTCACACTAATGCCAACAACATGACTCTGCCCTTGGAGGCGAGAGAGACGATTGGATCTCTTAGTTGTAACGTCGAGGCCTTACGACGTCATCCATGGCATGAATACATCATTCATGTCAGGATTGACTGTATTAGGAAATGGGCGTGGTTCATCTAGGGGATTAGACCGAGTTTCTCTTTTCTGAATGGGAGAAATCATAGAAGATATTACAGATCATAGGCAAGGAAGGGGAAGATCATCAAGGAGTGGATGAAGACTGCACAATGCAGTAGGAAACAAGAAATTGGCGCCAATCTTAGAGACTCGGGCATGTTAAATATTTCAAGAAGAGTAAGCTTTAAGGAGAGATGAGTCTGCGAAGAAGCATACATGTAGGTAGAGATAGGAAAGCAGCATGAGGTGGTGTACATTTTATCATGATACAACCATCCACCTTAGTTGCCCCTCCAGGATCAGGGAGCTGGAGAGTAGGGGAAGAGTGCAGTTGCATGCGGTCAAGGAGTGAGACCCAATGGCTCTAAAAATGATTCAAGGGACCGTCTGTGACCACTTCTAGCTGCCTTAGTAATAAACGTCGATATGAATCATTCCTTCCTTTCACGAATCTTTTCCCAGACCTGGAGTTTCTAGTAAGCCATGGACTTGACCCTCATGTCTGGAGATACCTTGGGAGGAGACTCGATAATCACACTTACGCTGATAGTACGGTCAGACCCTCAAGGCGAGAGTTTCAGTTGGAATATCTTGGTGGCTGCGTCAAGGCCTTACGACGTTGGTTTGAGTATGGACTGGGCAATCATATTTCATGCATAAATTGACGGTATTATGCAGAAAGGTTCTGGTCTAACTACAACGTCGAGATGAGTTTTCATTGGTTGGTGAAAAGGAAACCCCATACAGCACAGGATAAACTCATGCATAGGAGGGTAAGGCTGATTACTCTGGAGTCGGCCAACCATACCCTTACGGTAGCAGGAGTTTTTCTTTTCAGTTCCAAACAGGAATTGGATACCTCTAGAGTTTGAGGATGATGATCACGTCCTTATACCGGTCTAACCTCAACGAGGTTTACGGAGATGTGGCCGAGGCGACATGTTATCTCTGAGGTTCGACGAACCTTTCTAGGTCCTCAGCAGGGTAGGGGAGGTGGTTTACCACTTGACCAATCTACCTTAGTTGCACTAGGTGCACGACAACTTCCATGTATCTCAAATCAGGAGATACGAGCACGACCCTTCGCATATCATCGACCATGAGGAGAATGACGTTGGCGATGGGGTGACTTTCACAGAGGTTCCTATGGGGATCGATGATCGACATGAGTGGATCCTATAAAGACGGTCGATTCCTCGGGTACGCTTTCACTGGAAGTACGGGAACCTCCAGGTGAGCACATGGGAGCGGAAGGCTCAGATGCATGCTCTGTACGGTTTTGCAACCCTAGTTTGTGTTAAAGCTTTACGAGGACGTAATGCCCAGAGGTGGGAGTAATTTAGAGTCCCAGAAATTTCAAGGAATTTGTTTTCTTAATTTCTTTGGAATTTTACAAGAACGCAGTTTCTGACGGAACCTGATTCTGATGTCCGGTGTGCCCAGAATCATTTTCCAAAGTTTAGCTCAAGTACGTTCAGTGAATGAAAGAGCAGGTTTTCCCAATTTTCGAACCGGTGCTCGGAATCGAAATCTGAGGACACCGATGGAATCGCACCGCTGGTAATTGATTAGGAACACATTTTTCGGAGTTGTGTTCGCTCAGGTGTGGTTTTTAAATTTCGGGTTAAGTAAATGAATAAAAAATAAAATGGTGCAACCAAATTTTTTTAAAGTTGTTTAACCTATGCTATGTGGTTGAAGTGAGACCCACTATATCCTACTACACTAGGTATGATATTTGTGGGTTGGGGCCCGTACGAGCCCCACCTTTTCAAACTTCCTATAAACCCCCACCTTTAATTAGGTAACACACCCACACCCCCCTTTAAATGGGAGTAAACTTTTACGTTTAACTTAATGTTTAAACGCCTCATTAATTTGGGCGATTTAAAATTCTCAATTAATTCAATTAATTGATTGATTCATTTTTAGAATTTCAAAACGTTTGGCTTGTGTGTTAATAAAATAAGAAAGGTCTTATTTTATTGAAGGGGTTCATTGTGTGAGTGGGATGGGGAGAAATCACTCAAAGCCTTGAAGCTCTCCTTCCTCGATGAAGAACACGAAGAACGCCGACCTCGGATGAAAGTCGACAAGAACGCCAGATCCTCAGAGATCGACGACGTGACAAAGATGAACCTTTTATCCGCGACACGATGATCCTCCTTCCGCAACGCCTTCTTCCGCGACGTGCAATTCCGTGATGAACCTTTGTTCAACTTTTTCTTTGTGGTAGGGGATTATATTCTTTTTGTTCGTGTTTACCTTCATCGCTGATTATCATCTTTAATTGAGCCACCTGGTATCACAATAATGAGAGGGGGGTTAGACCGCATGATCACGACCAACCCTCCTCCCCCTTGATTGTTGATTTGTTTGTGTCACGAACAAGGCAGCGTTGTGCCAGTGCACCACGCGGAAAATAATAAAGATTGGGCAAAGAAGTGTGGCGCCGTCGTGTTGCGTCGTTGAAGTTGAACAAGCTGCAGTGCCGTCGTGCTATGATAGTCAGACCAAGGCCTCGGCCCTTGGCCGTGGCGGTGTAAGAAGCAGCGGCCGGCTTCCGACCGCCGGCACCGGAGTAGGAGAGCAGGACCCGGGCGGTCTCGCGGTGGCAGCAACTGGCCGGAAGGACTGGGCCGACCGGCTTTCGAGAAGGGTTGGGGGTCGTAAACTCTGGTTGGCAGGCAGGAGTAGCCCACCTCATGGGGGTCACAGTTTCACACAGGGGGGCAGCATGGCCCCCTTCCGACCCTTCCGCTCGGCCGTTTCGGCCGAGCCGCCTGGCCACGCTGGCCAGGCCGAGCGCGGCATGCCGGGCCGGGCCACGCCTAGGCCGGGCTGGGCCACGCAGGCCGGGCTGGGCCGCACCCAAGCGGGCCGAAACCGAACCCAGGCCGGGTCGACCATGTTCGGGCCGACCCAGGGGGTATCGGTCTGGGTTGGACCGGGCCCGAACCCCCTATTCGTGGACCTCTTACAGTCTTTTCCCCATATCTTGGGCTACATACCTCCGATCGATGCACCATCAGCTGTGATGCGATCCTTTTATTAAGTTGGTCGTTTCGGTATATTACACTCAAGGCTTTGGAAAACTTTGAGTATGGCCGGGTTGGTTCGGATACGGGACCAATCGGGCCCTCAGAGCGAAAACGCTTATATCTTAAGCTCCGGACGTCCAATTGACATGCCGCTGACTTTGTTGGATTCCTCTTGATGAGGCAGAACTTTTGGAATTCTTCGCCTTAGTTTGGATGCTGATGGATAGTGGCCGGTTTGGATTGAACCTAAAATCCAACCGGGCCCCTGAAACAGAAAAGATAATAACTTTCAGACCGGACGTCCGTTTGATGAACCATCAGCGGTGTTGGTGATCACGTTGAAAAATGGTCCCTATGAGCATACTCTATGTGAGTTAGGGGTACAGTTGAGATAGGGCCGGGTTGGATCGCACATGAAACCAACCAGGGCCCTGGGATGAAAAATCTAATAACTCACAGACTGGGTGTCTGATTGACGCGTTGTCTATTGCATTGAGACCCCTATGACGAGGTGGTCCTTATGATACTTCTTCATGGGACTTTGTGATACTTGGAGTATTGAACAGTATCTTGTGGAGGGGACCCTCCCGGAGACGAGCGTGTGGAGTACAGAGACCGTGTAGTCGGCTGAGACCTGACGACTGCTTGACCGACTCGACTTAGAGTGAGTCAACTAGCCCAGTGGATGGAGCACTACATTGTTTGGGTGCAGAACCATGGTGGATGGAGCACTAGTCAGTTTGGGTGTAGACCCGACGTACTCATCCGGAGAGTACCTATGTAGGCTATTAGGGAGTGTGCACTACTGTGTTTAGGTGATAGACCCCGGTAGGAAGCACTACTGTGTTTGGGTGGCTGACCCGTGGTACTCGACAGGAGGAGTACCTCAGCAGTCTTAGGTTAGTTAGCAGTACCTCGGAGTCATGACAGGATCATTGTACTCGTCAAAGACATATCTCTTCAGCTGTTACGATTTCGATAATGAAAATCCTGGTTTGAGTTGAGTCTGTGACCTTTGTGTTTACCTCATGATTAAGATGGGTCACTTGATAACTTAGGTATATGTATGGGCAAATACACGTGTAGTGGTTATCCATTTATTTCATAATCATTGTGTTTCCTCATGATTGAGATGGGTTAATTGATTACTTAAATATATGTATGGGCATATACCATAGTAGATGTTATCTGTTGACATCTTTTTTGTGCTTATCCTTGATGGATTGAGAGAGAACTTGAGGGTCTTGGGGTCCCTACTGAATATCGTTATACTCAACTCTACACGTGATATGCCCATACCTTGTTATGTTGGTTACAGATGACGGGCAGTGCTGTCGGGGGCCAAGTGTTCAAAGATTGGATGATACTCAGAGGTGGACCTCATGGTGAGTCAGTATCAGTAGGTGGACTTCATGGTGAGACGATACTCAGAGGAGGATGAAAGGCCATAGCATTGTGGAGGCTATCTGTACTTACCCTTCAGGTAGGATCTGTGGTGGACGATCCAGGAGTTGTGCTATCTGTACCTACCCTTCAAGTAGGATCCGCGGAGGACGACCCAGGAGTTGCTTCCATTCATCCACCTGTTGTCTTTTTCTGTTGTACTTTTGTTCAGTTGTAGTTGTACTTTCGATTGAGTTTGTATTCTGGCCCATTTAATTTTCAGCACTTCCTTTAGTACTTAGTGTATTACTTCTGCTTATACTCTGTGGTGTTTTGTTTACTTTTATAAATGCAATGCCTTCCCAATTATCGAGAATTATGCCTTTGGTGCTAGTCGCTAACCCCTGGCCTATGGAAGGTGGTCTTGGGGAAGTCAGGGCACGGTCCTCGAGGATGGGTCGTGACATACTACATAATGAAATCATTTGTATGTGTTCCATGAGATCAAAAAATCACCATATCGTAACAAATGGAACAAAATGGGTGTCAAAAACTTTTTATCACATCATAACATATGGAAAACAGAAAGGATTCATAATCATTCCGTCATTGAATATCCCATGAAAATAAGTGGGTCTCATAATTATTTTTTCAGGGTGTAACCTATTGAAGGGAAAAGGGTTCCATAAACAAAATTTTATTAAAATCATAAACCTTTCAGTTAAAGATCAATTTTGTTATCCTTCGATCATATATCCATTAAATCAACAATCATAAACAAAATTTCATCATAGATAGAAATAAAATTGAAATATAACATGGGAAATTAATTATGAAAAATGTACTTTATTGAAAATTTATTTCATAAAATATTTTTAATATAATTTTCATTGAAAACGCCATTTAAAATATCATTGGAAACATATAAATGAATATTTTAAAAAATCATATAAAAAATTTGATAAAAAAATATACATTCCAGTTTTTTTTTTAATTTAAATCCTTTTGAAATTTTTTTTAATTTAGATTAGTATTGAAATCCAATAAATTTATATTTTAAAATCATTTAAAACAGTTTTTAAATATAAAATATTTTTAAAACTATAATTCATTTAGAGTAAAATTCATTTCAAAATTTTATAGAAACCAATTTATTTGTAATATTTTATTTAAAAATATAATATAATATTATAAAAATATAGTGTTCTTGATGGTGGGGAATTCCATGCATGATGTAAACATAAAAACAATGATTCTTTTCACATTGTCAGTACATATCAACATAGCCTTGATCAAAAAAATGACAGGAATTTTATATATAAAACCATTTTTTAAAATATAAATCATGAATAAGAAATTTCATTTATAATCAAAGTATAATATTGGGAAATATTAATAAATAGTTTTAGAAAACATGGTCTTTGAATAAAACAGGTTTTTGGCCGTAGTGTGAAATGAATACATATTGTGATCGAAATATTTTCTTAATTTTCATAAGTACGAGTGTGTGGAAAAAATGAAACATTACCTAAATATATCATGAAAATCAATAATATAAGAATATTTATGATAATTATTGAAAGAGAGATAATAAAAATTTAACATTTTAATGAATAATACAAATGAATTCTAATAAATGATGTGATTGTATTATAAAATTATTTCCGCTTTTGAATCCGTGAATCGTAATCCAAAAAAATAAAAAAAGAAAATTGAATAAAAAATATCATTAGGATAGAAAAATTAATGATCTTGCATGTCAATGGGGATGTATATAATCCTCAATAAATAATATATGTTTATATCATAACATACGTCCCAAAGAAACAAATTTGAAAAAAATACTCCACAGATTTGGAAGCAAAAAAACCTTGACACCCATAAAATTGATACACTGAAATGGATATGTAAATGTAAAAAATAGTATAATAATTATAAAATAAATTCCTGTAATTTATATACACCACCTAGAATAATGGTGTGGTGTATATTTCATGTGTCTCACAGAAGTAAAAGTTAGACGGAAATCCACTACATTATGTTTTGACATCCTTAGTACTTGATAAAACCTAATTTATAATAAATATAAATTAAATTTAAATATATTATATAATAATATTATTTTATATCATATCATATATGATTTTATTTTAATTTTTTACACACTTTTATGAATTTTACAATGATAATGTTATGTTTCAGGTAATAACTTCTTTGTCTTTCATATATGTTTCGATTTTATATATTTTAGTGATCTTAACTTAAGCATGGTTTCATAATCTCTATAATAGTATCCAATAGTTAAATATTATATATATTTATTAAATATAAATTTTTATTATCACTTGAAATTTATTGATTGGAATTGAATTACACAATTCATTGAGATGATAGCCTGTACATAAATATAAATATTGATTTTTTTTCATTTTGCAGTTGGATTGAAATGAAGAAAAGTAATCAAAATATATCAAAATTATATAATTATATTCCTTTTATATATATATATATATATATATATAACATTTATTAAAAAAAATTCTTAAAACATTCCATGTATATCTGGAAGGAACCACATTTCATTACAAAGGGATAGTCTGTCGTGAACAAGAATCAAGCAATAATATTATAAAAAACTGAAAATAATAAATTTATGTGTTAAAATACTATTACATAAGAATAAAAATATCAAAAATATCCAAATTATATTATATAAACAATATTTACAAAAATATTATAATCCATTAAAGGTGGTAATGGAAAAACTAATGACATTGGTTCGTGAGGCAGTATTTCATCGTACAAACAAACAATGATTTCATTTCACATTGGATAAATATTTGTACAGTTTTAGGTAAGAAACTTAACATAAAAACATATTATTATTTTATATATATTTATTTTATTATATAATCATGATATTAAAATATTTTTACAAGTTTAATGGAGAAATAAAAGATAATTTTTTTAGAGGAAAAATACCTATATTTGGGTATATCCATTTGGTTTGCAGTAAAATCCTGTATTGGAAGAATTTATACCCATAATAAGGATAATAAAGTGAGTTTAGGGAACCATATATCATATTTGGTAAAGTTTTGTATGATATAATTGGTTTTTATGTTTTGAATATACAGGGACAGTGTGTGGCATTTTATAATGGAGGTGAGTGGCACTCTTGTAATTTTTTGGAGTGAATTCCACCAATGTTTTATCAATGTAATGTTTCTCTAATAAAGAATATAAATAAAGAATCAACGATATGAGGCCTAAATATATACATAAAATGGTTTTTGGACTAGTTTCTAGGTAATGTTTCCTTATGCTTACTCTTTAGCCCCATGGTAAACTCGTTTTTCTCATAAACATCATGATTCATTTTAATAATTTTCACTCATAATTTCGGTCCAAAATTAATTATTACTTATTAGAATTTATATATTATTCTGATTCCTAAATTTTAATTTATTTTTCAAAATTCAATTCAAATAAGGGGAATAATTAAATTTAAAATTAATCCCAAAAACATGTTAGGATATCGGGGTTTTAAAAGTGAATAATGTTCTAATTTTTACAATGTTTTAATATTGAATTTAGAATCCAAACTAATGTCAATGTCCAAAATTTGATTAATATATTTTTAATTAAAATAATTATACATTAAAACCATTTAAAAAATTTTAAAAAATAAATAAATTATAAGAAAACAAACATTTAAATTAAAATTAATCATTTTAACTCTTAATCAAAAAATGATCCATATCAAAGAAATACCAAAAATTAATGCTCATAAAATTGTAGAATTAAGAATTAAAAAATTACTTCCATTTTATAAAATTCAATTTAAAAAAGTTTAATATTTTGTATTTATTATTTTTCAAAAAAATACATAATTTTTTTTAAAAAATACATTTTCAAAACAAATATTAAAATAAAAAATTTGTACTTTAATATCAATATGTTCTCTTTATATAAATCCAATATATTTTAAAACTATATTTTATTATTAATATTACCATGTTAATCATCATGTATATAATTTTTTTATTTATATAACTATATTAATAAAATATCATTAATTTGTTAAAACCCAGTGTTGCCTATAACAAAAGTTATGTCGGTGTTTATTATAATGAAAGCATAACACGGTGTAGAGTGAAACACAAGATATCAATGAAATTTAATTTATTCAAAAAAATGTTTAGAAAAATGGAAGGTGTTACATTATCTCCCTACAAATGAATTTTCCCTTAAAAATCATCATTCTGTTAAAAACTATTGATGATACATTTTTCTCATAACATTCTAATGTTCCCACGTATCATCCTAAAATAGGTTATTTCACCCCAATTCATTGTCTAGGTGAGTGTTCATGATTCATATAAAATTCAATGTATGATACATAATCTCAATATATTATTCCTTTTAAGAATGATATTTCTATAGCGATATGATATTTGAGTTCAGTACATGCAAAGGGTCAGGTATATAGTTGCTCAAGAGAGACACATTGAAAACATCTTATAATTGAGAGTGGTTTGGTTGGAGTATCAAGTGGGTGGATACCATCTTGATATGATCAATAATTTCTAATGAAACAATATACCAATGGATTGGTTTCCATTTCTTGTATTATGTAATAAATATCTTCTATATGGAAGGTTTTAGATACCTCATATCTTGAACGTCATATTATAGATCAAACTGATAATTTTCATCACAAAATTTCTACCAACTCTAAGCAGCATTTATGTTCTTAAAAATAACATTTATGTTCTCAACAATTTATGTTGTGATCATAGGTCCCAATATATTTATATCTCTAACTTCATTTTATCACATTAAAGGACTACATTTTTATTCCGTAGAGGGATTCATAAGGAGGCATCCATATGAGTGGGAAAAATATATTAGTGAAAGAAAGACAAACTAGAGGAAGGTGTTAATAAAAAAAACATTGAAAATCAAATAACAAGATATAAACATATCCTCTTTGATTTATATTTTTATTCTCTACTAATTTTTTTATGGAGGTTACGTAGTGATGAAACTCAATTTCATTTCAAGTTCTTTCAAATGACTTTTCTAGATCATTAAGGTAAACCATGGATCCCAATTAGATAAAATGAAATTTTTTACTCCATGCAACCTTAAATCATATTTAATGTATATTGATTATATTTGATCCAATTATAATTTATTTACGGTTTCAATGAAGTGTTCCGATTTAATAAAAATATTTACAACAGCCCACATAGTATTATTCCCTTTAAAGGTATTGTAGAGTCCAATGAAAAAATAAATAGTGATATTCTACCATTTAAATTCTTGTATTTGTAATGGATTTAATATCACTATATAGTTTTTTCTTTCATTTTTAACTTGTTATCATACCCATCACCAAGATACAAAATCTATAATATCTATTTTCATTCCATCACACATGAAATAATCATTAAATTATGTATACATATTTATACCTATAGGATGAATAAATAATGGAATAAATGAGCTTCATTTTTCAAATCCTCCTTCATGTTTGGTATATATGGAATGCATACACTATTCTGGAAACTTCTCATTCCTTCATGAGAAAGGTTAAACATATGAACATTTTCATCCTTCGTTTATAGCTATAAATCAAACTTTGGTTCATCTTTATTCACTACATGGATTGATGGTTGAACACATAGTTGATAAAGAATATATCATTCTCCATCTATCAATATTTATGTATCAATATTTTATAAAAATAAATTATTATATCTTTTGGGATCCTCAGCATCAATAAGATAGCATTATCCTTTCAACTCAATGCATCTCCAACCTTCTCTAATTTCTCATGGATGTATTGTATTAAGCCGTCATAATATATAGTGGGCCCCAACCATATTATATTTCTCATGTTCAACTCCTTCTATGTGAATATATACACTTCAATATTTTATGATTGGTAAATATATCACACATTACACGATAAATATAATGTATCTATATTATTAATGAATGAATAACCATTTCTAACTCTAAATAATGAGATCAGTAGTTTATATAATAATTTATAAGTTATCAGGAGGAATAAGCTATATCCATATTATTATATAAAATAAAACAGCCCAATCCCTTTTTGGATGCATCATTATAGGTTAAAAATACTTATTCTTTTCTAAAAAAATGTATGAACAACTGTGATAACAATCACCTTATTTAGTCCCCTGTAATTTTCTAAACATTCATCTATATATAGGAATATGTTTCCCTTCCGAGTTAACATGGATTGAGAATTATATAGACATGAAGAATTATCCAAAAATTATTAACAATATCTAGCTAAACCAAGAAAACAATGAATCTCAGTCACCATAGTTTCTCTAGGCCAACATTCATAATAATAGTTATATTATTGATATAGAGTTTATCCTTAACCATTTGAGATATGAACCCCTTATATATTGGAATTAAGACCCATACATGAGATGTAATCTCCATTGAATGATCATACTTATCATCACATTGATATAGGATAATATGTTTTTTTGGGATATCAAACATAACATCCCATACATGATAATTAATGTGGTATCTATAAAGATGAATCAAATCCATGTCTATGATGTAATCAAATTCCATAGAGGAAGAAATTAAAATATATTATTGAACACATTCCAACCAATATCACCCATAGGGGAATCATATAATTGAGATGCAATCATCATACCATTAAGTATTATTTAATACTAATTCAACATCTAATAATTTGGGTGTTATCATTATAACCTCCATAAATTCTAAATATATGAAATAATGAGTAGATATAGAGTCAAATATCAATTTTTTTGTCAAAGATTGGATGGAAATTGTTCCTTTCACCACATTGATATTGAACCCCCATCATCATAAAAATTGATTACATGAGATTTTATATTCTACCTCAGCATAAGATGTTGTTGAATTCTACCATAATAACGGAACCTCATTTTTGATACTGGAGATCATAATTCTTATTATCCTTACATAAGAATCACTAAAGTCTGAATGGTGCATTCTTTGATGATTTATCTCTAAATGGATAATTATCTAAATTCATCCAATCACTTCAACACTCAGCTACATGATGACCTACCCTTAAACACTAAATACATTTATCAGTTAACCTTAGTAATTTTCCTCCAGGACTCTTCCCACACATAGAGCCAAAATGATAGCCCTTCATACTCCCTATATGATTCTTATACTGTCCATTGAACTCCATCATTCTTTTCATATCAAAACCATGATATTGATACATAACTCCATCCTCTATTTACACCATGATTATATATATAATAATATATTCATATAGAATAATAACTATTATTGATAAATATAACAACTCAATATTTTCAGTGGAAATTAATTTCTTATAAATATGTCATAATGAACTATTGTGTGTTGTGTGACCCCTAAAAACATAAGTTTCTCACATCCTTGATGTGAATTTCGAAAATCTGACATAGATGGTTACCATTAGTATATTATTTGGAGTCTGATTGGAAACACTTAATTTTTGGTTAATAGAAACCTACCCTTATGAACAAAAACAGAACCTTATCAATAGTAATATACCCTACTTAATAGTAACCATACTTATGATAGTATATTAATAATAATCAAGTGGAATTAAGATATAACGATTCTTTGGAATAATTAATGAAATAATTTAAAACTGTTTTTTATAGAAAAAATTATGATTTTAATTAAATATTAAATTAATAATATTTAAAAAAAATTCTATAAAAATTGAATTCATATTTAGATTCGACATGTCGAAAAATGTTTGGGCTCAATTTTTGGGATTTCATTCAAATACATGAATTTTTATGAATAGTGAAATACCAAAATTAACAAAATAAGATAAATACACTAATTATAGAGTCACGTATTATGTTCTATAGATGTAATACCAATTGATTCAGATTCACATGATATAATTAGTATTATTGGTTAAGAAAGACTCTATTCTCCTTTTTTTGGAGAAATAATAAATTATTGAATATAAAATTGAGAAATCCCATCTCCCCTCCCCTAAAAACCCCCCATCACTCCCTCTTATCATCACTCCTCTCAAGCCTTGTGCCTTCTTCAAATTCTATCCAAATATATTCCAAACAACCACTACAATGTCCATCATGCCTCGGTCCCATAAAAATTCAAAAAACTCTCCCTTACAGATGTTCTCAAAGAAGTTTGGTTCAAGCGGTAATTCCTATTTTTAATTATTTGTCTTTCTTTTCTAGTTCATTTGTTATCTTTTTATATTATTACCTCTATTTATCCAAATGTTTTGATGAATCAAGTACCTTACAAGTACTGTAATGTTTTCATGATTGTTGAATATGTTATCATCATCTCTCACGTTTACCTTCTTTAATACTAGTAGCCATAACACTATATGAGATGTGCTAATTCACCCCAGTCATGGATGACGGGCTTTCGATTTATATTATCATTCACAATTCAGGTCATGAAACCATTATTTTTATGGTTGAACCATATTGATACATATATTATATACACTATTAAAGGTTCTGTAATCCCTTGGGAAAAATTGTATTATTTTATAAAGAAAAATGAGTTTCTGGTAATCACAACCCACAATATAACCGAAACAATTATCATTAATGTTCTAAATAATTAGTTACCCTCATTCCATCTAACCAAGTTATATAAATAATCTCTAACACCTATATATGATCATAAATAATATGATAATTCAATTCTATATATTTACATCAATTCCCCATGAAATCCATTACATAATAATTAGATAACCAATTATGAAAATAAAGAAAACAAACACTGAGGAATGATGAAATTCAATATAATAACTTATCAATAAGTGAATATATAACTAAATATTATTGTGATAACATAAATAAATTTATAATAGGTTCTCAAATAGGTTACTAATAAGTATAATTTCATATTTTTGGAGTATAATTTAGAGAGAGGACCATGTTTGGATTTAAGGTAAGGGGTTTTCCACTCGAACATCCATTTTCATCCGGGTTTCATTTATTATATGTTAACTCAATGAAACTATTTTTTATTATTATTTACTCCTCCAAAATTATTTTTGTGGGTTATATATATGTTTACCAACAATATTACTTCCTTATTTTATAGATGGATACATGTTTTAAAAGGAACTATCGAAATTGTTCATGAAATACAAGCCTGCTCTAAGGGAATTTATATAATTCTTACCTATTTTCAAGGGTACTATATAATCTATTTCTAGAATCAATAATATTTTTAAAATCTTTATTTTTATATTTGAAATACTACCTTACTTTATTTCTTATTTTATACAAATATTTTTCCAGAAGAACTATTCTTTTCCATGTAAAAGAGTATTCATCTCAATATTTACATGATGATTTTATAGGAGTATCTTCATCTATATCAACATACTTTTTGAATATTTTTTATAATTGGTTTTTTCATGACATGTTATACTCTACCATTTTTAATTTAATTTTTTATGATTACTTTGGATGTGGATTTTCTATCTTAAATCCATTCCTCATTTTACTCCGAATGGTTAGTGTTTATGCTTAATGTTCGGGGAATTTTATTTTCATTTCATATATTAATATAAATATGAATGTATATTTTGTTTATGTTTATCCTCATTAATATTATGAATTAAATGGATATAATAAGTGTCAGTTGGGGCACATTATATCCCCTCGGTGCATCAGTATGTCTCATGAGAAAAACCACGGTCATAGTACAAGGCCTTGACAAAATGATTATTTATGGTCTTCACATGAGGACTTGATAGTATGGTTATGTTTTCCTACATTATGAATTCAATTAGTATTAAACTAATATTGATGGTTCAAGTGGTTATTCGACTATTAATATACCCTTTATTATGATATGTTATGAAATACATTTAGTCAACTCATTTTTCTTCCATTTTATGTTCAAGTTAATTTTAAGAGGCATGTGTTTTAAATTATTGACCAAGTATAATTTTTATGTTATCTTCCACAATATTACTTACCCTTACTGATAATTTTATCTCACCCCTTTATTGTGTTTAATTTTCTCTGGAAATGATGAAGTTTTTTATGAATGACATGCTAAAATAACCTTGTATTTATGGATGTTGTCTTCTATGTTGTATTTCTTTTCAAGTTGTAATGTTTAACTTATGTATGAATCTTAATTCCAAAAATACAAACCTCCTTAGTCCTTTGGGATGCATATTCCTTATTTATATTCCAATGTAATAAAATAAGTCACCGACCCTAGGAATCTATGGTCGGGTCCTTACATTTGTAATCATAGGAAATTATGTAGAAAACATGGAAAATAGATTTAGAAAACATAGATTAAGTAAGAGTACCTAAGATTGTATTCGAGGATTACCATAAGTGAACATCCTGTTATTTTGGTAAGGAAAATATTATTTGTATCATTCAAGTAATACATCCATGTTTGGATTTTATCAGGTAGAGGTGGCTCTGGAAGAGATGTACCTAGGAGTTAATGTTTCGACAAGGAGCTTTGGGCTTGTCCTGAGATATCTGGGTACATGACAATGGGCCTTGCTGCACTCATCGTTACGACACTCATGGGGGATATGATTAGGATAATTCACATTTTGTTTACAATCCATTATGAAGCATTTAAATGTAAATTTTTTTTCAAAGATGCCATTTTTATGATTAAGAGAAGGGTTATGCATAGAATTTTGATTTATGTTATGTATTTTTCTAGATTGATATTATACATTATGATTCATACCCGAATATAGTTTATGCCATTATTTAGAAATTTAGACTTGTGGAATGAATGACAACTGCATGAATGTGTGTGTCCCCTATAGGTATTTCCCACCGATGAAAGATGATGTTCTTGGCACTGGTGTTGTGACTGGTGTTGAGAAACATTTAACTATACTAGAAAAACATACCCAGGATATGAATATTAACATTACCCATATAAAGAATCTGGATACCCCCCATGGATGAGCTATGTTATATCTCTTTATGCGATAACATTATCAATCAATCAATGGGATTATAGACCCGTTTGTAGTAGAGTACTGGATATGTCCCCTATAGAATATATTTCTCTATTTGGGATGTAACCAAAGGGGGAGGATTTCAGGGAAGTTTATCGTCTAATGTGATATACAGATCAATTGTGGTCATTAATCCAAATCAAAATAGAGTATGAAGAAATAAAATATTTGGAATAGATGTATTTTAAGGAAATCTTATTATAAAATTATTTCCCTTGTGAATAGTGAGCATATGCGTAGAGGAAATTCTTGAATATGAGGTAGAAGGAGTATGAAAATGTAGCCAAGTATGAAGCTAAAATTATAAGGCTTGTAAGGCATGTTGCGTACTACATATGTAATCCACGAAGAAAAATTGATCTCTTATTTGATGGTTTAAAACAATTCCTATGAAGGGATCTAGTATCCCAGAATTTCTTATCATAAGAAGACATTAATTCATATGTTATCAGTACGAAAAATTCATTCATTATGTATTATGAAATTAAGGGAATGAATGGGAAGAAGAGGGAAGCGGAAAACTCTAGGAAAAAAATAAAATGTGGAATAAGCGAAGTGTTGGCTTTCAATCATGCAGTAGTTGTGGGAAGAAACACCCTGGCACTTTCTTGAATGAAATGGTAGTTTGTTACATGTGCGGTGAAAAAGTCCACCTACCATGGGATTGTAATGGGAAGAATGAAGCTACCAATGTTTTTTGCTAAAATTTCAGGAAGATGGAACATTATGCACATGAATGTCCTAGGAATCGTGGAAATATTCCCTAAAGAAGGCCAAGGGAGAAAGGCCAAGCTTATATGGTCACAATAGTAAATGATGAAGTTCCTAACGAAGTAGTGTCATATACATTGATCTTTTAATCCAACATAGCTGATATTTATTTGATTGTGGATCATCTCATTCATTTATATCATCCCAGTTTACCATAAAAATTAGATATGTCCAATTTTATTTAATAAAGGTCTTATCAGTCAAACCCTCTAGTGGTTGTATTATTGTAATAAGGGCTATCGATTAGTCCTCCACATGACACGTAAATGTGCAATAGTTCCTAACCTCATCATCATACCAATGGTTTACTAAGATATAATTATCAGTATGAATTGGCTATCAAATAATGTTGAGAAGATCTATTGCAAGAAGAAGGAAGTTACAATTTATGAGAATGGTGTAGAATCCCTTATTTTTAGAGTAGAAACATCACCATTTGATTCTCATATAAATCCACCCTAGTAGTTCTACTGAATCCAATTATTATCGAGGAAGGGAATTAAATAAATATTGGTGAGGAGATGAATGTATCGATATAGGATGTATGTATTGTACAAGAATATGATGATGTATTTCTAGAGGATTTACCTGGACATCACCTAGAGAGAGAAATTGAGTTTTCCATTGACTTAATTCATGGTTCAAGGCCCATATCAAACACCCCTTATAGAATTTCCATTGTGGAGTTAGTGGAACTAAAGAAATAACCAGAGGAATTGGGTGATAAAGAATTTATTTGACCTCTTTTTTTTCTAGGGGGAACCTTTGTGCTCTTTCTCAAGAAGAAAGACAGATCCATGAGGTTGTACATTTATTACTGGGAAATGAATACTATTAAAATAAAGAATAAGCATCATATTCCATGAATTTATGATTTATTTGACCAACTTCATGGAACCCAGCATTTTTCGATGATTGATCTTCGATCTCAATATCATCAGTTTCTTATGAGGAAGGATGACATTCCAAAAAGAGCATTCCAACCCAGGTAAAGGCATTACGAGTTCATAGTAATGCCTTTTGTACTAAATAATGAACCACATGTTTATATGGATCTGATGAATTGAGTTTTTAAGGAATATATTGATGACTTTGTGGTGGTGTTTATTGACGATATATTGGTATACTCTAAAATCCATGGATATCATTTAAATCACTTGTGCACTATTCTAAAGACAATTAAAAGAAATTAATTATATGGGACATTTAGAAAGTGTGATTTTTGTCTCCAATCAGTTTCCTTTATGGGCCACATTATCCCTAATAATTGAATATCAGTAGATCCTATTAGATAATGGCATTTCATGAATGTCCTACTCCAACGAACGTAACTAAGGTCTGTAGTTTTATGGGTTTATTAGGTTAATAATAGTGTTTCGTTCCAAGTTTCGCATGTTTGTCCAACCCAATGACCAAGCTCACATGAAAAAGGTTTATATTCATGTAGAAAAAGGAATGTGATGAAGGTTTGGAAGAATTTAAGAGGAGGATAGTGATTGCTCTGATCTAAACCCTACAATCATAGAATGAAGGGTTTGTTATCTATAGTGATGAATATTAGAAAGGACTTGGTTTGTGTCTTTATTCAGAATGATTGGGTGATTGATTATGCATATAGTTAGATAAAAAATCATGTACAAATATATCCAACTCATGATCATTAGTTTGATGCAAAAATCATCGCTCTGAATATTTGGAGAGATTACATCTATGGAAAAAAATGTGAGATATATACATACCATAAGTGTTTGAAATATATATTCTCAAAAAAAAAACTCAAAATGAGAAAAAAATAGATTGAGCTACTCAAAGATTATGATTTCACAATACACTTCCACCCATAGAAGGAAAATATGGTTTTGGATTCATTGAGAAGAATATATCATGGAGTTTTGAACAAGATGAGTGTTGAAGGGGGTCCTTTATTCATGGATATAGTAAAGATGGATATGAGATTTATCAAGGAAGGTAACACATCACATATTTTTCAAAGAGTTTCCAAAAATTATTTACTGGAAAATATAAAATTTGATTAGGATTATTATGAGGAGTTTCAAAAGAATATTAACCATATAAATGAAGGGAAGTTGACTGACATTGTATATGAAGGTGACATTTTGAAATTATGAAAAATGATTTTTATTCTTTCTATTCCTAACCTAAATAGGGAACTATTGGAGGATGCTCATAGCTCAAATTTTTCTATACACCATTGTATAAAAAATATGTATAGAGATCTAAATGATCATTTTTGGGGGAAAACATGAATATGGAGATTTCTAATTATGTGTCGATATGTTTGGTGTGTCAACAACTGAATTCTCGAAGTTAACATCCTAGAGGAGTTAAGAAAACCCTTCCTATTAATATGTGGAAATGTATGATATTACAATGTACTTTGTCAGGGGAATTCCAAATAATCCAATAAATAATGATGCAATATAGGTCATTATTGACTATCTTACAAAATCAAGACATTTTCTTGTTATAAGAGATGATTTACCACTTAAATGTATATCAAGCCTATATATTAATGATATTTTAAGATTACATGGTATACCGTAATCGATTGGTTCATATCATGATCCCCGTTTTACATCACAAATTCTTTAGAAGGACCTAGATACTTATCTTCTTTTGAGAACTACCTACCACACACAAACTGGTGGACAAACATAATGGACTATTCAATCATTGGAATACATGTTGTTGTCTTGTTCGCTAGACTATCATGCCATATAAGATCATTATTTACCTCTTGCAGAATTTTCCAATAACAATATCTTCTATTCATGTTTTCAGATGGCACCATATGAAGAATTATATGGAAAGAGATATAGTACACTAACTTGTTGTGATAATTTTGGTGAAAGAAAGCTGGTGGGACCAGAACATGTGGAAGAAAAAATGACATTGTTAATGATTATCAAAACCCATATCAATATATATAAATATAGGTAAAAGAGTAATACTAATAACTGAAGGAAAGACTTGGAATTTGAAGTAGGATATCATGTTCTCTTAAAGGTATATCCATGGAAGGGTATTACATGATTTGGTATGAAGGGAAAATTAAGTCCAAGATACATTAGACCTTTTGAAAATTTGGATCGAATTATAATGGTAGCTTACCATTTTGAATTACTACCAGGTCTATCCAACGTTCGCAATGTGTTCCATATGTCAGTTTTAAAGAAATTCATGCCAGACCCAACACATGTACTCACCTATGAAGAAATAGAACTTGAGACTGATATGTCTAATTGTGAAGAGCCTATAAAGATCCTTTATACCAGAGAAATATTATAGAGAAATATAATGATCGGTCTGATAAAGGTTCATTGGGGGAACCATAATACAGAAGAGGCAACATGGGTGCCTGAGGAGTTTATGTTTAGGAAATTCTCGAATCATTTTAAGTAACATTTTAAGAATTTCAAGGATGAATTTTTTGTATGGAGGGGAGAGTGTAATGACCCAATATTTTTTCAATGGAAATGCCTTTCTTATAAATATGTCACAATGAACTTCTAAATTCTAAGTGACCCTTAAAAACTTATGTTTGTAACTTATGTGATTTGAATTTTGAGAATCTGATATACATGGTAGTGATCAGTAAGATATTTGGAGTCTGATAGGAAAAAATTTAATTTTTGGGGAATAAAAACCTACCGACATGAATAGTAGCATACCCTTATGAATACTGATATACCCTAATAAATATTAACCTTACCTATGATAGTATATAAATAATAATCAACTGGAAATTCAATATACATATTCTTTAGAATAAGTAAACAAATGTTTTAAAACTACTGTTTTTAGAATAAATTATGATTATAAGTAAATATTAAATTAATCATATTTAAAAAATTATTTGGAAAAATTGACTTCATTTTGGTATTCTACACATCAAAAAATGGATGGGGTTAATTTATGGGATTTTTTAATGTACATGAATTTTTTTATTAATAGTGAAATTTCATAATTTACAAAATTAGAGAAATACACTAATTATAGAGTCATGATTGTTGTTCTACTGATGTAAGCACAATTTATTCATATTCACATCATAAAATTACTATTCTTGATCTTGTAAGACTCACTATTACGTGGCTTGTGGAGAAATAATAAATTTATGAATATAAAATTGAGTAATCCTCTCACCCCTCCACAATAGAAACCCCCATAACTCCCTCTTCTCATCACTCCTCTCAAGCATTTTTAATTCTCCAAATTATGTCCAAAATATCCCTCCGACCTCCTATCACACATATATCAAGGCTAGGTCTTATAAAAAGACCAAAAACCTCTCCCTTTTGGAGGCTCTCAATGAAGTTTGGTTCAAGAGGTAAATTCCACCTTTTAATTCTTTTCCTTTCCTTTCAAGGTCATTTGTTTTATTTTTCATTTATTTTATCGTCATATAGAAATGTTGTGATTACTTGAGTACCTTACATGTATTGGAATGTTTTCATGATAGTGGAATAATTTATCCTAATCTCTCCCTTTTATCTTCTTTTATACTAGTAGAAAGAACACCATCTGTGATGTGCCAATTTAAGACATTCAAGGATGATGGGATTTCAATTTCTAGTATCATTCTCAATTATGGTCGTGAAAACATTATTTTTTATAGTTGAACAAGATTATTATATATTCAATACACCATATTTACTATTCTATAATCCCGTTGTTCAAATAGTATTATTTTATAAAGAAAATGATTCTCTTGTAATCAAAACCCATAAATTAAATGAAATTGTTATCATTAAAGTTATATATAAATATTCATCATCATGACATGAAAAAATGTTACATAAATGAACTACAACACCTATTTATGATCATAAATAATATGAAAATTCAATTCAATAAATTTACATACATTCCCCATGAACTCCATTATTTATGAAAAAGTGAACCGATTATGAAAATAAAGAAAACAAACACAGTGGAACAATGCAATTCATTGTAATAACTTATCATTAATGGAAAAAATAAACAAAACCAAGTTATGATAAACTAAATACTTGTCTAATAGGTTCTAATATAGGTTATTAATAAGTATAATTTCATATTCCAGGAGCATAAGTTCAAGAGCGGAACACGTTCAGATTTAAGGTGAGGGTTTTTACACGCGAACATCCATTTTCATTCAGGTTACATTAAATGACTATTACATCAATGAGACTAATTTGTATTATTATATACTCCTAATTTTTTTTTCTATTTGTTATATATATGTTTCTATCCATAATATTTACTTATTTTATGGATGGTTACATGTTTTAAAAAGATCTTTTGAAATTATTTCCTTAATACAAGCCTGATCTAAGGGAATTTCTCTAATTCTTAACTATTTTCAAGGGAACTCAATAATCTATTTTTGGAATGAATTGTCTTTATACAATCACTAATTTTATTGTGATAATACTATAGTACTTCACTTCTAGTTTCATAAAAATAGTTTTCCAATTGAACTATTCTTTTCCAAGTAAAAGAGTATTTATCACAAGATGTACTCAATGATTTTATAATTGTATCTTAATCTATTTCAACACTATAAGTCCCCAGCCTTAAAAATTACTTAATAATGAGTTATTTCAAAAATACACATTGAGTATCTTTTCAGGTTAAGAGTTTTATAGAATTAGATCATAAATCAAGCATTACATTCCACATTTAATCAAGGTGGTTACATTAAAGGCAATATTCACTTTTCCCATCAAAGGAAACATATTTAAAATAAAACATGGATTCATTCCTGACACATCCTCGACACTATCATCACATAGTGTACCTTTCCCTTGACCTGTGATAAACATTTCAAAAACCTGGGATGAGCATAAAAATCTCAGTATGGGATATAAAAATATGGAAAGAAAACAATAGTCCATGTATACATAAGAATCAATGAAATAATACTTTACTCGTAAATCATAAGCACTTTAACATACCTCATGAAATCATAAGGTCAATTAATAACTCATAGAAATAATAAGACATAAAGATAACTTGAGGCATTCATAACATTCTTACGTAGGGAGTAACCCGGAGGGTTACGTTTGGGATACCCATTAAAGTGTATTCCCTAAATCTCTTTAGAGAAACCTTAGTGTTTAACTCCTTTTTATTACCCAATACATTGGAGATCTATCACGGGCTCACCCACCCTTAGTTTATCATGCAGCCACCCATCTTAATAATAAATGCCTAAGAACTATAACATAATCATATCAAATAAAACATGCATAAAAGAAACATTACATTTCCACATTTCAATCACAAGACATCAAAAACAAATTGATATAATAAAAAAATTATCAAAACCATTTTCAATACCAAAATAAAATAAAATTAATACTTGGAAATAATATTTCATTTCAAAAAATGATATGTCTTGTAGAGGAAGCCAAAACTCAAATAATAGTCACGGTGGTGGGGAAGTCGTTGTCACCGCATACGTAAGAAAAAAACATTCGCTTTTGTCATTTAATAAAACAAATCGTATAAATATATTCATTTTGAATAAACATAAAATTAAAATGGGTTTATACACCGTATAAAAGAAATTTGTGTATAAAACAAAATATGCCTTAATGAAAGGAGATTGAGACGAAGTCCCTTACCGTGTGTCCGACTTGACTCGATCGTTCTTTAATCTCTTGAATAATATACTAGAGTTAATTTCTACTTGATTAATAAACATTTTCAAGTTAATTATCTCTTTTATATCACTTATTACCATGTTGTGAACATTTTGTAATTATTTATGTTAATACCGGTTGTTTTGTCGATCTTTGGTACTTGAGTCAAAAATAACCTTATTATAATCACAAGTTGTTCATGTGGTAAAATATCCATTATCTCCAGAATTATATTAAAGATGTATAAATCATATATATAATATATATCCAGTATATAAATGAATTTATAATATTACATAACATTTAGAGTTGAGAAATGAAATGCACCGTTCATGGAGATGGTAAACAGTATGCACGGATGAACGCTACTTTCATTTCTATTTCATATTTAATGGAATAAAATCATAATGATATAAAGGTATATTATAATTACAGTATAAAATCATATAAAATATCATTAACTCCATCTTTTATAGATCCCACATATGGCATTAATGATTCAAATCACTTTCATGTGGCGGTAGTCCGTACTTCCTAAAATAAAGATATCGCATTTACCGATAATGGATACCATAAAGGTATGCCATAAATGAAAAATAACGAACCATAAAAAAAGAATAAACATAATATATATAATATATAAATATATTGAAATCTTAATTTCCACCATTAGAGGTGTTAAAAGAAGAGTGAACAATCATCATTTCGTGAGGCAGTAATTTGCCACTCACAGAAATAGTATGTTCATTACCCATTAGACGGAGGTGTGTATAAGTGTAAATAAAATCCTTCTCATAACAACTTCCTAGTATATTGAAGATATATTTTTTGTTACATAATAGAGTAATAAATATAGTTTAAGGGGTTGGAGAATAAAAATAAAACAAAACAACATAAGAGAAGATATTGCCTTTAAATAGAGTAACTCCCCTTGGTTTGAACCAAAATGGTTTCTAGAATAGATTTCTGCCTAAGGTAAGGATTATATGATGATGATAGGGATGTGGAGAGATAAAATGAGCAAATATTGACCAGTCCAATGGCTTTAGAGGTGTGGGTAAGTGGGTAGAGGTGGGGTCCTTTTATAATAGCGAGGAGGGGCACTCTAGGAAAGTCATGAAATGTTACTTTATTATAAAATGAGTTTCTGATTTTAAAGAACCCACAATGATATATTTATAGTATAATGTGATAAGGGTTCGAAATACCCACATCCAATAGGTTGTTTACAAGTCTATGTCTTATATTTTACATTATATTTTCATTTTATTTATATCGTTCATTAATGAGGGAATCACTACATCATCATGGTTTCAAAAATAAATAAATTTATTTAATGTAATTTTTTTTAATAAAATACCATCATGAAGGAAATATTTTAGCTTTCCAATGACTATTTATAGTCTTAGCGATTAGTTATGTAGAATAAATTAATTTTTTACTTAGGTGTTACATACTTTTGTTATATTTAAATTTCATTAGAAAAAAGATAAAATGTCAGTATCACACAAAAGTGATTCTATGGGATCCCAATGTTCGAAAAAGGAATACCATGGTCTTCAATGACACAAAAAAATAGAATTTGGATACATTTTGGGGTCATTTTATATTGTTATAATAGTATTTTATTACCCTTTAATACCCGATTAATAATTAGAAACGATAATTAAAGATAATTACCGTCGTTACTGTTCATAATGTTCAAAAACAATAGAGTATTAATTACATAATTTAGACCTTATGATTAAAAATATGGAATCCATTTTACCGAATTCCAAAAAAAATTGTAGTAATTAGTTTAAAAATAATTCTCATTGTCAAATCAAATAGCGGGTTTTTTAGGAACAAAATCTATCAAATGTTTGACACTTATTTATGCCCAATTCCAAAGTGAAATTAATTACAATGACCAAAATTGGATTAAATGGTGATAAAATATTATAATTAAAATTTAAAACCAATTAAAATGTCAATATATCCATAAAATTAAATTAGCCGAAAAAGTAGTTTTGAAGTAAAATGCAGTACTTTTCACTATTCATTAAAAAATTAACATTGTTATAAAAATACCAATAATTTAACTAAAATAAATTTCAATGTCCCAATCCTAAAGAACAAGTTTATTTTTAAAAATAGAGCTTATAAAATTATCAAACGTTTTATTTAAAAAAAAGTTTTTCCAACAATAGGTGGTAAAACAATCTTTTAATAATATTTTAGTATTCTATGCTTAAAATTGGATTTAATCTCATTTTAAGCCTCTAAAACACTATCAAATTCATAAATAGACATAGATATGAAAATCCATAATTCTTTACTAACATGGGATGTTACATCCTTCCCCCTTTAGAAAATTGCGTGCCCACAATTTATTTACTTATCGAATAAGTGGGGGTTATTATCCCGCATTGCACTTTAAGATTCCAATGTTTCATCTTCAATCATGTGGTTTTTCAACAAAACATTAACTTGATGAATCACCTTATTCCGCAATACTTGATCCTTGTGGTCTAGAATCTGGGCCGGTTGTTCCTCATAAGATAGATTCTCTTCCAGCCGAACTACCTCTGGAATCAAAACATGAGATGGATCTGGCATGTACTTCTTTAACATTGAAACATGAAAAACATTATGTAACTGAGATAAACTCTAAGCTAAAGCCACTTGGTATGCAATTGATCCAACTTTCTCTAGAATTTCATAGGGTCCATTGAACCTGGGACATAACTTTCTTTTATTACCAAATCACATCACACGTTTCCATGGTGAAACTTTGAGGAAGACATGATCACCTACCTCAAAAGAGAGATCCTTTCTCCTGTTGTTCGCATAACTTTTCAGCCTGCTCTGAGTTGTTTTCACATGTTTCTATATCAGCTGAACTTTTTCTACCAAATATTCTACCAATTCTGGTCCCATCAACTTCCTTTCACCCAATTCATCCCAAAATTCTAGATTTCGACACTGCTTCCCATATAATTCCTCAAATGGTGAAATCTGTATACTGGAATGAAAACTGTTATTATAATAAACTTATCCAAAGAAATATGTTGGTCCCAACATCCCTGATAATCCATCGAACAAGATTGTAGCATATCCTCCAAAGTCTGAATTGTTCATTCTGACTGCCCATCTGATTGAGGATGAAAAGATGTACTAAACTTTAATTTAGTAACCAACGACTTCTGAAGGCCTTTCTAAAAGCTATAAGTAAACCTGGGATCACGATCAGATAAAATGGAGAGGGGAACTCCATGTAACTGGACAATCTCTTTAAGATAAAAATGAAAAAGTTGATCTAGGGAGAAGTATCTAGTATAGCAAGGAAATGAGAAGATTTAGTCAAGCGATCAATAATAACCCAGATAACATTATTACCTCGAGGTGTCTTCGGTAATCCCACAATAAAGACCATGGATATATTATCCCATTTCCACTCTAGCACTGGTAAAGGCTGAAGCATCCCTTTTGGTAACTTCTGCTCTTCTTTATCCTATTGACAAGTCAAACACTTTGCCGTAAAATCAACAATATCTCTTTTCATTCCATCCCACCAGTAATACTCTAGAATATCTCTATACATCATAGTACTGCCAGGATGAACTAAAAACGGAGAACTATGAGGTTCACATAACAACTCTATCTTCAACTGTGAATCACAAGGCACACACAATCTCTTCCCAAATCTCAAAACACAATCATTATCAATGTTTAATTTAGGCAAAATACCTTTCTGAACCAGCTCTAACATAATTTGCAACTCACTGTCTTACTTCTGGGCTTGCTTATTTCTATTTGTTAGAGAAGATTTCACTAATACTTGAAACAAAATAGAAGAATTTCCTACACCTACAACTACTATGCCAATGATCATCAAATTCATAACCAAAGGATCATGTTTCAAACATAACATGGTTAATGAAGCATTACATTTTCGACTCAAAGCTTTAGCCACTTTATTTTCTTTTCTCAGATGGTAATGAATTTTATAATCATAATCATTTATTAACTCTAGCAATCTATTCTATCTCATGTTCAATTCATTCTGAGTGAATATATATTTTAAACTTTTGTGACCAGTATATTTTTCACACATTACACCATACAAATGATTTTTCTCTATTTTTAATGTGAAAACCACAACAGTTAATTACAAATCTTGTGTTGGGTAATTTACCACATGAGTTTTCAGCTGACATGAATCATAAGCAATTACCCGATCATTCTTCATTAGGACGCAACCACGTCCATTCAATGAAGAATCATTATAGATAACAAACTCACCATTACTGGAAGGTAGTGCCTAAACTAGAAAATTCACCAGTCATATTTTTCAATTCCTCAAAACAATCATCACATTATTTTATCTAGATAAACTTAACACCCTTCTAAGTTAGCGTAGTCAATGTGACGGAAAAACATGAAATTTTTTTAACAAACATTCTGTAATATCCTGCTAAACCAAGAAAACTACGAATCTTGGTTACATTTTTGGGTCTTGGACACTCAACAACAACCTTTGCTTTTGCAGGGTCAATAGTTATTCCATCTTTATAAACAATGTGACCAAGGAATGAAATTTGTTACAACCAAAACTCACACTTGTTGAATTTCCCATACAATTTTGTTTCTTTTATGGTTTAAAAAATAACCCTTAAATGACTTTAATGCTCCACTTTACTTTTAGAAAACACCAAAATATCATCAATGAATGAAACCACAAACATATCCAAGAACTCATGTAAAATTTTATTCATAAGGTCCATGAATACAGTAGGTGCATTGGTTAACCCAAAAGGCATTACTAAAAATTCATAATGGTTATATTTTTTAAGAAACAAATTCTTCAGAATATCGGCTTCCTTTACCTTCAACTGATGGTACCCCGATCTCAGGTCAATCTTTAAAAAATAATGAGCTCCCTAGAGCTGATGAAATAAATCATCGATATGAGTAAAAGTATATTTGTTCTTAACATTGATGTTATTCAAGGCTATATAATCAATTCAATGTCTCGTTGAGCCATCATTCTTTTTAACAAATAAGACAGGAGCACCCCATAGTGATGTTCTAGGTCGAATGAAACATTTCTATAATAAATTTTGCAACTGATCGTTTAACTCTAGAAGTTCAATTTGATCTATTCGATAAGGGGGTTTTGAAATTGGATTAGCATAAGGAACTAAGTCAACAGTAAATTCAACTTCCCGATCAGGTATTATTCCCGACAACTCATTAGGAAAAACATCAGGATAATAATTTACCACTGGCACATCATTAATCTGAACGGTTCATTTGTTTTCAACAATATGTGCAAGGTAACATTCATTTCCATCTTTTAAAAGTTTCTTAGCCTCTTGAAATGTTATCAAAATTAAGGGTTCATTCATGTACACAAACTGAAAGTCATTCAGAAAATAAAATTATTTATCTCTAAAATCAATCTTAGCATGGTAAACAGAGATCCAATCCATACTCAGGATAACATCAAACTCTACTAGAGGTAAAACAATAAGGTTTTCAAGTAGGTTATTTCCACAGACAAGGATAAGAATATTATTATGAATTCTTTTTTCCTCAATATTTCTCCCAGGTGTTTTTAACAAAAGTACAGGAGTCATTTCTTGAGATGTTATTCCCAATTTCCTAGAAATTTTTTCAGAGATGAAAAATGTGTAGACCCTAAATCAAAAAACACACTGACATAATCTGAAAAAAAAACAAAGTACCTAATACCACCTAATTTGATGGTCCAACATTTCCTGATGTAGTTGCAAAGGATTTCACCACACCTTTCTACTTGCATTCTGATTGCTTCCCATTATTTGAGCTCTTTATCAAACACTCGTTTTTGTAATGACCCATCTCATTACACTTGAAACATTTCACTAACTGTAAACCAAATTTGTTTTTACCATCACCCTGATCGTTTTTCACTGTAATCATGAGCCTTATTTCCCATCTTACCACATCAGTATAACTTTCAAAAATTCAAAATACATTCCCCAACATGATTTTTACCGCATTTATCACAAACTGAAAACTTAGTTTTCTTACCGTCAGACCTTTTTGAAGGATTCTTCCCTTTATCCTGCCACCTCAGTCTCTTATTCTGTTGGTTGTTATAGAACACTTGATCATTGAAAAACTCCATTTCCACCTTCTTGGCACATCAAACAAGCTTTCCATCCCTCGTGTACTCATGAGAAGCTAAATACCTTCAATATTTTTTCTTTAATCCTGAGTAAAAATGATTAATTTTACCATCAATGTCTCAGATAAAATTTAGAGCATTCCTTGCCAATCAAGTGAAGTTTTCTTCATAAGCAGCCACTGATTCATCCTCTTTCCTCAACATCAAGAATTGTTTTTCCATCCTAAGTAGAACAGCCTTAGGAAAATATTTCTCAAGAAACATACCTTTGAATCCATACCAGTCAAGAGCTTCAACCTCATCAGCATCCATGATATTTTTAACCATACACCACCAATGACATGTTCCTCTACGGTTGATCTGGCAGATCTCATGCATAGATACCACCACCATTTATTTCTTGAGTCTACTGCGTCATTACTACAACAAACTGTTCAGTTCCAATCCCAACCATCTAAGGATGCTGATTTGGAAGGTTATTTCATTCTGTATGCCTTCCTAGCACTGCTTCCCTGTTTCCTTTGTGGAAAAACATTCTGAACAAACATTTCCTAGATGAGGCAACTTGGTAATCTTCAAATGCTATATCATTTAATTTTGAACCAGGAAATATATTTCTGGATACTGATTTAATAGAATTATCACTCCAAAAGTTATCTAAACTGACCTATAATACCAACTATAAGGCCCCAGCATTAAACATTACTTAATGATGAGTTATTTCAAGAGTACACATTGAGTATCTTTTAATGTTTAGTGTTTTAGAGAATTAGAACATAAATCATGAATTACATTCCACATTTAAACAAGGTGGTTACATCAAAGACAATATTCACTTTTCCCATGAAAGGAAACATATTTAAAATAAAACATGGATTCTTTCTTGACACTTCCTCAACACTATCATCACATCATGTACCTTTCCATTGACCTATGAAAAACATTTCAAAAACATGGGATGAGCATAAAATGCTCAGTAAGGGATATAAAAATATTGAATGATATCCTTAGTCCATGTATACATAATAATCAATGAAATCACACTTTACTCATTAATCATAATCAAATTACCATACCTCATGAAATCATAATTTTTATGAATAACTCATAGAAATCATAAGACCTAAAGCTATATTGAGGCATTCATAACAATATAACGTAGAGAGGAACCCTCATGGTTACGTTTGGAATACCAATTACAGTATATTCCCTATATCTCTTCGGAGAATCTGTAGTGTTTAACTCCTTCATGCTACCCAATGAATTGGAGGGCTATCATGGGCTCACCCACCATTAGTTTATCACAGAACCACCCATCTTCGTAAACATTTCCCAAGAACCATAACATAATCGTATCAAATAAAACATGCATAAAGGAATCATAACATTTGCACATTTCAATTACAAGATATCGAAAACACATTGATATAATCAAAACATTATAAAAACAGTTTTTAATACCAAAATAAAAGAAAATTAAAACATGGTATTTATTTTTCATTAAAAACAATTATGGCTTGTAGAGGAAGCTGAAACTCAAATAATGGTCACAGTGGCAGAGAAGTCATTGGAGCCGCATACGTAAGACAAAAATATTATCTTTTTTCATTTATTAAAACGCTTTGTATAAAGAGATTTATTTTTAATAAAAGTAAAATTCAATGGGGTTTATAGACAATATAAAAGAAAATTGTGTATGAAACAAAATATGCCTCAAGGAAAGGATATTGAGGCAAAGTCCCTTACCTCGTGTCCGACTTGACTCAATCATTCTTTAATCTCATGAATAATAAACTAGAGTTAATTTATAATTGCATAATAACCTCATTCAAGTTCATTATTCCTTTTATACCACACATTTTCTTGTTATTAACATTACGTAATTATTTATGTTAATAATGGTCGTTTTTTCGATCTTCGGTACTTGAGTCAAAAATAACCTTCTTATAATCACAAGTTGTTCATGTGTTAAAATATCCATTATATCTAGAACTATATTCATGATATAGATATCATATATATCCAGTATATACATGCATTTATAATATTACATAACATTTAGAGGTGAGAAATGAAATGCACCATTCATGGAGAGGACAAGCTGTACGTACGCATGAACGCTACTTTCATTTCAATTTGATATTTAATGGAATAAAATCATCAAGATATAAAGTTATATTATAATTATAGTATAATATCATATATAATATCATTAAGACCTTCCTTTATACATCCCACATATGGCATTAATGATTCAAATCACTTTAAGGGGGTGGTAGTCCACACATCCTAAAATGAAGATATGTTGTTTACCCATAATGGAAACCATAAAGGTATGCCAGAAATGAAAAATATAGAAGAATTAGGAAAACATAAAAATAATATATATCATATATAAATATAGTGACATCTTAATGTCCACCATGAAATGTGTTAAATGAATATTTAACAATCATCGTTTCGTGAGGCTTTAATTCGCCACTCACAGAAATAGTATGTTCTTTAACCATAAGACGGAGGTGTGTGTAAGTGTAAATCAAATCCTTCTCATAAAAACATCCTAGTATATTGAATATACTGTTTTTTTTACAAAATTATAGGAATAAATAGAGTTTATGGGGTTGGAGAAGAAAAATTAAACAAAACATAATAAGAGAAGACATTACCTTGAAATCGGGTAACTCCCCTTGGTTTGAACAAAAATGGTTTCTTGAAGAGCTTTATGCCTATGTTAAGGATTATAAGATGAATAGATGGATGTGGAGAGATAATATGAGCAGATTTTGTCTAATCCAATTGCTTGAGAGGTGTGGGTAAGGGGGTAGAGGTGGGGGCCTTTTATAAGAGGGAGGAGGGGCACTCTTTGAAAGTCATGAAATGTTACTTTATTATAAAATGAGTTTCGGATTTTAGAATTCCCACAATGATATATTTTGAGGATAATCTGATAAGGGTTCTAAATCCACCCATAAAATAGGTTTTGTCACGTTTATGTCTTAGATTTTACATTATCGTTTCATTTTATTTAAATCGTTCATTAATGAGGGAATCACTACATCATCATGGTGTCATATATATATTTATTTATTTAATGTCTAAAAATTATAAATAAATACCAAAATTTATGAAATCTTTTTATCTTTGCAATGACTATTTATAGTATAATAGATAATTTATTTATACAAAATTAAAATTGTTATACTTAGTTGTTACAAACTTTTGTTATATTTAACTTTCATTAAAATAAAATATAAAATGTCACTATCACACAAAAGTGATTCCATGGTGTCCCAAAGTTGGCACAAGGTATCCCATGGCCCTAAATGATACAAAAGGTAGAATTAGGACACATTTTGGGGTCATTTTATATTATTATGATAGTATTTTATTACCCTTAACTACCCGATTACTAATTTATCACGATAATTAAAGATAATTGTCGTCATTACAATTCATAATGTTCAAAAATAAAAGAGTCTTAATTACATAATTTGGACCTTATGATTCCAAATATGGAATCCATTTTGCAAAATTCAAATCACAGAATGTTTAGTAATTAACTTCAAAATAATTCTCATAGTCAAAACAAATAGCAGTTTTTTTAGAAACAATATCTATCAAATGTTTGAAACTTGTTTACGCCCAATTCCAAAGTGAAAATAATTACAATGACCAAAATTGGATTAAATAGTAAAAATATATTATAATTAATCATTGAAACCAATAAAAAGGAAAATATATCCATATAATTAAATTAGATGAAAAATCGGTTTTGAAGTAAAATGTAGTATTTTTAACTATTCATTAAAAAAATGAACATTGGTAGAAAAATACCAAAAATTTATCCAATGTAAATTTCAATGACCCAATACTAATGAATAAGTTTATTTTGACAAATATAGCTTATAAAATTGTCAAATTTTTGATTTAAAAAAAGGTTTTCCATCAATATGCGGTAAAACAATCTTTTAAAAATATTAGAGTATTGTTTGCTTAAGATTGAATTTATTCTCATTTTAAGCCTCTAAAACACTATATAATTCATAAATAGAAATGGATATTAAAATACATAATTCTTTACATAATTGGGATGTTACAAACACTCTTGTTGATTATTATGTATTATTTGAATTAGAATTCCATTTAATCATCTCCCATATTTATTTTAATGATTTATGATTACTTTGGATATGGATGTTCTATCTTAAATCCATTCCACAAATTTACTTTGAATGGTTAGTTTTTATGCTTAATTTTTGGGAATAGTTATTTCCATTTCATATATTAATTTCAATATGAATATATATGTTTTTTATGATTATCCACGTTTATATGAGAAATGAATAAAACATAGTAAGTGTCAGGTTGGGCCTGGTTTATCCCCGTGGTGCATTAGTAGGTCTCATGAGACAAACTACAGTCTTGACAGAAGGCCTTGACAAAATTATTTCTTATGATCGGGGCATGAGGCCTTGACAATATGGTTATCTTGTCCCACATTGTTTATTTCTTCATTATAAAAACAGTATCGATAGTTCATGTGATTATTTGACTAGTGAATACCCATAATTACGTTATGTTATGACAATATTTACTCAACAAATTTTTCTCTCATATTGTGTTCATGGTTATTATTAGAGGAATGTGTTTTAAATTATTCACCATGTTTAATATTTATGTTATCGTCCGCTGTATTGTTTACCCTTACAGAGCATTTGAGCTCACCCCTTTATTTTGTTTCATTTTCTCAGGAAATGAAGAAATTTATTTTGCATGACATGCTAAAATAACTATGAAATTTTGGATGTTTTCTATGGAGTTTCTATGTATTATTTTTTTAAGTTGAAATTTTTAACTTAGGTATGAATATTGATTCCAATAATACAAAACTACATGGTCCTTCATGATGACTTTAACTTTTTTGTATGCCAATGTAATCCAATAAGGCACCGGCTCTGGGTAACTGGGGTCGGGTCTTTATAGTTGGTATCGAAGGATGTTTAGTAGAAAACATGGAAACTAGATTTAAAAAATTTAAATTAGGGAAGAGTCCCTAAGATAGTAATTGAGGATGAACATAGAAAAATGATATAGTATTTTAGTAAGGAATACATTAGATGGATGTTGCAGGAAATACATCATTGTCTGGATATGAGTAGGAAGAGGTGGCTCTGGCATAGATGTACCTTAGAATGAAATCCCTAGCAAGGATCTTCAGGCTTGACCCAAGATATCCCGGTAAATTATAAGGGGCCTTACTGCACTCTTGGATATGAAACTTCTGGAGGATATACTTAGGATAATTCATATTTTCATTTAAATTTATTATGAAGAATTTAAATGAATCTTTTTCTACAAAGATACAATGTTTATGATTAAGAGAAGAGGTATGCATAGAATTTTTATTTTTGATAAGTATTTTACAACAATGAGATTTTACATTATGGTTCATACCTTAATCTTTTGTATGCCATTTTTTTTGAAATGGCTAATAGTGGAAGGAATGAAAATTGCATGAAAGCCTATATCCCTTATAGGGATTTCACATTAATGCAAGATACTGATGTTGAATCTAGTGTTGTGACTGGTGCTGAGAAAAATTAAACGATAATTTAAAAACTTACTCAGGTTATGAATAATAACCTTACCTGTATAGAGTATCTAGATCCAACTCATGGAGGAGCTATGTTAGATCGCTTTATGTGACAACATCTTTAATCATTCAATGGGACTATAAAATTGTTTGTAGCAGAGCAGTGGATGTGTTCCCTAGAAATGATCTTTCTTGCTTTGGGAGGTAACAGACGGGAAAAGGTTGTCATTTTAATTTATTGTCTAATGAGATATGTGGATCAGTGGTGGTTATTAATCCCTAATTAGGATAATGATAAAATAGAAGAGATAGAATAGTGGGATTTTAGGAAATATTCTTTGAAAAATTTGTCCCTCATGAACATCGAGCATATATGGAGAGGCAATTTGTGAATATGAGGTAGAAGGGGGGTGAAAATGATTCCAATTATGAAGAAAACTTTACAAGGCTATAAAGGCATGTTGTATACTACGTATATAATACAAGGAGAAAAATTGATCGACTCATTGATTGTTTAAATCCATTCATGTGATGGGATCTAGTCTCTCTTAATTTCTCATCATATGAAGACATAGTTTCATATGTTATCAAGACCGAAAAATAATTATCAAGATCTTATGACTTTTAGGGAAAGAAATAAAATAAAAGGGATACTAAAAACTACAGGAATGCAATTAAGAAAATGTGGAAAATGGGAATAATTGAATATCCATCATGTAGTAATTGTGTGAAGAAACACCCTAGAACATACCTAAAGGAAATTTGAGTCTATTACAAGTGTAGAGAAAAGGCCAGATATATCAGGATTGTAAATGGAAATAAGAAGCTACCAATGATTTGTGCTACTATTGTATGGATTTGGAAAATTATGAATATGAATATCCTATGATTCATGGAAATATTCCCCAAATAAGGCCAAGGGAGCAATACTAATAAGATTATATAGTCAGAATCGTGGAGGATGGTGTTCCTAATGAAGTGGTGGCAGGTACATTGATAGTCTTATCCAACAGAGCCAGTATTTATTTGATTTTCGATCTTCTCATTCATTTATATCTTCTAGTTTTCTATTAAAATTAGATATGTTTAATTTGACTTAATAAAAAAGTTATCAGTCAAACCCCCTAGTGGATGTGTCATTTCAACAAGGGCATGTCGACTAGTCCCACTCATGACACATAAATGTGCTTTAGTTTCTAACCTCATCATCAACCCAGTGGTTGACTATGATATAATTAAAAGTATGAATTGGATATCAAATTATATGTGAATATCTATTGCATGAAGAAGAAAGATACAATTTTTAAGAATAGTGTGGAATCCCTTAATTTTAGAGCAGAAACCTTGCCAGTTGATTCTCATCTAGATCCTTCCCCATTAGCTCTACTGAATTCAATTATTGGGGAAGAAGTGAATGAAATAAATATGGATGAAATGATGAATTTACAGATAGAGGATGTTCCTATTGTACATGAATATGTTTACAACATTCTATAGGATTTACATGGATATCCTCTAAAGCTGGAAATTGAGTTTTTCATTGACATAATTTCTTGTTCAAGGTCTATATCAAAGACCCTATATAGAATGGCCACTTTGGAATTAGTGGAAACAATGAAAAAACTAGTGGAATTGAGTGTTAATGGATTTTTTTGACCAATTGTTTCTCTACGGGGATCCCCTATCCACTTTATCATGAAAAAACAAGGATCCATGAGGATATACATTTATTACAGGGAAATCAATGATATAACAATAAGGAATATGTATCATCCACCAAAAATTGATGATTTATTTTGTCAAATTCATGGATCCCAATTTGTTTTGAATATTGATCTTCGATATGGATATCATCAGTTGCTTGTGTAGAAGGAAGATATTCAAAAAACCGCATTCTAAACCGGGTACGGGCATTGCGAGTTCATAGTAATGCCTTTTGGACTAACTAATGCACCGTCTATTTTTACGGATATGATGAATAGATTTTTAAATAAATATCTTGATAACATTGTAGTGGTGTTTATTGATGATATCCTGGTTTACTCTAAAATCCATGAAGAACATGAAAATCATTTTGGAACTATTCTGAAGACACTTAGAAAAAATAAATGATATGTGATGTTTAGAAAGTGTGATTTTTGGCCCCAATAAGTTTCCTTTCTAGGCCACACTATCTCTAAGAATGCAGTATTGGTAGATCCTGTGATGAAAAATTCTTTGCAATAATGGCCTACTCTAACAAACATATATGAGGTATGTAGTTTTTTTTTTGGATTAGGAGGTTATTATTGGCATTTCATTTATAATTTTTCCCATTTATCCAACCCAATGACCAAGCTCACATGAAAAATGGTTACGTTAGTGTGGATTATGGAATGTGAAGAATGATTTGATGAAATTAATAGGAAGATAGTGAATGCTCAGATCCTAACCCTACAATCAGGGAATGAATTTTTTTTATTTATAATGATGCATCAATGAAAGGGCATGATTATATCCTTTTTTGTAATGATCGAGTGATTGGCTATGCATCTAGGTGGCTAAAAATTCATGAAAAAATAACCAACTCATGATCTTGAGTTAGCAGCAGTAATCTTTGCTCTGATTATTTGGAGACATTACCTCTATAGACAAAAATATGAGATATATATAAATCATAAGAGTCTGAAATAAATATTCTAACATAAATAACTTAGCATGAGACAAACGATATGTATTGAGCTACTCAAAGATTATGATTTCACAATACACTACCACTCAGGGAATGAAAATAAGGTAACATATGCTTTGAGCAGAAAAGATCATGGAGTTCTAAACAGGATGAGATTTGAAAGGGATCCATTGTTCATATATCTTGTAAAGATAGATATGGGAATCATACCGGAAGGTAACACATCAAAACTTTTTCAAATGGTCACTGAACATTCATTACTAGGAAGGGTAAAATATTCTCAGGATGATGATGGGATGTTTCAAAATAAAATTTATGCTATAAATAATGGGAAGTTGACTGACTTTGTATATGAAGGTGGAATTTTTTAAATTATAAAGGGGGTTTTTCTTCCTGGTATTCCTGATCAAAATTGGGAACTATTGGAGGATGCTCATACATCTAATTTATCTATAAATCCTGGTAGAAAAAAAGTTGTATAACTATATAAAAGATTATTTTTGGTCGGAGAACTTGGAGAGGGAGATTTATAATTACGTGTCGAGATGTTTGGTGTGTTAACAGGTGAAGGCTAGAAGGCAACGTCCTAGAGGAGTTAGGCAACCCCTTCCTATTCCTATGCAGAAATGGGATGATATTATAGTGGAATTTTTTATGGGACTACCAAAGAATCCATGAAAGAATAATGTGATATGGGCCATTGTTGACTATATTAAAAAATCATCAAATTTTCTTGCTATAAGGTAAGATTTACCACTTAAATGTTTTGAATGAATATATATCAATGATGTTGTAAGACTCCACTTATCAATTGTTTCAAAACGATATCCCCATTTTACAGCACAATTCTGGAAAATTATTTAAAAGGTCCAAGGTACTGATCTTCATTTGAGCATTTCCTACTACCCACAAACTGATAGAAAATCTTAACGTACTATTAAAACATTAGAAGACATGTGAGGTCTTGTTCACTTGAAATTCAAGGCATGTGGGATCAGTATTTACCTCTGGTAGAATTTTTCTATATCAATAGCTTCTATTCAAGTATTCATATGGCACTATATGAAGCGTTATATGGAAAGAGATGTCGTGCATGAAATTACTAGGATGGTGTTGGTGAATAAAATCTCATCAGCCCAGAATATGTAGAAGAAACAATGGAAAAGGTGAATATTATAAAAACACATATTAAAATAGCTCAATGTAGCCAAAAGAGCTATGCTGATAACTGAAGGAAGGAGTCGGAATTTGAAGTAAAGGATCATGTATTTTTAAAGGTATCTCCCTGGAAGGGTATTATACTATTTGGTAAGAATAGAAAATTATGTTCCAGGTATATCAGACCCTTTGAAATTCTGGATCGAAATTGATCCATAGCATACTGTTTGGAAATACCGCCAAGCCTCTCGAAAACTAAAAATGTGGTCCACGTGTCAATGTTAAATAATTACATGCCATACCCAACACATGTATTCAACTATGAAGAAATAGGACATGATCCCGATTTGTTTTTTTTTGTGAGGAGATTATCAAGATTCTCTATACTAGAGAAAATGTTTTTGAGAAATTGAATGACTATTCTCGTAAAAGTTCTATGGAGAATCCATAAGATGGAAGAGGCATCATGGGGTACTGTGGAGTTTATGTTGAAGACATACCCGTATCATTTTAGGTAACATTTTGAGAATTTCGAGGATGAAATTTTTGTAAGGAAGGGAGAATGTAATGACCCAATATTTTTCAATGGAAATTAATTTCTTTTAAATATTTCACAATGAACTAATCTGTTATATGTTACCCTTAAAAACATATGTTTGTCACATCTGTGAATTGAATTTTTAAAATCTGATATACACGATTGTGATCAGTATGTTATTTGGAGTCCGATAGGAAGAACACAAATTGTGTGAATAGTAACCTACCCTTATGTATAGTAACATACAATTATGAATAGTGATATGCCCTAGAAAATTGTAACCTTACTTATGATAGTATATAAATAATAATCAAATTAAATTAATATATAACTATTCTTTGGAATAAGTAAATAAATGATTTAAAATAATTGTTTTTAGAATAAATAAATATTTTCATTAAATTTTAAATTAATCATATTTAGAAAATTATTTTTGAAAAATTATCTTCATTTTTGGATTCTGAAAATCGAAATTTTTTTGGGGTGAATAGTTGGAATTTTTTTGAAATACTTGAATTTATTATGAATAGTGTAATGCTATAATTTACAAAAGCTAAATACACTAATTATAAAGTCATGTATGATGTTATGCTGATGTAAACCCAATTAGTTCGGATAATCATAATAAAATTACTATTCTTGGTCATGGAAGACCCACTATTCCATCTCTCATGGAGAAATAATAAATTGATGAATATAAAATTGAGAAATCCTCCCTCCCGTCCACTATAAAACCCCCCATCACTACCTCTTCTCTTCACTCCTCTCTAGACCTTTTCCTTCTCCAAATTCTGTCCAAATATCCTCCCAACCTCCTCTCGTTCGTCAATCTATCCTTGATCTCACAAAAAGCCAAAAAATTCTCTTTTACGGAGGCTCTCAGAAATGTTTGGTTCACGAGGTAAATTCCTATTTTTTATTCTTCATCTTTCCTTTCAAATTCATTTGTTTTATTTTTATATTATTACCACTCCATTTACAAATGTTGTAATGAAAATATTACCTTAGAGGTACTGTAATTTTTCAGGACAGTGGAATAAGTTATCATCAACTCTCCCTTTTACCATCTTTTATACTAGTAGTAAGAACACCATCCGAGATGTTTCAATTTACCACATTGAAGGACGACGAGCTTTTGATTTCTATTTTCATTCTAAATTATGGTCATGATACCATTATTTTTTATTGATGAACCAAATTTTTATATATTTAATGTACCTTATTTATGGTTTAGTAATCCCTTTGTACACATGGTGTTAGGTAATTATGATAAATGAGTTCGTTATAATGAAAACCCATAAATTAACTGAACTAATTATCATTGAAGTTATATATAATTTTTCATCCTCATTCCTTGTATCCAAGTTATATAAATGACCTCTAACACCTATATATTTTAATAAATAATATTCAAATTCAATTATAGATATTTACATCCATTCCCAATGAAGTCCATTACATAAGAACAAGTGAACCAATTACGAAAATAAAGAAAATGAACACTGCTTAACGACAAAATTATATATAATAACTTATCAATAAGGGAATAAATGATCTACGTATAATAATGATAAACCAAATACATGTCTAATAGGTTATTAAATAGGTTATTAAAAAGTATAATTTTTTATTCTAGGAGCTTATGTTCATGATAGGAACACATTCATATTTAAGGATAGGGTTTTTCCACTCGATCATCCACTTCCATCCGGGTTAAATTTATTGTCCATTACATCAATGAAACTCTTTTGTATTATTATGTACTCATAAAAAATTATGTGTGAGGGTTATATATATGATTAACAAGCAGAATATATCCTTATTTTATATATGGTTACATGTTTTAAATGGAACTTTTGAAATTGTTTCCGAAATTCAATCCCGATCCAAGGGAATTTCTCTAATTCTTAACTATTTTAAAGGGCACTACATAATCTGTTTTTTGAAACCATTATCATTATATAATCAGTGGATTTGTTTTGTAAAAACATTCTTACTACACTTATGGTTTTATACAAATATTTTTTCATAAGTACACTTCTTTTTGAAGTAAAATAGTAGTTATCTCAAGATATACTAGAAGATTTTATAAGTGTATCTTCATCAATTTCAAAACTCTTGTTCATTATTTTGTTAGTATAGTATAAGTATTTCATGTCATCATCTAGCATATTTCATTTAATTATTTATGAATAAATTTTATTTGAATGGGGTATCTTAAATCGATTCTCCAATTTACTATGAATGGTTAGTGTTTATGCTTAATTTTTGAGGATAGTTATTTTTATTTCAGATATTAATTTCAATATGAATTTATATGTTGTTTATGATTATCCCTTTTCAAATGAGGAATGGATTAGAAATAGTTAGTGTTGATTGGGGCCTTCTATAGCCCCTCGGTGAATCAGTAGGACTCTTGAGACAAATTACGGTCTTTGCACAAGGCCTTGACAAAATGATTATTTATGGTCTTTATAACACCTCGAGATTTTATGAAAAGTATTCTTTTTAATTTCATTAATGTATTGTGTTGTACGCTACACCAAAAAGATCTTGCACAAAACTCATCCTTGACTTTCCTTGTATTACACGCAATCACGACCTTCCTCGATAGCGTGTGTAGTATGCAATAACGAGTTTCACTAAACAACAATATGCTATTAAAATATTATTAAAAATAGCCGTTATGAATAGTAGTAACCACTTTTTGAAATTTGTTAAATTTTACTTTTCAAAATGGACTTCATTTTTGAATTTGTAACATCGAAATTAGCTTAGGGTGAAATTTTGGTAATTTTCAGATAACTTTCATATTTTGATGAATAGTGAAAATTACTAAATTTTTATTAAAAAAAACTTTTTCAATCAAAATAATTAATAGTTATATATTATTAATTTGAGTGGTTTTAGTGTATATTTAGAATATATTTTTACAATTTAATACAATGTTGGTCATTGGATGTAATTTCACATTTAAACCAGACATAAACAAGTGTCAATCTTTTGATAGTTATTATCACTTAAGAACACACAATTTGTTTTGACGACGGGAATTAATTTTTAAATTAATTAATGAAACTGATATGTTTTGAATTTGGTAAAATATACATCATTTTTGAGTTCATAATATCAAATGTAGCTTAGGAATAATTTCGGGTATTTTGCTGGAAACATTGATTTTTTGATGAATAGTGAAACCACTAAGTGGTAGTTAAAAAAATGAATTTTTCATAAAACGTAATATTACCACTTCTATGAGTGGAATTTCAAAAATCCAAGAGACACGGTTGATGTCGGTAAGTAAAATGTGGTTCAATGAGATGAAAATAATTTTTGGTGAATAGTAACTTTTTACCTTTTTTACCACGGTTAAAAGTAAACAGGGTAATTAAGGGTAAAAATGATATTATTATTACCCTAAATCATGTCCTAATTCTATTGGATAAGTGTAATTCGACAAAAAACAACCTTAAAAAAATATGACCATTTTGGCCAACATGGATTAGATTAGGACATTTATTATTAATTTAGTTAAAGAATGGTTAAAATAGTTAAAATAAATGTTTAATAAGTATATAATTTTTAATATAGGGTTATACATAAGATAAATTAGACTATAAATATTCATTATAAATCTAAAGAGATTTCCTACATAATGATATTTTATTAGTAATTTATTGACTTAAAATAAGTTAATTTATTTGTGACACAATAATGATACGATAATTATCTTATTAATGAAATATTGACATAATTTATGTTATAAATACCCAAATAAATGTAATTTTAAACTTTTTATGGATTACACTAATTTTATAGGTTACCATGAGATGTTATTATTAATTTAATTAACTTTTTTTGAAAAAATCATTCTATTATGAGTTTCAGAAAAATCAATTTCCAAATATTGTCAAAATTGACATAAAATAGTTTTTAAAACAAATATTATATTATTAATTGTTATTATATTCCTAAAAATCTAAGGATGGGCCAAGGTACTTATATCATGATAGGTGTATCATTAATGGACCACTTGGGGGTCTCTTGGATGTATATGGTATGTTTATTAACTATAAAATATAAAAATACAAAGTGACATGGTAAATGTCAATCTAATTAACTAAGATTTAAAACTAAAAGATAAGGATAATATAGGAATTTAATCTTCTCTAAATTCTATTGGATGAGAGGGTTTCTACACACCCCCACCATAGCTTAGAAATAAATCAATTTTGAGCTATTTAAAACCGAATTTGACTTTATAATAATATAATATTTTTCGTTATTCCAAAGGTGCCCCTCTCCTCCCTTATAAAAGGGCACATCGTCCCTCTCTTCCTCACACCACATTGAGCCTTCACGCTAGGCCAAACCCTGCCAAATTATATTATCCACATCCATAGAAACATTCTAGAGGTCCTGGTCTTCTTCAAAGCCCAATTTTAGTACCCTAAGAGGAGGACTCAAAGAGGCGCTTCAAAGAAGAGGTAATGTCCGTTACCGATTCTTTCAACTTTATTTATTCTTCTACTTCTTCTTCTTAGGTTGTTTCATTATGAAGTAATAAAATCTGTATCACTCATTTACTGATATGTTATTATAAGTATGAAACAACCCTATTTCACCATCTATCCATCTTCTGGAAAATGAAATCACCGCGCGTGCGTACGTACGGAACACCGTCTCCACGCCGTGGTGTAATCTATTTTCCACCACCACCATACTTGGATTGGTAAAATGGTGTAAATAATAACTATATATGATTATTGTAAAGTGATATTGATTCTGAAATTGTATACATACACTCCAATACAATTCAACGATCATGAGAATGATATCATCGCTCGTGCGTACGTACGGACTACCGTCTCCATGACGCGATGAGATTCATTCTCCACGTTAACCATTCATGAATGATTATAAAGTATATATAATAAGTAATCATGAAATATATGACATAATAATACTACTGGATTTATGTATATATATATTTAAGTCATCTACTTAATTCCACTCAATTTAATAAGGAAACGAAAATAGCGTTCATGCGTACGTACGACCTACCGTCTCCATGAACGGTGTATTTCTTTCCATTTATCGATCCATTATATATATGTATATTCCTAATATATATTATATATAAGTCATGTTTTATATTCTGGAATTAAGTAATCATGATCTATATAATCATATGAATAATTACAAGTTAAAACACGAACGACAAATGAGATGATTTTACCCAAAACACTACTTTAACATGAATTTACTAAAGAACGGGTAATATAAGGTCATAAGTGAACCATATATGATATAATAACAATGAATATGATTCTTTAATAAGTCAATGAAATTATTTAAATAATTATACAGGAGGTTTGGACACTTACGAAGCAAATCGTACCAAAGGTAAGAGAAATATCACAATCTCATATTTATCCGAGATTGTTTATTCCTTCGTAATTACTGGGGTGTATTCTATCATCCAAATCCATGTTTTTTCAAAATATTATATTATTTCCATCCACCCACATTTTTTTAAAATCCAATTGTACCCTTAGGAGAGTTTTTAGTAAAATATATGAAAGGAATCTTTTGTCTTTTTTCGTACGAGGTACTTTTTGACTTTTCCGACAAAAGTACGAGAAGGATGTTTTTTTAACTTATACGGCATGAAAGGAGGTTTACGGTTTTATAAAGTTTTGTTTTCATGGGGCTTCCTCTAAAAGAATTCATGATTATTTTCAACAAAATCCTTTTCTTTTAATAGTTCATGACATTTTCTGAGAAGAAAATGATTTTGAAGAAAAAAGGATATTTTCCTCAAGAATTCATTTCATGTGTTTTATCAAAACCATTTTTCATCTAAGATGACATTATTTCATATGTGTATGTTTCATGTATATTGTATCTATGATTTACATGGTTTCACTTCTCTTATTATGAAATGATATCCATTTCTTTTATATGGATTATGTAATGATAAGATGATGTTTATAAAACCCATTTTATTTATTGGGTTATTATGAATTATGTATGTTAATTTTGTGGCACAAGTAAGAATGATTTCATTCTGAGATGTCTGGGACATATATCTCCCTCCAATTAATTGGGTAAAGATTTTATATATCATGAGATAGACATGGCTGGAATGGCAGGTTAAACTGGTTCAGTGAAACAGGACTAAAACGAGGAGTGAACTCGGTTCAGAAATGGTCTTTGTCCAATAAGATAGTAATGGAAATGAGTCTTGACTAATAAGAAATGATTCTCTATGATTATGTGTGTACGCCACAATGTATCATGTTTTATGTTGTGATTAGTGATATTACATTTCACTACTATGATTTATCCCATGTTATGATATTATGATTTCTTTTGAAGGTTAAGATTTCCAAAATGATATGTTCTTATGAATATGATGTGATTGATATTTCTTTTTTTTACCCTTACTGAGCATTTGAGCTCACTATTTTATGTTTTCTTTTCCCCGGGATATAAAGAAAGGTTTTAGGTAGAAAAAAAGTAAGATCTTTATGGGAGATGTTGAAGATCATTCACCACGAATAGAAGATTATATTCTGAGTTTCCAAAGACACTAAACTATTATGGTCCTTGTGTGTTTTTTTTGTTATGTACTAAGTACTCCGCAAAATTAGTGTATTTTCCATGTACGATAAGCTTCAAGTCTCTACAGTTGGTATCAGAGGAAAGGTTTAGTCAACCATTGGAAACTAGGATGCGAAAACGTTAGTGAGATCCTTAGAGATATTTCTAAGGTATGTCTAGGGATGTCCCTAAGGATAAGAATAAGTATAGGTTCTAGTACTAGAATTACGGTAACCCGATATGTTAGATATTGAAGTTACTCCCCCTTTATTATATTGTTTTCCCTAGCGTGGTTTTTTCCTCTCACTCTATTCTCTTTGTTTTTTAGACGATGGCTAGAACCAGAAGGAACCGTGTTGATCAATGTAATGGACAATGCAATGATTTTCCTCCTAAACCAACAAATGTTAATGGAGATGGAGTGAAAAATATTATTGCTATACTTACAAAAGCTATGAATCATTTTGGACTTCTAAATGAGCAGAGAAGGGAACAATATCCTATTGAGTCCTTCATGGGGCAACGTCCACCTTCTTTCAGTGGGAATTCTGATCCACTTGTTGCTGAACAATGGATCATTACCACTGAAAAGATATTTTCAGTTCTTCAATGTTCTGAACATGATAAAGTCATCTTAGCAGTATATCATTTAGAAGGTGAAGCTGATCAATGGTGGAATCTTATCAAGAATACGAGGCCAAGAGTAGAAATTGATTCCATGGAATGGGACAAGTTCTAGAACATATTTTTCAATAAGTACGTCCCTCGTATTCTTTGAAAAAAGATAGAGAATGAGTTTCGTGAACTAAAGAAAAAGGATGATGAATCTGTTGGTATATACGAAGCGAATTTTACAAGGCTTGCAAGGTATGAATCTGGATTTATCATCCAACCTGAAAGTAAAGTTGATCGATTCTTCAGTGGCTTAAAACGAAATCGTCGAAGGGAATTAGCTATAAGAGACTTCAGTAGCTATGAAGAAATTGTGTTTTGTGCTATCAAGGTAGAAACAGAAGTTGGTGTTACTTATCCATCTAATAGTTTTGACAAGAAACGAAAGATGGAGTTCAAGGAGAAATCTCAGAATAATAGTGAAAAGAAGATGAATGTTTCCTTATGCTCAAAGTGTGGAATGAAGCATAGTGGATATTGTCTTAAAGGGACTAGAAAATGTTTTAAGTGTGGAAAAGAATGTCATCGAGCAGCTGAGGGTCGAAGTAATTGAAAAAGGGTTTCTAATGATATGAATAAAGAAAAGACTACAGAGAACGCACCCCCAACACTTCAATGCTTCAAGTGCAAGGAAATTGGGCATTTTTCTAATAAATTCCCTAATCCAAGGGTTAGTGATGATCGACATGAGCAACCACTTAAGGAAAAGGACAAAGGGAAGTCACATGCAATCACTATTGGTGATGTTGAATGTGACAGCGATGTGGTGGAATGATTAAGTGTTTATGTAGTGGGATTCCAAAATAATGTTGTATATAGTATTGTTGAATATTGGAATATTTATGTATTGGACTATTGTTGTTTTCAATGGTATCAGTAACCATAGAATGTGATTGAGTTATTTTTGGAAAAAAAGATGATATGTGAATAATGAAAGGAAAACAATAAAATGAAATGTTTGACCGTATTCATGAGCTCATGACTGATATAAGGAGAAGGTTATATCATGGTTTGAGTATATATAATTTTTGGGTTTTGGTATGTGGAAAGAGTTAAATTTTGACAGCATTCATGTTTTCACTGAGGTTTAATGGGTATTCATTTTTAAGAGAATACATGATTAAGGTATTCAAATGATTGGAATGTGACCAACAAGATATATGGGGGATAAATAATGGTATTCACAATCTTGGTTGATGACATTTAAAGTAATTGTTTTCTTTATACTATGAGCGTGGACCGAAGTATTTTAGATAAGCCTAAAGGCTGTGGGAATCGAACCCACAACTGAAGTGCGACTGGCCTTTATTGCCTACCACTGGCCTACAGGAAGTCGTTGTTTAGTATAAACTAGTTTTATTATATTAATAAATATGATATAATAAGTATAAGTCCATTTTAGGAACCATATATGATTAATCTCACTATAGATCGACTTATGTATATTTAATAACTTTTGCTAACCTTTTGTTTGAGACAGATGGAATGACCCGTCATTCTATCCCATGATCTGATAACAGTTCACGAATAACAAATTCAACTTCATTTAATTACGAGATGAAGTGGAAGATGTCCAAAGAATGACCAACGGTGAGACTATACCAAAATCACGAAAGTATTTCTTCTAATTCCAATTTCATAAACTTTATGGAAATGATCATGAAAACCAAATATGTTGTCCTAGTGCTCTTATATCTGATGAATCATATGGTACCTTAGATCATCACAAATTTATGGCTTTGTGATTGCTGGATTTTCCATAGCCATGTTCTCTACCACTCTCCATCAGAACATGATGGTTAGATTTCTCTTCCATATCCATATTTTCACCTATGTGGAAACCCAGTGATTAGTTTATTTGGGTAACTATTACATTTCATACTTTTGTTTTTAATGACTGGTTTTGGTATTCCTTTTTACGATGTGGGATTCTATTAAAGAAATTTTCGAGTAGTAAACCATTTATAACCCCGATGATTTTCGAGTGCGAAATTTATTTTAAGGGGGGTAGAATGTAACACCCCGATATTTTATGAAAAGTATTCTTTTTTATTTCATTAATGTCTTGAGTTGTACGCTACACCAAAAGGAGCTTGCATAGCATGTATCCTTGACTTGCCTTGTATTACACGCAATCACGACCTTCCTCGATAGCGTGTGTAGTACGCAATAACGAGTTTCACTAAACAACAATATGCTAATAAAATATTATTAAAACTAGCCGTTTTGAATAGTAATAACCACTATTTGAAATATTGTAAATATGATTTTTCAAAATGGACTTCATTTTTGGATTCAGAATATCTAAATTAGCTTAGGGTGAAATTTTGGTAATTTTCAGATAAATTTCATATTTTGATGAATAGTGAAAATTACTAAATTTTAATTAAAAACAACTTTTTCAATCGAAATAATTAATAGAGATAAATTATTAATTTGAGTGGGTTTAATGTATATTTAGAATATATTTTTACAATTTAATTCAATGTTGGTCATTGGATGTAATTTCATATTTAAACCAGACATAAACAAGTGTCAATCTTTTGATTGTTATTATCTCTTAAGAACACGCTATTTGTTTTGAAGACAGGAATTAATTTTTAAAATTATTAATGCAACTGGTATGTTTTGAATTTGGTAAAATAGACATAATTTTTGAGTTCATAATATCAAATATATATTGGGCCTAATTTCTGGTATTTTTTTGGAAACTTTAATTTTTTGATGAATAGTGAAACCACTAAGTGGTAGTTAATAAAATGAATTTTTAATAAAACTTAATTTTACCGTTTCTGTGAGTGGAATTTGAAAAATCCGAGAGACACAGTTGATGTCAGTAAGTAAAATGTAGTTCAATGAGATGAAAATAATTTTTGGTGAATAGTAATATTTTACTTTTTTTACCACGGTGAAAAGTAAATAGGGTAATTCAGGGTAAAAATGATATTATTATTATTACCCTAACACATGTCCTAATTCTATTGGATATGTTTAATTCGACCAAAAACAACCTTAGGAATAAAATATGACCATTTAGGCCCACTTGGATTAGATTAGGACATTTATTATTAATTTATTTAAAGAAGGGTTAAAATAGTTAAAATCAATGTTTAATAAGTATATCAGATCTAATATAGGGTTATATATAAGAAAAAATCAACTTTAAATATTTATTAGGAATCTAAAGAGATTTCCTGCATAATGATATTTTATTTGTAATTTTTAGAATTTATATATGTTAATTTATTTATGACACAAAGATGATACGGTAATTATCTTATTATTAAAAGATTGACATAATTGATGTTATAAATACCCAAATAAATGTAATTTTAGAATTATATGAATTCCACTAATTTTATAGGTTAATATGACATGTTATTAATAATTTAATTGACTTGGTTCGAACTAATAATTCTGTTATTAGTTTCAAAAAAATCAATTAACAAATAGTGTCAAAATTGAAATAAAATAGTTTTTAAAATAAATATTATATTATTAATTTTTATTATATTCCTAAAGATCTAAGATTAATCCAAGGTACTTATATCATTATAGGTGTATCATTAATTGACCACTTGGGGGTCTCTTGGATGTATATGGTATGTTTATTAACTATATAATATAAAAATACAAAGTGACATGGTAAATGTCAATCTAATTATCTAAGAGTTAAAACTAAAAGATAAGGTTAATATAGGAACCTAAACATGTCTAAATTATATTAGATGAGAGGATTTAGTCCCATCCCCACCTTGTCTTAGAAATAAATCAATTTGGAGCTATTTAAAACCGAATGTGACTTTATAATAATATAATAGTTTTCATTATTCCAAAGGTTCCCCTCTCCTCCCTTATAAAAGGGCACCTCCTCCCTCTCTTCCTCACACCACTTTGAGCCTTCATGCTCGGCCAACCCCTGCCAAATTATCTTCTCCACTTACCTAGAAACATCTTAGAGGTCCTGGTCTTCCTCAAAGACCAATTTTAGTACCCTAAGAGGAGGACTCAAAGAGGCGCTTCAAAGAAGAGGTAATGTCCGTTACCGATTCATTCAGCTTTATTTCTTCTTCAACTTCTTCTTCTTAGGTTGTTTCATTATGAAGTAAAAACATAAGTATCACTCATATTCTGATATGTTATTATAAGTATGAAACAACCCAATTTCACCATCTATCCATCCTATGGAAAATGAAATCACCGTGCGTGCGTACGTACGGAATACTGTCTCCACGCCGTGGTGTAATCTATTTTCCACCACCACATTACTTGGATGGATAAAATGGTGTTATTAATAACTCTATATTATTATTTTAAAGTGATATTTATTCTGAAATAGTATACATACACTCCAATACAATTCAACGATCCTGAGAACGATATCATCGCTCGTGCGTACGTATGGACTACCGTCTCCACGACGCGATGAGATTCATTCTCCACGTTAATCATTCATGGATGATTATAAAGTATATATAATAAGTAATCATGAAATATATGACATAATAATACTAATGGATTTATGTATATATATATTTATGTCATCTAATTAATTCCACTCAATTCAATAAGGAAATGAAAACAGCGTTCATGCGTACGTACGACCTACCGTCTCCATGAACGGTGTATTTATTTCCATTTATCGATCCATTATATATATGTATATTCTGAATATATATTATATAAAATCATGTTTTATATTGTGGAATTAATTATTCATGATCTAAGTAATCATATGAATAATTACAAGTTAAAACACGAACGACAAATGAGACGATTTTACCCAAAACACTACATTAACATGTATTTACAAAAGAACTGGTAATATAAAGTCCTATGTGAACCATATATGATATAATAGCAATGAATATGATTCTGTAATAATCCAATGACATTAATTAAATCATTATACAGGAGGTTCAGACACTTATGAAGCAAATCAGAACTAAGGTAAGGGAAATATCACAATCTCATTTTTATCCGAGATTGTTTATACTTTCATAATTACTGGGGTGTATTTTATCATCCACATCCATGTTTTTTTTAAAATTTAATATTATTTCCATCCACCCACATTTTTTTAAAAATCCAATTTTACCCTTAGGTGAGTTTTTAGTAAAATATATGAAAGGAATCTTTTTTCGTTTTTCGTACGAGGTAATTTTTGACTTTTCTGACAAAAGTACGAGAAGAGTGTTTTTTTAACTTATATGGCATGAAAGGATGTTTAAGGTTTTATAAATCCTTGTTTTCATGAAGCTTCCTCCAAAATACTTCATGACTATTTTCAAAAAAATCATTTTCTTTTAAAATTGCATGACATTTTGTGAAAAGAAATTGATTTTGATGAAAAAAATGTTATTTTCCTCAAGAATTCATTTCAAGTGTTTTATCAAAATGATTTTTCATCTAAGATGAAATTATTTCATATGTTTATGTTTCAAGTATAATGTCTCTATGATTTACATGGTTTCACTTCTCTTATTATGAAATGATATCCATTTCTTTTATATGGATTATGTAATGATAGGATGATGTTTATGAAACCCATTTTGTTTATTTGGTTATTATGAATGATGTATGTTTATTTTGTGGCACAAGTAATAATAATTTCATTATGAGATGGGTGGTACCTATATATCCCTCCAATTCATTGGGTAAAGATTTTATATCTCATGAGATTGACATGGCCGCAACGGCAGGTTAAACCGATTCAGTGAAACAGGACTGAAACGAGGAGTGAACTCGGTTCAGAAATGGACTTTGTCCACTAAGATAGTCATGGCAATGAGTCTTGACTAATAAGAAATGATTCCCTATTATTATGTGTGTACTCCACAAAGTTTCATGTTTTATATTGTGATTATTGGGATTACATTTTACTACTATGATTTATCCCATGTTATGATATTATGATCTCTTTTGCAGGTAAAGATTTCCAAAATTATATGTTATTATGAATATAATGTGATTGATATTTCTTTTTTTCACCCTTAATGAGCATTTGAGCTCACCCTTTTATGTTTTCTTTTCCCCAGGATATAAAGAAAGGTTTTAAGTAGAAAAAAAGGAATATCATTATGGGAGATGTTGAAGATCTTTCACCATGATTACAAGATTATATTACGAGTTTCCAAAGACACTATACTATTACGGTCCTTGTGTGTGTGTTTTTGTTATGTATTAAGTGTTCTGAAAAAGTAATGTATTGTCCATGTACGTTAAGCTTCGGGTCTCTACAGTCTTGGCATGAGGCATTGATATTATGGTTATGTTGTCTCTTATTATGAAATACCTCATTATGAAATAGTATTGATGGATCATTTGTTAATTAGAGTAGTATAATATCATGATTGTGTTATTTTAGGGAAATATTTACTCAACTCATATTTTCCATATTATGTTCAATTTTATTTTTAGAGGCATGTGTTTTCTATTATTCCCCATGAAAAATTTTTATGTTATCTTCTGCTGTATTGCTTACCCCTACTAAGAATTTTTTCTCACCCCTTTATTATGGTTCATTTTTTCAGGACATGGATAAGATTATTATGACTGACATGCTAAAATAACCTAAAAGTTATGGATGATGTCTTATGAGTTTCATTGTTTTATTTCTTTTTATATTGTAATTATTTACTTATGTATAGATATTGTTTCCAACAATACAAAACTATTCAGTCCTTCGGGATGCTTATTACTTGATTGTAAGCCAATGTAATCAAATAAAGAACCAACACTATGAAACTAGGGTCAGGTCCTTAGAGTTGGTATCAAGAAGGATTTTAGTAGAAAACATGGTAACTAGATTTAGGAAAAAAAATTGGGAAGGGTATCTAAGAGATTATTTGAGGATCAATATACAAGAATGTCTTTGTATTTTGGTAGGGAATAGATTATGTGGATCATTAAAGCTCTACATCCCAATATAGATATTAGAAGGTAGAGGTGGATATGGCACAGATGTACCTAGGAGTGAAATCTCTAACAAAAACTTTCAAGCATGACCCGAGATATCCCGGTACATGACAACGGGCCTTGTTTCACTCTTGGTTATGGAAATCTCAAGGTATATGCTTATAATAATTCACATTTTCTTTAAAATCCATTATGAAGGATTTAAATGTAGTTTTTTCTACAATGATACCGTTTTTATGATTAAGAGAATGGTTATGTGTAGAATTTATATTTAGGATAAGTATTTTTATACATTTAGATTATATATAATTATTCATAACCTAATCGAGTGTATTCCATTATTTAGAAATGGTGACTAGTTAAAGGAATGGAAATTGAATGAATGTGCATGTACCCTGTAGAGATTTCCCATTGATGCAAGGTAATGATGTTGGCTCTGGTGCTGTGACTGGTGCTAAGCAACATTTAACTATACTGGGACATCTTACTTAGGTTATGTATAATAACCTTACCCATATGGAGCATCGAGATCCACCACGTGGTGGAGCTACGTTAGATCGTATTATGCGACAACAGCCTCAATCAATCAATGGGACTATAAACCAATTTGTAGCAGAGTAGTGGATATGTTCCCTATAGAAGAAATTTATTACATCAGGATGTAACTAAAGAAAGAATGTTGTCATGGAAGTTTATATTTTAATGGGAGATGCAGATCATTTCTGGTAATTAATCCTACACACAAAGAAGGGTGAAGAAATAGAAGAGGCAAAATGGGGGATTTTAAGGAAATCTTCTTAGAAAAATATTTCTGTCATGAACAATGAGTAGATATTGAGAGGAAATTCCTGAATCTGAGTCCAAATGAGGATGAAAATTTTTCCATGTATGAAGCCTACATTACAAGGCCGAAAAGGCATACTATGGACAACATACATAATTCAATGAGAAAAATTAATCAATTATATGATGATTTAAAACCATTATTATCAAGGGATCTAGTCTACCAAAATTTCTCATCATATGAAGACATAGTTTCATGTGCTATCAATACAAAAATGAATTCCTTATGTATTATAACATTATGGGAATGAAAGAGAATAATAGGGATGTTGAAATCATTGGGAAGGGAATTAAAGAAAATGTGTAAAATATAACTTTTGAATTCTTATCATGTAGTAATTGTGTGAAGAAACACCCTGGCACTTTCCTGACAGAAATGGAAGTATTTTACAAGTGTAGAGAAATGGGATCATGTCTTAGGATTGTAATCGGAAGAATGAATCTACCAATGTTTTGGGATAAAATTTCATGGAGATGATACATTATGCACATGAATGTTCTACGTGACCTGGAAATGTTCCCCAAATAGGACCAAGGGATAAAGGCCAAGCTTATGAGGTCACAACCGATGAGGTTGAAGTTCCTAACAATGTGGTGGCAGACACATTGATCATTTCATCCAACATAACCTATATTTATTGGATTCTAGATTAACTAATTCATTTATATCATCAATTTTTTCCAAGAAAGTTAGATATTTTCAATTTGATTTAATAAAGGCTTTATTAGTCAAAACCACAAGTGGATGTATCCTTATAAGAAGGGTGTGTCGATTAGTCCCCCTCATGACAAATATATGTGATTTTGTTTCAATTCTCATCATCATACCAATGGTTGACTATGATATAACTGATCGTATCAATTGGATATAAAATTATGATGAGAATATTGATTGCAAGAAGAAGAAAGTTACATTTTTTAAGAATGGTATAGAATCCATTATTTTGAAATCAGAATCCTCACCACTTAATTCTCATCTAGATCCACCCATTGTAGTTCTACTGAATTCAATTATTGGGGAGGAATGGAATGAAATAAATATGAGTGAGAAGATGAATTTATAGATATAGGGTGTTTCTATTGTACAAGAATGTGTTGACGTCATTCCAGTGGATTTAACTGGACATCCTCCGTTACAATAAATTGTGTTTTCAATTTACATAATTCCTGGTTCAAGGACCATATCAGAAACCCCTTATAGAATGGACACTATGGGGTTAGCGTAACTAAAGAAAAAACTAGAGGAATTGAGTGATAAAGGATTTATTTGAGGCAGTGTTTCTCCATGGGGAACCCATGTACACTTTGTCAAGAAGAAAGATTGATCCATGAGGTTGTGCATTTATTACAGGGAAATAAAATATATTACAATAAAAAAAAGTATCATCTGCCATGAATTGATGATTTATTTGATCGACATCATGGTGCCCAATATTTTCAGAGATTTATCTTTAATCTGGATATGATCAGTTGTTTGTGAGGAAGACATTCCAAAAACAGCATTCTGAACCATGTACGGGCAGTATGAGTATAAAATAATGCCTTTTGGAATAACTAATGCTCCATCTATTTTTATGAATATAATGAAGAGTGATTTCAATGATTTTATTGATGAATGTGTGGTGGTTTTTATTGATGACAACCTGGTATACCCTAAAATCTATTAAGATCATGAAAATCACATGTGCACTATTCTGAAGACACATAGAAGAAATACATTATAGGGTATGTTTAGAAAGGATTATTTTTGGTTCCAATTAGTATCCTTTATAGGCCAAATTTCCTCTAAGGATGGAATATCAGTAAATCCTATGAAGATAACAGATTTGTAATAATGGCCTACTACAATGAACTTAACTGAGGTACATAGTATTATTTGTTTACCATATTATTATCGGAATTTTTTTATATGTTTTCCCATTTTTCCAAACAAATAACCGAGATCACATGAAAAAGGGTTAATTTTTGATGAAAAAGGATTGTGAAGAATGTTTTGAATAATTGAATATGAGGTTATTGAATGCTATGATCCAATCCCTACCATCGTGTATTGATGGGATTGTAATTATTTAGCACTGCATCAAAGAGAGTAATTGGGTGTGTCCTTATGTAGAAGGATCGAGTGATTGCCTATGCATTTAAGCAGCCAAAAATTAATGAACAAAACTATCCAACTCATGATCTTGAGTAAGCAGTGGTAATATTTGATATGAATATTTGGATACATTACCTATATGGAAGTAAATGTTAGATATTTACATATAATAATAGTTTGAAATATATATTCTCATAGAAATAAATCAGCAAGAGGCAAATGAGATTGATTGAGCTACTCAAATATTATGATTGCACAATACACTACCACCCGGGGATGGAAAATATAGTTGCATATTATATGGGATGAAAAGATCATGGAGTTATTGAACATGATAAGTGTTGCAAGGGATCCTTTGATCATGGATCTATTAAATATGGAAATGGGAATTATCAGTGATGTTAACACATCACAACGTTTTCAAATGGTTTCTAAACATTCTTTACTGGAAAGGATAAAATGTTCTCCGGATTATGATCAGTGCTTTCAAAAGAAAATAAATGCTATAAATGATGTTAATTTGACATATTTGTATATGCATGTTTCATTTTAAAATTAAGAAAGATGTTTTTTGTTCCCGCTGTTCCTGAGCTAAATTTTGAACTATTGGAGGATGCTCATATCTCTTATTTCTCTACACACTCTGGTAGCACAGAGATGTATAGATATTTAAAGGATCATTTTCAGTTGGAAAACATGATGAGGGAGATTATTGAATATGTGTCGAGATGTTTGGTGCGATAATAGGTGAAATATAGAAGACATAGTCTTGGATGAGTTATAAAAACCCTTACCATTCCTAATTGGAAATGGGATGATATTACAATGTAAAATTTCAAGGGACTGCCAAAGATTCCAAGAAAGAATGATGCGATATGGGTCATTTTTGACTAACTTAAAAAATTAGAACATTTTATTTCTATAAGAGATTATTTACCACTTAAATGTTTAACAAGACTTTATATTATTGATTTAGTAAGATTCCATGGTGTACCCTTATCAATTGTTTCATATTTTGATCCCTGTTTTACATCACAATTTTGGAAAAGTATTCAGAAGTTCTGAGATACTAATATTTGTTAGAGCACTACCAACCACCCACAAACTGATATAAAATCAGAACGAACTATTCAAAATTTCAAAGACATGTTTAGGTCTTGTTAACATGAAATTCAAGGAATGTGGGATAATTGTTTACCTCTGGTAGAATTTTCCTATAATAATATCTTCCATTCAAGAATTCATATGGAACCATATGAAGAGTTATATGGAAAGTGATGGTGTACACCATCTTGTTGGGATGATGTTGGTGAAAAAATGACCATGTGCCTGGAAATTGTGGAAGAAACAATTGAAAAGCTAAACATTATCAAAAACCATATCAAAATAGTTCAATGTAGTCAAAATAGCTATTCTAGTTACTAAATAATGTATTTGGAATTTGATGTAGGAGATCATGTTCTCGTCAAGGTATCTCCATGGAAGGGTATTATATGATTTTGTAAGAAGGGAAAATTAACTCCTAGGTACATCAGACCTTTTGAAATTCTAGATCAAATTGGATTCGTAGCTTAGCATTAGGGAAAACTCCCAAGTCTCTCGAAATATCACAATGTGTTCCACATGTAAATGCCAATGAAATACATTCCAGACCCAACACATGTACTCACTTATGACGAAATAGAACTTGAGCTTGATCTGTCTTATTGTGAAGAGCCTATCATGATTCATGATACGAGAGAAAAAATATTGAAAAATTGAACGACTGGTCTGGTAATGTTTTATTGAAGGAATCATAAGATTGAAGAGGAAAAATGGGTGCCTAAGGACTTTTTGTTGAAGACATACTTGAATCTTTTTAGGTAACATTTTTTGTATTTTGAGGAAGAAATTTTTTATAAGGATGGGAGAATGTAACAACCCAATATTTTTCAATGTAAATTATTTTCTTATCAATATGTCATAATGAACTAATAAGTGCTATGTGGATATTAAAAACATATGTTTTTCACTTCTGTGATTTCAATTTAGAAAATCAGACATACATGGTTGGGATCAGTAAGTTTTTTTGAGATTGATAGAAAAAAATATTTTTTGGGTGAATAACAACCTACACATATGAATTGGAACACACCCTTATGAATAGTGATATGACATACTTAATAGTAACCTTGCCTATGATATTATATAAATAACAATCATGTTTACATACGATATAACTATTCTATGGAATATGTAAATAAATGTTTTAAAACTATTATTTTTATAATAGATTATGATTTTAATTAACTATTAAATAAATCATATTTAGAAAATTATGTTTGAAAAATTCACCTCATTTTTGGATTCTACATGTCCAAAAATGGTATGGTTAAATTTTTGGTATTTTTTGGAAATACTTGAATTTTTTATGAATAGTGAAATACCATAATTTAAAAAATAATCTAAATACTCTAATTATAGGGTCGTATATGATGTTCTGATTATGTAAGCCTAATTTAATTCGATTTACATGATAAAATTATTATTTGTGGTCTTGGAAGACTCGATATTCCTTTTAGTGTGGAGAAATAATAATTTAGTGAATATAAAATTGATAAATCCCCTCTCCCCTCTACTATAAAACCCATTATAACTCCCTCTTCTCTTCACTTCACCCAAGCCTTATGCACTCCCCAAATTCTATTCAAATATCCTCCAAACCTCTTCTCCCTCATCTAGAAATTCTTGTTCTCATAAAAAGACCAAAAACCTCTCCCTTATAGAGGCTCTCAAGGAAGTTTGTTTCAAGAGGTAGATTCCATTTTTTTAATTTTGTGTCTTTCCTTTCATGTTTATTTGTTTTCTTTTCCTATTATTATCACTCTTTATCCAGATTTTTATATTAATCTAGTACCTTACATGTACGGGAATATTTTAATGAAAATTTAATATGTTATCATCATTTCTTCCTTTTACCTTCTTTTATACTAGTAAGAAGAACACCATCCAAGATGTGTAATTTTATCACATTCATGGACAACGGGATTTCAATTTATATTATCATTCTCAATTATGGTCATGAAAGCATTATTTTTATAGGTTGAACCAGATTATTATATTTCTAATATACCCTATTTGTGGTTCTACAATCCCTCTGTACAAATGGAAGTAAGATACAAAGAAAAATGAATTCATAGTAATAAAAACCCACAAATTAACGAAACATTTATCGTTAAAGTTCTTTATAATAATTCATCCTCATTACATGTAACAAAGTTATATAAATGACCTATAACACCCATATATGATCAGTAAAAATATTTGAATTCAATTCTGGAGATTTACATCCATTTTACATGAACTCCATTACTTAAGAACAAGTGAATCGATTATGAAAATAATGAAAACAATCACTACGGAACGACGAAATTCAAAATAATAATTTATCAATAAGGGAATAAATGAACTAAACAGAATTATGATAATATAAATAAATTTCTAATTTGTTCTAAAATAGGTTATTAATACAAACAGTTTTACATTCCAAGAGCATAAGTTCAATAGTGAAACACATTTAGATTTAATGTAAGGGTTTTCTACCTGAACATCCATTTTCATTCGGGTTACTATTATTGTCTATTACTACAATGAAAATATTTTGTCTTATTATTTACTCCTAATTTTTTTTTGTGTTATCTATGTTTATAAATCATAATTGTCACTTGTTTTATGGTTGGTTACACGTTTTAAAAGGAAAATTCAAAATTGTTCTGAAATACCAGTATGATCCAAGGGAATTTCTATAAATTCTTACCCGTTCTAATGGGAAATATATAATATGTTTTTGGAAACCATTAAATATTTAGAATAAATAATTTTATTTTAAAAATACCACCTTACTTCACTTATGGTTCTATATAAATATTTTTCCAAAAGAACTATTCTTTTCCATGTAAAAGAGTATTTATCACAAGATTTACTCAAAGACTTTAATTGAGTATCTGCATCAATTTCAACACTCTTATTGATTATTATATATTATTAGTATTAGAATTCCATGTTATAATCTAAAATATTAAATTTAATGGTTTATGATTGCTTTGGGTTTGGATGTGCTATCTTAAATCCATTCCCCAATTTACTTTGAATGGATAATGTTTATGCTTAATGTTCGAGGAAAGTTGTTTTCATTTCATATATTAATTTCAACATGAATGTATATGTTTTTTAGGTTTATCCCCATTCATATGATAAATTCATTAGATATAGTATGTTTCGGGTGGGGCCCTCTATAGCTCTTCGGTGCAACGATAATTCTCATGAGACAAATTATGGTATTGGCATAAGGCTTTGAAAAAATGATTATTTATGGTTTTGGTACGAGGCATTGACAATGTGGTTATGTTACCCCTCATTATAAATTCCTTAATTATGTAAATGGTATTTATGTTTCATGTGGTCATTAGACTAGTAGAATACCCATGATTATGTAATGTTATAGGGGTATTTACTCAGCTCATTTTTCTTCCATATTATTTTAATGTTTATTTTTAGAGTCATGTGTTGTAAATTATTCACCATGTACAATTATTATGTTATCATCCCCTGTATTTCTGACCGTTATGGAGAATTTTAGGTCACCCCTTTATTATGATTCTTTTTTTTTTCAGGACATGAATAATTTTATTATGAATGGAATGGTGAAATAACCTACGAGTTATGGATGTTGTCTAAGGTGTTTATATGTTGTATTTCTTTTCGATTTGTAATTTTTAACTTATGTATGAACCGTTTTTCCAATAATACTAAACTAATTGGTTATTTTGGATGATTATTCCTTGTTTGTACTCGAATGTAATCAAATATGGTACCTACTCAAGGAAACTGGGGTCGGGTCCTTATAGATGTGGGAGAGGATGTTAGGAGGAAATTTGGACAGAATTTGGAGAATCCACAAGGCTTGAGAAGAGTGAAGAGAAGAGGGAGTGATGGTGTGTTTCTATAGTCATGGGGTGATGGGATTTTTAAATTTTATAGTCATTATTTTATTATTTTTCTATATGAAAAGGAATAATGATTCATTCATGATTAAGAATAGTAGTTTTATCACGTGAATCCGAATCAATTGGTTTTATATAACAAGAACATCATACATGACTCTATAAATATTGTGTTTAGCCTATATTTAATATAACCTATTTAAGGTTCTATATTCCCTTTGTACAAATGGTATTATGTTATCAAGAAATATTATTTTTTTTAATCAAAACCCACAAATCAACTAAAAAATTTATCATTAAAGTTATATATAATAATTCATCCTCGGGCCATGTAACCATGTTATATAAATGATCTCTAACAACTATGAATGATCTTAAATAATATGAAAATTTAATTTTGTATATTTACATCCATTATAAATGAACTCTATTACATAAGAATAAGTGAGCCGATTTCGAAAATAAATAAATCAAACATTGTAGAACGATGAAATTTAATATAATAACTTATCAATAAAAGATTAAAGAAACAAATCAGAATTCTGATAAACTAAATACATGTGTAATAGGTTCTTAAATAGTTTATTAATAAGTATTATTTTATATTCTAGTAGCATAAATTCAATGTCGGAATAAGATTGGATTTAAGGTAAGGGTTTCTTTCTCCCGAAATTCCATTTTTATTCGGGTTAGTTTTTTATCTATTACCTCAATGAAACTCATTTGTACTATTATATAATCTTCAAAAATTAGGTTGGTGGGTTATATATATATGTTTTCCAACCATAATCTTTCCAACCCTACAGATACTTGTATTTAAGCTATTGAAAAATTGACGAACCTTACATTCAGGTTGGATGATAATACTAGAAGTGTACCTGAAAAGTCATGTAAAATTATCGAAATAGGTAATAATCAATTCAATATCCTTTTTTAAGATCAAGGAACTATTTATCAATTTTTATATGTAGAATACAAGGAAATTTCTTATCAAAAATATGATATTATACTCATCTCAAACCAAGGATTCAACTTCTTCCACTTGACCTGTATTCTTGATAAGAGTCCTATATTGGTCTAATTCACCTTCAAAATTTTGAGTTCCAAAATCACTATCTGTTATTCTAAACACTAGATAATGTAAAATATATTTTCATTTTTACTGATCCATATTTCAGAAACGAGTGGATTATAAGTCCAACTAAAAGAAAGAGGAAATTTCCACATGACGTAATCGATAAAACAAATTTCCCCTACATTGTTTGTTTGGATCTCTATAATGATTCATTGGTTGAGAATTTTGTTTTCATAGAAAAAAGAATTTTCATTAAATAAATTATAAAATTCAGATTCTTAGGTGGAAAATAATTTCATTTTCCACCAAATTCATCATCAAAGTAGTTCCTTCATGTTCCATATATTATCTAAAACCAAAAACCACAATGTAAGAAACAATAATCATAGTTGGAAAACACATAATCATGTAAATCACTTATAGGTTTTCAAAATAATTAAACCTCATTTAATACAAGACACATTAGGTTTACCCTAGTTCATTCATAGTCATATTTTATTTAAATCCATCACAATGGTTCATAAAGGGAATGTGAATTTCAAATGCCTACCCCCCCCCCCAAGAGTGTCAAACTAGGTGTACAATAAGCCCCATTGACATGCTCCAGTTCCACGTCGATTGTAGATCAGTATGGGGTTTTCTAGGATTATTCCACTAATTGAATATATTTTATAGCCACATCCACTTGTAGTATCTAGTCAGGGATGAATTTCTCAGAAATCACATTCTTTATCCTTTACCAAAAATCTAGAACATTTTTTTATACATTGAATCATCGTTAGATATATCATTATACATTTCCTTAAGGATAACACTAAGGATTTCCCATCTTAATTTAGAATGATTTAGTAAAACATTACTATAATACCAAGTATTATGACCCTACATTTTCAAACATTATCATTACATCATTTTTTGAGAATATTTATTACATTACATATAATCATTCCTAATAACCATAACTAATTAATTAATTTGGAAGTTTGAAAATGTAAAAATTATACCATAAGTGAGAAACATCATCTCCCACTATTTTCTTCATAACTAGACCTTTTATTTGGCATATCATACCGAATAGATATCATTATAACTTGGGGGAATGGAAACATATAAAAGGGTGAGTCAAAAGGTCAGAAAGGGTAAACTAGGGAGGTACATAATCAAAACATGAACAAAAGGGCATTGGAAGATGTATGAAAAAATTTAATACCCCATTACATCAAAGATAATATTTCTGATTCATGTTATTAATATTTTAAATCCATATAAAATGATTTATAATTTAATCAAATATTATGATCCATGAGAAAATAATATAAGGGAAATCCAGAATACAAATTAGAATAGAAAATAATATCATTATTAGTCAAGGATCACTACAAAGTCTAATATATTGGAAAAAGTCTGTTACACAAATAGGTTCACTCATAACTCAATACTTGTATTACATAATCTGGTTTACATTCCATTACAGAAATCTATTAATAATTCAGGTTACTTTCCTATTCCAATATTTTCAATCTCATTAGTTATAAATATTTTCCCAAAGCATTGTAGGTATATATAGTCCCAACCCATCACATAATGAAATCATACATATGTTTTCTAAAAGATCATAAAAAATCATTTAATCATAACCTATGAAATTAAATTGGTATAATAAAAAATTCTTAATATCAAAACCTTTGGAAAATATATAGGGTTCATAATGAACTCATCATAGCATAACCCATTAAAACAAGATAGTTACATAATAATTGTATCAAGGTATAACCCGTGGATGAAAAATAAGTTTCATAATAAATTTGTTTTTAAAAAACCAAACCATTCAGGGAAATAATAATAATGTTATAAATCATTAAAATCCTTAGTAAAATATATATTATATAAATGTATTTCAACATAGTTATAGTTGTATTTTTAAGGATTAATTATAATATTTCTTATGGAATATAATATTTCATTGAAAATTACCTTCTTCAAAAAGTTTCCTAAATATTGTTTTTATGAAAACATTGTATACCTATATATATATATTTTTAAAATTCATTTATAAAATTTATTTATGAAGATATAATTTCAAATTTTAATTTTTTATAACACTAATACTTTTGAAAATTATTTTTATGAAAATATTCTTGAATAAATATATTGGAATCATTGAAAATACTTTAATTTTTTTAATCATAAAACATTCTCCAAATTACTTTATTTGAAAAAAAATAAATATAAAAATATTTCCAATAATTTGTTGAAAAATTTTTATTATGATAATATTGATAAAAAAATATTGTTTGAATAAAATAATTTATTAGATAGGACTATGGATAAATCTATATATGATAGATACATAAAAATAATGATTCATATCACATTGTTGGCCGTAGTAAAAAGATCCTTGATTATAAAAAATATACTATTTTTAAATCCATTTGATAAAAATGTATATAATGGTTACAAAATTGATATAAAAAAATTGGATAATAGTATAATAGTATAGAATTTTTAATTCAAAAACATTTTTATGAAAGAAAACATATTTCTATCTGAAGAGATAAAAAAATCAGATTGTTGTTAAAACATTTCAATAATTATCCGTATAAAAAATAAGTATAAAAGTGTCACCATTACATGAATATAACATTAATAAGAAGTGGATAAGAAATTTTATGAGAAATTTTGAGATATATATAATCATATTTTCTCATCAGAATCATAATCATAAAAAATATCAATAAATGATGAGATTGTAACATAAAATAATTACCACATTAGAAAACATGAATTATAATCCCCCTAAATTAATAACCTAAAATGGAACATAATATATCATGTTGATATATTATTATTAAGTATTGAAAATAAATAGTAACTTTATACACCAGATGAAATAATATTAGTGATATCCTAATGTATGTCTCCACGAAATCAAATTGAGACAAAAACCCTTTACCAATTGTTAAATTTTAAACAATAAACCGCATGGAAGAGAGATCCAAAAATATATATGTGAATAGAAATAAATTTTAGGATATAAATTATAATATACATTCAATGGTATTATATGCACAACTTATAATAAATAGTTGGTAAATATATCACATGTCTCACAAAAATAAAAAGTGAGATGAAATTCCATTACCTTATGTCTGGGATTATTTTGTACATGTTCGAATCCCTTGTAGATCAAATATGTGTTTGCTATAAATAAAATAAATATGCATATAAAAATATATTTTATCATATAATATTTTATTATGTTCTTTTATTTCACTTTTATAATCAATTCCATGTTAATGTTTTGTTTTGGTTAATAACCACTATGTTTTTCATATATTTTTTGATTTTATATTTTTTGTCATATTAATTTTATTATGGTTCAATAATATCTATAATTATTACCATTATCTAATTATAATATATAATTATTATATATTTAATTATTTTATGTCAAGAAAGATATTTATAGGGAATGAAATACATAGTTCCTAGAGATGATGGGCCATATGTATGCAAGAACATTGCTTTTTCATTTTATTGTTTAATTGAAAAAATTAATCGAGAGTCAAATATATAACTATTATAATATAATATTTTTATAATATATTTCACAATTTTTTCTTAAAAAAATATTATATACATACCATGTATAATGTTAATGAATCACATCTCCTCACGATGTGTTAGTCCAGTATACACAAGAATAAAGTTAAGGTATTCCCAAAAAATGAAAAAAAAGAAGTTATGTGTGATATAAAAAATAAAAAATAATAAAAAATAAATATCAAAAATATCATATATAAACTTTATTCCCATAATTATTACTATCCATGAAATGTTGTAATGGAAAAACGAACGACATTTGTTCGTGAGATCGTACTCCACCGTACAAATGAATGATGATTTCATAACCCATTTAATGGATCTGTGTATGATTTTTTGTTCTAAAATTAACATAAAACCATATAAATAAATTTAATATAATTATTTAAGTATATAATAATGATATCTACATAATTTAGTTGTTTTTATTATGAAATAAAAAAAATCATTCCTGAACGCATGTTTTTTTAATGTATCTTTTTTTGGTTTATAATAAAATCATTCCTTGAATAGATATATGAAAAATATAAGATTCATTGTATTAAAGTAATGGGGGAAGTGGAGATGATATTTAGTAGGTATTAGATTATCCAATTGGTTATGATTCTGTGAATAGAAGGGGATACTTGGTGACCATTTATAAGGGAGCGGTGTGGCACTCTTTTAATTTTTTGAAATTGTAATTTCGACCCTTGTTTTTCTATTTCATGTTGATAAAATAGTGGAATAACATTAATAATATGATATATATATTCTATATATGGTAATAAAATGCTTTTTAACATGATTATATGTCATTGTTTCCATAATAATAATGATGAGTCCCTTGGTATAGTTATTTTCTCTCTTAATCACCATGATAAATTTTAACCATTTTTAAAAAAAATTTGCTAAAAAGAAGTGTAAATTATTAAAAATATGAAAATATTTTGATTTTAAATATAGATTCCATTTTTTAAAATTTATTTCACAGAAGTGATAAAATTAATTAAAAATTAATACCACAGACTTCTTGAGATAGTGGGTTTTTAGAGAAAAAATGATCAAAAAGATTACAACACTTTTATATCCAATTTAACTGTAAAAATAATTAAAATAAGCTAAACTAGATTAATATTTGTATAATTGAACTAATTAGACAATAAAATCAATATAAAATATAATTTAACTATATAAAAAAATTAGACAAAAGTGAATTTTTAATTAAAATTCAATGTTTTTACTATTTAACAAAAAATGTAACAGTTTAGAAAATCCCAAGAAATAAGCGTAACATAATTTGGTAATTATAAATTTAAAAAATAAATCTATTTATACCCAATTAATTTTCAAAATTATTTGAATATTAATTTTAATATCATATTCAAGGTGACATGAAATGATGTTTTTTTGAGAAAATAGTTTTTTCAAAAAATATAAATACAATACAGAAATTTTTTTATTATATTATTAATATGTTTTCATTATATCAATCCACTATATTTGAAAATATTTTATCAATATTCATATTACAAGTTTTTTCCACAAATTTATAGTTACGGTGTTGGAATAACTATATCAATAGTATATAAATGTTTTATTAAAACTCAGTGTCTTCTGTAACACAAACTAAGCCGGTTTTACAAATATAAAAAGAATAAATTATTATTATTTTAAATTCATTCCAAATATTAAATTTGAAAATTTCAACAAAAAATGTTCAAAAAACAAAGGTTGTCACTAGAATGGATTTTAATTCTATAGTACTAATTAAAAAATATAATTGAGTGAAAAAAAACCCTTCACATGTGATATATGTAAGAAGATGATTTTGAAAAAATGAATCATGGGAATACAGATATGTTTCAAGTCTGTTTTGGATGTGAATAAAGCTGGTAAATATATAAGTTATGAAGTCATTCCATCTAAAATAATTGAATAATTGATGGTTTTGAACAATCATACACATATAGACTATTGTTTTAAGTAAAAGGAAGATATAAATTAAAAAAACATATTTACTAAGTCATGGTGCATTGAGGATAACTGAAGACAAAATCCTATAAGGATAAGAGAATAAGGATTATGCTTCTGAATCAATACTCCTGAGGGGGGGTAAAAAAGTTAATAGGTGTTCGGAAGACTTTTAATCTGTTACATAATAACAACTATATTATTTAATTCAGGTTCTATGATTTCTAATGAATAATTTAATTTTTTTTAAAATATCCAATAAAACTCAAGAAATGGATGTTGATTTATCGGTGAAAACAAAAAGTGTTGAAATTATTATATCTTAAGTATATAACACTTACCTAATTAACCTTTGACAAAATAATCTTCCAATAATAAATTTTATATTATATTTAATAGAATTTTATAATATATATGGATTTAATTGGATAACATTATATAAATGAAATATATAATATTAGGAGACTAAAATCACATTCTATAACCTATTATATCCAATGATTCAGTAATATTAAATAGATAATAATGAATCACATTTCATTACTCTTTATAAATCAAGGTTGTTTCTCCCTTATAAGAATTCATATCTAGATCAAATTATTGAGAAAAATTAGATGACTGTCTATTAAGACATTCCCTCTATAATAGAATATGCTATTATGTTCTATGTATGATTTGATGGTCTTACTCCTATTCAAGTGTTTGAAATATAAATTAATCTAATAAAAAATAATTTACATACAAGAGTCCCTATATAATGTGTTCTATGGAATATTAAAAATTAAATAAGTAGCTAAATGAGAATTTGGAGAAGAGTTTCCTATTACCATGCATTTTACAGTGGGGTGTTACATTCGACATTATCACAATAAAGGATGATTCGATGAGTATCTGGATTTATTATCATAAAAACAACATTATCATGATAATGAACAGGTATCCCCTCTAATTTATAGATGGTTTATCCATTCAAATAAAAGAGAATCAGTGCCTATTTAATGTGAATCCTATGTCAGGATATCCTCAAATAAAAATGAAATATGATATTTTTATGACATCCTTTTCCAGGAAAAACTAAAATAGTGAGTTTAGAGTGAATCCATTTATATCCAAAAATGATCTATAAATTCTCATGGACCATAGTAATAGGGTATTAAAAGATTAACTTTTTAAATTTAGTTGGTCTTTATATATTATATTATCATATACACCAAAATCTCATTGGAATACGAGGAGAATATAAGTATTTTCCTGAATACATATGGTAATGGACAATTAATATGAAATGTATAAAAAATGTGAATTTTGGAATGTGAAAGTAACATTCTAAGGTAATGTTATATCAATAAATAAGATATGTATGAATACAGAAAACTGAAATTCAATTTGTGAATAAAAAACATTAATATCTATAATATTCACTCACTATTTATTCATATTTGTAGGGAACTGCGAATAAATTAAGAGGAATTTATAATGAATTTTAACACTACATAAATTGATAATAGGGAAGAGATTGTTTTTTAAAATATGAATGAATCTAAATAGATATTTATGTATTGAATGGAAAATATAATCCCTACACCTATATTCACACTTCCCTTAAGAGGGAAATGTTTTGTTATATATAATGATGCATCAAAAAAGTGATTGGTATTGTATTTGAGATAAATGATACTGTAATTGCATATGCCATTATAAAATTGATGCTTAATTGGAAAAATTATCAAATATAATAACCAGATTTGGCTATATTAATAAGAGAATTAAATATTTTTATGAATTATATCTATGTTGAGATGTTTTATTTACACACATATATATATATATAATATCATTAAGTATTTACTACCAAATAAGACTCCTAGAATGATCTTCTACAGATTGGTAGATCTCAACATGAAATATTACTAAAAATCCATAACCATCCTAGAAAGATGAATAAATTGATGGATTATCTATGTTCAAAATATCTAATACCATTATCCATGGAAATAATTGAGAGGGGTAAAATCCTCTTATACAAAAAATATATAGACATGGAAATCAAAAATTAAGTATAACATACAATCTCACAAAAATGATTTTACAACAATCAATTCATGAAATGATTAAAAATTATGTGATGGAAGATATGGTTATAGGAAAAAAAATTACTAAATTATAAAGGGTGAATGATAATAGTCAACACTGAAAAAGAAGGTATTCTGAGATTTGGAGACATGTGTATGCATACTATCAGATAATAAGATAAAGAAAGAGATATTAGATTCTTCACAGAACTAAACATTATCTATCCATCCTAGGAGTAAAAAAATACACATTGATATCCAAGAGATTTTTTTAGGAAAATATTCATAATAGAATACTAAATTTACATAAAAGTTCCTGGTATAAAAATAAATAAATTATTAAATGCAATGGTCCGCAAGGATGATGAAACTGTTAACTATACCTACATAGATATGGGAGACCATAAAGATGGATTTTTTCATATGTATTTCAAATAAATATAATTTAAATAATTCCTTATGGATTTTAGTGGATTTTATTATAAATATTTATCACTTTATAACGGTAATATAGTAGTAATGACTTAAAAAACATTATGTGTTATACAGTATAGAACACGTGAGACTATATAAAACAACAAATTTTATTTTATATTATCATGACATAATGTTTTTTAAATGTTATGTTAATTTTTTCATAGTGACATGGAAATAGATTTGAACATAAGTATATCTAGTCACCACTAGATTTATGTACAATATGAAACGAATGTCTAGACACTTTAGTATATTTTGTGATCTCCCTGTATATACGTAAATGTAAAATAGGATAAAAATATTTCACTATCTGAGCTCAAATATAAAAAGAAGTTCCACATTCGCTTTAATATTGCACACTATAAATAAATTTATGAGATGAATCGTAAAACTTATTTTTTTGTAATTATAATGAATGTATGATATTAGGAATCATACTTTTTGATGAAATGATAGATAAGTAAAAATATATTTAGAAACACAATAATGTATCCTAGAGTTTATGGATGGTCTATGATGAAAAAAATTTATGAGACCTGAAGTTCGAAGCTAGAAAAAAATATCATTCAACTATCACCATGGAAGATAAACATGAGGATTGAGATAATGTGAACACTGTATACTAAAAAATTAATATCTTATGATATCTTTTGTAACATCTGTTATCTTAATTATTTCATTTACCTGCAACCAAAATTTTATAAATTGAATGATAATTTTTATATATCCCTCTTGAGTATGAACATACCAAATCCCTCGATTTTACTTATTTTAGTGGTGGTACTCTTATAGAATGTTATTCTTTATAGTCAGTGACCAGTGATAATCTTATACTATATAGACAATGTACTAGTCAAAAAAAAAACTCACCTTTTCAATGTATTATTGAGAAACCATATTTACGAAGGAGAAATATGAGAGATTAATGATGTAGTTAAATACTAGTACCCTTATTTTTCGTCAATGTATAGAGTGAAAAGAAATTTTTAAAAGACGTATGTAACCACCCTAAATTTTATATATGTAAATTTATTTATGCATTATTATCTATGTTCCATATTTAAGAATATAGCTTAAAAAATACCACACATAATGAAAAACAATGAAAAAATATTTTATTAATATAAAAACTCACATTTATAGAAAGAATAAACAAAAATAAGATTGAATATAGCACAATGTCTAACTTCCTATTCTTGGTGTCAAATATTGGTTCCCCGAGCAGGTTTGTAACATGTCAGTTGCATTACTCCCTACACAATAGACAGAACTGATTAGAATTTAGGGACTTATATCGATCATGGAGAAACTATAACCTCTTTATAAAATTTTTAAAATATCACCAATAAATAATAATAACTAAATGATATATCCAATAACCAAAAATTAATTATATCGCATGATGACCATACATGAAATACAATATCCAAAACTAAATTTTAGATATGTCAATCCAAATACATATCGAGTGAAAAGAAAAATAAATAAAGACACAAGAAAATACCAAGAAATATCAAAATAGTGCTTCTTCCCTTATCCATGCTCTATCCCAACTAAACCATCTAACATAAGACTATTTACTTTACCATATCCTAATGAACTTGAAGTCTATTCAGGTACTGATCGGGTAGCCTATATAGGGTGTGAGTACAATTTATTAGGAAATCACAAAAAAAAATATAAAACAATATCTAGTAAATTATGGTGAATTTAGTTGTATGAAGAATGAAATAAGAGAAATAAAGTAACCAATTTACATATATTCAATTATAATTTATTTAACCCCATAAACCACAGGGTTCTCAAGGACACCCAAACCCTCAATAAATACTTTGAATCATTCTAGAGTCCAAACCATATCAGAGATCGAATACAAAAAATCATTATAAAAATCGATTTCCATTATCCACTAAATTTAAATTTATATAACTTTTAATTTGAATAATAGTCTAATTATATCATTTAGGCCAAGAACGCCATGTCTATCACCCCGTGGGTTTATGAAGAATCCGTCTATATCCAATAACCTATTTATCACTATATTCATCTGATGAATATATCCCTGTACCAAATATGTATATCATTCAATCAGATATGGGATTTTGAAGAATCCGGTCATATCTCACACACATATATTAAAAAATAACATATATAAAAATATCACACTTATAAAAATTTCATAAACATCAATATTAATATTCATTGGCCTTGTTTTAAAAAATTATTATCATGGGGTGCCAATTAAATTATAGAATCAATCTTTGTAAATACCTTTAATTATGTGGAATAATATAACCCATTATTTGTTAAACCATTTATCAATATTTAATCATCTATCCCATTAACACATTTAGGTTCTTATAACCATATCATAAACCTAATTATCAATTAATACATGGTCACATTAATTTTCCCATTTTTCAATCCCAATATCCATTCAATTTTATAGTAACAATATTACATTAATTAATTAACCAATTATTTAGTCAAATTCAATGAATTTTAGTTTCCCTAATTTAACCCAAGTCATTATCATATGGAAATTTATTTGAGTAATTTCAATCATCAATTCTATTTACCAATCATGGTAACTGAAAATTTGACTATTTCATTCACGTAATTAAATCAATTCTAGGTGATTTAAAATTTAGACTAATGACCATATGATTGTTGATGATCCTTCGTCAATTAAGATCCCCGACTAAAGAGGATCAACCATGATCATGATAATGAAAAAGATCTATAACTAAATCCATGATCCAATATCAAAATAATCCTGGTCCATAAAACATAGATCTAAAACCATTAGCAATGGAAGAAAATCATCCACTCTTCAACTAAATTTATATATGGGAGAGAAATGAAACCACATGGGATAAGAATATCTTATAGGGAGGGGTAAAGATCCATCAAAATACCTTGTATTCTTCAATAATGGAGGTTTGAAGGCCTTGGAATCCTTTTAGGATACGCAAAAAATGAGAGAAAATATTTTAGTGATGATTTGGGTCTACATAGTGAAAATTTTTGGGGATTTGGAATTTGTAATCGAAATCTCATAAGTATAAATTTCTACATGCACAATTTGCATCTTGGTGTACACTTTTTTCCTAAACTGTATATCTAACCATGTACCTTATACCAGGTGGGTCACATGGTCCAAACTTATAGGGTGTAAATTTTGTTAAACCATGATCCAACCAAGAAATACTCCTCTTTTGAAGGTTTCATTGTTTGCTGGTGTAAGGCACATAGTTTTTGAGAACCATGTGCTACCAAAAATACCTAATCAAATATCCATATTTTACCCAAACACCACCAATAAAAACACCAAAAAGATATTTGGAAGATAAGGAAAAAAGAGTACTTCAAAAGAAGCTTGATAAATATCTATAAGTGTTCAAGATGTTAAAAACTCCCCACCTTATAATAGCTCATCCTCATGTTTTACTCCATTAAATTACTAAGATTCTGTGGAAAAAATATTGGTCCAGTGAGATCATATATCTACTTATCTCTCTTAATTTTCCTCCCACACATATCCATGCTACCACAGTTCATGAACTATCAGCAATGTCTTTTACCTCAACATATTCTCACTATGATCCCTAAAAGATATAACATGCTCCTCAAATTACAAATCTATCTCAAGATCTACATAATCCACATTGATCACATTAATTGGTTTAGGGTAATATCAATGATGTTTTGGCACATGAAAAAAACCAATCATAGAACAATACCTATGTGGAAGATCCAATATGTATTCCACCAGTGGGATTCTTATCACAACCTCAAATAATCAGAAAAAACATGAGTGAAAACCTGCCTTGTCTTTGTATCCATTGGTGACCGAATCTAGGTGACACCGTAAAGAATGCGCAATCATAATCTTGAAAATGATGGGTTCATTGACGTTTACCATCATAAAAATTATTCTATCATTGAGATGTATCCATATGCTTCATAATTAGATAAACCTAATTTTATGTATCCTACATGAGAGTTGGTCTGAAAACTCTGACTCACCTACCTCTATCTAGTATTTATTTGATCTTCATTGATCATAAATAGACTCAATTGTTTTCATTTTAATTTTTCCTAATAACTATTTTTATAGGAGAACTCTACATGTTCAAGGTGATTTTTCCATGACACAAAACAGTCGTTGAAACACGACCAAAAAATATCCTCAACCACCTATATAGTACATTTTGAGTGTCCATATGTTTGTTTTTGGAATTCCATACATAGTAAAAACATTGTCACCAGTTCCTTTTTCATGACCATTTAGAAGAGTGAAGTTAAATGTAATTCATGGTCTAAAATAGTACTTTGTGGAACTCCACAAATAAGGGCCATTTCATGATCATATATTTCTCCCAACTAATCAACTGAGAAATTATCCTATATAGGAATGAAATGTGATTATTTCATTAGTTAATCCACAATAACACAAATAACATCATTATTCTTAAGAATCCTTAGTAGACCCAACACAATGAACATAGTAACATCATCCCGCATCTATAACATAATGTAAATTGGTTGAAGTAAAACTCTAGGCCATTGATGCTTTTCTGTCACCCATTGATAGGTGTAAATTCATGTCATCAAACCTATTTTCTACTTTTTCATTCCCATCCACTAATGATGTCAGTGTAGGTCATAGTAAGTTCTCAAAAAACTCATATTTACCAAAAACATTGAGGCATCTAACTCATGATTTATCTCACCCCTCAAGCTTATAGGAACAAAAAACATTTCTGACATAGATAACCTCACATTCATCTATGGTTCAATCGGAAGGAGAAGCCCCACCATCAAGGATTTTACTTTTGGAAAAACATTCATGATTCTGATACTACCTATACTTGATATAGCTCAAAAGTGTAGACTCCACAAAAACTGATATGAGATTCATATTCCCTAAGCTCTTCAAAACCCCAACACACATTTTATCTATTAATGTCCTCATTTTCTACTAAACACGAGGCTCCTAAAATTCTTTAGTCTAAGTATTCATACATATATATTATGTAACATTTATTCCCATATCATGTGTATATGAAAACATAAAATTCAATTAATTGATAAAATCAACCATCCTCCAAATAAAAAATATTATATTATTTATGAAAAACAATAAAATTTAAGATCATGTGGTCAATATACATATTTAAATTTTCACCCATCATATAATGATGATAACTATTCAATTCATCAACCAATATAGGAATCTCAGACTCTTAAATGGGGTAATTCAGTACATTTGTCCTCAACTGGAGAGACCCATATTCCACAACCTGATCTCTATTCATAATAATTTCTCCATTCCTGACACCATAGACATCATAAACCACTATATACTCCTCACCCACGTCTAGTAGAATCAATATTGGTTCATTTTTTAAATTATTCTGTAACTCCCATAAATAGATATCACATTATCAATACCATTCAAAAAGTCACTCATTTCATTGATAAGTCTAAAAGTGCTGAATCAAATTTGGAAATGTACTATATGAACATTCAATAATAACCCACAAACCTAGAAAACTATTAATATAGAAAACATTATTGGGATTCTCCCACGATACTAATTCCTATAACATCTATAGGTCCATAGAAACAACATCCCATGATATGATGTTACCCAATAAGTGTACATTATCAATATATAATTGACACTTAGATAACTTTTCATATAGTCGATTACATCTTAGTTTACTCAGAGTGATGTACAGACTTTGGTCATGATAATCATGAGTCCTGGATTACACTATGATTTCATCCAAAAATATTATCAAATGCTGATCTAGGTATGGATATAAGATTAATTTCATCAAGGTCACAAACTCTTCAAGAATGTTTGTTAGCCATCATAACATCACAATGAACTCATAAAGAACATACCTACTTAGAAATGCATTCCCCAATATATCAGAAGTCAAAACTCTCAACTAATGATACATTGATCTCAATTCAATCATGGATAAGACACAACCTCCCCTCATATAGTCAAAATGAACTTCGATATGTGGAAAATGATAATGGTTTTTCAATTTCATATAGTTCAACATCTACTAATAATCACATAAGTACCATCCACCATCATCCTTATATGAAAACAAGACTGTAGAACCCAAAAATGACATAATCAGATGGATAAAGTGATTTTCTATAAACTATTCCATCAAAGTATTGACTTATTGAAGATATTATGGTTAGATTGTGTACGGTGGAATAGAAAAAGGATTTTCCATAAAAATGAGATCAATTGTAAATTTCTTGTCGTTCTTAGGTGGAAAACCTAATAAGTCATCAGGAAACACATCCTTGAGCCTATCCACTATAGGTGGAGTTTCATAATTAATTTTTCTTACATCACCTAGCCTGCATCTTGCGAACTAAATAGTGATTTCCCCAAGTTTCTGATAAATTTTCATAGCATGGCCTTTATAGATATACAAATCTTGATGATGAATATAACTATCACCCAATGAATACATAAATGTCGCTCATCTTAGGTAATAATAAATTTGGGTTCATTAATCTACAATCTAGTACATAAACACAATAAATTCAATTCCTGACATGTCAGGATGTAATGATACCATAGAAGTCGATACTCCCCAACCTCAAAAGAGCACCATGTTCACAAATAGATTTCTCTTGAATGAACTCTTAAAGGTGTATCTATCATTATAACCACACTCATGAATTCCACCTCCAGAATCAAACCATTCAAAAATTGTAAAAATGTACAATTATAAGATGATCTAATATCATAAAAGGAACTATATAGGATGAAATATCTAATAATAGTACCTATAATTTTTGATGGTGTAGCCTCTTTATCCAATAGTACTAGCTCAATATCATACAATTATCCAACCCCTCTTTAATGTGATGTAGTTTGAGTCCTTATAACCATACCACTCTACCGATATGAGTGATATTTTTCAAAACTAACATGTCTACTGACACCACCTCAACATCTAATAAAACACAAACTACTAGACTAGTATATTGTAGAAGATCTCATTCTCGTACTATAGTTTAATCAGGATCCTCAATATCTAAACAATTATTTCAGGTTCCTATATAACCTTTTTTATATTTCCCCTCCATCCAGAAGATCATCACTCTACCAATGTATGGGGATACTATCCCTGAAAGTGACACGTCCTACCACACTAGTGAAAAGTTACCCGAGAAAGGTCATGTCTAACTAATACTTCCCCATTTCCACTCTTCTTTCTATAGATATTATCAACATTATAAAAATAAAACTTCATCATCTTTGAATTATTATCTTATAACAATAAATACGATACCACCTATACTCTACTAGAATATTTCTTCATGTTCTACTAAGAAATGAGAGCATAATTCACCCCTTTTGAAAACTACATCAATATGAAGATATTCACGTGGGATATAATTACACATTTGACCCCACACTGAATCCAATTTTATATAGTAGCATAATATATTTCCAATGAAGGAACAAATGATTCATTTATATAAAATGACCATCATTTTAAATCATGAATATATTCCCCTGAGATAACCTCATAAACATAGCTACTCTCTCTTGCATGTGCATCTAAAAATAAAAGTACTCTAATAACATATTCAAAATTCCATTCCACCCCATATCCTCCAGATTTTCATCACATTTTTTGATGTCCCACAAATTATTTTCATGACCATATAACATTAAGTGTAAAATTGACTATATTTTCAAAATATGTCTCCAAGTGGTGATGTGTAGTCTGGAAAGACTCAATCCGAAACTCATGTACCTCATGTCCAAACTATATGGTAAAATTCATAGGGTGATGAAATTGAAACTCTAGTGTAATGTAATATATATTATTTAAAACCATACCTTTGTAACATTAAATAAACTTCATCAATTAAGTATGGTTTTTTTGTATGTACTCTCTCACTTCCTCAATTGGAACTATTGGTAGAACAGGTTCCACTGTTATAGGATCATTTCCAATCATAACCTCTTATCATTTTATAAACAAGAATTTTCATGGGAGAATATCCTATAATGTCAAACACATGTTTTAGGACTCACAACACAACATTGAAAAAAATTAATGAGTGGAATTCATAAAATCAATCACAATTAATTCCCCAAACCCGTCCATATGGTCATTTTTGAATGGAAATCAATATCCTTAACCGCCTTACATCTAGGTAATGGTTAACTAGGTTAAACATAATCTTATTTTCAGTTTCATAGTGAAAACCCATTTATTTAAAATTTTCATAATTTTACAATTCTTAATTCCATACGTCGATCAATTTGTAGTTCAATTACAAAAGGAAGGGAAAGCATTTTAGTTCAGCAACATTACCGAAACCATTTTTTCAGAGCATGCCTAAAAATGATGCATGTCACAATATATGTGAAGTTAAAATACTGAATAATTAATACTCAACTCTCTTTCCATTCTAGGAAACATTTCAAATATAATAAAATATCTAAATGTTTAATCACATAAAAAATTACATCACTGAAGGATTAGTAAACTCAAAAAAACACCCAAAATAACAGTAATCCCACCATTTCAACTTGGATTTTTCCAGCATACATGAGATAGATACAACCAATCATGAGATATTAACCAAGGATTGAATAATTCTATACTCCATTAAATATTTATATAAAAAGAAGAAAAAATAAATGAAAATAAAAACACCTTTGATAACACTTTTTAACATACTATCCTATTTTCCACACACATGTTCCTTTTTCCAGTCAGGTATATGCCCTCAAACACGCCACCCCATATAAATTAGCCTACTTCATGACATTTATGGTCTAATATTGATCATTTAAATAATATAACCTCTTTAATAAAGTAGAACAATAGGATAAAAAAATAAAAATACAAAATGATATAACAAATAACCAAACCAAAATAGTTTCACATGATGGCTAAAACAGAAATACAATATATTAAAATGAATTAGAAGATATGTCATGAAAAATACGTTTCAAATGTCAATATAAAAACCAACAAATATAAATACACTAAAAACTCTAATGATGGTATAGAATCACATCTGGTTCTGTTATCCATGAAAAATCCCAATTAAACCATCAAATAAAGGAATCATTCCCTTATTCCCTCTTGCGAACATAATTACTATTTAGGAACTGATCAGGTGTCATAAGTATAGTGTGAGTACAACTCAGTGGGACACCACCAGTGGAATCTAAAAAAATATCCAGTAAATAAATGTTTATATAGTTTTATAAATAATAATATCCATCCAAAAAATTAAATGGCTTATGTATATTCAGTTTTTCATTATATAACTATATAAACCCCCAGGTTTCTGAGGAAAATCGAACACTCAAAACCTTATTTATCCTATCCCAAATTCTACACCATATCATATATGGAATAAAAAAATCCATTATAATCATTATCCCGCATTATCTATTTAATTGAAATTAATATCATTACTGATTGGATCCATCGTCCAATGCCAAAAAAAATTCTGTAGAATGCCTTGTCTAGAAACCCGGGGTTTTTTGAATCATTATTTATTCCCCACAACAAATTTATCACTATTGTATTTTTGAATAAGCACATCCGTCTCACACATCTATATAATTCAATTATATATGGTCTTCTAAAGAATATTTCCATTACCCACACACATATATAAAAAAATTGCATGTATCACAATATCACAGGTGCCATAATTTTATATACATCATGGATAAGCATTACAAAACATCTATTCAAAATATCTCATCATGGGGTACAAATTAAATTTTCAAATCAATAACGGTTAATCCATCTAGTAACATGGAATAATATAACCAATTACCTTTTAAACCATTTTCAATGTTTAATCATCTAACCCATTAACCCATTAACCCAAATAGGTTTTTCTAACCACATTATTGTCCTAATTGTCAATTAATTCATGATCACATTAATTGGCTAATTACCCAATCCCAAAATCCCACCAATTTCACAATAATAATATTATATTAAAAAATTATAAAATTAATTAATCAAATTTTACCAATTTTAATGTACAAAATTTAACCCAAATAATTATCATTTGGAAATAAAATTAATTCATATCAATCATCAATTTAATTTCCCAATCATTGCCATTGATAATTTAATAATTTCATAAATTTAATTAAAGAAAGTCTAAGGTATTTATAATTCAAACTACACATAACAAGATCAAAAATGAAATATCACTAACATAAATAACCATTTAAAGTAGAACAACTTAGATAACAATGAAGAACATGATCTAAAATTGAACCATAGATACATGATGAAAAGAATAAATATCCATTAAACCTATATCTGATTCTATTAAAAATGTAGGAAAACCATCCTTATTTTATATGAAATAAAAGACATGAGAGGGAGGAAAACAAATTATATGATAATATCATACTGGGAGAGGTGCAGATCTGTCAATAGATGATCAATTCATCAATAATGGAGGCCATAAGGACTTTTAATCCATCTACAAGCCTCCAAAATTTGAGACAATGATTTATGGTTGATTTGCGTTAAATTATGGTCAATTATATGTGATTCTAAATTTTAAATACAATTTATGGTGCTTCAAATTTATGCCTACATGGTGTCCTACTCCGGGTGAATTATTTTCCGTAACCATGCGACTAACTATGTAGCTCTTATTTAGGGGTCACATGGTTAACACAAAGAGGATATGTGTTTACAAAACCAGCTCAAAATCATGAAATACACCTCTTCTCAGGGTTTCACTATTTTTTCGAAGGGAATATGGTTTCAGAAAACCGTGTGCAAACCGTGCACTGCAAAAAGCACTTCAAAATACTTCCAAATTTTTCCCAAACAAATTAATGATAATAGACAAGAAAGATATAATTAAAAATAATAAAAATTGTACATAAATAAAATCTAGAGTCATATCTATAAATGGTTAGGGTTATACAAAATTTGATATAGAAAAAAAATAAATTGAAATATAATAACTAGAATAGAAAAACATAGATCATTTTCGTGTCAAATAATAATCACACCACTTAACAACACATCAAAAAAATATAATAATGTAATTTAACTTTTTGATATTGAATAACATAGACGTATGAGGAATAAATTTTTTTAATTAAATGAGGTGTTATTATATATATATAAGGAACTTTAAAAAAATTATTCTTCCGAATATAACTATCATAATAGTCAATAAACAGTTATGAATAGTGACATGGAAATAAGAATAATAACATCTCCATAGTTTTAGTCAAATTATTTTTTATCTTTTGAAATAAAAATAAATGGAATTTATAAAATAATAAAATTAAATAAAATTTTTTAATCTAAAATATTTTTTTTTACAAAAATATGTTTTAATATAATTTCTGGGAATCCCATATATTTTATTTTCAATAAATTACAATTTTATGATAAATTAATATTTTAAACATAAAATATTATTTTAATACATTTTTTATAAAACATTATATATGTATATTTTATAAATAATATCATATTATTAAATTATAATAATTTTAGAATGGGGTACAAATTTGACAATGTTTTAAAAACAAGTTCTTTTCAAAAAAAATTATGATTACGATTTAAAAATTAAAAATCTTAATTTTTGAAAATTATTTGGATAAAATGGTTGTAATGTTTCGAATAATCTTATCTTAATTCTATTAGGGTGATTTATTTCCTAAAAAAATAAAATATGTAGGTGAATTTTAAAATACCATGTAACTACCATATTTTCAAATAGTTATTATAAATCAATTTTTTATGTTTCAAGAAGTTAGATGAGTATTTTAATTATATGTTTCATTTAAATTTTATGATATATAATTTTATTCAACAATATACTTTAATCCAGTTATAAATACCTCCCTCCTCCATCCATTTATATTCAATTTAAATCCATATTTAATTTCCCAAATTTAATCTAAAATACCTCCATAACTCTATACCCACATCTTAAAAGTTCTTATCTAAAAAAATATAATTCAATAAAGTCTTAAGGTTTTTTTTATTGGAGTACTATATAAATGATAAATGATAAATTATATTTATTTCCCCTTTCAATTTCATTTACTTATTCATTATACATCATCATTATAATTATCAAAATCATTATTTTATTTGTATAACTAATTAAATTATGACATTAAATTTCAATTATATCATCATATTATTGAACTTAAAAAGGGAATTCCCGAGAGTGGCCTTTTCGAACCCTCCAGACTCACGAATCCCCCTCGCCACGAAAGGGTCATCCGGGGTTGCCCCAGCCGGGGAGGAGCCACTCTCAGTCGAAATAGCATTGTGTCCCATGGGGTAACACCTCGATCAGCGATAGTTCGTCACAGAAAGCCATCAGCCAAGTGAAGTGCACCCATTCTACCGACCCGGTGAGACACCGGGTGACCCTATAAGATGAGTAGTACATGGGAGGCAGAAATTCCTCCTAAAGCATGGATAGAACCACAGACCTCACTAAACACCATTTCTTTGGCCCTCGACCCTGCACCACTACGCCACCACCGATGTGGCAAAACGTTTATGTTTGGTAATGATGTATAGGGCTTAGCCTTGCCCACCTGCGTGCTGCACATCCCCAGCTAGGACCAAGATGGCCAACCCTTGGGCATGGGCCAGTTCCTGTGGAGTCGAGGGGACGAGAGGATCACTATCATATGGTGCAAGTTTCCTTTCCAAGGACTCGAACCTGGAACCTTTACGACGGGACGCCACAGCCTTGAACCAACTCACCCATCCCCTGTGGGCATAAAACATGTTGTTGGGTAATGAGGTATAGGGCTTAGCCTTGCTCACTTGCATGCTGCATGTCCCCAGTTATTCCCAACGTGGCCAACCCTTGGGCTTGCTCCAATTCCCGCTGAGTCGAGGGGACGAGAGGACCACTAGCATATAGTGCACGTTGCCATTGCGAGGACTCGAACCTAGAACCTCGACAATGGGACACCACCGCTTTGAACCAACTCACCCAACCCTCGCGGGCTGTATCATCATATAATCTATATGATCCATTTTTAAAGTTGTTTACAACACTCACCCCATATTTTCCACTCTTAACTACCTATATTGGAGATGTTATAAAAAACTATTACTCCCTTCAAACATGGGTATAGTGAACCATTATTTGGTTAGATAGGAAATTTATAGTTACTTTATAATATGATTGATATTATAGAAATGGTAAACTACCCTTTAGTTTAATAAAAGTAAATAATTTTCTAATGATTGGTGAGATAGTCTATGAATGAAATCAATAAACAAAAACACATATACCGAATAATAAATTTCAATGTTATTAGTATTATTAATATTTGGAACCATTAAAATATAAGGAATTAAATTAAATTAAAATCATCATACTTTAGGAATCATGGGCAGATTTGATAAGAATATCCATCATTATCATTAAACAGAAGGGACATAGGAACAATGAACCAAATATCTTTAGGACATTGAATTTAAAATTAATTTCCCAATAAAATGATTATAAATTAAAATAAAGGAAAAATAAGTAATCAATTATAAAAAAATAATAATAATGTATTTCAAAAATACTATTTGATTATATGTGAGATTAAGAACATGTAACAAGAGAATCAGTACCTAGGGTATGATAACCCTCATAATTCATTTTTATTATTTTGAGGTCTACATTCTCTCTAGATAACACTATTTATCTCTATATTCAACTTGTTTTCTAATTATTTATTATATATATATGTTCCTTATATAAAAAACATTTCTATATTCCCTATATTATCCAGATATAAGTATGTTTTTCATGTTCCAATTTTTATCACATATTTAATGTGAACCCGATTAAAGTGAAATTATATATTGGTAATCTCAATTCTTGATCAACTCTTATAAAAAAAATTTCATCTAATATTTATTAAAGTAATTTATATTTTAAATGAATTTAGTGTAGTTTTTTCTATGTTTTCAGTGATATATATTTATTTTTTCCTTCAAATTCTCATTTCTCAATTCTAAAAGCATCATTAAGCATTTCATTATGAGGCATATATATTCAATTATTTCTAATGATATTATCATTAAATGATATCCATAATCAGAATCTATATTTATGTATTCAAAAATAATTTCATGAAAATCCTTAATCACTTATTTTCCTGATAATAATTATGCTATATATTTTATATATTGGTTAGAATAAGATTGTGTTACCCATTTTCGTGTCATGGGGATTATTATACTTTTTCTTGATGTAGTATTTACTTATAATGAACATATATTTGTGTACATATTATTATATAATATGTGATCTAATAATTATACTAACCCCAATACATTTTTATATGTTTCCATCAGTTGAGATACCTTTTATAGTGCATAACCAATATGACAGACGCTATATTATGATGTGTTGGCGGTGATCCTTTATTTATAAATTTGACAAAGAGTTATATTTTATTTGTAAATTTATAATAATACATAATCAGATCACATAATTTTATTTATATGATGATTATATGTGATTATATATGACGCCCCACTATTCAATGACATTATGTTCCACCTATTTGATCTGTTGGTTAACATCATTATCAGGGTTGTTCACGTGCATGTCCTGTGACATCACCATTTTTTACATTATTTATATCAGAATAGAATCCATTACTTAAACTATTTTATTTTTTATGATAGAAATATGAATATTGAATTACTGAAAATGTTGTTTGTTATTTTGTTGAAATATTATATATCTAATCTCCCAAACACATCATACCTCTCAAATTGGGGAAATTATTTTATGTATTTTTAAATTAAAAATCACGTAATTATATATTTTTGAGACTCTCTATATTTTACAATATCATGAAACAATCTACATAATTGGCCATATATGATTTTTATATGGTTGAAAAAATATCATAAGAGCCTCTAAATAGAGTGAATATATCTAAGAGTGAGAAAAAAATCCAACAAAATTATATTCATTTACGAAAGAATTGTTATTTTTTAAATGCATCCCATAAGTGTCATGGGTAATAATAAATGGTTGAGTAATATAAATGTAATAGGAAAGGATTCTTGTAATTGGTTTATATATACAATACTTTCATACTCGTTAAATTGAATGAGTTTTTGTGATTCTATAATTATAAATTATGACTATGTTCTTTGGAGTATAATTCATTTTAATTTTCCTGGAATTTTACGTATTAAATGTTCTTTGATATTGATATTTTTCATAGGTCTATTTTTCTTATGTGAGTGAATTTTATTAAGAGATATTATTTGATATTTATTTATTGTGTTTCATTTTTATATTTAAAATATATATTTTAATATTTGTTTTTGATTAGTTTTTATAAAAAATTTATCATTTAAAAAATGTGCGAATTTAAGAATAATTTTGCCAAATTAATAGAAAAAACATTATAAATAAGTTATAACAATAAAACTATTTTGTTTTAATGGATATAAATTTTATAAACCATGAATAAACCACACGAAATCTAAATAAATTATGTTGTTTCAAGGGTGCCTATAAATGACAAGTACAATCTTTAATGATATAACATGTTCAAACTCTTGTCAAAATCCATATTATTTTATTAATTTGGAATATCCTAGGATCCAGAGCTCTATTGTGAATGAATTAATACAATGAATCTAGGTTTTATTAAATATTGATAAATATTAAGTAAGTGTAACTTGTGCAATAAATCCCCCAACATGCTATAACCAGATAAGAGAAGATTCATGTTGAGGAACTAAAATTTTTTCGTCATAGACCAACATCCCCCTAACACCCCATAACATTAAAAAGGTAGATATTTATGTGAATATATCATGGATGAAATCATTATTTGATGTATTTTAGACCTCATAGATTAAAAATTTAAATTGGAGGAGATATTGGGGTAATGGGATATCATTTTACAATTATACATGATGATATGTCTAAAAGATAAAATTATTATCAATTTGAATGGGGAAAAAAATTTCCAACATTAATTAATATAGTTTCAAAATAAAATATTTTATTAGTATAAATTTATTAGGATTCAAAATTGTTAATGAAAAGATAAAATTTATGATGGATTATTACTACTCTTAGATATCATTTATTGGGAGTTTTGTTTTATGGATTACTTGAATTGGAATCTTGAAAATCATTTTGGATTTCAAGACTCTCATAGATTATTAATTTTTCTCTCTTATATAATATTTCTTCTTCTATCTCTTGAGAAGTAAATTTTACACTATAGATATTCCATGTTTTGAATATTTATTAGTTTCATAAGAGATTCATATTAAATTTTAAGTGGATGTTTATTTATTTAAATTTATTTTTTTGTGGTTGTTTATTTTAAATTTATATAATGTTATTATTTTTTTATATCACAGTCACCATTCATTGTTTGAGAGAAATAATGAGTATTTGATAATATACAATACGGTATGGGATCATGGAAAACTTAGAACACCCTTTAATTTTCCATATAAAATTTTAATTATTTCTTAACTAAATAATATTTAATTTTTCTACATTATATATAAGGTATTAGATGATTTTGAGAAAGATAAATTAAAATTGAACAATTTAAAATGTATTACCTTTATGGAATCTTGTAAAAAGTTGATTATTAAAACAATAATACTTAACAGTAACATATATTTTAACAATGCATATTCTCTAAATTTTATACGTAATATATATTTTTATAGTAATTTTTTATGTTTATTATTCATTTGATTTATATTTATTTAAATGTTCATTATCAATTTTTCTTAAGATAAGTTAAATAATTTTTTTAAAAAAACTATCTGAATAAATATTTTTAAGGAAATTTTCCCATTGATAAACCACAAACATTCCATTAATATATTATTATTTATTATTTTTAATTATATAAATATCCCAAATAAAAATATAATATTTAAGGACCCCTTGGTATGTTTAAACACTGGGGCACATCACTTTAAAATATTGAAACAAATAACTATTCCGATAAGAATTTGACTAAAAATTTAAGATCATATACCTAAATGTATAACAAAACCTTGAAAATAAACTTCTCTACCAAAGAAAATAAATAATTCAATAAAAGTTTTATATGAAATGACATATTATAACCCATTATAATTATAAAAAACATTTCCCTAGTCTTAATAATATAATAATAATTGTATGAAACTTACTAGAAGTTATCTGGACACCAAATACAATCATAATAAAATACCACCAAGTTATAGTTTGTATAATGACATTAAGTTTATAGTCTAATTAAGATATTCAACATTGTTAATATTTATCCAGTTATACCATCATATATTTTGATCAATATAAAATATCTACCCATTAATCTATTATATATAAAAAAACCTAATATACATTATCATTATCACATCTTATTATTTCTTAAGAAAGAATCCACATGAATTATTTTTGGGATATCATAGTAATATATTCAACCAAATTATTTTCCTATAGATATAGGTGATCAACATCACATGAAATAGATTCTATAATAACAATTATATACAATATTAGTATGTAATAACCAATCATTAGAGTATGTATTTTCCAGTACATTCTGCATAACATTACCGAGATCTCTATAATGATATAAAATTATGTCATTAAAACTATATTTAATCAATTAATTATAGTCTTATTATTTCTCTCTCATTCATAAATATTTTATATTAAAATTTTTATATTAATTCATTATTCCATAGACCTTTCCCCATACCTATATAGCATGTCCCTATGCAATAGGATACACCTTTCTACCTCATGGGTCAATGAATTGTTTCCATAACTAACATTATTTTAACTATTCTGACAAGAATAATCCAATGTTTTTAAACATATTATTTCATATCCCTTATCAAATAACTAAATATAAATTACTGTTAAATAAGAATATATTTTTTAAGGATACATATATGATGAGTGACTAGAAAATTTGTTTGAAATTAATATTATAAAGTATTTATTTCTTAAAGAACCTAAAAATTAATTATTAATCCAGAAACATTTTTTCCAATATAATGACAAAATATTATAGATATGGGTTAAAATTACCCCGTACACAATGGATTATTACATAATGATATTAGCATAAATGTATGTGACATTTTTATTATATAATTATGGAATTCATCGTAATATATAAATGTTAATCCTTTAGAATAATATATGATATAATTTTTCTTAGGATAGCTAATAGAATAAATTATACATAAAAAACATGAAATTAATTAATTTTAATATCCCACAGTCAAAATGCCTTGTCTCATTAAAAAATTGATAATTTTATGTTCCCATACATGTATATCATTAATAATATATTTTACCATGTTAATTTTAGACAATATTTTATTTCATTGAAAAAAATTAAAATTTTAAGACGTATTGTTATAGAAATTTAGTCTAACATAAATAGTATTGGTTTGAAAACACTCCATCACATGGATGAGATTCTTTTTTGAATGAAAATAAATACTCTTTTTGAAATGATTAATTTGATATGAATATATGAATAAATTTCAAAGAAAAATTATGAAGGATAATTTTTTTATCATAATTAGAAACAATAATTTTCTATGAGTTTTTTTAACAATTGTTTTTATTAGGGATGAATTTCTAAATCATTTTTAATTTTATATTTTTAGTAAATTTATAGAGGAAGACGACATGATTTCTAAAATATGAATATCAGGTTATATATAATATATGGCACAAAAACCCTTCTTATAAAAGAATATAATATCACATGATTTTATATTAAATTTAGTTTTAAATAAATTCAATCTCTCGTATATCTTGTGATTCTTAGAAAATCATGTTCAAAAAAACTAATTCACTATAAAAAAATTATTAAGAAATGGCCATTATAATTTTAATTTGAAGTTGGATGTTATAAATAATAAAAATAAATTATGAAAATATTATTTTTTAACATGTAAAAAAATTTCTATGGTTTAATTATTATTATATATTAATTTATAATAATTTAAATTTAAAGGAAAAGTTTTCTAATAAACTTAAATTTTGACGATTTTAGTTTACTTACACTTTACTCATAAAAATTATAATTAATTTTTTTCAAAAGTTGAAAAGTTATTTTTAAATATTTAAATATTTATTGAAATTAGGATATCAAAATTATGTTGTAGTTATTTTTTAATTTTTTTAAAATGATTAATATTTTAATGAATAATGAAAATTAAGTTAATTTAATATAGAAAATACTTTTCATTTAAATTACTAATAATTATAAAAAAAATTATTAGTTTTAAAGGAAAATTAGAAAAATAATATATCTATTAGTCTAATTTAGGTTATAAAAATTATTTTCATATTGAATTTTGTTATAGAAACATTATGAACTATGAAATATTTTCTCTTTGAAATCCTACTCTATCATCGTGTCTTCAAGATTTATTTTTAATTTCAATTTTACACTTATATGAATAGATTTTAAAAAAAAATAGATTCCATATTTGGAATCAAATTTATTTATGACACCTAATATTTTAATATTTATTTTTAACATAATGAATAGTTAAAATATAAAAAAAATTACTTTTGGTAGGGTAAAAACCGATTTATTAGGGGTTAAACGAATAAGATAATTTTTACAAATGAACTAAAAATTATTCAAAACATATTTTATGGAAATATTTAGACCATATCATGTATAATTATTTATTATACTCTAATTTTATCCATTTGTTTGGGTAAAAAATTGGTTTTCCTTTTTATTTTCAAATATTAAAATTGTGTAACATACCACTCAAATAACAAGCTACACCCTTTACTATCTTCATCAAACCTTAAAACTATTTTGGATTGGACACTCCCTAATGAAGTAAAATAAATAAATTTATACCCTTATTATATAAGAAATGTATTTTTTCAAAAATATATTCTAGGAATAATTTATTTATAATCTTAAATAGGTGCCCTGAGAAGGGTTAAAATTCATAACTATCCATTTTTTATTTATTCTTCCACCTCATTCAAATATAATTCAATAATTTTCTTTTAAAAACATAATTATCTCTTATATATGGATATTTTATTATGTTATGGTGATGATCTATATCCATCTTTTCTTCCCCCAAATGGGAATGGATAATATCACTCAGGTGTACGACAGACTATAGCCTTGTTAACCGATGTGACACATTTTCCATCAACAACATTTACAAATGTGTAGAATGATAGATATAAAAAATATGAATATGATATTTATAAAATATTGATAACTATGGGGAAATTATATCATATATACCATTTTTAATTAATATTCCATAGGAGATACAATAATGCCACTCAAGAGTATGGTGAACTACTGCCTGGGGAACCGAAGTGCTTCATTTTTCAACTAACACATTATATGGAAGGTAATAAGTATAAATTTAATCAATGTATGTTATATAAATTATATTATTATATTATTTTTGACATACTTATAGTTATTAAAATATAATATATCATTTTCAGTCATTTATTTTCACTCAATGAATTATGATAATATCATTCATGTACATGTGGACTGCCACCTTTAGAAAGTGATGTGAAACTATTATCCTCCCCACGCCACATGAATAATATTTATAAGTATATTTAAATTAATAATATGGTATATAGTATATTTTTATAATTAGTTAATGAAAAAATACCACTTACCTCTTCTTCATAATGATCATCGAAAAATGGAAACATTACTCATGCATATATATGACCTATCATATTCATAATCATAATATACTTCATTTAAAAATTTTGAAATTTATAATTTCTCTTTAATGTGTAATTTATGTATAAATAAAAAAATTGTTTGATGAATATTTTTATATAAATGTTGAAATAATGACATATTAAAGCAGTAATTAACATACCAAAATCAGTTTTGGCAACTATATCAAATAGCATCAAAACACAATACAAATATATTATTAATTAGTTAATTTTATATAACATGTATTTAAGTGAATGAAACGTAATAAAACCCAAGAAAAATGTTCTTTTGTATGTAAATGTTATCATAATTAAATTACTAGGATGTATAAAGAACATATGCGACGATTCAGTCTCCATGTAAGGGTTTCCCATCAATATTTTACTTTAGTTAGACATATTTCATACACACCACGTATTTTATTTGTGTGGTTTATATAGTACCACATCAAAATTGTATATTATGAATATATTTTTATTCCTTATATTTAAATGTTCATTTTATGTAATTTCATTTATGGGGATTATGATTCCAACGTTACCAATGTGGTAAGGTCTGATTTTTCAATATCATCATTATATAGGTTTGACATTATTTTATAAAATTTTAAGTGAATTATTTAAAATTTCTATCATAAAATATATATATGTAATATTCATCAGTATATTCATTATATTTTTCATATAATAGTACCATTTCACACTCATTCGTACATAATATGATTTAGAAAATATATTTATGAAAATCTTTTTTTATTTATATCTTCGTTCAGAAATACAATTTCATTAAAACCCATGTTTTATAAAGTGGTATTAAAATTATAAATTTAATATTTTCAAAATAAATTATTTATTACATTTTCACCAATTCAAAATTTTTACAAAAAAATTAATGGAATCATCATGTAATTTTCAAAAAATCCCTTATGAATTTTACCAAAAATGTGAATGGAAATGTTTTAAAAAAAATGAATGAAATGAAGAATATTTTCCACTATCATGAAAATTCATTGTTTTAAATTATATTTTATTATATTATTGGATTATTTTTTAAAAAAGCATTTTCAAAATGTTTTATGTTCTTTTTTTAAACCCATATTTCCAAAATAAAATGGTTATATTCCTCAAAAATATTTTTAATAATCCATTTATTTTATTTATATCCATCAATGAATTATAAAATTTATTATACATATGATACACTAAGGATATATTATTATAATGTTGTCCTTATTATTTCTCTAGATTGTTTTTGATAAATTTGACTCAGGATGTACTGGTTATATTTTATTAATATTACTCTGGATGGTTTTTTATTATGTTTATTAGATAATGTAACTATTTAAACTTATTATTCTAGTACTTAAATATGTCTATTTTTGTTGATTTTGTTTTCCCCATTCATATGATGAATTCATTGAACATATTAAGTGATTGGTGGGGCTCATTTATAGATAGTCTTTCGATGCATCGGTAGGTATCATGAGACAAACTAGATTAGGTTTTGGCGGTGGCCTTACCAATTTATTAAGATGTCTTTGAACAAGGACTCAATGAAATGTTTTATGTGTTTGGAATTATGTATTACATCATTATGAATTATTTTAATGATATTTGATGTTGTTATTCGATTATTTAGAATATCCATGGTTAGGTTTTGAATATTATTTGAATATTTATATAGAATTATTTTATCATCATTTAGTCTTTCCACATTTTGAAAACATTATTCATTAACATTGTAGTTTTTCAGTTATTATCCTTTTCATGTATATTATAGATTATATATTCAATGAATTGATTACATTCTTTCCATAGCTGAGCATCGGAACTCACCCCTTTCATATTTTTTTCCAAGGATAACAGGAAGTGTTTCTTGATTGATATTATGGGATAAACATATTGAAATAAAGGTGTCTTAAAAGAAAATATGTTTTGTATTTTATTTATTTACTTATAATGATAATTTCATGATTTTATCTTGTATACCATTATTGCTAAACTATTTACTCCTTCGGTATATGATTCCTTGTATCATATGACAATATAATAACATAGACACTATCTCTTGCCTTCTGGAGTTGTGGTCCCTAGAGTTGGTATCATAAGAAATCTCTTATAATTCTTGAGAAGTATTTTTAGATTAATAAACATAACCCTTTTATAGATATTGATGATATGTATAAAAGGACATAATAATGCTTTTTTTATATACAAGGTTATATTTTTTTCCTAGAAAATACATCCTTATATAGATACTAAAGTAGATTAGGTTTTGGAACTGATGTACCTTATGATAATAACATTCAAAATGGTGAAGTTGGATTAAACTGAACATAATATTGTGCATGGAAATTGGATTTACTACGACCCTAGTTAAAAAACCCATATCTCTATGATTAATATATATTATAATTTTTTAGAAACCATTATAAAGGAGTTAAAAATTATGATATCACTAAAGAAACCATGTTTATGATTATGAGATTATCTATGCATAAAATTTTCAATTTATGTTTAGTTTTTCCCATGTTATGGGATTTTACAACATATCTCACATATTAATGATCTAATACTGTATTTTCCATTATTTTATTTAGTTCCTAGTGAATTTAATGTAAACCAAAAAAAACATAATTATAAGAGATTATGAATTGTCTTTTATTTGTTCAGAAGAAGAAAATATTTTGATGGTAACTAGAATACCATTGATTATAGCTTTATGAATAAGAAATATCATGTGATATTAAGATAGAGATATAATTATCTAAATATTATGGCTTATAAGGAATGTAAAAGAATAAGATAACAATAAATTAAAAGTTGTAAAAATGGAATAAGGGAATGTAGGATTTTATGACTTTTGATACTTTTTGGAAGAACGATAATTGCTACGATTTTAAAGGAAAAGTACTTTTCATAAAGTGTGGAGAAAAATTCTACCATGCTGATGATTATAGTGTCAGGAAATAATTTTCTAATGTGTAGTTATTCCACTGTAAGGATATGGGGAACTATAAAAATAAAATCACTATAATTCTTGAAAAAATACAACAAAATTATCTAAGGGATAAAGGTAAATCTTATCTTATTACTAAAAAATATGTGTATTTATTAATTTGTTTGTATTTGGGTTCATTAATTATTTAATATTTCATTCCTTTTTTTAGGTACTCCTTGATCCTTGTTTCAAGCATTATATACAGAGGAAATTCTTGAATCTGAGGATGTAGGAGGATGAAAATGTTTCCAAGTATAAAGAAAAATTTACAAGGCTAGAAAGGCATGTTATAGACTACATATGTTATTCAAGGAGAAAATTTGATCAATTCATTTATTGTTTAAAACCATTCCTCTGAAGTGCTCTAGTCTACCATCATTTCCCATCATATGAAGACATAGTTTCATGTTCTATAACGATAGAAAATAAATTATCTAAGTCATATGAATTTAAGAGAAAGCAAGAGAAGAATAAGGATACTGAATAGAATTGTAAATGAATTAAGGAAATGGGGAAAAGGGGATGATTTGAATTTACATCATGCTATAATTATGAGAATAATATCCCAAAAACTTACTTAAAGGAAATGGGAGTCTATTAAAAGTGTGGATAAAAGGTTACATATCTCAGAATTGTAAGTGGAATAAAGAAGCTACCAATGTTTTGTGCTATAATTACATGGATATGGGACATTATGAATATTTATGTCTTATGTTTCATGGAAATGTTCCCAAAAGAAGTCCAATGGAGCAAGGCTTATAAGATTATACGATCCCAACCATGGAGGTTGAAGTTCCACATGAATTGGTGGTAGGTACATTGATCGTTTCATCCAACATATACAATATTTATTTTATTTTGTATTTTGTAATTCATTTATATCTTCCTGTTTTCCAAGAAAATTAGATATTTCCAATTTGACATAATAAACGAGTTATCTGTCAAAGCCCCTAGTGGATGTGTCATTACAACAACGACTTTTCTATTAGTCCCACTCATGAAAAATAATTGTTCTTTAGTTTCTAACCTCATCAGCATACCACTGGTTGACTGTGATATAATTTTCTATATGAATTGGATATCAAATTATGATCTAAAGATATATTGCAAGAAGAAGAATGTTATAATTTTTGATAATGGTGTATAATCCCTTAATTTTAGGGAAAAACCTTTCCATTTGATTCCCATATAGATCCACTCCCAATAGATCTATTGAATTCAATTATTGTGGAGGAAGTGATTGAAGTAAATATGGGCGAGGATATGAATTTACAGAAAGATGATGGGCATATTGTAAAAGAATATGTTGACAACATTCTAGAAGATATACGTGGACATCCTCCATAGTAGGAAATTGTGTTTTCCATTGACTTAATTCCTAGTTCATGGACCATATCAAATACCCCTTATAGAATGGCCACTATTGAATTAGTGGAACAAAAGAAATAACTAGAGGAATGGAGTGATAAAGGATTTATTTGACCAATTTCTTCTCCATAGGGATCCCATATCCTCTTTATCAAGAATAATGATGGATCTACGAGTTTGTGTATTTATTATAGGGAAATAATTGATATAACAATAAATAATAATTATCCTACCCCATAAATTGCTGATTTATTTTATCAACATCATGGAGGTCAATTTTGTTCAATGATTTAGCTTTTATCTGGATATCATCAGTTGCTTGTGAGGAAGGAAGACATTCCAAAAACAATATTCAAAACCAGGTACAAGCATTACAAGTGTACAGTAATGCCTTTTGGATTAACTAACACACCATCTATTTTTATGGATATGATAAATAATTTTTTCAAGGAATTTATTGATGACTTCGTGGTGGTGTTTTTTAATGATATCCTGGATTACTCTAAAATCCAAGAATATCATGAAAATAAATTTGGATCTATTCTAAAGACACATACGAGAAATAAATTATATGGGATGTTTAGAATGTGTGATTTTTGGCTCCAAACAGTTTCCTTTCAGGGACACATTTTCTTTGAGGATATTATATCGATTGATCATGTGATGAAAAATTCATTGCAAGAATGGCCTACTCAAATGAATGTAACTAAGGTATGTAATTTTTTGGTTTAGCAGGTTATTATCGGTGTTTCGTTCATAATTTCTCCCATTTATCGAACACAATGACCAAGCTCACTCAAATAAGGGTTGTGTAAGTGTGGAAAAAGGAATGTGAAGAATGTTTTGATAAATAGATAAGAGGTTAGTTAATGCTCTGATACTAACCCTACTATCAGGGAATGACGAGTTTGTTATATATAGAGATGCATCAAATAAAGGACTTGGTTATTTCCTTATGTATAATGATTGACGGATTGCCTCTTCTTGTAGGTGGCTGAAAATTCATGAATAAAACTATCCAAAGAATAATCTTGAGTGAGGAGTGGTAATCTTTTCTCTGATTATTTAGAGGAATTACTTCTATGGAAAAAATGTGATATATATATATAGATCATAAGAGTCTAAAATATATATTCTCAAAAAAATTATTCAACATGAGTCAAAGGATATGGATTAAGCTACTCAAATATTATGATTTCATAATACACAACCACTCAGGAAAGGCAAAAAATGTAGTTGATTCTTTGATCATAAAGGATCATGGAGTTTTGATCAAGGGGAGATTTGAAAGGGATCCATTGTTCATGATTCTAGTAAAGATAGATATGAGAATTATCAAGGAAGGTGACACATCACAAATTTTTCAAATGGTTGAAAATAATTATTTACTGGAAAGGATAAAATTCTCTCAGGCTGATGATGAGTATTTTCATAAGAAAATTAAAGCTATAAATAATTGGAAGTTGACTGGCTTTGTATATGAAGGTGGAATTTTGAAATTCATAAAGGGGATTTTTTTTCCTGCAATTCCTGAGCTAAATAGGGAACTGTTGGAGGATGCTCATAGATCTAATTTTTCTATACATCCTGGTAAAACAAAGATGTATAACTTTCTAACGGATCATCTTTTGTGGGAGTACATTGAGTGGGAGATTGCTGATTATGTTTTGAGAAATTTGGTGTGTCAACATGTGAATGATGGAGGACAATGTCATGGAGGAGTCATGCAACCTCATAGTATTCCTATGTGGAAATGGAATGATAATATAGTGGACCTTTTCATGCGAATACCCATGAATCCATGAAATAATGATGCAATATGGGTCATTGCTGACCTTCTTACAAAATCAGCACATTTTCTTGATATAAGAGAAGATTTAGCACATAAATGTTTAGTAAGGCTATATATTAATGATGTAGTAAGAATCTATGTTGTATCCTTATCAATTTTTTTAGATCCGGATCCCGATTTTACATCGCAATTCTGGAAAAGACTTCAGAAGGCCCTAGATTCTGATCTTTGTTTGAGCATTGCCTACTTCCCTAAAACTCATAGACAATCAAAACAAACTTTTCAAACATTAGAAGACATGTTGAGGACTTTGTCACTTGAATTTCAAGAATGTGGGATCATTATTTACCATTGGTTGAATTTTCCTATTACAATATCTTCCATTCATATATTTAGATGGATCCATATGAAAAGTTATATGGAAAGAGATGTCGTACACAGACATTCTGGGATGATTTTGGTGAAAGAATGATTATGGGCCTAGAACGTGTGGATGAAACAATTGAAAAGGCGATGATTATCCAAACCCATATCAAAAGAGTTCAATGTAGGCAAAAGAGCTATGTTGATAAATGAAGGAAGAATTTGGAATTTGAAGTTGGAGATCATGTTTTATTAAAGGTATCTCCATGGAAGGTTATTATACGATTTGGTGAGAAGGGAAAATTAAGTTCTAGGTACATCAGAACATTTGATATTCTAGATCGAATTGGACCTATAGCTTGCAGTTTGTTAATACCACATAGTCTCTCAAAAGATCAAAATGTGATACACATGTAAATGTTAAATAAATACATGCCAGAACCAACACATGTACTCAACAATAATGAATTAGAACATGAAACTGATCTGTCTATGTGTTATGAAGCTACTGTAAAGACCCGGAAATTTCAAAGAAATTTTTTTCTTAAATAATTTTGAATTTTACGAGTCTCTGGCTTTTGAAGGCACTTGATTCTGAGGCCTAGTGTGCCTGAAATCAATTTCCAATGTTTAGCTCGGGTACGTTCAGTGAACGAATGAGAAAATTTTTATATCTTTTGAACCGATGCTCGGAATTAAAATATGAGGGCACTGATGAACTCGCAACGCTGGTAATTCCTTAGGGGGACCTTTACCGTAGTTGCGTTTGCAAGGGAAGAGAAGTTAATTTTTTTTGGATTATATGAGAAGTGAATAAATTTGTAGAACAATATTATTTTTATATATTAGGTGGTTTTATCGTACATGGGGGAGTTAGGGTGGGACCCACTAGCACCTAACTACCCATGTGAGGATAAATGTGAGGTGGGGCCCATACGAGCCCGAACCCTTCACATTCCCTAAAACTCCATAAACCCCCCCTTTTAATTTTTGTAAACTCCTCATTACATGTGAAACCTTTCCACCTCCTCTATCTCTCCCTCTTAACTCATTCCAACACACTTTAATCAGTTAATTGAACCACTTTAATTAATTAATTAAGTGTCTGGAAATTTAAATTTTGAATGCATGGAATGATTAAATAAAATTAGGATAAGCCTTATTTTATTTTTGGTTGGCTTGTTGTGTTGCGATTTTGGGGAGAGAGATCTTGAGTATCGAAGAACGCATCATCTACTTCGTTGATGAACGCCAACTCTCTGACGAAGAACATCAACTCGAAGACCCCAGATTCTCAATCACCATCTTCATCCATGGCAAGGGAGGAGACAGTGACGTGGTAACTTTCTAACGATGGGGCACCTTCTATTCTTCTCTCTAGGACAAAAGAGGAGACATCACTTCCTCGGGTGCACACCGATGACGACAGAAATGACCCCGTCATTCACGACGCTTGTGAACCATAAACTAATATTCAAGGTAGGTGTTTATTCTTGAAAGTGGAAGTTTATGTAACACATACTCGTTAGAAATCATTGTCTAAATATGGCCGATTATTATCATTTTACGCGGACGGTGCGGGACGAACGAACATGGCCCGACAACCCACTGTTGTTCTCATTTATTATTATATAATTGGAAATCAAAGGTGGAGGAGGCACGACACCGTCATTCCGTTCTTGGTACATGACAAAGGAGGCCGACCCCGTCATGCCAGTTGTGCGGGGGGAACCGCGACCCGCTACACGGGTCGCTTCGGTGGAAGAACCAGTCGGCCCGTCGGCCGACCGGGTAGAGCTGGACCGCGACGCTAGGAGGGTGCCACACTGCACTACTGGCAGCCCGCCAATGCGGGCCGCGTGCGCCGATGACCGTCCGGTTTTTGGAATGGTGGCCCTGCCTGGCACCGTCGGTGCAGAAAACCAGGGGGCCATGCCCCCCCCCCACCCCATGGAAACCACTCGGCCTTTTTCCAAGTCACTCGTCCAGCCTGTCGAGCCATCCGGGCCGTGTCGGGCCAGGCCAGGCCGAGACAGGCCTCGTTGGGCAGGGTCAGGCCACACATCCCCAGGCCGGGCCGCGCCCCACTAGGCCGGGCAACACCACTTCGGGTCGGGCCGCGCCCTACTGGGTTGGGCCATGCCACTTCGGGCCAGGTCACGCCCCTTCGGGCCGAGTTGTTTATTTTCTTCTGACAGGTCTGACACCCTTGCTGGGTCATACCAGTCAAACTGGGTCATCCTGACCCGTCGGCCCACTGGGCTAAACAGGTTGGGCCAGTTGATCACTTAAACAAGAATAACATAAAGACCGCACGTCCGATCGACACGCCGTCTATGGCAGTAGGACCCTTTCGATGAGACGACTCTTTTGTGATACTCTAACTATGTTTTTGACAATTAAGGAAAATATCAGGTTAAAAACGAGTGTATTCCTAACCAGGCCCCTGAAATGGATAAGCCAATATCTCTCAGACCAGGCGTTCGATTGACGCATCGTCTGTTGCATTGAGTTCATTTTGATGAGACAGAACTTCGGAAGTCATCAACTCTAGACTTCATGGCAGTTGATGTATCGAACCCCTTTGCTCGTGGAGCGGACCCTCTTGGAATCAAGCGTGTGGTGTGCAGGAACCCTAGATCTGGTTGCGACTGCGATTACGATGACAACTGTACATGGATCCTACATGGGTTCGACAATGAGGACGATGGTACTTGGATCCTCCATGGGTTCGGCAGTGATGACGAGTGTACTTGCATCCTCCGTGGATTCAGCTGTGATAGTTACTGTACTTGGATCCTACGTGGGTTTGGTAGTGACGAATTCTATACTTGGATCCTACGTGGGTTTGACATGGGAGATGATTTAGAGGCAACATATATCATCTCCACCCCTCTTCGTGAGTAGTATACCTGTGTGGGGTGAGTCTTGACTTTTATTCATTACCATTGATGTGATTGACTTGCTATCCTGTGTGGACTGGGTTATGTATTCTTGTGTGGACTGGGTTGTACTTGGGCTCGTGAGTTTGAGCCGAACTAAAATTGATGACTTAGGTATATGTATGGGAATATACCTAAGTAGAGTTGGTTGATACATTGTGTTTGTATATTTCCTCTGTGGTTTATCTTTTGTGGAGTCTGAGAGTCCTTTGGGGGTCTCGGGGTCCCTACTGAGTATCGTATAGTCACCCCAGTATGAGCTATGCCTGAATTAGGTTGTGTGGGATGAAGATGACTGACAACACTGATCGAGGTGGAGTCTTTTGGAGAAGGATGGTACCTGGAGTTTGAACACCTGGCAGGACGTACACGGAGGTGACGACCGGACTCGAGGAGCTGAGGAGACCATTTGTACCAACCCATCAGGTGGGATATCTAGAGGAAAACTCAGTGGTTGTTGGTTTACTTTATTGCATCTGTTATTTTTTTAATATTTGTACTATACTTTCAGTTCGGTTTGTATTCTAGCCCATTTACATTCCATTACTTACTTGAATCTATACGTATTCTACTTGCTTTTGCAACATTCTTTAATTTCATACTTTTTCAAATGGATGTGAAATGTGCTTTTCTTAACTATCATGTTCAAGAGGATGTTTTTGTTGAACAACCTCCTAGCTATGAAGATACAAAACATCCGGATCATGTTTTTAGACTTACCAATGGTTTGTATGGTCTTAAAAAATCCCCACGAGCATGGTATGATAGACTCACTAGATTTTTTCTTCAAAATAACTATGTTAAGGGAAATGCAGATCCAACCCTTTTTATAATGAAAGATAAGAAAAATGTTTTTATTGTTCAAATTTATGTTGATGACATAATATTTGGTTCAACTCAGCAATCATTGACTGACTTTTTTTCTAGTCTAATGAAATCTGAGTTTGAAATGAGTATGATGGGTGAGTTAACTTTTTTCCTTGGTTTTCAAATTTCTCAAAAACCAGAAGGAACCTACATATCTCGACATAATGGTTATGACAAAACTAAGAGTATAAGTACTCCCATTGGTACCTCAAACTCTTTAGATCTTGATGAAGCTGGGAAACGAGTAAATCAAACATCTTTTAGAGGTATGATAGAATGTTTACTTTACTTAACATCCAGTCGACCAGACTTAATGTTTTCAGTATGCTTATGTGCAAGATATCAATCCAATCCTAAGGAATCTCACTTAAAGGCGGTAAAAATAATTTTTCTCTACCTTAAGGGAACCATGGATCTAGGATTATTTTATACTTCTGGAAATTATTTTGTTTTAAAAATCTTTTCTGATGTTGACTTTGGTGGATGTAGAATGGATAGAAAGAGTACATCCAGAACTTGTCATTTCTTAGGAGATTCATTAGTTTCTTGGTCCTGCAAGAAGAAACATTCTGTAGCACTTTCCACTGCTGAAGCTGAATATGTAGGAGTAGGAAGTTGTTGTGCTCAAGTGTTGTGGATGCAACACACACTCACAGACCATGGCTTGAGTTTTACTAAAACTCAAATTTTGTGTGATAACACAAGTGCCATAGCCCCTAGTAAGATCCCTGAACATCACTCCCATGAAAAACACATCGATATTTGGCATCACTTTCATAGGGATCACACACATAAAGGAGATATTATTCTTCAGTTTATTGGAACGCAAGATCAACTTGCTGATATTTTCACCAAATCATTGCCTTCTGATAGATTTGAATATATTAAACAGAAGTTAGGAATTATAACTGTAATGTAATCCTCCTTAATTAGCTTTCTATTGAAAAAGTCTCCCTACAGTAATACACTCCTTTTCATAGGGGGAGTACATTTACTTGATAGAATAGCAAAGCATTTCAAAATTTGTTTTCAAACATTTCGGAATGAAGATTTCTGGAATGGAATTTCCGGAACTAAAATTTTCCAGAATGGAAATTTTCGTACAAAATACTTCCGGAATGGAAGTGTTCGTATTGAAAACATCTGGAATGGAAAATTTCGTACTGAGTTTATTCTTCGTACTGAGTTTGTTTTTCGTACTAAATTTGTTTTTCGAACTGAGTTTGTTTTTTGTACTGAATTTGTTTTTCGAACTGAGTATGTTTTCCGTACTGAGTTTTTCGTAATGTGTTTTTCGTACTTAGTTTGTTTTCCATAGTAATGTTTTGAAGAACTTTGTATTTTCATAATAAAGTTTTTTTCGTAGTCATTCTTATTATATTACCCATTACGAATAATCCTCTTCAGCCAATCTGAAAGGAATGATTTCCTTACTCAAGTTTTCGTAGTCATTTTTTTTCTGGCATTTTCTTGTATTATGTTTTCAGATTATAGTTTTCTTAATTCTTTTTTATAATAAAAACCTCAAAAAGATCGGATTCAAGTTTTCTTGAGAATTCGTTTTCAACCGTCAGATCTGATCTCAGCTTATCACAACCGTTCGATCAACCTAGGAAGTTGAACTGTCATTTAATTTCATATATAATGGGGACCCAAATAGTTTTCCCACATCGGTTTTCAAGATATCACATCATGAAGCTCTGCCTCTTTATTTTAATTCCATTTCGAACTTCAGCTTTCTCTATTCCTAACTTCTCAGAGGTCTTCAGATCCGAATGTCTTTGGATGTAGCTTCTCAAGACATGTCTTCTTCTAAGCTGATTTCGAAGTGGTTAGTATACAGAGAGAGGCTGGTTCATCCAGATTTCTTCAACAAGTAAGACTCTCTTATTTCCAATAATATCAAGTTAATGGTTGGGAAGATGTTGTGGTATCAAAACCCGAGAATCAAGATGAAGTGTATTCGGATTTGCTTATCGAATTCTATAAGATGTTGCGGTATCAAAGCTCCGAAGATTTCCGGGTTTTGATACCGCAACATCTTATAGAATTCGATACGAAAATCCAAATACACTTCATCTTGATTCCCGGGTTTTGATACCGCAACATCTTCCAAACCATTAAGCTTGATATTCATGGAAATAAGAGAGTCTCACTTTTTGAAAAATCTGGATGAACCAGCCTCTCTCTGTATACTAACTACTTCAAAATCGACTTAGAAGAACACATGTCTTGAGAAGCTACTTCCAAAGACATTCGGATCTGAAGACCTCTAAGAAGTTCCGAATAGAGAAAGCTGAAGTTCGGAATGGACTTAAAACATAGAGACAGAGATTCGGGATGCGAGAGCTTGAAAACTGATGTGAGACAACTATTTGGGTCCCCTTTATATAGGCAATTAAACGACGGTTCATCTTACTCGGTTGATTGAACGGTTGTGATAAGCTGAGATCAGATCTGACGGTTGAAAACGAATTCTCAAGAAAAATTGAATCCGATCATTTTGAGGTTTTCATTAAAACAATGAATTAAGAAAACTATAATCTGAAAACATAATACAAGAAAATGCAAACAAGAATAAAAATGACTACGAAAACTTGAGTAAGGAAATCATACCTTTCGGATTGGATGAGGAGGATTATTCGTAATGGGTAATATAAAAAAAATGACTATGAAAAAATCATTATTATGAAAAGAAAAAGTTCATAAAAACATTACTACGGAAAACAAACTCAGTATGAAAAACACATTACGAAAAACTCAGAACAAAAAACAAACTCAGTTCGAAAAATAAATTCAGTAGGAAAAACAAACTCAGTTCGAAAAACAAATTCAGTACGAAAAACAAACTCAGTACGAAGAACAAACTCTGTACGAAATTTTCCATTCCGGATGTTTTCAATACGAACAGTTCCATTCTGGAAAATTTTAGTTATGGAAATTCCATTCCGGAAATCTTCATTCCGAAAAGTTTGAAAACAAATTTTGAAAAGCTTTGCTATTCTATCAAGTAAATTTACTCCCCCTATGAAAAGGAGTGTATTACTGTAAGGAGACTTTTTCAACAGAAAGTTTATTAAGGAGGATTACTTTATGGTTATCATTCCTAACTTCTGTTTAATAAATTCAAATCTATGAGAAGGCAAATATTTTGTGAAAATATCAGCATGTTGATCTTGCGTTCCAATAAACTGAAGAATAATATCTCCTTTAAGTGTGTGATCCCTTAGAAAGTGATGCCTAATATCTTTGTGCTTTTCACAGGAGTGATGTGCAAGGTTCTTACTAAGGGCAATGTCACTTGTGTTATCACACAAAATTTTAGTTTTAGTAAAACTCAAGCCATAGTCTGGGAGTGTGTCTTGCATTCACAACACTTGAGCACAACAACTTCCAGTCGCTACATATTCAGCTTCAGCAGTGGAAAGTGCTACAACATGTTGCTTCTTGCAGGACCAAGAAACTAATGAATCTCCTAAGAAATGACAAGTTCCGGATGTACTCTTTCTATCCATTCTACATCCACCAAAGTCCGCATCAGAAAATCTTTTTAAAACAAAATCATTTCCAGAATTATAAAATAATCCTAGATCCATGGTTCCCTTAAGGTAGTGAATTTTTTTTACCACCTTTAAGTGAGATTCCTTAAAATTGGATTGATATCTTGCACATAAGAATACTGAAAACATTATGTCTGGCCCACCTGACTCGAGGAGCTGAGGAGACCATTTGTACCCACCCTTTAGGTGGGATATCTAGAGGAAAACTCAGTGGTTACTAGTTTACATTACTGCATCTGTTCTTTTTTTATAGTTGTACTGTACTTTCAGTTCGGTTTTTATTCTATCCCATTTACTTTCACAGTCACTCCTCCACTACTTCACCAGGTCAGAGAGGCACATCGTGAGGACGTTGACTGTGAGAAGCAACATGCACAGATATCCACAAGACAAGCACTTGATGGATATTCTATAGGAGGAGAGCACGTCATCCTCTTCTGTGGACGTACCATGGTACCCGTTCCATTAAAGGAGAAGGTGCTGAGGGAGTATCACACTTCCCATTTGACGGTACATCCAAGAGTAGCAAAGATGTACCACGATATCAGAAGACAGCACTAGGTTCTGGGTATGAAGAAGGCATTGGCAGAGTTCGTTTCACGATGCCTCACCAGCCAGTAGGTGAAGGCGGAGCACCATGATTCGGCAGGCTTGGTGCAACCCTTAGCGGTCCAGGAGTGGAAGTGGGATGGGATATCTATAGATTTCATGACTGGGATACCACCTACTTCTAGAGGAAAAGACTACATCTGGGTGATTGTTGACTGACTCACCATGTCGGCCCACTTCCTACCTATCAGATAGTAGGGCTCAGTGAAGAGCATCAGACACCTCTACATTCAATAGATTGTATGGCTTCATGGTGTGCCATCGTCTATCGTCTCTGATCGAGAGGCTCATTTTACTTCCCGGCTTTAGAAGGGGTTTCAGAAGGCATTTGGGATGCAGCTACGCCTAAGCACCGCCTTTCACCCTCATACGGATGGCCAGACAAAGAGGGCCATTAAAACTCTCGAGGAAATGCTCTCTGCATGTCTCATCGACATTTTTCGCAACTGGGAGGATCACCTACCCTTGGTGGAGTTTGCGTACAACAACAGCTACCGGTCCACCATCGGGATGGCACCATACGAGGCACTGTATGGTCGACCATGTAGATCACCTCTATGCTAGACTGGCCCTGGGTAGTCAGTACTCAAAGGACAAGAGATGGTTCAAGCTATGAAGGAGAAGTTGAAGATCATCCGGGAGCAGATGAAGACTGCACAGAGTAGATATAAGTCCTATGACGATAGGAGGCATAGAACACTAGAGTTTGAGGATGGTTACTGCGTTTTCTTACGGTTCTCACCTCGATGTGGATTATAGAGATTTGGCCAGGGCTGCAAGTTATCTCCGCGCTTTATCAGACCATTCCATGTCCTCATTAAGGTAGGTGAGGTGGCTTACCACCTGGCCCTTCCACCTTAGTTGCACTGGGTGCACGACATCTTCCACGTATCTCAGCTAAAGAGATACGTGCACGACCCAACGCATATCATCGACCATGGGGATCTGGACATCAATGACGGGGCAACATTCATGGAGGTCCCAGTGGAGATCAATGATCAACATGAGTGGGTCCTATGTGGATAGTCGATTCCTCTGGTGCACATTCGTTGAAAGCACGGGAACCTCCAGGAGAGCACATGGGAGTGGGAGGCTCCGATGTGTACTCAGTACCCTCATTTGTTTCCATAGTTTATGATGTAGCTTTATGGCTATGTAAAGACCTTAGGTGGGAGTAATGTAAAGACCCAGAAATTTCAAGGATATTTTTTTCTTAAATACTTTTGAATTTTACGAGTCTGTGGCTTCTGATAGAACTTGATTCCAAGGCCTGGTGTGCCCGAAATCAATTTCCATAACTTATCTTGCGTACGTTTAGTGAACGAACGAGCAGGTTTTCCTATCTTTTGAACCGATGCTCGGAATTGAAATCTGAGGGCACTGATGAACTCCCAAGGCCCGTAATTGCTTAAGGGTACCTTTACCATAGTTGCGTTTCCACAGTAAGAGAAGTAAAAAATTGTGGACTAAATGAGAAGTGAATAAAATTGTTGATCAATTTTATTTTTATATCTGAGGTGGTTTTATCCTACATGGGGGAGTTAGGGTGGGACCCAATAGTGACTAACTACACATGTAAGGATAAATGTGAGGTGGGGCCCATACGAGCCCCAACCCTTCACATTCCCTAAAACTACTTAAACCCCACTCTTAATTTTTTTAAACTCCTCATTACTTGTGAAACCTTTCAACCTCTGATCTCTTCCCCTATTAACTCATGCCAACAAACATTAATCAATTAATTTAACCACTTAAATTAATTAATTAAGTGTTTTGAAACATAAATTTTGAATTCATGGCATGATTAAATAAAATAAGGAGAAGCCTGATTTTTTTTTTGGTTGGCATGTTGTGTTGAGATTTTGGGGAGAGAGCTCTTGAGTTTCGAAGAATGCTTTATCTCCATTGTTGAAGAACTCCAACTCTCCGATGAAGAACATCGACTCGGCGACCTTGGATTCTCCATCCCCATCTTCCTCCATGGAAAGGGAGGAGACACCAATGCGGGAACTCACTAACGACGGTGCACCTTCTATTCTTCTCTCCGTGACAAAAGAGGATACATCACTTCCTCGTGTGCACACCGATGACAACGGGAATGACACCGTCATTCTTGATTCTTGTCATCTGCAAACTTCTTTTCGATGTTGGGGTTTATTCTTGAAAGTGGATTTTTACATACCCTGTATCAATTGGAAATTGTTGTTTAAATATGGCCTTTTGTTATCATTTTACATGGAGGGTGCATGCCAAACGAACATGTCCTGACATCCCTCCATTGTTCTCATTTATTATTCTAGAATTGGAAATCAATGGCGGAGGAGGAAGGACACCATCACGCCATTCCGGGTACATGAAAAAGGAGGCCAACTCGATCACACCGGTTGGGCTGGAGGAACTGTGACCCGCTACACAGGCCACTTCGGCGGAAGAACCGGCTGGCCCGACAGCTGGCCGAGGGGAGGCAAACCGCGGTGCCAGGAGGGCGCCACGTTGAGGAACTGGAAAGCCCGTCGGCGGGCTGGGTGGAGCTAAACAGCGACTCCAGGAGGGAACTGCATTAGATGACCGGAATCCCGACCATGCGGGCCGCATGCATAGAGTACCTGCTGGTTTGGGGAAGGGCGGTGCCACCTGGCGCCGCCGGTGCGAAAAACCTGGGGGGGATCGCCCCCCTGGAACCCGCTCGGCCAGCTGAGCGCGCCACTTCGGGCCGGGACGTGCCACTTTGGGCCAGGACGCGCCCCTTCGGGCTGAGTTGTGTATTTTCTTCAAACCGGTCCGACACCCATACTGTGTCGGGCTCATCAATCTGGGTCAACCTGACCCATCGGCCCACTAGGCTGAATGGGTTGGGCCTATTAATCACTTAAACAAGAAGAACATAAATACCGCGCGTCCGATCGATTCACCGTTTGTGGAACTAGGACCCATTCGATGAGATGGTTCTTTTGAGATACTAAAAGTGAGTTTTGGACGAATAATGATATCGGTCGGGTTAGAAACGAGTGTATTTCTAATCGGGCCCCTCGAACGGAAAAGCTTATATCTCTCAGGCCGGGCGTCCAATTAACGCACAGTCTGTTTCGTTGAGTTCCTTTTGACGAGACAGAAATTTTGGATACTTAAACTACAGACATTGTGTCATTTGATGTATTGACCCCCTGTGGCTCATGGAATGGACCCTCCCGGAATCGAGCATGCTGTGTGTGGGAAACCTAGAGATGGCTGCGACTGCGACGGTGATGATGACTATACATGGATCATACGCAGTTTCGGCAGCGAGGATGACCGTACTTGGATCCTCCATGGGTTCAGAAGAGATGACGACTATACATGGATCCTACATGGGTTCGGCAGCGATGGTTAATGTACTTGGATCCTACGTGGGTTCAAAAGAGATGACTTCTGTACTTGGATCCTATGTTGGTTCGGTAGGGGAGATGATTCAGAGGCTACATCTATCATCTCCAACCTCTTCGTGAATAGTATACCTATCTGAATAGAGTCGCGACTTCTATTCATTTTCATTGATGCGATTGACTTGTTATCCTGTGTGAACTAGGTTGTGCTTTCTTGTGTGGACTGGGTTGTACATGGGCTCGTGAGTTGGAGCCTAAACTGGAATTGGTGACTTAGGTATATATATGGGAATATACCTAAGTAGAGTTGGTTGATACTTTGTGTTTCTATATTTACTTTGTGTTTTATCCTTTGTGGATTATGGGAGACCATCGGGGGGCTTCAGGTACCTACTGATTATTGTATACTCACCCTTGAATGGGATATTCCTGCATTATATTGTGTTGGATACAGATGACAGACAGCACTGATCGAGGTGGAGTCTTGTGTAGCGGGATGATACCTGGAGGTGGATCACATGGGGGAACGTACACGGAGCTGACGGATGGACCCGAGGAGCTAAGGAGACCATTTGAACCCAACCTTCATGTGGGATAACCAGAGGACGACTTAGTGGTTTCCAGTTTACTTTACATCAGATGTTCTTTCTTTACTGTTGTACTTTACTATCAGTTGGGTTTGTATTCTGGCCCATATACATTCCAACACTTAATTTTTTACTCAGTTTACTTATTTTTTTACTTCAGCTTGTGTTCTCTGTTGTGATTGTTTACTTATGTAAAGGCAATTCCTTCCCTTTTATCGGGATTTTTGCCTTTGGTGCTAGTTACCAACCCCTGGCCTATGGAAGGCAGGTTTGGGGTTGGCACGACACGGGCCCCAAGGACGGGTTGTGACCCCTACCAAGATTCTTGATACCAGAGAACAAGTATTCAGAAATCAAACTACTATTCTAGTAACGGTTCATTGGAGGAACCATAAGATGGAAGAGGTAGAATGGGAGCCTAAGGAGTTCATGTTGAAGACATACCCATATCATTTTAGGTAACATTTTTTGAATTTCGAGGATGGAATTTTTTTAAGGTTGGGAGAATGTAACGACCCAATATTTTTCAATGGAAATTACTTTCTTATAAATATTTCATAATGAAATAATATGTTCAATGTGACCCTTAAAAAATAAGTTTGTCGCTTAGGTGATTTGATTTTAAAAAATATGACATACACAGTTGGGATCAGTAAGTTATTTGGCGTCCGATTAGAAAACTTAATTTTTTGTTAATAAAAACGTAACCTTATGAATAGTAACATAACCTTTTGAATAGTGATATACCATAATAAATATTAACTTTAACTATGATAGTATATAAATAATAATCAAGAGGAAGTACGATGTAACTATTATTTGGAATAAGTAAATAATTGTTTTAAAACTACTTTTTTTAGAATAAATTGTGATTTTAATTAAATATTAAATTAATCAAATTTAAAAAATTAATTTAGCAAAATTGACATCATTTTTGGATTCTACATGTTGAAATATTGTTGGGGTGAATATTTGGGATTTTTTTGAAATACATGAATTTTTAATGAATACTGCAATATCATAATTTACAAAATAAGCTAAATACACTAATTATAGAGTCATGTATGATGTAATGCTGATGTAATCCCAATTTATTCGAATTCACATGATAAAATTACTATTATTGGTCATGGAAGATTCACTATTTCTTGTCTTCTGGAGATATAATAAATTAATGAATATACAATTGAGAAATTATCTCTCCCCTACACTATAAAAATCCCTCATCACTCCATCTTCTCTTCACGCTACTCAAGCCTTGTGCCTTCTCAAAATTCAGTCCAAATATCCTCCCAACCACATCTTCTATTCCCATCTATCCTTGGTGTATTTAAAAGACAAAAAACCTACACCATATGGAGGCTCTCTGGGAAGTTTGGTTCCAGAGGTAAATTTCCCTTTTTAATTCTTTGTCTTTCCTTGCAAGTTCATTTGTTTTATTTTCCTATTATTACCACTCCATTTCCAAATAATATGTTGACACCAATACCATACATGTACTGTGATTTTTTCATGAGAGGGAAAAAAATTTATAATCATATCTCCCTTTTACCTTATTTTATTCTAGTAGAAAGAACACCATCCATGATGTGTCAATTTACCACATTCCAGGATGATGGGTTATCGATTTCTATTTTCAATCTCAATTATGGTCCTAAAACCAATATTTTTTATGGTTGAACCAGATTATTATATACATAATATACCATATTTATGGTTTCCTAATCCATTTATAGAAATGGTATTTGGTAATAAGGAAAAATGAGTTTGCTGTAATCAAAACCCACCAATTAACCCATAAAATTATCATTAAAGTTATATATAATTATTCATCATCATGCCACGTAAACATGTTATATAATGATCCTATAAAACATATGGATGATAATAAGTAATATGATAATTCAATTCTACAGACATACAACCATTCCACATGAACTCCATTACTTAAAAACAAGTGAACCAATTATGAAAATAATGAAAACGAACATTGCATTACAACAAAATTCAATATAATAACTTATGAATAAGAGAATAAATGAACAAAATAGAAATTTATAAAATAATTATATGTCAAATAGGTTATTAAATATGTTATTAATAATAATAATTTCATATTCCAGGGGATTATGTTCACGAGAGGAACACGTTTGGATTTATAGTAAGGGTTTTACCACCTGAACATCCATTTTCATCTGGGTTACTTTTATTGTACATTACGTCAATGAAATTATTTTATAATGTTATTTACTCCTAAATAATTATGTGTGTGGGTTATATGTGTGTTTACCAACCATAACCATTCTTTATTTTATGGATGTTTACATGTTTTAAAGGGAACATTCGGAATTGTTTCTGAAATACAATCCTGATCCAATGGAAGTTCTATAATTCTTACCTATTTTCAAGGTCACTGTATAATATGTTTTTGGAAACCATTATCTTTATAAAATTACTAATTTTATTGTAAAAATAATTTCTTACTTCACTTGTGTTTTTACACAAATATTTTTCTAAAAGAACTCTTCTTTTCAAAGTAAACGAGTATTTATCCCAAGATATACTCAAATATTTTATAAGTGTATCTTCATCAATTTGAAAACACGTATTGATTCTTATGTATTATAGTATTATTATCCCATGTTATCATGTAACAAATTTTATTTAATGATTTATGATTACTTTTTATGTGAATGGGCTATTTTAAATCCATTCCCCAATTTACTCTAAATGGTTAGTTTTTATGCTTAATGTTCAAGGAATGTTATTTGCATTTAATATATTAATTTCATAATGAATGTATATTTTGTTTATTTTTATCCCCGTTGAAATTAGGAATTCATTGGAAATAGTATGTGTTGAGTGGGTCCCGCTAGAAACCCTCGGTGAATGGGTAGGTCTGAAGAGACAAACTATGGTCTTGGCACAAGGCCTTGACAAAATGATTATTTATAGTCTTGGCACGATGCCTTGAGAGTATAGTTATGTTTTATAGAATTATACATTCCCTCATTATGAAAAGAGTATTGATGGTTCATGTGGTTTTTAGACAAGTAGAATACCATGATTATGTTATGTTATGGAAAAATTTACTTAGCTTATTTCTATGCCATATTATGATCATGTGTATTTTTAGAGGGATGTGTTTTCAATTACTAACCTTGTATAATGTTTATGTTATCTTCCGTTGTATTTATTACCCTTATAAAGAATTTGTTCTCACCCCTTTATTATGTTTCATTTTTTAGGACACAAATATGATTATTATGAATGAGATTCTGAAATAACATAAGAGTTATGGATGTTTTCTGAGGAGTTACTTTGTTTAATTTCGTTTTAAGTTATAATATTTTACATGTGTAAGAATATTGTTTCCAATAATACTAAACTACTCGGTCTATAGGGATGATTATTCCTTTATTGATTGGTAATGTAACAAAATAGGGCACCAGCTCTGGGAAACATGGGTCAGGTCCTTACAGTTGGTATCAGAAGATGTTTAGAAGAAAACATAGAATCTAGATTTAGAAAAAGTAGATTAGGTATCAGTCTCTAAGAATGTATTTGTGAATTAACATACAATAATCTCCTGGTATTATGGTATAGAATAGATTATGTGGGTATTTAATGAAATAAATCCCTATTAAGATAAGAGCATGTAGAGGTGGATTTGGTACAAATGTACCTAGGAGTGAAAGCTCTGACAAAGAGCTTTGGGCTTGACCCAGGTTATCCTGGTACATGACAATGAGCCTTGTTGCAATCTTGGTTATGGTAATCCAATGGGATATGCTTAGAATAAAACACATTTTCATTACAATCCATTATAAAGGATTTAGATTTATATTTTTCACATTGATACCATGTTTATGATTAAGAGAATGATTATGAGTAGTATTTTGATTTATGATAATTATTTTTCTACATTGAGATTTTATATTATGATTCATACCATAATCTAGTGCATTCCATTATTTAGAAATGGAGAGTAGTGGAAACAATGGAAATCACACGAATGTGTGTGTCCCCTATAAGGATTTCTCACCGATGCAATATAATTATATCGGATCGGGTGATGTGACTAATGATGATAAACTTTTAACCATACTGGGATTACATACTCAGGTTATGAATAATAGTCGTACCGATATGGAGCTTCTGGATCCACCACGTGGATGATATTTTTTTAGTTCGTTTTAAGAGAAAACAACCTCAATAATTCAATGGTACTATAAACCCATTTGTAGCAGAGTAGTGGATATGTTCTCTAGAGAAGATATTTCTCAATTTGGGATGTAACAGAAGGGAGAATGTGGACATGGTAGTTTATCGTCTAATGGGAGATGCGGATTTCTGGTGGTAATTAATCCTAAAAAATGTAGGATAAATAAATATAAGAGATGGAATGGAGGGATTTTAAAGAAATATACTTAGATAAATATTTCCACTGAAAAGAACAAGTAGACATGGAGAGGAAATTCTTGAATTTGAGTCAAAAGGAGGCTGAAAATGTTGCCATGTATGAAGCCTACATTACAAGGCTTGCAAGGAAATCTATAGACAACATATATATAATCAATGGAGAAATATTGATCAATTCTTTGATGGTTTAGAACCATTGTTCTGATGGGCTCTAGTCTCCCAGAATTTCTCATCATATGAATACATAGTTTCATGTCCTATCAAGAAGGAAAATCAATTCTCTATGTCTTATGTCTTTAAGTGAATGAAAGATAATAAGATGAATAATGAAAACATTGGTAATGGTATTAAGGAAATGGGGAAATGAAAATAGTTGAATTTCCAACGTGTAGTAATTATGGGAAGAAACACCCCGACATGTTCCTAATAGAAATGGAATTCTATTACAAGTGTAGAGAAACGAACACATATCTCAGGAATTTAATGGGAAAAAAATTCTACTAATGTTATGTGCAATAATTGCATGGATATGGGACATTAGGCTCATGAATGTCTAATGTTTCATGGAAATGTTCCCCAAACAAGGCCAAGGGTGCAAGGCCAAGATTATGTGTCACATATGAAGAGGTTGGTGTTCCTAACAAAGTGGTGGCAGGTACACTGATAATTTCATCCATTATATCTAATATTTATTTGATTCTAGATCATCAAATTCATTTGTACCTTCAATGTGTTCCATGAAAAATAGATATGTCCAATTTTATTTTATAAAAGTGTTATCACTCAAAATCCCTAATGGATGTATCCTTGCAACAAGGGAATCTCGATTAGTCCCCCTCATGACACATAAACATTCTTTTTTTGATAACCGCATTATCATATCAATGTTTAATACAATATAATTATCGAAACGATTTTGCTATCAAATTATGATGCGATGATCGATTGCAAGAAGAAGAAAGCTAAAATTTCATTGAATTGGGTGGAATCCCTTATTTCTAAATCAGAATCCTTGCCTTTTGATTATCATCTAGACCCTACCCCAGTAGCTGTACTGAATTGAATTATTGTGGCGGAAGGGAATGAAATAAATATGGGTGAGGAAATGAATGTACATATATAGGATGTTCCTGTTGTACAAGAATATGATGACGTCTTTCCAGTGGATTTCCTTGGACATCCTCTAGTGTAAGAAATTGAGTTTTCAATTAACTTAATTACTTATTTGAGGCCCATATCAAAAACCCCTTACAGAATGGACACTGTGGAGATAGTGGATCAAAAGGAAAAACTAGAGGAATTGAGTGGTAAAGGATTTATTTAACCAAGTGTTTCTCTATGGGGAGCCCCTTTCCACTTTGTCTTAAAGAAAAATGGATCCATGAGGTTGTGCGTTTATTATAGGGAAATAAAATATATTACAATAAAAAATAAGTATCCTCTACCACGAATTGATGATTTATCTGATCAACTTCATGGATCCTATGATTTGTCGAAGATTTATCATTAATCTGGATATCATCAGTTGTTTGTGAGGAAGGAAGACATCCCAAAAACATCATTCTAAACCAGGTACAAGCATTACGAGTATACAGTAATACCTTTTGAACTAACTAATGTACCATCTGTGTTTAGGGATTTGATGATTATTATTTTCAAGGAATATCATGATGAATATGTGTTTGTGTTTATTGATGATATCTTATTATACTCTAAAATATATTAAGATCATGAAAATCACTTTTTAACTATTCTGAAGACACATAGAAGATAAAAATTTTATGGGACGTTTAGAAAGGTTTATTTTTTGGATCCAATCAGTTTCCTTTCTAGGCCATATTTTCCTTAAGGATTGAATATCGGTAGATCCTGTGAAGACAAAGGAATTGGATGAATGTCCTACTCCAATGAACGTGATTTTGTTATATAGTTTTATTGTATTAGTAGGTTATTATCAGCCTTTTTTAGATGTTTTCCCATTTATCCAAACAAAAAATCAAGCTCACACGAAAAAGGGTTATGATTGTGATGACAAAAGAATGTGAAGAATTTTTTGAATAATTATAGAGGATGTCAGTGAATGCTCTGATCCTAACCCTACCATTAGGGACTGATAGTTTTGTTATCTAGAGTGATGCATCAAAGAAAGAAAATTGTTATATCATTATGTAGAAAGATCAAGTGACTTTCTATGCATATAGAAAGCTAAATATTAATGAAACAAAACTATCCAACTTAGGATCTAGAGTCATCAGTGGTAATCTTTTGTCTAATGATTGGGATACATTTCCTCTATGGAAAATAATGTGAGATATATACAGATCATAAGAGTTTAAAATATATTCTCACAAAAATTACTCAACATGAGTCAAATGAGATGGATTGAGCTACTCAAATATTATGATTTCAAATACACTACCATCCTAGGATGGAAAATAAAGTAGAAGATGCTTTGAGAAGAAAGGATCATTGAGTTATGAACAAGATGAAAGTTAAAAGGGATCCTTTGTTCATGGATATAGTAAAGATGGATATGGGAATTATCAAGGAAGTTAAGACATCACAATGTTTCCCAATGATTTCCAAACCTTCTTTACTAGAAAGGATAAAATGTTCTCAGGCTTATGATGAGGGGTTTCAAAAGAAAATTAATTCTATAAATGGTGGTAAGTAGACTAAATTTGTATATGAATGTTGCAAGTTGAAATTAAGAAATAGTATTTGTGTTCCCGCTTTTCATGAAGTAAATATGGAATTATTGGAGCATGATCATATCACTAATTCCTTTATACACCCTAGTTTCACAAAGATTTATAGAGATCTGAAAATCATTTTTGGTGGGAATAAATGAAGAGGGAGATCGATGATTAAGTGTTGAGATGTTTGTTGTGTCAACAGGTGAAAGCTACAATAAAACATCCAAGAGGAGTCATGAAACCCTTTTGTAACACCCCGAGCTTCCATGATACGCTTCTCATTCAATAATGCAATGACTTGCATTGTACGCAACTTCGAGTTCTAAAACACCGCGACTAATAAAAGTAGCCGTTATGAATAGTAATAACCACTTTTTAAAATTATATAAATTTTATATTTCAAAATGGACTTCATTTTTGTATTCCTAATATTGAAATTAGCCTATGTTGAATTTTTTGTAATTTTCTGAGAACTTCAAAATTTTTATGAATAGTGAAAAATACTTAAAACAACTTTTTTAATCAAAATAATTCATAGTGAGAAATTATACTATTGAGGGGTTTTAGAGTATAATTAGAATATATTTTTACCATTTTATCCAATGGTGGTCATTAGAATTAATTTAACATTGAAATTGGACATAAACAATTGCCAATCTTTTGATATAAATTGTTTCTTAAAAACACGCTGTTTGTTGTGACAGCGGGAATTAATTATAAAATTAATTAATGCAACTAATATGTTTGGAATTTTGTAAAATAGACATCATTTTTGAATTCGTAATATCAATTATAGCTTAGGGTGAAATTTTGGCCTTATTCTGAAAAACTTCAATTTTTGATGAATAGTGAAACCACTAAGTGGTAATCAAGAAAACTGATTTTCAGTTAAATAAAAGTTTACCACTAATGTGTATTGAATTTTGAAAATCCGACATACATGGTTGTCATTAGTATGTAAAATGTGGTTCAATGGGGTAAAAATAATTTTTTGGTGAATAGTAACTTATTAAGTTCTTAATCGCGATTAGTGGTAATTAGGGTAGTTTAAGGTATAAATAATACTTTAATAATATTAAATGACCTAGACACATGTCCCAACCTCATTGGTTGTGTCATGACCGACCAAGACAAGCCATGTCCTAACTTGGGGACCCCATGGATCCACTTTTGTTGGGATATAACATAAATTACTTTTTATTTAATGTTAAAGTGAAAATGACACTAACATAAATGGTTTTACTAAAACAATTTTTAAGTAGGGTTACACAAGTCCAAATTTTGACTATAAATATTCATTAGAAAGCTAAAAAGATTTCCTACATCATAGTATTTGTTTTATAATTTTTAGACATTAAATAAATTAAATTATTTATGACATCATTATGATGTGGCGATGACCTCATTATTTAACGATTTAAATAAAATGAAAAGATAATGAAAAATCCAAGGCTTAAACTTGTCCAAATCCTATTGGATGAGGAGATTTCGAAACCTTATCACCTTATCCTCGAATTATATAAGTGTGGGACCTTTAGAATCCGAAAAAAATCATTTTGAAATAATGTAACATTTCAATCTTTCCAAAAAGTGCCCCTCCTCTCCACTTATAAAAGGCCCCCACCTCTCCCACTTCATTTACACTTTCAAGCCATTTGGCTCGGCCAACCTCTGCCCAAATACTCTCCCAACATTCCTCCCTTACTCCTAGAAGCCTCACTTTGGGCAGAACTCTTACCAAGGAAGCCTTTGGCTCAAATCAAAAAGAGTTACCCGATTTTGAGGTAATGTATTTTCTAATGTTGTTTTGTTTTATTTTTCTTCTCCAACCCCCTAAACTCTTTTTATTCATTTCTTTTGTAACAACACCAGTATCCTCAATATACTAGGATGTTGTTATAAGAAGGATTCGAGCTACACTTACACACACCTACATCTAATGGTTAAAGAACATACGGTTTCTGTGGATGTCGAATTTCTGCCTCACGAAACGATGATTGTTCAACACTCATATAACACCTTCAAAGGTGGCCATTAAGATGTCACTATATTTATATATGATATATAATGTGTTTATGTTTTACTTATGCTTCTGTATTTCTCATTTATGGCTTACTTTATGATTTCCATTATGGGTAAAACGCGATAATTTCATTTTAGGAAGTGCGGACTACCGCCCCCTCAAAGTGATTTGAATCGTTAATGCCATATGTGGGATGTATAAAGGATGGAGTAAATGGTATTATACACTATATTATACTGGAATTATATTATACATTTATATCATTATTATTTAGTTCCATTAAATATGAAATTGAAATGAAAGTAGCGTTCATGCGTACGTACGGCTTACCGTCTCCATGAATGGTGCATTTCATTTCTTACCTCTAAATGTTACGTAATATTATAAATGAATGTATATACTGGAGATATAAGATATATATGACATCTAAATCATTAATATAATTCTGGATATAATGGATATTTCACCACATAAACAACTTGTAATTATAAGAAGCTTATTGTTGACTCAAGTACCAAAGATCGACAAAACGACCGTTATTAACTTAAATAATTACATAATGTTCATATCATTGTAATAAGTGATATAATAAGGATAATGAAATTGAAAATGGTTCTTAATAAGGTATATATTAACTCTAGTTTATTATTCAGGAGGTTAAAGAACGGTTGAGTCAAGTCAGACACGAGGTAAGGGAACTTCTTAACCCAACATCAATTCTTTGGGTTAATCTTTTACTTTCAAATTACTTCATGATATTATTATGTCCTATCTTGTATTTGTACTTTCATTATGTGTATCTATAGTGAATACACCTAATAGATCTATTTTATTTGTAAGGGAACATCTTAACCCAATTTCCATTCTTTGGGTTAATCTCCTACTTTCAAATTATGTCATGATATTATTATGTCCTATATTGTATTTTTACATTATTTATGTGTACTTATAGTTAATACACATTATAGATGTACTTTATTTAAAAAAATGATCTTTTTAAGGACTTAGTCTCAATCCCTTTTCATTGCGGCATATTTGGTTTTATACACAACTTTCTTTTATACGGTGTATAAACCCCTTTGACTTTTACGTTTATTAAAAAGGAATCTTTTTTATACGAAGCGTTTTGCTAAACGACAAAAGGGAATGTTTTTCTTTCCGTACATATGCGGAGACAATGACTTCTCCGCCGCCGTGACCATTATTTGAGTTTCGTCTTCCTCTACAAGCCATCATTTTTTTTAATGAAAAATAAATAAAAAGTTTTAACTATCTTTTATTTTGGTATTGAAAATGGTTTTGAAAGCATTTTTATTATATCAATATGTTGTAATGATATCTTTTGATTGAAATGTGGAAATGTTATGTTTCCTTTATGCATGTTTTATGTGATACGATTATGTTATGGTTTATGATATGTTTAAACCTATTCATATGAGGAATGTATTGGACTTAATAAGTGACGGGTGGAGCCCGCTATAGCTCCTCGATGCATCGGCAGGTCTCATGAGACAAACTAGTGTCTTGGCACGAGGCCTTGACAAAATCTTATTTGTGGTCTTGGCACGAGGCCTTGACTACGTGGTTATGATAGTCTGGAATTATGCATTCCAACATTATGAAAGTGGTTAGTGATTTTGCATGTGATTATTCGATTAGTAGAATATCCATGTGAATGAGTATATGGCATTATCTTATTTTACTTTTGCCATATTATGTTGAAGTTCAAGTTTAAAAGGCTTTTGTTTTAGTTATACATTGCCTTAAATGTTAATGTTTATTTATGAAAGCTTCCGCAATATTGTTATCCTTACTGAGCATCTGAGCTCACCCCTTTCAATGTTTTAAATGTTTTCCAGGATTTGAAGAAGTATATTATGAATGACCTACAGGGATAGTCTGAGGGGATATGAAGACAATATGTTGTTGTTGTTTTGGTTTACTTTATGATGTAATGTAACGTTTACAAATGTATCTAGTGTTTCCAAGGCTACTAAACTAATCGGTCTTTCGAGACTTGATCTTTTGTGATCATGCCAATGCTACGAAGTAATGCACCGACTCTGGGTAGCTGGGGTCCGGGCGTTACAGTTGGTATCAGAGGGAGGTTTAGTACTAACCTTGGAAGCTAGATTTAGATAAACTCTGATTAGAGCACATAGCCCAAAGATAGACTTTGAGGATTAGTATAGAAGAACTTCCTAGAATTTTGGTATTATAGAGATGTTATGACTTTTCCGAGCAATACATCCCTGTCTGGATACGAGAAGGTAGAGGCGGCTCTGGCACAGATGTACCTAGGGGTAAAACCCGAAAACACCGCTTTGAGCTAGACTCGAACGGGAACTGGTGCACGACAACGGGCCTTGCTGCACTCTTGGTTACGACACTCCTGGGGGATATGCTTAGGATAATTCTCTTTTTATTTACAAACCACTATGAAGGGTTATGAGTATATACTTTCTCAAAGAAAACATTTCTTTTTATGATTATGGATTATATCCATAAATAGTTCAATTTATGTTAAGTGTTTTATAAGTATGGAATTATGTATTTTGATTCATAAACTAATCTAGTTTATGCCATTGTTTAGAAATGGCGCCTAGTGGAAGGAATGGAAACCGTATCAATGCACGAACTCCGTGTAGGGATTGCCCTCCTGATCAAGATAATTATTGTGGATCTGGAGATACAACTGGTGCTGATCAACTTATTACCATACTGGGACAACTCACTCAGGTTATGAATAATAACCTTACTCGTATGGAGCACCCTGATCCGCAACGTGGAGGATCACTGCTAGATCGTTTCATGAGGCAACAACCACCAACCTTTAATGGGAGTACAAATCCCTTAGTAGCCGAGCAATGGATAAATTCCCTAGAGAAAATATTTCAGGATTTGGGGAGTAGTGAAAGGGAGAAGGTTGTCATGGCAGTTTACCGCCTCACTGGAGATGCCGATCAGTGGTGGTCGCTGATTCGAAACACAAAGGAAGATGATGACGTATCGAATATGGAATGGAGGGAGTTCAAAGAGATTTTCTTAGAAAAATACTTTCCTCGTGACCATCGAGCAGATATGGAAAGGCAATTTGTGAGTCTGAGGCAGAAGGAGGATGAGAATGTCGCAAAGTATGAGGCTATCTTTACAAGGTTAGCAAGGTATGCTGCAGATTACATACGTAACCCAAGGAGTAAGATTGATCGTTTCTTTGATGGGTTAAAACCATTTCTCCGTCGAGCTTTGGTATCACAATCCTTTTCATCATACGAAGATATTGTCTCGTGTGCTATCAAGACAGAAAAGGAATTCTCTAAGTCTTATGACAACAAAGTAAAGAAAGAGAAGAAGAGAATGGTGGAACAAGAGACAGATAAAGGGAAAAAGGGAAAGAAGGATTTTCATTATGTGATAATTGTGGGAAGAATCACCCTGGTACTTGCCTAAAAGGAATGGGAGTTTGTTATAAATGTAGAGAAATGGGTCATTATGCAAATGAATGTCCTAAGCGTCAGGGAAACTTACCTCAGAAAAGGCCAAGGGATCAAGGACAATCTTATGCCGTTACTACAGTTGAAGCAGAATAACTATTGTATTGGTGCTTTTGGACTCATGGATTATATTCTGGTTATTAGAATAATGTGATATATATATAAGGATTGTACTGCAGTACTTGTTGGTTTCAGTAAGGTTTTAATATGATTAAGGTAATCATATTTTTAGTATGTGACAATAAGAGAAACTTTTCTTTGTTTTGGGAATCTGATAAATTGATTTTGGAATTTAGAGACCTTTTAGAGAAAGTCTGGACGGAGGTATTTTGGATAACTATTAAGGTTGGAATGGATTAAGTTGATCTTTGGATAGTATTGTTTAAGGTTAAAAAAATTTATGAAGATTATTTTTGGAATATTATGATAATATAGTTTTAGGAAAAGGACAACCTGTAGGATGGGGGATAACCCATCGCGTCAGACAAAGCTGCAGGAATCGAACCCACAATCATAGTGCGACAGGCCTTTATTTCCTACCACTAGCCTACAGGAAGTCCCCAGTTATTACAAAATAATTTTACTAATCTAAATGGTATGTGTTAACATTTGGAACCTTATACAATTAGGATAAGTATAATATTTTTGAGTTCTATTATCTTTTTGAGTGAAAGATGAGTTGAAGGTTGAAACTCTAATTGTCAAGCATAAAAATATGTATACCTATCTCTTATTCAATGAATAAATTAATTCTTAAACTTTAGTAAAGGGATATTAAAACAACAAAATGTGTTATCCTAATACCTTATGTCTTGTTGAACTGATGATATTTTAAATCAACATAGATTGAAGGCTTTGAGGCCCTGAATTTGATAGTTGATTGTGATTGATGACCTCAATCACTCCCTACAAATATTTACGTTTTTCCTCAAATTATATGTCTCTAATTGCCACCAATGTTCTCCTTATCGAGATCATAATTTGGTGGTGACTTTCTTATTTCCATTTCCCTCTTATTAAGGCTAAATTTTATTAACCTTATTTCTGATGTGGGTTTTCCACAAAGGTATTTTCTATTTTCAACCTTTTATTTTCAAAGAAAAAAATTTCAAATTGCGAGGACGCAATTTATTGAAGGAGGGGAGAATGTAACACCCCGAGCTTCCTTGATACGCTTCTCATTCAATAATGCAATGACTTGCATTGTACGCAACTTCGAGTTCTAAAACACCGCGACTAATAAAAGTAGCTGTTATGAATATTAATAACCACTTTTTAAAATTATATAAATTTTATATTTCAAAATGGACTTCATTTTTGTATTCCTAATATTGAAATTAGCCTATGTTGAATTTTTTGTAATTTTCTGAGAACTTCAAATTTTTTATGAATAGTGAAAAATACTTAAAACAACTTTTTTAATCAAAATAATTCATAGTGAGAAATTATACTATTGAGGGGTTTTAGAGTATAATTAGAATATATTTTTACCATTTTATCCAATGGTGGTCATTAGAATTAATTTAACATTGAAATTGGACATAAACAATTGCCAATCTTTTGATATAAATTGTTTCTTAAAAACACGCTATTTGTTGTGACAGCGGGAATTAATTATAAAATTAATTAATGCAACTAATATGTTTGGAATTTTGTAAAATAGACATCATTTTTGAATTCGTAATATCAATTATAGCTTAGGGTGAAATTTTTCCCTTATTCTGAAAAACTTCAATTTTTGATGAATAGTGAAACCACTAAGTGGTAATCAAGCAAACTGATTTTCAGTTAAATAAAAGTTTACCACTAATGTGTATTGAATTTTGAAAATCCGACATACATGGTTGTCATTAGTATGTAAAATGTGGTTCAATGGGGTAAAAATAATTTTTTGGTGAATAGTACCTTATTAAGTTCTTAATCGCGATTAGTGGTAATTAGGGTAGTTTAAGGTATAAATAATACTTTAATAATATTAAATGACCTATACACATGTCCCAACCTCATTGGTTGTGTCATGGCCGACCAAGACAAGCCATGGCCTAACTTGGGGACCCCATGGATCCACTTTTGTTGGGAAATAACATAAATTACTTTTTATTTAATGTTAAAGTGAAAATGAAACTAACATAAATGGTTTTACTAAAACAATTTTTAAGTAGGGTTACACAAGTCCAAATTTTGACTATAAATATTAATTAGAAATATAAAAAGATTTCGTACATCATAGTATTTGTTTTATAATTTTTAGACATTAAATAAATTAAATTATTTATGACATCATTATGATGTGGCGATGACCTCATTATTTAACGATTTAAATAAAATGAGAAGATAATGCAAAATCCAAGGCTTACACTTGTCCAAATCCTATTGGATGAGGATATTTCGAAACCTTATCACCTTATCCTCGAATTATATAAGTGTGGGACCTTTAGAATCCGAAAAAAACCATTTTGAAATAATGTAACATTTCAATCTTTCCAAAAAGTGCCCCTCCTCTCCACTTATAAAAGGCCCCCACCTCTCCCACTTCATTTACACTTTCAAGCCATTTGGCTCGGCCAACATCTGCACAAATACTCTCCCAACATTCCTCCCTTACTCCTAGAAGCCTCACTTTGGGCAGAACTCTTCCCAAGGAAGCCTTTGGATCAAATCAAAAAGAGTTACCCGATTTTGAGGTAATGTATTTTCTAATGTTGTTTTGTTTTATTTTTCTTCTCCAACCCCCTAAACTCTTTTTATTCATTTCTTTTGTAACAACACCAGTATCCTCAATATACTAGGATGTTGTTATAAGAAGGATTCGAGCTACACTTACACACACCTACATCTAATGGTTAAAGAACATACGGTTTCTGTGGATGGCGAATTTCTGCCTCACGAAACGATGATTGTTCAACACTCATATAACACCTTCAAAGGTGGCCATTAAGATGTCACTATATTTATATATGATATATAATGTGTTTATGTTTTACTTATGCTTCTGTATTTCTCATTTATGGCTTACTTTATGATTTCCATTATGGGTAAAACGCGATAATTTCATTTTAGGAAGTGCGGACTACCGCCCCCTCAAAGTGATTTGAATCGTTAATGCCATATGTGGGATGTATAAAGGATGGAGTAAATGGTATTATACACTATATTATACTGGAATTATATTATACATTTATATCATTATGATTTAGTTCCATTAAATATGAAATTGAAATGAAAGTAGCGTTCATGCGTACGTACGGCTTACCGTCTCCATGAACGGTGCATTTCATTTCTTACCTCTAAATGTTACGTAATATTATAAATGAATGTATATACTGGATATATAAGATATATATGACATCTAAATCATTAATATAATTCTGGATATAATGGATATTTCACCACATAAACAACTTGTAATTATAAGAAGCTTATTGTTGACTCAAGTACCAAAGATCGACAAAACGACCGTTATTAACATAAATAATTACATAATGTTCATATCATTGTAATAAGTGATATAATAAGGATAATGAAATTGAAAATGGTTCTTAATAAGGTATATATTAACTCTAGTATATTATTCAGGAGGTTAAAGAACGGTTGAGTCAAGTCAGACACGAGGTAAGGGAACTTCTTAACCCAACATCAATTCTTTGGGTTAATCTTTTACTTTCAAATTACTTCATGATATTATTATGTCCTATATTGTATTTGTACTTTCATTATGTGTATCTATAGTGAATACACCTAATAGATCTATTTTATTTGTAAGGGAACTACTTAACCCAATTTCCATTCTTTGGGTTAATCTCCTACTTTCAAATTATGTCATGATATTATTATGTCCTATATTGCATTTTTACATTATTTATGTGTACTTATAGTTAATACACATTATAGATGTACTTTATTTAAAAAAATGATCTTTTTAAGGACTTAGTCTCAATCCCTTTTCATTGAGGCATATTTGGTTTTATACACAACTTTCTTTTATACGGTGTATAAACCCCTTTGACTTTTACGTTTATTAAAAAGGAATCTTTTTTATACGAAGCGTTTTGCTAAACGACAAAAGGGAATGTTTTTCTTTCCGTACATATGCGGCGACAATGACTTCTCCGCCGCCGTGACCATTATTTGAGTTTCGTCTTCCTCTACAAGCCATCATTTTTTTTAATGAAAAATAAATAAAAAGTTTTAACTATCTTTTATTTTGGTATTGAAAATGGTTTTGAAAGCATTTTTATTATATCAATATGTTGTATTGATATCTTTTGATTGAAATGTGGAAATGTTATGTTTCCTTTATGCATGTTTTATGTGATACGATTATGTTATGGTTTATGATATGTTTAAACCTATTCATATGAGGAATGTATTGGACTTAATAAGTGACGGGTGGAGCCCGCTATAGCTCCTCGATGCATCGGCAGGTCTCATGAGACAAACTAGTGTCTTGGCACGAGGCCTTGACAAAATCTTATTTGTGGTCTTGGCACGAGGCCTTGACTACGTGGTTATGATAGTCTGGAATTATGCATTCCAACATTATGAAAGTGGTTAGTGATTTTGCATGTGATTATTCGATTAGTAGAATATCCATGTGAATGAGTATATGGCATTATCTTATTTTACTTTTGCCATATTATGTTGAAGTTCAAGTTTAAAAGGCTTTTGTTTTAGTTATACATTGCCTTAAATGTTAATGTTTATTTATGAAAGCTTCCGCAATATTGTTATCCTTACTGAGCATCTGAGCTCACCCCTTTCAATGTTTTAAATGTTTTCCAGGATTTGAAGAAGTATATTATGAATGACCTGCAGGGATAGTCTGAGGGGATATGAAGACAATATGTTGTTGTTGTTTTGGTTTACTTTATGATGTAATGTAACGTTTACAAATGTATCTAGTGTTTCCAAGGCTACTAAACTAATCGGTCTTTCGAGACTTGATCTTTTGTGATCATGCCAATGTTACGAAGTAATGCACCGACTCTGGGTAGCTGGGGTCGGGGCGTTACACTTTCCTATTCCTATGTCTAAATGGGATGATATTACAATGGACTTTGTCATGGAACTAACAAAGAATCCAATAATGAATGATGCAATATGGGTCATTGTTGATCATATTACAAAATCAGTAGATTTTTTTTCAATAATTGATGATTTATCACTAAATTAATTAGCAAGAATATATATTAAGGATGTTGCAAGACTCCATGGTGTACCTTTATTAGTTGTTTCATATTTTTTCATCGATTTATATCACAATTATGGAAAAGTATTCAGAAGCCCCGAGATACTGATCTTCATTTGAGCATTTCCAACCACCCACAAACAGATTACCAATCAGAATCGACAATTCATACATTGAAAAAAAAGTTGAGGTCTTTTTCCCCTGACTTTCAAGGGATGTGAGATAATTATTTACCTCTAGTAGAGTTATTTTATAACAATAGCATTCATTCATGTATTCAGATGGCACCATATAAAGTGTTATATGGAATGAGATGTCGTACACCAACTTTTTGGGATGATGTTGGTGAAATAATGTTCGTGGACCTATAACTAGTGGAAGAAACAATGGAAAAGTTGAAGATTATCCAAAACCATATCAAAATAGCTTAATTTTGGCAAAATAGGTGTGCTAATATCCAAAGGAAGGTTTTGGAATTTAAAGTAGGATATCATGTTTTCTTAAAGGTGTCTCTATGGAAGGGTATTAAATGATTTGGTAAGAATGGAAAATTAAGTCCCTAGTATATCATCCCTTTTGAAATTCTGGATCAAATTAGAGCCATTGCTTACCATTTGGAAATACTGCCAAGTCTCTCAAAATTTCACAATGTGTTCTATATGTCAATGTTAAGGAAATAAATTTCAGACCCAACTGACGTACTCACCTAAGAAGAAATAAAACTTGAGACTGATCTATCTTATTGTGAAGAGCATATCATGAATCTTGATACCAGAGAACACGTATTGACAAATTGAACGACTAGTCTGGTGATGTTTTTTGGAGGAACAATAAGATCGAAGTGGCAACATGGGCATATGAGGAGTTTATATTGAAGACATACTTGAATATTTTTAGGTCACATTTTGGGAATTTTGAGGATGAAATTTTTTATAAGGATAGGATAATGTAAAGAACCAATATTTATCAATGGAAAATCATATCATATAAATATTTCATAATGAACTACTAGGTACAATGTGACCCTTAAAAACATAATTTTGTCACTTCTATGATATTAATTTCAAAAAATTTTGCAGAAACGGTTGGGATCATAATGTTTTTTGGAGTTTGATAAGAAAAAAATAATGTTGTGTGAATAGAAAACGACCCATATAAATAGTAACATACCCTTATGAATAGTTATATACAATACTAAATAGTAACCTTGCCTATGATAGTATATAAATAATAATCAAGTGGAAGTACGATATAAATATTCTTTGTAATAACTAAATAAATGTTTTAAAACTATTGTTTTTATATTAAATTATGATTTTAATTAAATATTTAATTAATCATATTTAGAAAACTATGTTTAAAAATTTGACTTTATTTTCGGTTTCTACATGTTGAAAAATGGTTGGGGTGAATTTTTGGGATTTTTTTGAAATACTTGAATTTTTATGAATAATGAGATACCATAATTTAAAAAATAAGCTAAATACTCTTAATATAGGGTCATGTATGATGTTATGCTAATGAAATCCCAATTTAATTGGATTCATATGATAAAATTACTATTTTTGGTCATGGAATTCTCATTAATCCATGTAATTTGGAGGAATAATAAATTAATTAATATATAATTGAGAAATCCCATGTCCCCTCTACTATTAAAACCCCCATCACTCCCTCTTATCTTCACTCCTCTCCAGCTTTTTGAATTCCCCAAATTCTATCCAAATATCCTCCCAACCTCCTCTCTCTCATCTGGCAAGCCTCAGTGTCATTAAAACCAAAAACCTCTCCCTTAATGAGGTTCTCAAGGATGTTTGGTTCAAGAGGCAAATTCCTCTTTTAAATTCTTTTTCATTCCTTTCAGGTTCACTTGTTTTGATTTTCAATTTCTAAAACTCCTTATCCAAATGTTTTGATGAATATAGTACCATAAATGTACTAGAATGTTTTCATGACAATGTAATAAGTTATCATAATCTCTTCATTTTACCTTCTTTTATATTAGTAGCAAGAACACTATCCGAGATGTGTCAATTTACCACATACAAAGATGAAAGGATTTCGATTTCTATTATCATTCCTATTCTGGTCATGAAACCATTATTTATTTTGGTTGAACAAGATTATTATATATTTTATATAACCTATTTAATTTTCTATAATCCCTTTGTAAAAATGGTATTAATTTATAAAGAAAAATGAGTTTGTTTTAATAAAAACCCACAAATTAATGAAACCATTATGATTAAAGTTATATATAATAATTCATCCTCATGTAATGTAACCAAGTTATATAACTGACCTCTAGAACCTACGGATGATCATAATCCCAATTTTAATTCAATTCTGGGGATTGACAACCATTCCACATGAACACCATTAATTAAGAACAAGTGAATCTATTTTGAATATAACGAAAACAAACACAGTGGAATGATGAAATTCAATATAATAATTTATCAATAAGGTAATAAATGAACTAAAAATAATTATGATAAACTAAATAAATTCCTAATCGGTTCTAAAATAGGTTATTAATGAATATAATTTCACATTTCATGAGCATAAGTTCATGAGTGCAACACGTTCTGATTTAAGGTAAGGGTTTTCCACCCGAACTTCCATGTTTCATTCGTGTTAATTTTATTGTAAATTTACTCAATAAAAAAACTTTTTTATTATGATTTACTCCTCAAAAATTATGTTTTTTGTTTATATATGTTTTTAAAATCGAATATTTCCTTATTTTATGGATGGGTACACGTTTTAGAAGTAACGTTTGAAATAGTTTCTGAAATACTAGCCTGATCCAATGGAATTTCAATAATTCTTACCCATTTCATGGGAACTATATAATATATTTTTGGAAACCATTATCCTTTTAAAATAACTAATTATATTGTGAATATATTGTCTTACTTCACTTATGGTTCAATACAAATAATTTTCCAAAAGAACCATTCTTTTCCGAGTAAAAGAGTATTTATCTCAATAATTACTCAAAGATTTTAATTGAGAATTTTCATCTATTTCAACACTCTTATTGATTATTATGTATTATTGGTACTAGTATGACATGTTATCATCTACCATATTTAATTTAATGTTTTATTTTTACATTGTATGTGGATGTGATTTCATAAATCCATTCCCCAAATTACTCTGAATGGTTAGTGTTTACGCTTAATGATCGGGGAAAGTTATTTTCATTTCATATATTAATTTAAATATGAAAGTATATGTTTTTTATGATTATACATATTAATATGAGGAATTAATTAGACATTCTAAATGTCAGGTAGGTTCCTCAATAGCCCCTCAGTGCATAGGTACTTCTCATGAGACAAATTACGGTATTGGCCCAAGGCCTTGACAAAATGATTATTTATGGTCTTGGAACAAGGCCTTGACAGCATGGTTATGTTGTCCCACATTATGAATTACCTCATTATGAAAATTTTATTGATGGTTCAGTTGGTTATTCGACTAGTATAATACCCTAGATTACGATTTGTTATGGTAATATTTACACAGCTCATTTTTCTGCCATATTATGTTAATGGTTATTTTTAGAGGCATGTGTTGTCAATTATTCACCATGTCTAATGTTTATGTTATCATCTAATATATTTCTTACCATTACTGAGCATTTGAGGTCAACCCATTATTATATTCCATTTCTCCATGACATGAAGAATTTTATTATGAATGACATACTAAAATAACCAAGGAGTTATGAAGGTTGTCTAAGGAGTTTCTATGTTGTATTTATTTTCATGATGTAATGTTTATATTATGTATAAATCTTGTATCCAATAATAAAAAACTAATCGTTCCATTTGGATGAATATTCCTTCTTTTTAAGCTAATATAATCAAATATGGTATTGGCTCTAGGTAACTGGGGTCGGGTCCTTACAGACGTTGGAGATGAGGTAAAGAGGATATTTGGATAGAATTTGGAGAATGAAAAAGGCATAAGAGGAGTGACGAGAATAGGGAGTGATGGGGGGTTTATAGTAGAGTTCACAGGGGATTTATCAATTTTAGATTCATTAATTTATTATTTCTCCACAAGATAAGGAATAATGATTCTTCCATGAAGAGGAATAATAATTTTATCATGTGAATCTGAATCAATTGGGCTTACATTAGTAGAACATCATACATGACTCTATAATTAGTGTATTTAACAGATATTTAATACACCCTATTTATGGTTCTGTAATCCCTTTGTAAAAATTGTATTATGTTATAAAGAAAAATGAGTTTGTTGTAATCAAAACCCACAAATTAATAAAAGAAGTTATCATTAATGTTATATATAATAATTCATCATCGTTCCATGTAACCAGGTTATAGAAATGACTTCTAACAGAAACAGATGATCATAAATAATATGAGAATTTAATTTTGAATATTTACATCCATTCCAAATGAACTCAATTCAATAAGAACAAGTGAACCAATTTTGAAAATAAAGAAAACAAATACTGTGGAACAAGAAAATTCAATATAATAACTTATTAATAAGAGAAAAAATGAACTGAAAAAATTAGGATAAAATAAATACATATCGAATAAGTTCTTAAATAGGTTATTAATAAGAATAGTTTCATATTATAGGAGCTTATGTTCAGGAGCTGAACACGTTCATATTTATGGTAAGGTTTTTTTCACCCGAACTACCATTTTCATTCAGGTTACTTTTTTATCTATTATATAAAAAACTATTATTTATTATTATATACTCCTCAAAAGTTATGTGTGTGGGTTATATATATTTTTATCAACCATAATCATTACAACCCTACATATACTTGGTTTTAATCTACTGAAATATCGACCAACCTTACATTCAAGTTGGTAGATAATACTATAAGTGTACCTCAAAAGTCCTGTAATATTATCCTTATAGTACTAATCAATTCATTATCCTTTTTCCTAACATCAAGGAACTATTTAGCTATTTTCATATGAAGAATACATGGATGTTACTTATTGATAATATGTTCTTAAACTCATCTCAATCCAAGGATTCAGCTTCATCCACTTGAATTTTAATCTTGATAAGAGTCAATTGTTGATCTACATCACCTAAAAAATGGTAGAGTTCCAAAACGACTATATGACATTCTGAACACTAGATAGTGTAAAATATATTTTCAGTGTTACTGATCCATATTTCATAAAATAGTGGATTAGAAGACCCACTAAAAAATGTATAAATTTCTACATGAAGTAATGGATAAAAAAATTTCCTCTGCATTTTTTGTTTGGATCTCTAGGATGATTCATAGGTTGAGAATTTTTTTTCTTAATAGAAAAAATAATTTTATTTCAAAATACTATAACATTAGTATTATCAAGAGGAAAATAATTTAATTTTCCACAAAATTCATCATTAATGTCATTCTATCAGGTTCCATCTATTAACTAAAACCAAAAACCATAATGAAAGAAACAATAATAATGTTGGAAACCACATAATCATGTAAATCACTTATAGGTTTTTAAAATTAATAAACCTTATTTTATATATGAAAACTTAGATTTATCAGAGTTCATTCATAGCCATATTCTATTTACATCCTTTATAATGGTTCAAAAAGAGTTTTGAAATTTCCAAATCATATCCCCCCATGAGTGTTAAACTAGGTGTACAATAATTCACGTGGACATACTCTAGTTCCCTGTCAACACTAGCTCAATATGAAATTTTCAAGGCTGACTACACTATGTAAAACTATTTTGTAGCCCCCTAAACATGTAGTATCCAGTCAAAAATGCATTTCTCGAAAAATTACATTCTCAATCCATTAACAAAATTCCAGAACATTTTCTTATACATTGAATCATCGGTATACATATAATTATACATTTCTTTAAGGACAACACTAAAGATTTATCATCCTAATTTCTAATGTTTAACAAATCCATTACTATAATACCAACTATAATGAACCTAAATTTTCATATATTATCATTACATCATTATTTAAGAATATTTATTACATCACATATAATCATTCTCAAGGACCATGATAGGTTTGTTGATTTGGAAACTTAGAAACATAAATTAATACAACAAGTGAGAAACATAGTCTCTAACTATTTTCATCATAACTAGAACCCCTATTAGGAATATCATAAAAAATAGATATCATCATTATTTAGGTGAAGGAAACACTAGAAAGGGAGAGGTCAAATGGCCAGTTAGGGAAAACAAGGGAGGTACTTAATCATAACATAAACAGAAGTGCATGGGAACATGTATGAAAAATTTGAATACCCCATCATATCAAAGATCATATTCTTGATTCATGTAATATATATTGTAAATCCATATAAATTGAGTTATATTTTAAACAAAGATTAGGATGAAAGACAGAACAAGATAATGGAATTCTAGAATACACATTAGAATGTATAATAATTTCATTATTAGTCAAGGATCACTACTAGAGACAAAATTTTGGAAAAATTAATTTACAACACAAACAACTCAAGAACTATATTACTTAATCGGGTTTACATTCCATTACAGACTTCTATTAATAATTCAGGTTCATTTCCCATTCTAATCATGTTTATCTCATAATATATAAATATTTTCCCAAAGCATTGTAGGGAGATATAGGTCCAAAACATCTCATAATGAAATTATACATATGTTTTCTAAAAGATCATAAACAATCATGATATCATAACCCATGTAATGAAATTGGTATTATAAAAAAATCATCATATCAAAACATTTGGATGAAAAATAGGGTTCATAATAAACATGTTTTTAAAATTCAAAACCATTCCGAGAAAGAATAATAATGGTATCAATCATTAAAATCCTTTATAAAATATAAATTATATAAAATTATTTCATCGAAGATATAGATGTATTTTTATGGATTACTTATAATATTTATTATGTAATATTACCTTTCATTGAAAATTACCATCTTCAATAATTTTCATTAATATTTTTCTTTAATGAAATCATTGTAGACCAATATAGAATTATTTAAAAATTCATTTAAACAATTTATTAATGAATATTCAATTTAAAATTTAAATTTTTTAAAACACAAATCCTTTTTAAAATTATTTTCACTGAAAATATTCTTGAATAAATATATTGGAATCATTGAAAACCATTTAATTTTTATAATCATAAATCATTCTCAAAATCACTTTATTTGAAAAAAATAATATAAAAATATTTCCAATAACTTTTAGAAAAAAATTTATTATGAAAGTATTAATTAAAAATATATAATCTAAATCAATTAATTGATTAGACATGATTATGTATAAATCAATATACGACAGATACATAAAAATAATGAATCCTTTAACAATGTTGGCAGATGTCAAAAGATCCATGATTAGAAAAAAAATTATATTATTTTTAAATAAATTTGTTAAAAATGTACATAATGGGAAAAAAATTATATAAAAGAATTGGATAATAGTATAACAGTTATTAATTATTAATTCAAAAACATTTATTTGAAATAAAACTGATTTCTATCCGAAGAGATAAAAAAATTCAGATTCTTGTTAAAACATTTCAATAATTATTGTGATAAAAAAAAATAGAACGAAAGTTGTTCCATTACATGAATATAACATTAATAACACGAGGATAATAAATTTTATGAGAAATATTGAGATATATATCATCATATTTTTTCATCAGAAGCATAATAATAAAAAAAATCGATAAACGATGAGATTGTAACATAAAATTATTACCACATTGGTAAGCTTGAATTATAATACCCCTGAATTAATAACATAAAATGGAACATAAAATATCATGTTGATTTATTATTTCAAGATATTATAAAAATATGGGGATTTATATACGCCTCATGAAATATTAGTAGTGCATATCCTATCATATGTCTCTATGAAATCAAATTGAGACAAAAACCCTTTACTAATTGTTAAATTTTAAATCATAAACACCATGTCATAGAGATCCTATAATATATATGTGAATAGAAATAAGTTTTAGGATATAAATGATAAAATAAATTCATTTCTATTATATACACCACTTATAAGTTAGAGTTAGTTAATATAGCACATGTCTTAAAAAATTAAAAGGTGAGATGAAATTCTCTTACCTAAAGTCTGAAATTATTTTGTACATGTTCGAATCCCTTGTCGAATAAATATTTTTTTTATAAATACCATAAATAACTATATAAAAATTTATTTTTTCATATAATTTTTTATTATGACCTTTTATTACACTTTTATTTACAATTCCATGTTAATGTTTTGTTTTGGGTGATAACCACTCTATTTTTCGTATATTTTGTTATTTTATATTTTCTATCCTCTGAAATTTATCATGGCTCAATAATATCTATAATTATTTCCATTATATAAATATAATATATATTTATTATGTTAAATTATTAATTTTTGTGATAGAGAATGAAATACATAGATCATAGAGACGATATTCCATATGTACGCATGAACATTGTTTTTTCATTTTATTGTTCGATTTAAAGAATTAATAGAGAGTCAAATATATTACCATTATAAAATAATATTTATATCATATATATCACAATTTTTTTAAACCCATCCTTAAAACATTCTATCTATATTGTTAATGAATCACATCTCCCCACAATGTGTTAGTCCACCATACAGAAGAATGAAGTTATCGTATTCCCAAAAATGAAAGTCATGAGACTATGTGTCATATAAAAAATAAAAATTAATAAAAAATAAATATCATAAATATAATATATAAATTTTATTTTCATAATTATTCTTATCCATGAAATGTTGTAAAGAAAAAATGAACGACATCGGTTCGTGAGATAGTACTCCACCGTACACACAAATGATGATTTCAAAAAACTTTTAATGGATGTCTGTATGGTGTTATGTCCCAAAATTAAAATAAAACCATATAAATATATTTATTATAATTAATTCATTATATAATAATGATATCAATATAATTTAGTTGTCTTTATGATGAAATAAAAAAATTCATTCTTGAACACAAATTGTTTCCATGTATTCTGTTTTGGATTATAATAAAATCTTTCCTTGCAAGGATATTTGAAAAATATAAGGATTATGATATTAAAGATGTGGGGGAAGTAGAGAATATTGAGTAGGTATTAGATTATACAGTTGTTTCTGATTGTTTGAATGGAAGGGGATATGTGGTGGCCTTTTATAAGGGATTGTAGTGGCACTGTTAATTTTTTGAAAGTGTGATTTCCACCCATTTTTTCTATTTCATGTGGATTCAATAGTTTAAAAATATTTATAATATAAATTATATAAAATATATATTCCATAAAATTTATTTTTACAAGATTATATGTCATTATTTCTTAAATAATAATGATGAGTCCATTGAAATAATCCTTTTTCTCTTAATCTCCATGGTTGATTTGAACTATTTTCAGAAAATGTTTTGATCAAAAAATAAGTCAAAATTATTAAAATTTTTAAAATATTTTGATTCCAGATATAGATTCCAATTTTTAAAATTAATTTCACAAAATTGAAAAAAATTATTAAAAAGTAATACTGCAGACTTTTTAAGATAGTGTGTTTTTAAATAAGAAATGATCAAAATATTAGAATGTTTTTATATTCCATATAACAATAAAAATGATTAAAATAACCTAAATTGGATTAATATATGTATAATAGAAGTAACAATACAATAAAATCAATAAAAAATATAATTTAACTATAGAAATAAATTAGACAAATAGTTTATTTTTAATTAAAATCAGTATTTTTTCGATTTATCAAAAAATAAAATAGCTCAAAAAATAAAAATAAATAACTACTACATAATTTTTTAATTATAAATTTAAAAATTAATCCATTTTTACCAAATTAATTTTTAAAATTATTCAAATAATAATTTGAATATTATTTTCGAGATTACATAAAATGTAGTTTTTTGAGAAAATAGTTTTTTCAAAACATATAGAGATTTTACTGAAATTTTTATATTATATATTTAATATGTTTTCATTATATCAGTCCACTATATTTAAAAATATTTTTTCACAATTCATATTACCATGTTTTACAAAAAATTATAGTGGTTGTGTTGGAAGAACTATATTAAAAATATATTATTTTTCTCTTAAAACTTAGTCTCTCGTGTAACACAAGCAATGACAGTTTTACATGCATAACAAGAATAACTTATTATTGTTTTAAATTCACACCAAAAAATAAATTAACCATTTTCAACAAAAAAATGTTCACAAAACAAAGGTTGTTAATAGAATGGATCATAATTATATAAGATTAATGCATAAATCTAATTGGGTGAAAAAAACTCCCCACATGTGATATGTGTAGGAATATGATTTTGTGAAAATGAATCATGGGAATGTAGATATGTTTCTAGTGTGGTATGGATTCGAATCAGGCTAGTAAATATCTAAGTTATGTAGTGAGTCCATCTAAAATAATGAAATATTGGTTGTTTTTGAACAATCCTCTACATATAGACTATTGTTTTAAGTACAAGGAAGATATAAATTATGCAAGAAAGTTTACTAAGCCATGGGGAATTGAGGATAACTAAACAAAAAATCCTACAAGGATAAGAGATTAATGATAAAACTTTTGAATCACTACTCTTGAGGGGGTAAAAAATTAATTGGTGTTTGGAAGTCTTTAAATCATTTCCACAATAAGGAATTTATTATTTGATTCAAGTTCTATGATTTCTTGTGAATAATATAAATTTTTATAAAATATCCAAGAAACCTCGAGACATAGATGTTGAGTTATCGATGAAAACAAAAAGTGGTGAAATTATTATATATAATATACATGACACTTACCGAATTAACCTCTCTCAAAAAAAAATATATACCAATAATCATTTTTATATTATATTTAAGGGAATTTTATTCTATATGGGGATTTAATTGTATTACATTATATAAATCAAATATATAATATTAGGAGTATAAAATCACATTCCATAACCAATTTTATCCAATGATTATATAATATTAAATAGATACCAATGAATCACATTTCATAACTCCTTATACATCATGGTTATTTATCCCTTATAATAATTCATACAAAGATAAAATTATTGAGAAAAGTTATAAGAGTATCCATTAAGGCATCTTCTCTGTAATGGAATATGTTGTTATGTACTATCAATCATTTGATGGTCTTCCTCCTATTCTAGTATTGGAAATATAAATTAATCTAAAAATAATAATAACCTATATGCAAGATTCCCTATATAATGTATTCTATTGAACATTAATAATTAAAGAAGTAACAAAATGTGAATTTGGAGAAGAGTTCCATATGACCAAGTGTTTTACAATGGGGTGTTCCATTCAAAATTATCACAATGAAGTATGATTCTATGAGTATTCCGATTTATTATTATTAAATAAACAATATCATGATAATGAACAGACATCCCTTCTAATTTATTGATGATTTATCCATTCAAATAAAATATACTCAGTGCCTATATAATGTGAATATCATGTCAGGATATCATCAATTAAAAGTGAAATATCATATTACAAAGACATCCTTTCCTAGGAAAACGAAAACAATGAGTTTAGAGTGAATCAATTTAGATCCAAAAACAACCTATAAATTTTCATGGACCATAGTAATAGGGTATTAAATGATTAACTTTTTAATTTTATGGTGGACTTTATAGATTATATTATCATATAAAACAAAATATTGTTGGAATATGAGGAGAATATTTGTATATTCATTAATACGTATGATAAAGAATAATTGATATGAAATGTGAAAAAAATGTAAATTTTGGACATTGAAAGTAACATTCATAGTTAATGTTATATCAATAAATGAGATATGTATGAATACATAAAACTGAAATTCAATTTTTTAATTGTCAAGATCAATATCTATAATAGAAATTTGTTTTTTATTCGGATTTGTTGGGAAGTACTAATGAATTATGAGGAATTTGTAACGAATTTTATGACTACATAAATTTCTCGCATGGAAGAGATTTTTTAAAATATTAACGAATCTAAGGTGATATTTATATGTTGGATGAATAATATAATTCCTACATCAATATTCAAACTTCCCTTTAGCGGGAAATGTTACTTTATATATAATGATGCATCAAAAAAGTGATTGGTATTGTACTGTAGAAAAATGATAATGTAATAGCATATTCAATTATAAAATTGAATCTTCATGGGAAATATTATCAAATGTAACAATTGGATTTGGCTATATTAATCTGATAATTATATATTTTGATGAATTATATCTATGTTGATATGTTATACATATAGATTATAAGATCCTTAATTATGTATTCCCAAATAAGAATACTAGAATGATCTACAAAATATTGGTAGATATCATCATGAACTATTACTTACCAATCCATAACCATCATAGAAAGGTGAATAAATTGATGGATTCTCTATGATGAAAATATCTAATAACATCATCCATGGAAATAATTGAGAGGGGTAAAATCCATTTATATAAGAAATATATGGACCTGGAAATCTTAAATTAAGTATAACACAATATCTCACAAAAATAATTTCTCAACCATCAATTATGGGAATGATTAAAAATTATATGAGGGAAAATATGGAGTTATTAAAAATAATTATTAAATAATAAAGGGTGAAAGATAAAATTCAACACTGAAAAAGAATGAATTCTAATATTATGGTACATGTGTATACGTACTATCAGAGAATAAGATAAAGAAGAGATATTAGATTTTTCTCATAGCTAAACATTCTTTATCCACCGTAGGAGTAAAAAGATAATCATAGATATACATGAGATTGTTTTAGAAAAATATGAATAATAGAATACTAATTTTACATGAATTTTCATGGTATAAAAATATATAATTTATTAAATGTAATTGTTCACAAGGATGATGAAACTGATACCTATACCTACAAAGATCATGGGAGACCGTAAAGATGGATTATTTCATATGTATTACAAATAAATATAATGTAGATAATTCCTTATGGATTTTAGTGGATTTTATTATAAATATTTGTCCCTTTATCATCATAATATAATACTTATGACTTAGTAAACATTATGTGTTATACATTATAGAACTTGTGAGACTACATGAAACAACAGATTTTATTATATATGATCATGATATAATGTTTTCTTAATGTTTTAAAAAATTCCCTCATAGTGACGTGGTCAAATATTTGAACATCAGTATATCCTATCACCCCTAGATTTATGTACAGTATAAGGGGATTTTCCAGACACTTTTGGATATATAGAAATCTTTCCCTATATACATAAAATGAGAATAGGAAGAAAATATTTCACAATCGGAGCTCAAATAATAAAACAATTTCCACATTCACTTTAATATTGCCCAATATAAATAACTTTATGAGAAGAATGGTAAGAATAATTTTTTTAATTATATTGAATGTAAGATATTGGGAATTATACTTGTTGAAGAAATGATAGTGAATGAAAAATCTATTTAGAAACACTTTAATGTATCCTAGAGGTTATGGATGGTCTATGATGACAATCTTTTTTGAGATCTGAAGTTCAGATAATGATACAAATTATCCTTCAAACATCCTCTTGGAAGATGGACATGAGGATTGGGATAATGTGAACGATATATACTTAAAAATCATATCTTATGATATCTTTTGTGACATAAGTTATCTGAATTATTTAATATCCCTCCAACCAAAATTTTATAATGTAAATGAAATTTACCATATATCCCTCTTGAGTATGTACAAACCAAATCCCTAGATTGTACTAATTTTATTAGTGGTACTATTATAGAATGTTATTTTTTATAGTGAGTGACCAGTGATGATCTTAGACTATAGAGACAATGTTCTAGTCAAAAATAAAACTCACATTTTCAAAGTATTATTGAGAAGCCATAAGTACAAAGGGGAAACATGAGATATTAATTAAGTAGTTAAATATTAGTATCCTTATTTTTCGTCACTATATAGAGTGAAATGAAATTTTTAAAGGAGGGATATAACCACCCTAAATTTTATATAAGGAAAATTTTGTTATGCATTATTATCTATGTTCCATATTTAAGAATATAGTGTAAACAAATACCCCATGTAAATAAAAACAATGAAATATTATTATATAAATCTAAAAAATCAAATATATAAAAAGAAAATATAAAAATAAGATTGAATATATCTCAATGTATAACATTCTTAAGTGGGTATAAAATAGTGGTTCCCTATGTTGGTTAGTAACATGTCCTCTTACATGACTTCCTACACACTAGACATAGTCGATTAGAAGCGTGTTTCTTATATCGATCATGTAGAAACTATAACCACTTTATCAAAGTATGACAATATCACTAATAAATAAGAATAACTAAATGATATAACCAATTACCAAAAAGTACTTGTATCACATGATGATCATACCTAAAATATAGTATAAAAAACTAAATAGTATATATGTCATTCCAAATACATATCGAGTGAAAACAGAAATAAATAAATACACTAACAAATCCCATGAAGGATAAAAATAATTCTTCTTCTTTTATCCATGCTCTATCCCAACTCTAACATCGATCATAAGACTATTTACCATATCCAATCCTGAAGAACATGAAATCTATTCATGTATCGATCAGGTAGCCCGGGTACGGTGTCAGTACAATTTAGTTGGCCATCACCAAAAAAATATAAAAAAATATCTATTATATTATTGTATATTTATTTGAATGAGGAAAAATTTAGAGAAATAACGTAAACAATTTACATGTATTCAATTATTATTTACTTAACAACATAAACCTCTAGGGTCCCAAGGACACCCAAACCCTCAATACATACATCAGATTGTTCTAGAGTATTAACCATATCGCAGAGGGAATATCAAAATTCATTATTGAAATTGATTTCCATTATCCACTCAATTTAAATGTATATCACATTTAATTAGAACAATTGCCTAATTCTAACATTTGGGCCTTGACTTCCATGTCAATCACCCCATTGGTATTTGAATAATCTGTCAATATCCCATTACCTTTTTATCACTATGTTCTTTTAAATAATCTATATTTGTCCCACACATGTATATCATTCAATTACATATGGGATTTTGAAGCATCTTCCCATATCTCACACACATATATCATAAAATCACATTTATTAAAATATCACACATATCAAAATGTCATAAAAATAAATATCAATAATCATTGTCCTTATATTAAAAAATTATTATCATGGTGTACCAATTTAATTACAAAATAAATATTTGTAAATACCTTTAAATACGTGGAATATTTTTACCAAATATCTGTTAAACCATTTATCTATATTTAATCATCTAACCCATTAACCCACTTATGTTCTTCCACCCATATCATAAACCTAACTCTCAATTAATTCATGTCCACATTAATTTTCCCCTTTTTCAATCCCAATATACAATAAATATTATAATTAGAATATTCTATTAATTAATTAACCAATTATCTATTCCAATTCAATGAATTTCAGTTCCCTAATTTAACCCATGTAATTATAATATTGAAAATTATTTAAATAAATTCAATCATAAATTCTATTTAACAATCATGGTAACTGTATATTTAAATATTTAATTCATGTAATTGAATCAATTCTATGGGATTTGAATGTCATACTACTGACAATATGATTGTTCATGAACCCTCATCAACTGAAATCCACAACTAAAGAAGAACAACCAAGATCATCATAATGACAAAGATCTATAATTGAAATCAATATCCAATATCAAAAGAATCATGATCCATTAAAAATAGATCTAAAACCATTATCAATGGAGGACACCCATCCCCTTTTTATCTGAAATTATATATGGGAGAGAAATAAAACCACATGGTATGATAATCTCTTACTGGGATAGGTGAAGATCCATCAAAAAAAATTTATTCATCAATAATGGAGGTTTGATGGACTTGGAATCCAATTATGATATGCAAAAAATGAGAGAAAATGTTTTAGGGCTGATTTAGGTTTACATAGTGTGAATTTGTGGATAATGGGAATTTTTAATCCAAATTTCATAGGAATAAATTTCTACATGTTAAATTTCCTTCTTGGTTTAAATTTTTTCCCTAACCATATGTCGAACAACATAACTAATACCATGGGGTTCACATGGTTAACACTTACTAGGTGCACAGTTTTTCAAACCATGATCCAACCAATCAATCCCCATCTTCCTAGGGTTTCATGGATTTCTAGTGCAAGGTAGATGGTTTTGTAGAACTATATGCTACCCAAAACACCTATAAAAATATCAAAATTTCACACAAACACCCCAATGAAAAACCTGAAAAAAAATATTTGGAAAATAAGGAAATGGAGTAATTTTAATTATTATTGATAAATCTCTTGAAGTGGTCAATATGTTAAAATTTCCGTACCTCATAATAACTCATCCTCATGTTTTACTCTATTTAATTACTATGATTCTGAGGTGAAAAGATCGGTCCACTATGCTCGTATATCTTATTCTCTCTCCCATGTTTCATCCTACACACGACCATGCTACCACAATACATTAACTATCGGAAATGCCTTTTACCTCAACACATTCTCATTCTGATCCCAAAAATATATTACATGCTCCTCAAATGACACATATATCTCAAGATATAAATTATTCACATCGATCACATTGGATGGTTCAAGTTAATACTGATGATGTTTTGGAACATGAAAAACACTATTCATAGAACTATACCTTTGTGGAAGATCCAATCAGAATTCCACCAGTAAGAGTCTCATCATAACCTCAAATAATCCAAAAAAACCTGGGTGCCAACATCCTTTGTCTCTTTATCCTTTGGTGACCGAATATAGGTGAACCTGGTGGAATGCACAATCATTATCTTGAAAATTAAGGGGTTATCCACATCTATCATCATAAAAATTATTAAAACATTGAGTTGTATCCGTATGCTTCAGAATTAAAAAAACCTAATCTGATGTATCCTACATGAGAATTTGTCCCAAAAAATATGACTCAACTACATCTATCTAGTTTTTATTTGATCATCAGGGATCATAAATAGCCTTAAATGGTTTTATTTTAATTTTTTCCTAATAAATATTTTCATAGGATAACTCCACATGATCAAGGTGAATTTTCCATGACCCACAACAGTCTTGGATACATTTCCGAAAAATATCCTCAACCACCTATATAATATGTTCGAAGTGTCCATACTATTTTTTTTTGGAATTCCATACATTGTAAAACCTATGTAACAAGTTCCTCATTCATGAACTCATAGAATAGTGAAGTAAAATTTGAGTGATGGTCTAAAACAGTACTTTGTGGAACTCCATGGATAAGTATTATTTCATGATCATATAAATCTCCAAACTAATTGATTGAGAAATTATCCTATATAGGAATAAAATGTGATGTTTCATCAGTTAAAGCACAATAACACAAATATCATCATTATTATAAGGAATCCCTGGTAGACCCACCACAATGTACATAGTAACATTATACTATATTTATTACATAATTTAAATTGGTTTATTAAAACTATAGGTTGTTGATGCTTTTCCTTCACCTATTGATAGGTGTAAAATCATGTTATAAACCCTGTTTTCTAGTTTTTCATTCCCATCCTCCAATGTTGTCAGTGTAGGACACAATAAATTTTCAAAAAACACAGATGTACCACCAAATTTGTGGCATCTATCTCATGAATTATATCACCCCTCATGCTTATAGGAAAAATAAAAAAATTCCTGACAAAGATGATCTCACCCTCATCTATGGTCTAATTGGATGGAGAAGCCCCACCTTCAAGTATATCACTTATGGAAAAACATTCATGATCCTAATACTACCTCTACATGATCTGACTAAAAAGTATAGACTCCATAGAAAGAGATATGAGAGTAATATTCTCCAGGCTCTCCTAAACGACAACACACATTTTATCTATTAACGTCCTCATTTTACACTCAACACTAGACTCCTAAAATGCTTGAGTCTGAGTATTCCTACAAATATATTATTTATCATTTATTCCCTTCTAGTATTTATATGAAAACATAAAATATAATTAATTCATATAATCAACCATCCATCAAATAAAATTATTGAAATATTTTTGAAAAAAAATACAATTTAAGATCATGTGGTCAATATACATATTTATCTTTTCACCTAACATATAATGCTGCTAACAATTCAATGTTTCAAACACTATAGCTTTATCCAGATCCTGAATGGGGTAATTATGTTCATGGGTCCTCAACTGGAGAGACCCATATGCCAAAACATTATATATATTCATCATCATGTCATTTATCCTGACCCCATAGCCATCACAAACCACAATATACTCGTCACCTAAGTCTGGTAGGATCAATATGGGTTCATTTAATAACTTCTTCTTCAACTCCAATAAAGATTAATCACATTATAAATACCATTCAAAAAGTAACTCCTTTCTTGGGTAAGCCTAAATGTTATAAATTAAATTTAGAATTGTACTAGATGAACATTCGATAATAACACAAAAACCTAGAAAAATATTCATATAATTTTTTTTCGATTCCCCCATGATACAACTTCTTAAAAAATCTATAAGTCCATAAAAACAACATCCTATTAGATGGTGTGACCCAAAAGTGTACCTGATCGATCCATAATTGACACATAGATAAGATTTTATATAGTCAATTCCATCTCAGTTTGCTCAGAGTGATGTCTAGACTTTTGTCATGATCATCATGAGTCATGGATTACATTATGATTTATTATAAAAATAATACCAGCTGTTGATCTTGGTATGGATATATTATTAAGTTCATGAAGGTCATAAAGACTTATGGTACATTTTCAACCATCATATCATCACTATGAACTCATAAAGGATATGCTTAATTTGGAATGCATCCCCCAATATATCAGAATTTAAAACTCTCTACTAATAATACAATGATCTTAATTGAATGTTGGTGAAGAAAAAATCTCCCCTCATATTGTCAAAAAGATCTTTGAAATGTTGAAGTGGATAATGGTTCTTCAATTTCATCCAGTTGAAATTCTACTAATAATCACATAAGTATCATCTCCCATCATCTTTATTTAAAAACAAGACTGTAGATCCCAATCCAGACATAATCAGATGGATAAAGAGATTGTCCATAAACTATTCCATCAGAGTATTGTCCTCTTAAATATATCATGGATCCATTTTTTGGTGGAATAGAAAATGGATTAGCCATCGACATGAGATCAATTGAAAATTTCTTGTCTTTCTCTGGTGGAATACCTAATAAGTCTTTATGAAACACATCCTTTGGACTATAAACTATAGGTGTAAATAAATCATTATTTTTTCCTACATCACCCATCCATCAACTTGCGAACTAGAATGTGATATCCTCTAGTTTCTGATAAATAGTCCTAGCATGGCGTTTATATATATATATATATATATATATAAATCTTGATAATGAATATAACTATCACCCTATGAAGACATGAAAGTCACTCCACTTAGGTATTAATAAATTTGGGTTCATTACACTATTATCCATTACATAACCACAATAAAGTCAATTACTAATAGGTCGGGATGTAATGATACCATAAAAATCGATACTCCCCAACCCCAAAAGACACCATCTTCAGAAATTGATTTCTCTCGAATGAACTATTAAAGGTGAATATATCATCAAAAATGCACTCATGAATTCAACCTCCTAAATCAAACCATTCAAAAATTCAAAAAATATAAAATAATAAGAGGAACTAATATCATAAAAGGAACTAGATGGAATCAAATCTCTAATAACAGTAACTCTTCTTTTCGATGGTGCAACCTCGCTATCCCATAGTATAGTATAAAATTCATACAATTGTCCAAACACTATTAAATATGATTCAGTTTGAGTACTCAGAGGCATACCACTCTACTAATATGAGTTATATTTCCCAAAACTATCATGTCTACTGATAGTACCTCCACATCTAATACAACAGAAACTACTAGACTGGTATATTGTAGAAGATCTCATCCTCCAAATCTATTTTTAATTGGATCCTCTATCTTTAAACATCTATTTCAGGTTCCTATAGAACCTTTTTATATGTCCATTTCATCGATAAGATCATCACTATAACAATGTTTGGGGGTACTATCCATGAAATTGACACGACCTGACACACTGGTGACAAGTGACCCAAGAAACGTCATGTCTAACTAATCCTTCCCAATTCCACTCTTCTTGACATATATATGATCAATATTCTAAAAATAACACTTTATCATCTTATAATTCATATATTATAACCATAAATTAGATACCACCTATAATCTACTAGAATATTCGTTCATGTTCTTCTACGATATAAGAGCTTGACTCACAACTTTTGAAAACGATATCAACATTAAGATATTCATGTGGGACATAATTTCACATTTTACCCCACAATAAATCCACATATCCATAGTTTCATAGTATATTTCTAATTAAGGAACAAATAATTCATGTACATACAATGACCATCATTTTACATCATGAATATATTCTCCCGAGACAACCTCAAAAACATAGCTACTCTCTCTTTCATGTGCCTCTAAGAATAAAAGTACACCAAGAAGAAATTGAAAAATCCATTTTAATGCATATCATACAGATTTACATCACATGTTTGGATGTCCCACCAATTATTTTTCTTGACCATATAACATTAAGGGTAAAATTTAATATCTTTTCATTAACAACCTCCATGTGGTCATGAGTAGTCTGGATAGACTCAATCCAAAACTCATCTACCTCAAGTCCAACCACTCTAGTAAAATTTGAAGGGGGGTGAAATTAAAACTCTTGTGTAGAGTAATATATACTATTTAAAAACATACCTTGGTAACTATAAATAAACTTCATAAATCGAGAAGGGTTTTTTTGTATATACCCTTTCACTTTCTCAATTGACACTACTGGTATAATAGGTTCCATAGTTATAGGATTATTTCGAACCATAACCCCTTTTCATGTTTTCAACAAGAATTTTCATGGGTGAATATCGTGTAATGATAAACACATGTTTTAGGACTCAAAACACAACATTATAAACATATAGTAAGTGGGTTTCATAAAATCAATCACAATTCATTCCCCAAACACTTCTATTTGGTCAATGCTTAATGGTTATAACTATCCTGAACCACCCTTCATCTAGGTAATGGATAACTAGGTTAAACACATTCTTATTTTTTATTTTTGTCATTGAAAACCTAATTATTTACATTTTTCATAAATTTAGAATTTCTAATTCCATATGTGGAAGTATTTATAGATTAATTACAAAAGTATGGAAAAAAATTTTAGTTCAAAAACATTACCTAAAAACTTTTTTAAGGAGCATGCCTAAAAATGTTGCATGTCACAATATATCTGATGTCCCTAGAATGATGCAATAATACTCAAATATCTTTCCATACTAGGATATATGTTAAATATCATAAAATATCTAAAAATTTAATCACATCAAAAAAATATCACCACTAAAGGTGTATTAAAATAAAAAAATGAAAACCCACAACAATAACAAGAATCCCACCATTTTCACTTGGATTATTCCATCATAGATGATACAGATAATCTAATGCCTGAGATCTTAACCAAGTACTGAATAATAATATCCTCCTTTCTATATTCAAATAAAAATAGGACAAAATAAAATAAAGGAAAACCACATTTGATAACACATTTTAACATACTATCATTGTTTTCACACACATGTTCCTTTGTCCAGTCTTGTATATGGCCTTAGGCGTGCCACCCCATATGTCATAGGCTACCGACTAAAATATGAGGTCTATTATTGATCATGTAAATACTATACCCTCATTATCAAAGTAGTACAATAGGATAAATAAATAAAAATTACAAAATGATATAACAAATAACCAAACCAAAATAGTATCACATGATGGAAAAACTAGAAAGACAATATCTTAAAACTAAATATTAGATATGTCATGAAAAATATATGTCATATTTTAATATAAAAAACCAAAAAAAAATAAATACACTAAAAACTCCAATGAATTTCCATAATCATATCTGGTTCCATTTTCCATGTAGAATCCCAATTAGACCATCTAACAATGGAATCTTTCCCTTATCCTGTCCTGCAAGCATAATTACTATTCATGAACTGTTCATGTGTCGTACGTATAGTATGAGTACAACTCAGTAATACACCACAAATGGAATCTAAAACAACATCTAGTCAATAAATGTTTGTGAGGTTTTTTAAATAATAATACCCATGTAATAAATTAAATATTTTTTATATATTAAATTTTTTATTATTTAACTATATAAACCCCCAGGTTCCTGAGGAAAATTGAACCATCAAAACCTTCTTCATCCTATCCCAAATTTTGAACCGTATAATATATGGAATACAAAAATCCTTTATAATCATTGTATCTTATAATATATTCAATTTAAATAAATATCATCTTATATTATAACAATAGTTCAATGGAAACAATTATGGTGTAGAATTATTTTTCTAACAACCGATGGTTATTTGAAGAAATAGTTTTTCCCCACAACCCTTTTATCACTATGGTATTGTGAATAAACATATCTTGTCTCGCACATCTATATAATTAAATCACTTATGGTCTTATAAAGAATCATTCCATGACCCACACACACATATATAAAAATCACATTTATCACAATATCACAGGTAGCATATTTTTATAAACATCATTGTTAATCATTACTAACCATCTTTTCAAAAAATCTCATCACAGAGTATAATTTAATTTTACAAATAATTAATTTTTAACCAATATAATTTGATGAAATAATATAACCAATTATATATTAAACCATTTTCAATTTTTAATAATATAACCCATTAACCTGTTTAGGTTTTTCTAACCATCTCATTATCCTCATTGTCAATTAATTCATGATCACAGTAATTAGACAATTACTCAATCCTAATATCCCACCAATTTAACAATAAATATATTCCATTAAAAAAATTAACAAATTAATTAATCCAATTCCATCAATTACAAAATCACAAATTTAACCCAAAAAATTTTAATTTGGAAAATAAATTAATTCAAATGAATAATCAATTTAATTTCCCAATCATGGCCATTGAAAAATAAAAATATCATAAATTTAATTAAATAAAGGCCAAGGGATTTGAAATTTAAATTATATATAAAATGATCAATGATGAAATATCACAAACCTAAATCCACAATTGAAGCAGAAGAACATGGATTATAATAGAGAATATGATCTAGAATTGAACCCCAGATAAAGAATAAAAATAAAAAACATCCATCAAACATATATCTAATTCTATTACCAATAGTGGAAAACATCCCCATTTCATCTGGAATGACAGAAATGAGAGAGTGGAAATAAAATTATATGATAAAATCACACTGGGAGAGGTGCAGATATGTCAATAGATGATCAATTAGACAATAATGAAGGTGATAATGCCATGTAATCCATCAACTTGCCTCCAATATTAGAGAAACTATTTTAGGGTTTATTTGGGTTAAATTAGGGTCAATTATATGGGATTATTATTTTTTTAATATAATTTATGGTTTTTCAATTTTATACCTTCTTGGAATCCTAATCAGGGTGAATGATTTTCCCTAACCATGCAACAAATTATGTCTCTTTTATTAGGGGGTAACATGGTTAATACTAAAAGGATATGTGGTTTACAAAACAATATCAAAATAATTAAATACACCTCTTCTCAGGGTTTACCTACTTTTTGGGGCATGGAACATGGATTTATAAAATAGTGTGCCTACCGTGTGCTGCCAAAAACCCTTTAAAAACATCAAAATTTTACCCAAACATGTAAATGATAATACAAATTAAAGATATAAAAACTATGGAAAAAATATTACATGAATACAATCTAGAGGTATATCTATAAAATGACCGGGTCTTACAAAATAAGATATAGAACAAAAATAAATTGAAATATAATAACTAGAATAGAAAAACATAGATCTTTTTGGTGTAATATAATAATCGCACCAGTTAATAACAAATCAAAAAAAATTATACTGTTATTAAAATTCTTGAGATTGAAGAACATAACCAAAAGATGAATTGATTTTTTAATGAATGGATGTGTTATTATATATTTACAAGGAACATAAAACAATTGAATTTTCCATATTTAACTATTAGAATATTCACTAGACTGTTATTAATAGTGAAATGACTATTAAAATAATTACATCTCCATTATATTAGTGAATTTTTTGGGTATCTATTGAAATAAAAATATTTGGAATTTAAAAATAAATAAAATTAAATATAATTTTTAAATCTAAATTTTTTTATTTTTTACACAAATACAATGAAACTTCAATTTTGGAATACTCATATATTCTATTTTCATTAAATTACAATTTTATGATATATTATAAATTTAAAAAAAATATTATTTAAATAAATTTTTTATAAAACATTATATATGTATATGTTATAAATAATAATATATTAGGAAATTATATGGTATCTTACAATGGGACACATATTTGACTATGTTTTAAAAACAAGTACTTTTCAAAAAAAGTATGATCACTATTTAAAAATTAAAAATCTTAATTTTTGAAAATTATTTCAACAAAATGGATGTAATTTTTTGAATAATCATATTTTAATTTTTTTTAGGAATTTTTTTTCATAAAAAATAAAATATGTAGGTCAATTGTAAAATACCATTTAACTACCATATTTTCTAATAGTCAGTATATATGATTTTTTGATGTTTCAAGAAGTTTGATGAGTATTTTATTTATCAGTTTCATTCATATTTTATTATATATCATAAAATATATTTTCATCCCCTCATAAATACAACCCTCCTCTATCCATTTCTATTAACATTAATACCATATTTAATTTTCCAATATAATCATAAATACCTCCCTAACTCTATTACCCACGTCCTAAATGTTCCTACTTAAAAAAATATAATTTAATAAAGTATTAAGGTGTAGTTTATTGGAGCATTATATAAATGATAAATGATAAATTATATTTATTTCTCCTTTAAATTTCATTTACATATTTATTAAACATCTTCTTTATAATTATCATAATCATTATTTTATTCATATAACTAATTAAATTATTACATTTAGTTTTAATTATATAATCATATAATTTATACAATCCATTTTTAAAGTTGTCTATAACACTCACCCCATCCTTTTCACTCATTACCACCTATATTGGAGATGTTATAAAAAACTATTACTTCCTTCATACATGGTTACAGTTAACCATTATTTAGTTAAATTTGAAATTTATAGTTATGTTATAATATGATTCATATTATAGAAATGGTAAATCACTCTATTGTTTAATAAAACAAAATAATTTTATAATGTATGGTGATATAGTCCATGAAATAAATCATTAAACAAAAACATAGATACCCATTAATAAATTTCTATGTTATGAGTATTAATAATATTTTGAACCATTAAAAAATAAGGAATTATATTAAAATCATACCATCATAATTTTTTAGTCATGGGAACATTTGATAATAATATCCATCATTATCGTTAAATAGATGGGACCTTTGAACAATAAACAAAATATCCTTGGGAATTGAATTTAAACATAATGTCTAAATAATATGATTATAAATATAAATAAAGGAATAATAATTAATCAAGTATACCAAAAAAATGTATTCCAAAAACACTATTTTATTATTTGTGAGATTGAGCACAAGTAACAAGAAAATAAGGTCCTAGGATATGAGAACCCTCACACATCCTTTTTTATTTGAGGTCTATATTCTCTCTAGATAACACTATTTATCTCTATATCCTTCAAGTTTACTAATTCTTTATTATATATATTTATGTTCCTTATATATATATAAGTTTTCGGTATTCCCTATATTATAGGGATATAAGTATGTTTTTCATGTTCCATTTCCAATACCATATTTATTGTGAACCTGATTAATGGGGAATTTTATATTTTCCATCACTATTCATGAACTACTCTTATAAATTTTTCATTAATATATTAATTATTAAAATAAATTATATTTTAATGAAATTTATTATAGAATGTTCTATGTTTTCAGTAACATATTCATTTATTTACTTCAATTTCTCTTTTCTCAGTTCCAAAAACATCATTTAGGGATTCATTATAATGCATACATCTTTAATTATCTCTAATGTTATTTTCAATAAATGATATCGATAATCATAATCTATATTTATTTATTCAAATATAATTTCATGACAATTATTAATCACTTATTTTCTAGAGAATCATTATGAGATATCTTTTATATATTATTTAGAACAAGATCGTGTTACCCATATTCTTATCATGGGGATTTCTTATACTTATTATTGATATAGAAATCACTTATATGTAACATATATTTGAATACATATAATTATAAGATATATGATCTAATAATTATAATAACACCATTACATTTTTAAATATTTCAATCTTTTGAGATACCTTAAATAGTTCATGACCAATATGACAGACACTATGTAATGATGTGTTGGTGGTGATCCTTGGCTTATAAATATGATGAAGTGTTTTATGTTATTTGTAAATTTATAAGAATCATATATCATATAATATAATGTTATTTATATGATTATTATATGTGATTAAATATTACTCCCACTAATCAATGACATTATTTTCCACTTAATTTATCTTTTGGTTTACATTATTATTAGGGTTATTCACATGCATATTATGTGACATCACAATTTTTTACATTATTTGTATCAGAATGGAATCTATTGCAAAAAATAATTTATTTTTTTATGATATAATAATGGATATTGAATTAATGAATGTATTTTTTATTTTGTTATTAAATTGTGTATCTAATCTCCCAAACACATCATACTTTTGAAATTAGAGACTTTATTTTTATGTATTTTTAAATTTAAAATCATGTAATTATATATTTTTGAGACTCTATATATTTTACCATATCATAAAACAATACACTTGGTTGGACTTATATGATTTCTATATGATTTAAGAAATATCATGAGAGCCTTTAAATAGATTAAATATAGCTAAGAGTGAGAAAAATCCAACAATAATATATTTAGTTATGAAAGAATACTTATTTTTTAATGGTATCCAATAAGTGTTTTGGGTAATAATAAATGGTTAACTAATATACATGTAAGAGGAATGAATTTTTTTAATTGGTTTATATATAAAAAAAATTTGGAGTCTTTGAATTCGAAGGGTTTTTTACTTTTGGAAGTATAAATTATGACATTTTCTTTAGAGTATCATTCATTATAATTTCCCATGAATTTTACGTATTAAAATGTACTTTATATTGATATTTTTCAAAGAGAAATTTTATTACATGTGGGTGAATTTTATTAACATATGTTATTTGATATTTAATTATAGTTTTTTCATTTATATATTTAATATATATATTTTAATATTTTTATTTTATAACTTTTTTAAAAAAAAATAATCATTTAAAAAAATTTACGAAATTAAGAATAATTTTTTAAAATTAATATGAAAAAACATTCTAAAAAATATAGAATAACGAAAATATATTTATTAAAATGATATCTCTTTTGTTGACCATGAATAAACAAAAACAATTCAAAGCAATTATGTTGTATCAAGGCTACCTATAAATGATAAGTATGATATTTTATGTTATAACCTATTCAAACTCTCCACAAAATCAATATTATTTTATTAATTTGGATGATCCGTGGATCCACTATTCTATAGTGAAAACATTCATACAATTAATCTTTGTTTCATTAAATATTGGTAAAGATTAACTATTTGTTACTTTTTTTATAAATCCCCCAACATACTATAACCAAATAATAGAAGCTTAATGTTGAGGGAAAAAAATTTTAGGTCACAAACCAACATCCCCCTAACACCCCATAACATTAAAATGGTAGATATTTGAGTTAATATATCATGGATGAAATCATTATTAAAACTATTTTATTCCTTAGGGATTATGAATTTAAATAGGGTGAGATATTAGGGTCATGGGTTATCATTGTTTAATTATCCATGATGATAAGTCTAAGAGATAAAATTATTACGAATTTTAATGGTGAAATTTTGTTCAAACATTAATTAATATCGAATCACAATAAAATATTTTATTAGTATTAATATATTAGTATAAAATATTAATAATTTTGAGATAAAATTTATGAAGGATTCTTACCACTCTTAGATAACATTTATTTGGATATTTTTTATAGATTACATGAATTGGAATCTTGAATTTCTCGTTGGATTTCAATATTGTATTAGATTGTTAATTTGGGACTCCTATATAATATTTCTCATTATATCTCTTGAGAAGTAAATTTTACTCTACATTGAATCCATGTTTCGAATATTGAATTTTTTATAACAGATTCATAATCAATTATATGTGGGTGTTTATTTATTTCAATTTGTTTTTAATGGTTGTATATTTTAAATTTGTATAATGTTATTATTTTTTTAAATCATAGTTATCATTAATTATTTTAGAGATTAAATTAATTTCTGATAATATACAACATGGTAAGGGATCATGGGAAACTGAGAATACCCTTTAATTTTCCATTTAAATTTTTAGTTAATTATTAATTACATTTTAATTAATTGTTTTATCTTATATATATGGTATTAGATGATTTTGAGACTGATAAATTAAATATGAAGAATTTAAAATGTACTACCATTAGGTAATCTTTTAACGAGTTCATTATTCCAACAATAATAGTTAATGATAGCATATATTTTAACAATGAAGATTTTCTAAATTGTTTAAGTAATATATGTATTTTATATTAATTTTTTTATTTTTATGTTTATTTGATTAATATTTATTTTAATGATCGTTATCAATTTTTCTTTAAGAAAAGTTAAATAATTTTTCTACAAAACTATTTGAATAAATATTTATAAATAACATTCCATATTGATTAACCTCAAACATTCCATTAAGATATTATTATTTATTAGTTTTAATGATATAAATATCATGAATAAAATTATATTAATTATGTTAACCTTGTTATGTTTTAAAACATTGGGGCACATCACATGATAACATTGACAAAAATTAACCATACCTATAATAATTTTACTCATAAAAATCTTATAACTAAATGTATGACCAAACACTAAAAATCAACTTCTCTACAAAAGAAAATAAATCATTCAATAAAACATTTATAAGAAAGTACATATTTTAACCCATTATAATTAAAATAAAATTATTTCCCTATTCTTAATAATATAATAATAATTTTATAAAACCTAATGGAATATCTATGGAAACCAAATATAGTCCTAATGAAATAACACCATGCTTATGTTTGTGTAATTACATTTGGTTCATAGTCAAATAAAGATATCCAACATTGTTAATGATTATCCATTTATCCCCTAATATATTTTGATCAACAACAAATTTCTACCCATTAATATATTATACATAAAAAATCCTAATATACATTATCATTCTCATATACTATTATTTCTTAAGAATGAATCCACATTAAATAGATTTGGGATCACATGGTTTTATATTAAAAAAAAATTTTGTCATATAAATATCAGTGATCATCATCACATTATATCTATTATATAATAAAAATTATATACCATATTAGTATGTAATAACCCATCATTAGAGTATGTATTTTCTAGTACATTTTGCATAAAATTACCCTGCTTTCTATAATGATATAAACTTAAGTTATTAAAAATATATTTAATAAATTCTTTGTAGTCTTATTATTTCCCTCTCATTCATCGTTATTTTATACTAAAAAAATTATATTAATTCATTATACTTTAGACCTTTCCCCATCCCTATAAAACATGTCCCTATACAATAGTATAGATATGTCTACCTCATGGGTCAATGAATTGTTTCCATACATACAAAATATAATAAATATTATGATAAGAACAATCCAATGTTGTTAAACATATTATTTCACATCCCTTATCAAATAACTAAATAAAAATTATAGTGAAATAAGAATATATTTTTAAGCATACATATATGATGATGGAATATAGAATTTTTTTTAAAATTAAGAGTATAAAGTATTTCTTTCTTATAGAACCCAATAATTAATTATTAATCCAAATATATTCTTACCAATATAATGACAAAATATTACATTTATGGGTACAAGTAATCTTTTACAAAATTTATTATTACATAATGATATCAGGATCAATGTATGCATAATTTATATTATATTATTTGGGAATTTATTTTAAAATATATATGTTCCTCCATTGGAATAGTATATGCTATAATTTTCAATTGGATAAGTAATGGAATAAATTATATATAAAAACATGAAATTATATAATTTTGATGTCCCAAAATCAAAATGCCTTGTCTCAATAAAAAATGATTTTTTCGTGACCCCCTACATGCCTATCTTGAATAATATATTTTACCGTGTAAATTTTTGACAATATTTTATTTCATCAAAAAAAATTAAATTTTTATGTCTTAGTATTATAGAAATTTTGTCTAATATAAATAGTATTTTTCTTGAAAAAACTTCATCACATGTATGTCATTCGTTTTTAAATGAAAATAAATATTCTTCTTAACATTATTAATTTGATATGAATATTAGAATAAATCTCAAATAAAAATTTTGATGGATAATTTTTTTATAATAATATGAAAAAATAATTTTAAATGAAAAATGTTTTTATCAATTGCTTTTATTACATAAGGATTTATAAATCCTTTTTAATTTCATATATTTTTTAAATTCATTGGGAAATACACCATGATTTTAAAAATAATAATATCATGTTATATATCATATATGGAAAAAAACCGAGATAAGAAAATAATATAAAATCACATGATTTTATATTAAATATCATTTTAAGTATATTCAATCTCTTATATATCTTGTGAATCTTGCAAAATCTAGTTCAAACAAAACCAATGCACTATTAATATATTATTTAAAAATGGACATTATAATTTTATTGTTAAGGTGGATGGTATAAATAACAAAAATAGATTATGAAAATATTATTTTTTAACATGTGTAAAAATTTTATATGCTTTTATATTTATTATAAATTAAATTATTATAATTAAAATTTAAAGAATATGTTTTTTGAAACACTAAATTTTTTTAGATTTCAGTTTACTGACAATTTAGTCACGTAATTTATAAATAAAGTTTTTCAAAAATAGAAAATTTATTTTAAAATTTTATAATATTTAATGAAATTTGGATATAAAAATTATCTTATGGTGAATTTTTTTTCTAAATTGATTAATATTTTGATGAATAATAAACAATAAGATAATTAAATGGAAAAAGTCCATTTCAATTAATTTATTAATAATTATATCAAAAATTAACTTGGTTTCAATATAATATTAGAAAAATAATATATATTATTCTAATTTAGTTTATAAAAATAATTTTAATATTGAATATTGTTATAAAAACATTATAAAATGAGAAATATTTTCTCTTTTAAATCCAACATTATCATCGGGTCTACATAATTAATTTTTAATTTCAATTTTACACTAATATAAATAGATGTTTAAAAAATGGATTCCATATTTGGAATCAGATTAATTTATATCATCTAATATTGTCATATTTATTTTTACCATAATTAATATTAAAAATATAAAAAAATATTTACTATAGTTAGGGTAAAAACCGATTTATCTAGTTTAACAAATAAGATAATTTTTACAAATGAACTAAAAAAATTTCAAAACATTTTTTATGGAAATATTTAGACCATATATTGTAAAATTATATATTATACTCTATTTTGTATCCATTTTCATGGGAAAAACATTGGTTCTCCTTTTTCTTTTTAAATATTAAAAGTGTGTCACACACCTCTCAAATAAAACGCTACACCCTTTACTGTCTTTATCAATCCTTAAAACTATATTGGATTGGACACTACCTAAAGAAAAATAATAAATAAATCTATACCCTTTTCATATAATCCATGTTTTTTTAATCTATTATATGAATAAATTATTTAAAATCTGAATGAGGTGCCCTGAGAAGAGTTAAAATTCTTAACTATTTTATTTATTTATTCTTACACATCATTCAAATATAATTAAATAATTTGTCATATAAAAACACAATAATCTCCTATATATGGATATTTTATTATGTTATGGTGATGACCTTTATCCATATCTTCTTCCCCCATATGGTAACAGATAATATCACTTAGGTGTAAGACCGACTATATCCTTGTTAACCGATGTGACATGTTTTCCATCAATAACTATTAAAAGTGTATATGGTGATAGATATGAAAAATATATAAGATATTTATAATTTATTGATCACTATGGTGTCATTATATCATATATACCATTTTTAATTTCTATCCTATAATAGATACAATAATTCCACTTGAGATTATGGTGGATTACTACCTTACAAAGCGATGTACATAATTTTACTTTTAACACTTCATATGGAAGGTAATAATTATATATTTAATAAATTTATGTTATATAAATTATATTATTATTTTATTAGTGAAATATTTATAATTATTGAAATATAACATATCATTTTAATTATTACATTTTCACTCAATTAATAATGAAAACATCATACTTGTACATGTGGACTACCACCTTCATAAAGTGGTGTGACTCAATTTTCATCCCCAAGCCACAATAATGATATGTATATGTATATTCAAAAAAATAATATGGTATTTATTATATTATTTTAATAATTTAATGAAAAATACAACTGACCTCCTCCTTATAAATATCATTGAAAAATGGAAACATTATTCTTGCATATATATGACCTATTATCTTCATAATCATAATATAATTCATTTTAAAAATTGGAAATTCATCATTTCTATTAAAATTTTAATTTATGTATAAAAATGATAACATTTAGATGAATATTATTATCTACATGTTGAAATAATGACATATTGTACCAGTAATTAACATATCAGAGTCATTTTTTAGAACTAAATCAAATATCATCAAAACAAAACACATAAAAATTATTAATTAGTTAAAATTATATAAAATTTCAATATAGGAAATAAATGTAATAAAACACAAGAAAAATGTTATAATTTAAGTAAATGTTATCATAATTTAATTATTCATAAGGATTAAAAACATATGTGATAATTAAGTCTCCATGTAAGTGTTTCTCTCTAACTTTTACTTTTGTGAGGCATATTTCCTACTAACCACATATTTAAGTTGTGTAATTTATATAATACTACATCAATTTGTTATATCATGAATATATTTTAATTCGTTTTATTTAAAAGTTCATTTTATGTAATTTCATTTATGGGGTTTAAGATTCAAATTATACAAATATGGTGAGGGTTTATTTTCCAATATCGTCAATATCTGGGATTGTCATTATTTTAGATGCCCTTAGGTTAATTATTTAATATTTCTATCATAAAATATATATATATAATTTTCATATGGATATTCATTATCTTTTTCATCTAGTAGGACCATTTTCCCACTCTTTGTCACATAAAATTATTAAGAGTCTATATTTATGAAAATCATAATTTTTTTATATCATTCGTTGTAAATACAATTTCATCAAAACACATGTTTTATAAAATGGTTTTAAAAAAAGAATATTTAATATTTTCAGAAAAAATTATTGAATACATTTTCACCCATTATTAATTTTTACAAAAAAAATAATGGAATCATCATATAATTTTAAAAACAATTCCCCTTGGGTTTTTACAGAAAATGTGATGGGAATTTTTTTTAAAAACAATTGAATGACATGAAGGCATTTTTTAAATATTATGAAAATTTAGTGTATTAAATTATATTTTATGATATTATATAGACTATTTTTAAAAAAAATTATATTCAAAAATTATTCTATTCTTATTCTAAAACCATATTTTCAAAATACAATGGTTATATTCATCATAAATGTTTTTAATAATATTTTATTTTATTTATATACAATGGTTATATTCATCAAAAATTATTATAAATGTTTTAGATGTTTGGAATTTTGAAATACATCATTATGAATTATGTTCAAGATATTTTATGTTATTATTCTATTAGTTATAATATCCATAGATAGGTTTTGAAACTTATTTGATTATTTATATGGAATTAATTGATCACCATTTAATATTTACACATTATGCAAAAGTTATTCATTAAATTTATAGTGTTTCTGTTATTATCCTTTTTATTTTTATTATAGATTATATATTCAATGATTCTATTATATTCTTACCATATATGAGCATCAGAACTCACCCCTTTCTTATTTAAATTTTTATTAGGATAACAAGATGTGTTTCTTGATTGATATTATGTGATAAAGGTAGTAGAAGAATGTTCTCTTAAAATAAAATAAGTTTTTCTCATTATTTAATTATAATAATAACTTCATGATTATATCTATTTTTCTATTACTACTAAACTATTCAATCATTTGGTATGTTATTCCTTCTATCATATGCCTTTATAATAACGTAGACACTATCTGTTAGCTACGGGAGTTGGGGTCGCTAGAGTTGGTATCATTAGAAATTTTTTATAATTCTTGAGAACTAGGTTTAGATTAAAAAACATAACCCTATTATAGACATTGATGATAAGTATTAAAGAACATATTATTGTTTTTTATAGACATGGTAATATTTTTGTCTAGAAAATACATCTTTGTGTAAATTCTAAAGTATATTTGGTTTTGGAACAGATGCACCTGTTGAGTCAATAATGTTTTCCTTATGACTTTTCCATTCCTTCATGTTTTGAAAATCACAAACACCTTATCTTTAGGAAAATTTCTTTTATAAGAAAAATTTCATTCTTAAGGAAAATTGCTTTTATAAGAAAAATTGATTTTTTAAGGAAAATTGCTTTTATAAGTAAAATTGCTTTCATAAGGAAAATCGCTTTTATAAGAAAAATTGCTTTCTTAAGGAAAATCGCTTTTATAAGGAAAATTTCTTTATTAAGGAAAATATCTTTTATAAGGAAAATTGCTTTCTTAAGGAAAATCGCTTTTATAAGAAAAATTTCTTTCTTAAGGAAAATCGCTTTTATAAGAAACATTATCCTTAACATATTTTCATCCATATTTTTCTTAAGTATGAGATTCAGATTCATTTTCACGGAATCGTTGAAACTTTGATATGAAGCATTCTGTTTTAGGATCCGATTTCTAGATAAGAACTATAAGGAAGTTTTCATTACGAATTCCGGATATGAACTCTGACTAAGTTCTATTCCAGATTCAGGATACGAATTCTTATGAAGTTTGATAACAAATTCTCAATACTAATTCTAATGATTAATTCTCATTATGAATTCTGATGACGAATTCTCATTCCGAATTCTGATGAGGAATTTTCAATACGAATTCTAAAGAAGAATTCTCATTACAAATTCTGATGAAGAATTCTCATTAATAATTCTGATGACGAATTCTCATTCCGAATTCCCATTCTGAATTCACCTATTAAACAGAATCTGATCATCTTTTTTTATACACTCTGAATTAATTCAGACTTTGAAAAATATTTTGGTTAGACTCTGAAATTCTATATTTCTTACATTTCTATAATTTGTCTACTCTTTATTATTGTTCCTTAAACTCCGAACCTTCAATCCGAAGTTTTCATTCCGAACTTTTATGTTAGAGTTTAAAACGATGTCGTACATTCTGTTACAATTGTTTTGTTATAAAACGATGTCGTCTATTCTATTTCTTATTAACCGTTGTCTAAGTGACACGTGTACAGGTCCCTCCGATCTTTAAGAAAAATATGACCGTTGGAGAAGGAGTCGACCTTACCTATAAATAGGAGCTCATTTGAGAGAGCTCGTTGCTGTTGCAAGTGCTGAAAGGCTGACAAGTCTTCTACTCATGTGATTACATGCTTGAAGTGATTTCTAGAGAGAGAGGCTCTTATTAACTCTCAAAGCTTCGTGCGACTCTGAATGTTGGGGATTACATTTGAGGGCTTCCGGGGATAGGAAGACAGAGGTTGCCGACTACCTTGAAGTTTGAGGGCTTCCTTGCTGAGGAAAACAGAGGTTGCCAACTACCTTGAAGTTGAGGGCTTGCGGGGATAGCAAGACAGAGACTCTGATCTTCGTATCTAGGGCTTACCCTGGTGTGGGCAAGACAGACTTGCTCAAAAGTATAAATCAAGGGACCTTTATCCAAGGTTGTTGGATACCCTTCTCTTTGGGTTAAAAGACTTATATCTTGTTACTTGTAGTTTAACTACTTGTTTACATGCCACTGCATTTTGTTTTATAAGGAATGTATAACATTCTTATACTTCCTTATCTGTACTCTATTAGATTCTATACGCTTTAAGGTAGAATCTCATATTGTAATATTTTGTTAAGTTTCAATTGTTGGAACCATATTTTCGGATCCTACATTCGGAATCTCTTTCCATGTTTGCTTTTGGAATTATAGGTGTTGTGAATCTACTTAGTTTAACTTTGTTAAACTTACCCCTTTCCTTCTCTTATAGAAAACATAGATATTCTTAACTAACTTTAAAGGTTCCAAAGGAATTTTTAAAGTATACAATTCACCCCCCTCTTGTATATTGAGCATCTGCATCATTATTTCGATCCTACAATTGGTATGAGAGGTTGGAAACCTCTTACTCTATATCAATCTTACATTTGGTATCAGAGAAGGTCTCTGAAATACTTATACTCACGAATAAGTTTTTCTTGCTCACTTTCTCATTCCGAACTTTACCATTCCATTTCCCATTCAGAGCTTGTTGTTACGAATCTTTTCTACTGACATGTTTGGGTGTCCAAGGTTATTATACGTATGGCAGGAATTAATGTTGGTTCAATTGACAATCTACATCCGACAAGACCACCTTTCTTTGATGGTAATGATTATGGATACTGGAGAGATCGTATGAAGACTTTTGTTATCAATACTGTAGTAGACAACTTTGTTATACTTACTTGTGATTATAAAATTCCTGACAAGGACGTTAGAACCTTTACTAACCAGGAAAATCAAGAATATCAACTCAACTATAAGGTACACAATACATTACTTTGTTCAATGACTAGAAATATATATAGCCAAATTTCTTCTTGTGAAGCAGCTAATTGTATATGGAAGAAGTTAGAGGTTACACACTTTGGAACTTCTAAGGTGATTGAAACTAGAAGATCTATACTTAGAGCTGAATATCATGGATTCAATTTTCCTTATGGAGAACCTATCTGTAAAGTTCAAAAGAGATTTATGACTATCGTCAACAGTCTACAATCTATGGGAGAGAAAGGTCTAGATGATGAAGCTCTTGTGGATAAGATAATTGATATTATGCCCAATGAATGGGAATCCAAGAGAACAGCTATAGATGAGAACAGGAAGGTCACTCAAATTACTCTTGATGAGCTTTTTGGAACTCTTCTACAACATCAAACCCGAATGAAGAGAGATGCTGACAAAATCAAGAAAAAGAATGGAAATGGTATTGTTGCTTTTACAACAACATCAAATCAGATTAAAGCCAAGACTCCTGAGAGAGTAACAACATCCAAGTCTAAGAATGTTATTTTCCAATCCGAATCAAGAGAGAGTGAAGTCTCTGAAAATGAACTAACAAATCTTGCTCGAAGGATGAACAAGATAGCTGGATAGAGAAATTTTCAATCTAAGTATAAGAAAAAGGAAAGAAATGATAAGAAAGATGGATAAGTTACATGTTATGAATGTAAAAGAGATGGACATATTAGACTAGATTTCCCTATGCTCAAAAAGAAAGAAAGGAATGAAAGACATTCAGACAGGAATAAAAACAAGTATTATAAATCCAAAGCTAAGAAAGTTATGAAAGTTAATGACACCTGGAGTGCCAGTGGTGGTGACTCATTAGATGAATCTTCTGATTATGAATCTTCAGGACAGAAGAATATTGGTCTTATAGCCAGATTACCTATTGATAATCATTGTCTTATGGCTAAGGTACGAAATGCTGAATCTTTGACCAATGTTTCTTTAAATTCTAATGATAGTAAGTATTATAACTCTTCTGATGAAGAATCATCTTCTGATGAAGAAAATACTTTACCTACTTATGAAGAAGTCTCTAGGTTTTCTGAACTTCTTGAAATTGAGAATTCCAAACTCAATAAGAAACTTGATACGGTAAACTCTAGGAATTCTATTCTTACGAATGAGATATCAGATCTTTCTAAAGATCATGATAAAAAAATGATGATTTTGAAAATATTTCAAAAAATCTTGAGGAAGTATGTTCTGAGAAGAACAAACTTTCTAAAGAATTAGAAAAAGTAATTTCTAAGAAAAATGTTTTCGAGCCTAGATCTAGTTCTAAAACTAATGATTTTGAGGATAAAAACTTGGTTGTAAAACTCAAGTCCGAAATTTTTTCCTTAAAGAAGTGTTTATCAAACTTACCCATTGTAAGGAAAATTTTCATAAGATGTATTTCCAAATTCGACCTTTAAGAAATAAATACGGATTTGGTTATACCCATGCAAAACCTAATTTTAGTAACAATTATTTTGTTCCTCAGAGTGGCCCATTTTGTACAAAGTGTCAATGTGGTGGTCACTGGGCAAAGAATTGTTCCTTAAACAAAACCCAATATCCAGGATTTCACAACGCTTACTTTTCTAAGAAGATGTTGGTTCCTAAAATTTTATTGTCTGAAATCTCGGATCCAAACAATATTGGATTCCGAAAATATAATTTTCTTATTGATTTCATGAAAAACAAAGAGAGTACTAGCAACAATACATGGTACATGGATAGTGGATGTTCCCGACACATGACTGGTAACAAAAGATTTTTTGAAAAGATTATCAAAACGAAAGGAGGAAAGGTAACTTTCGGAGATAATGCTAAGGGAGAGATTGTGGGTATTGGTAATAATGTTTTTCATGGTAAAACCTTGATTTCAAATGTTCTTTTTGTTAAGGGTCTTAATCACAACCTCATTAGCATAAGTCAGTTATGTGATGAAGGTTACCTTGTGAATTTTAGGAATGATAAGTGTTTAGTTCACAATTCCAAAGAAGGATTTATTCTCTCAGCCAATAGGCAAGAAAATGTCTACACTTTGAACCTAGAAGACCTTAGGAGTCAGGATTTACCTTGCTTAAGTGCAATGGAAGATCATTCCTGGTTATGGAATAGAAGATTAGGACACTGTAATATTATAAACCTATGTAAATCTCTAAGAAAAAACTAGTTAAGGATCTACCGGAGCTTAGATTTGATTCTTCTAATGTTTGTGATCCTTGTCAATATGGCAAGAAACATAAATCTAGTTTTATGTCAACCGGTGAAGTCTCAACAACTGATGCATTACAGTTATTGCACATCGATCTTTTTGGTCCAACACAATCTAGAAGTATTGGAGGCAAGTACTATGTGTTTGTTCTATTTGATGATTACACTAGATTTACTTGGGTCTATTTTCTAGCAAAGCAATCTGAAGATTTTTTTTATTTCAAAAGTTTTAGAGCTCATGTTAAAAATGAGAAAAACCTTCCATTGAAAACCATTCATAGTGATCATGGAGGAGAATTTCAAAATTCTGATTTTGAAACTTTTTGTATTAAGAAAGGTATTACTCCCAATTTTTCAGCACCTAGAACTCCTCAACAGAATGGTGTAGTTGAAAGAAGAAATATAATTCATCAAGAGATAACTAGAACCATGTTGAGTGAATATTCTATTTCTAGAAATTTCTGGGATGAAGCTGTAAGTACTGCTTGTTATACTATAAATCGAGTTTTAATTAGACCTTTTCTTAATAAAACTCCTTATGAGTTATGGAATGGTAGAAAACCAAGACTTTCCTACTTCAATGTTTTTTGTTGCAAAGTATTCATTTTGAATACTAAAGATAACTTACATAAATTCGCACCAAAATATGATGAAGGGATTTTCTTAGGATATTCCACAACATCTAAGGCTTATAGAGTTTTTAATAAAAATACTTGCTCTGTTGAAGAAAGAGTTCATGTGAAATTTGATGAGTCAGATCCTTTTTTTTAAACCATCTCAACTTACATCTTCGGATGTGTTTTCAAAAACAGGTTATCAACCTTTGATGAATGAACCTTCTGATAAGGAAATTTTTCAAGAAGATACATCTGAAACATTTACACCAGAAGATTTTCTACCCTATGTTGATGAACAGGTTTTACAAAACCCAAATCAGGTGTTTCTTAAGAATCATCCCAGTGATAGTATCATTGGTGATGTAAATCAACATGTAAGGACTAGATGTTTCTTACGAAATGAAGTAGAACATCTAGCATTTCTTTTCCAATTAGAACCTAAAAGCACTGATGATGCTTTAGGTGATGATGATTGGATTAAAGCCATGCAAGATGAACTAAATGAATTCGAAAGGAATAATGTCTGGACCATAGTTGAAAGACCTAAGGAAACTTCTGTTATTGGAGTAAAATGGTTCTTCAGAAATAAATCTGATGAAAATGGAGTCATTGTTAGAAATATAGCTAGACTTGTTGCTAAAGGCTATAATCAGCAAGAGGGAATAGACTATGAAGAAACCTATGCTCCAGTAGCTAGACTTTAATCTATCCGTATTCTACTTTCTTTTGCAGCATTCTTCAATTTAAAACTTTTCCAAATGGATGTGAAATGTTCTTTTCTTAACGGTTATGTTCAAGAGGATGTTTTTTTGAACATCCTCCTGGATTTGAAGATACAAAACATCCTGATCATGTTTTTAGACTTACCAAAGCTTTGTATGGCCTTAAACAAGCCCCATTAGCATGGTATGATAGACTCACTGGATTTTTGCTTCAAAATAACTATGTTAAGGGAAATGCAGATCCAACCCTTTTTATAAAGAAAGATAAGAAAAATGTTTTGATTGTTCAAATTTATGTTGATGACATTATATTTGGTTCAACTCAGCAATCTTTGACTGACTCCTTTGCAAGTCTAATGAAATATGAGTTTGAAATGAGTATGATGGGTGAGGTAAAATTTTTCCCTGGTTTTCAAATTTCTCAAAAACTAGAAGGCACCTACATATCTCAACATAAGTATATTAATTATCTTCTTAAAAAGTATGGTTATGACAACACTAAGAGTATAAGTACTCCCATTGGTACCTCAAACTCTTTAGATCTTGACGAAGCTGGGAAACCAGTAGATCAAACATCTTTTAGAGGTATGATAGAAAGTCTACTTTACTTAAAAGCTAGTCGACCAGACTTAATGTTTTCAGTATGCTTATGTGAAAGATATCAATCCAATCCTAAGGAATCTCACTTAAAGTCAGTAAAAAGAATTTTTCGCTACCTTAAGGGAACCCTGGATCTAGGATTATTTTATACTTCTGGAAATGATTTTGTTCTAAAAAGATTTTCTGATGCTGACTTTGGTGGATGTAGAATGGATAGAAAAAGTACATCCAGAACTTGTCATTTCTTAGGAGATTCTTTAGTTTCTTGGTCCTGCAAGAAGGAACATTCTGTAGCACTTTCCACTGCTGAAGCTGAATTTGTAGCAGCTGGAAATTGTTGTGCTCAAGTGTTGTGGATGCAACACACACTCATAGACTATGGCTTGAGTTTTACCAACACTCAAATTTTGTGTGATAACACAAGTTCCATTTCCCTAAGTAAGAACCCTGCACATCACTCTCGTGAAAAACACATAGATATTAGGCATCACTTTCTTAAAGATCACACACTTAAAAGAGATATTATTCTTCAGTTTATCGGAACGCAAGATCAACTTGCTGATATTTTCACAAAATCTTTTCCTTCTGATAGATTTGAATATATTAAATAGAAGTTAGGAATGATAACCATAAGGTAATCTTTCTTAATTAACTTTCTGTTGAAAAAGTCTCCTTACAGCAATAAACTCATTTTCATAGGGGGAGTACATTTGATTATTTGTTTAACAATGTTTTTCAAAATTTGTTTTCAAACTTTTTGGAACGAAGATTTCCAGAATGGAACTTCCGGAACTAAAATTTTCCAAAATGGACATTCTCATACAGAATACTTCTGGAATGGAAGTGTTTGTATTGAAAATTTCCGGAATAGAAAATTACGTACTGGTAGTTTCATAACCTGATTTTTGTACCGATTTTTTTTCTTAATGAGTTTTTCGTACTAAGTTTATTTTTGGTAGTAAATTTTTTTCGAAATCTGTCTCCTCATAATAAATATAATTTTTCTAGTCTTTGTTATATTACCCATTACAAATAATCCTCCTCAGCCAATCCGAAAGGTATGATTTCCATACTCAAGTTTTCATAGTCATATTTTACATGATGGCATTTTCTTGTATTATGTTTTCGGATTATAGTATTCTTAATTCCTTGTTTAAATAAAAACCTCAAAATGATCGGATTCAAGTTTTCAACCGTCAGATATGATCTCAGCTTATCACAACCGTTAGATCAACCATGTGAGTTGAACCGTCATTTCATTGCCTATATAAAGGGGACCCAAATACTTGTCCCACATCGATTTCAAGCTCTCGTGTCCCGAAGCTCTGCCCCTCTGTTTTAAGGCCGTTCCGAACCTCAGATTTCTCCATTCCGAACTTCTCAGAGGATTACAGATCCGAATGTCTGCAGAGTTAGCGTCTCAAGAAATTTCATCCACTAAGCTTATTTCGCAATGGTTAGTTTACAGAGAAAGTTTAGTCCATCCAGATTTCTTCAACAACTATGATTCTCTTATTTCAAAGAACATTAAGTTGAATGGCTGGGAAGATGTTGTTGTATCCAAACTGGGGACTCAAGATGATTTTTCTACAGAGTTACTTGTTCAGTTCTATGAAACAGTTTCCTTCTTCAAAGAAGATAATAGGGAAAAAGTTTCTTTCAAGTCTTATGGAAAGACCTATAAACTCTCTTATACCAAGGCATCAAGCTTGGTAGGGCTGTCCTATGAAGGAGAAGCCGAATTTATTTCTCATGTATTGCCGGACTCTATGGGTAGCTTCGATAAAGAAAAATCCTTAGAAGCTCTCGGACTGGCTGATGACAAGGCTCCGATGATTGCTAGTTTGCCTACAAATTTCCGGATTCTAGAGTTGTGGGTGCAAGGGCTTATCGTACCGAGGAAAGGTGATAAAGACAACTTGATGAAGAGTGAGATCTATATCTTAGATTTCCTGATAAATATAAGGAAGTTTAACTTCATGAGGCACATTCTTATAACAATTGAGAATATTAAGAAGGGAAATCTCAGAGCACAGATCGTAATATACCCAGCAATATTATCAAAGTTGATAGTTCGGTGCCTTGAGTCTTTCAAGGAAGCTTGCAGATCTACGCAAAGGGTTTGTAAAATTTTGTTGGTTAGTGGTGACACCCTTAAGAGGATGGATGTGGCTTTCAAAAAGGAGGTTGGTGAGTTCATCGATTTGCCAAATCAAGAAGAAACGGTTTCGAAGGCTGCTAAACCGGAATCATCCAAACCAGTAATGAAAAGAATGTTGAAGTAAGTTGCAGCTGAAGTTGAAGATCCTAAGTCTAAGGATGTTCAAACCACACCTCCCAAACCTAAGAAGAAGAAGGCCTATCCTGATGAGGTTGTTGCGAAGTGGAGAGCAGATAAAGATAAAAGGAATGAAGGGGATTCGTAGTTCGGATTGGACCCTACAGAAGCTAAGGCCCTGAAGGAGAAAACTGCTGATGAGCTTCAAAAACAAGTAAAGGAAAAAAAGCTTAAGAAGATGATGTCAGAAGCCGAGGCAGTCCAAGATTTGTTGAAATTTAATGAAATAGTATCCAGAAGCATTCCAGTTCCGAGATCTTTCTCCTTGGAATCACTACCTGAGACTCCAGGAAGAAACCTTGATCTTCCGGAAGAGACTACAGGTGAGCATGTTGAGCTACTCGAGCAGGTTCAACAAGTGGAAGTGGAATAAAAGGTTGCTGAAGGAAGTGGTGAAACAGGAGATCTTTTGGAACAAGTGGATGATTATAAAGGATCACCTTCGAAACATCTATCACTACAAACTTCAGAGGCTGAATCCTCTAAGTTAGTAACTCCAGAGAAAGATAAGAATGAGGAAGATGTTGTTCAAAAAATTGTTGATGATATTATTCAAGTGTCTACTGGTGAGCAGAAAACTCCTGATCAAGAATCGATTCCGAAAAAAGACAAGGGAAAGCAACTTCTTGATGAGACTCCAAAATCCATGGCTAGCAAGAAAAGGGAATTTGGTGATTCATCTAAATGGAAGTTGGAGCTTATTGAGGAAGAAAACTCTCCAAGAAAAATTTCAGATTCAGAGTCATCCTCGTTGGGGCATGAAATTGTTGTTCAGTCCTTAAAGAAGTTTGTGGGAACCATTCCGACTTTCTCTAGTATTGACTCAAGGTGCCAGATGATCCAACATGCTCTAAATCAGAAAACAGTCTCTGTATCTATGGTTATGGATAAATGCGTTGAGATTTAAGCTCAGTTCAAAACATTTTTTGTTGGTTACGAAGCTCATAGAAAATCTTGCAAGAAAATGACAAACTGGTCGAAGAAGACTGTTGAAGAGATGAGGTTGTTTGTTGAGTTTCAAGACAATTTTATAGACGGTTCTGAGAATGAGGACAAGAAGATAAATGATCTGACTTCATCCTTTGAAGAGAAGTTGACAGATGAAAAGAACTTCCGGATTCAACAAGTCAGAGATCTGAATGGAAAGTTGAATTCTGTTTCTCAGAATTGGAAATCTGAAAGAGATCATCAGATTGAGTTTGAAGAGAGGTTGAAGGCTTAGCAAGAAAAGATCAAAGCTCAGGAAGAAAAGCTTCAAGCCCAGGAAGAAAAAATTAAAGCCCAATCCGCAAGAATAGTGGTCCTGGAGAAGCAAGGTGAAGAAGATCATAAAGACCTCAAGAAGATCAAAACCATCCTTAAGGGGCTCATGTCGAAGGAAAAAGATCTGAAATAACTAAATCTGATCTTTTTGTTGTATTTTTTGTTTCCGAGATTTCAAATGTAATGAAATTTGTTCTTTTCGTTACTTTTGTTGTTGCTTCTAATATTTCAGGTACTTTGTTATTTTTTTCCATTCCCTCGATTTCTTTTTGAAAATCACAAAGGGGGAGAAGGAAAAGATGCTTAAGAAAAAGAAGAACTCCGATGAGATTTTATCTAAAAGTGAGAAAGAAAATATCCTTAAAGGAAAACTCCGATGAGAGTCTATCTTAGGGGGAGTTTTTTCATTAATGAAGAATTTCTTTTTCGTAATGAAATGTCACTCCTGAAATCTAGAATACGATCCTTAGAGTTTCAAAGCCTAAGGGGGAGTTAGTCGTATTCATCAATATCCTTAATGCAAAGGGAGATAAGCCTTAATGTTTTTTTCTTTCTTCTTAGAATTTCTTTTTTGTAAGGATGTTTGTGCTTTCAAAAAAGGGGGTTATTGTTGATTCAATAAGGTTTTCCTTATGACTTTTCCATTCCTTCTTGTTTTGAAAATCACAAACACCTTATCTTTAGGAAAATTGCTTTTATAAGAAAAATTGCTTTCTTAAGGAAAATTGCTTTTATAAGAAAAATTGATTTTTTAAGGAAAATTGCTTTTATAAGGAAAATCGCTTTTATAAGGAAAATTGCTTTCTTAAGGAAAATCGCTTTTATAAGAAAAATTGCTTTCTTAAGGAAAATCGCTTTTATAAGGAAAATTGATTTCTTAAGGACAATTGCTTTTATAAGGAAAATTGCTTTCTTAAGGAAAATCTCTTTTATAAGAAAAATTGCTTTCTTAAGGAAAATCGCTTTTATAAGAAAAATTATCCTTATCATATTTTCATCCATATTTTTCATAAGTATGAGATTCGGATTCATTTTCACGGAATCGTTGAAACATTGATATGAAGCATTCTGTTTTAGGATCCGATTTCTGGATAAGAACTATAAGGAAGTTTTCATTCCGAATTCCGGATATGAACTCTGACTAGGTTCTATTCCAGATTCAGGATACGAATTCTTATGAAGTTCGATAATGAATTATCAATACAAATTCTAATGATTAATTCTCATTACGAATTCTGATGACGAATTCTCATTCCGAATTCTAATGAGGAATTTTCATTACGAATTCTAAAGAAGAATTCTCATTACGAATTCTGATGAAGAATTCTCATTACGAATTCTGATGATGAATTCTCATTCCGAATTCCCATTCCGAATTCACCTATTAAACAGAATCTGATCATCTTTGTTTTATACACTCTGAATTAATTCAGTCTCCGAAAAATATTTTGGTTAGACTCCGAACTTATATATTTCTTACATTTCTATAATTTGTCTACTCTTTATTATTGTTCCTTTCACTCCGAACCTTCACTCCGAAGATTTCATTCCGAACATTTATGTTAGAGTTTAAAACTATGTCATACATTATGTTACACTTGTTTTTTTATAAAACAATGTCATCTATTCTGTTTCTTATTAACCGTTGTCTAAGTGACACGTGTACAGGTCCCTCCGATCTTTAAGGAAAATATGACCATTGGAGAGGTAGCCGACCTTACCTATAAATAGGATCTCATTTGAAAGAGCTCGTTGTTGTTGCAAGTGCTGAAAGGCTGACAAATCTTCTACTCATGTGATTACATGCTTGAAGTGATTTCTTGAGAGAGAGGATCTTATTAACTCTCAAAGCTTCCTGCGACTCAGAATGTTGGTGATTACATTCGAGGGCTTCCGGCGATAGGAAGACAGAGGTTGCCGACTACCTTGAAGTTTGAGGGCTTCCATGCTGAGGAAGACAGAGGTTGCCAACTACCTTGAATTTGAGGGCTTGTGGGGATAGCAAGATAGAGACTCCGATCTTCGTATCGAGGGCTTACCCTAGTGTGGGTAAGACAGACTTGCTTGAAATTATAAATCAAGGGAACATTATCCAAGGTTGTTGGATACCCTTCTCTTTGTGTTGAAAGATTTATATCTTGTTACTTGTAGTTTAACTACTTGTAGACATTCCGCTGCATTTTGTATTATAAGGAAAGTATAACTTTCTTATACTTATTTATTTGTAATCTGTTAGATTCTATACGCTTTAAGGTATAATCTCACATTGTAATCTTCTATTAAGTTTCAATTGCCTGAACTATATTTCTAGAACCTTCGTTCAGAATCTCTTTCCAAGTTTTCTTTTGGAATTAGAGGTGTTGTGAATCTACTTAGTTTAACTTTGTTAAACTTAGCCCTTTCCTTCTCTTAAGGAAAACATAGTTATTCTTAACTAACATTAAAGGTTCCAAAGGAATTTTTAAAGTATACAATTCACCCCCCTCTTGTATATTGAGCATCTACATCATTATTTCGATCCTACAGTACCTTAGGGTAATAACATTCAAAAGGGTACATTGGGCATGTCGTGAACAAAATTTAGGGCATGGAAATGGGATTTTCTAATGACCTAGTTAAATACTCCCTACAAATATGATTAATATATATTACATTTTTTAGAAACCATTATAAATGGGGTTAAAAATTAAGATACCACCAAACAAAACTTAATTATGATTATGAGATTATTTATGCATAATATTTTCAATTTATGTTAATTGTTTTCCATGTTTTTGTATTTTACAACATATCTCACAATGTTATAATCTAATATTGTGTATGAATTTATTTTTAAATAGTTCGTAGTTGTTTTAATGTAAACCAAAAAAAGGAACATAATTCTAAGAGAGTAAGAATGATCATTTATTTGTTGGGAAGAAGAAAATATTTTGATGTTAACTAGTATAACAAATATGTTAGCCTTATAAATAATAAATATCATGTGATATCAAGATAGAGATATAATTATCTCCATATTATGGATTCTAGGAAAAGATGAAAAACAAGATAACAATATATTAAAAGATAGAAAAAGGGAATAAGGGAATGTAGGACTTTCCATGTTTTCATACATTTTGGAAGGATGCTAATTGCTACAATTTTAAATAAAAAGTAGCTTTCATCAAATGTGGAGAAAAATACAACTATACTGATGATTATAGGTTTAGGAAATACTTTTATAATATGTAGTTATTCCTTAATATGTATATGGAGAACTATGATAATAAATTCCCCAAGATTCCTGGGAAAATACAACAAAATTGTCTAAGAGATAAAGATAAATCGTATATTATTACTACAAAAGATTTTTATTGATTAATTTTTTTTATTTGGGTTCATTAATTATTTATTATATCATTACATCTCTATAGGTACTCCTTGAACCTTGTTTCAACCGTTAAATGGTTGGGTGATGACTTTGGATCATTTTAGTATTTAAAAAAAATTATAATCCTTTAGGGATATTCACATTTGGCACATCTTTAGGGTAAATAGTGTGATTTTTCCCATTAAACTATATGATCACTATTGAGGCACTAGTAGGGGGAGAGATTTTTTTACAAACATTGAAACCACCCCACCAATGTGTAATCCCAGAGTAATATTCATTATGAATGGTTATAACATAGTAAAAGTAACCATTTGGAAAATCATGAACCTAATATATAATATATGTATTGGGCATTATTAAGGATCATGGTTACTCTTAACCGTGTGACCTATCCATCGAATCATGCATGTCAGTTCCAAATTCCAAAATAAATATTTAAAATTCACTAGGACTAAATTTTACACATTAATGGCTTAAAACATATATCGTCTTGACCTAATACTTTCTCAGTCATCTAGAGGACTCTCTCATAGTATTCAAGGAAGATATTCTATGTTTTGGAAGAATCATCTTAAGGTACATTATATTTTTATCTAGTTTTTCTCTTCATTATTATATAATCAATATATATATTCTATACCCATATTGTGAATCCAATAGGATTGTTTATTCAGTATATAATTGGTTTGATTGATTATTTATATGTTACATGTGGATCTTTGATTCTGATGATTTGATCTACACTTCCACAATTACTTTTGTCAATGGTGAATAATTCGACCACTATTATTGAGGAATGAGTTTCTATAAAAAGGGTTAATTACATGAATTTATTATTTTTTACGTAAAAATCCATTCTATAATTCATTTAATTGGATCCATTTGTGTTTTCATGCGAATATATGGGAGATAAATGAATTAATGGTTGTTTTATTTAAAAATAATTTGGCACCATGTGTTTGATTAAATGATTTAAAGGAGTATTTTGGTTCAAAAAAAGGTATTAAATTACCAAAGTAAATCTAATTGTCATTGAAAATGATTTATAAATTGTGATCATGGTATTGGAAAATATTTTGATAGTTATTTTTCATTTTATAATTTTCTTATTTATGAATTGACATTTTACTCATAGGGTACAGAATTCCACTTTATGCATTATGCCATCAAAAAACTAAGGAAGTAATATGTATTGGTAGTGGAAAAATATTCTCAGTTTGGTCCCTTATTTTTTTATTATATATATGAATAGTCTACGAACCAGTATTATGTGATTGTACATTTAGGATTTATTTATTTCAAAATGTATTTTTATCATGGATTATTTCCCACATATATTCATATTAGGTTTTATCTAATGGATACATATGATGGATTATTTAATGAATATGTTTTTAGAATATTACCTTAATTTGTATGGATATACATTCCAGTTTTACCACATATAATTATCATCTTCAATGAATTATTGAATATGAATGGTTTTAATGAAAAACTAAATGAAAATGATATATAAATGATATTTTATTTAAGAAAATAATTATATAAATTTATCATCCTAAAATAAATAATCGATGAATTATTATTGTTTTCATTATATAGACTCTATGGTAATTACTTACAATGCTTTTTTCTCAGTCCCTAATGTTTTCTCAAGCCAGTTTTGATTTCTATTGCATGACCTTGGTAAAGGAAAGGGAATATTATAGCAATCCAAATTCTACTTTCATCTATTTAATTCATATAGAGATGATTTTGTAGTAATGTATAGACACTTTGGGACTTTTTGGTCTATTGATTTCATAGTTTATAGTTTCAAATCATTTTCTTGGGTTGAATAGATCTTGTTACATCTATTTTATTAATGTTTTCATGTTGTTTTATGTCTATTTTTGGTTATATTCAAGGATTGTTTCTATTATCAATCTTATACCTCACAAATTTGATGGTCCAACCCAGTTTTCCTGGATAGTTGAATCATCATGGTTTGTTATGGAACGTTATTAGTGGGATTCCAAAAGTAAATATTATTATAACATCCTATGTTTTTTTCTTTTTCATTGTTAGATAAGAGTTCGTACTATCAGAATTTTGTTAGTATGTGCAGGAATGTTATGGGAAATATCACTTATGTGTATAAAATCATGTTACAATAGGTGGTTAGAAATTTTATACAATGTTTATGACATAGGGTATTTGTAAATTTGAATGAACTATTGAGGAGTTTATTTAAATATGAATTTAAATTAAAATGTGTTTTTCTGGACCTAGAATTCCAGATTTATTTAAATTTATTATATTCTAAGGATTTTAAATGAATATTAGAATTTTTTCCTAAGATTATAGAATATATTCAATGGATGTTTAGTCACTGTTTTATTATAAGAAAAAAATTATTTTTGGAAGATATTTACAAAACACAAGATATAAATCATCGAGACCTATTGCACAGATAAATCTTATAATGCACCCTTATTTAGTTAAAGCTCTAATCTATACAAAGAAGATACTAGGTCATGTGTGTGTCTAGAAATTAGGAATAAGAGTTTTACTTGGCTCATAATTTAATAAGAATCATTCACTCATATTCTATTATGCCAAGGTACCATATGAATCTAAGGAATATATTGATCTGATTTTGAGGATCGTAATCTTTTTAAAGATTCATGAAGTCTCGGTGGTGGGTGTTAGTATTAATAAGGTCAAGGGGATGGTAAGGATATTATGAGAATATATCATGAAAACCATGTTTCATAATTACTATACATAGAATTCTTTAATGAACTCCGTAAACCAATATTTCTACAATGGGAAATTACATACAGTGATGGCCTAGCGGTTTCTGACCTCAGAAATTGAGGAGAGTATTGTTCTAGAGTATTCCTCTAATTTTTTTGAGTTGTCACATCTTGAACAAGAGCATGAAATTAATTTTTACCAAAAGGCTATAAGGTTTTAGGTGGGATTCAGTAGGAATATTTGGTTGATGTTGATTCTTATGTGACTTCTTACTTTCAAAGAGGTAGTCGATAAATATGAACTAGATGAGTAAACAATCAATATAGATAAGTTTTTTTGGTGCTTTGTAAGGTGACGTTTTTAGCCATGGTGTCCCATATATCTAGAAAAGGCGTTGTATGGGTGGTTAGTTTTCATTATAAATAGTTTTAGAGGAATCATTTGAAAAACATCATTTCAAATTAAAAGAGTAAGGAATTCACAGTTATGACATGATTAGCTATATAAAGGATCCTAAGACTTATAATTATTATATATTATCATGAAATTTGAGGCCATTTGGTTAATGTATTTTTGATAAAATTATGGCAGAATCTACTCTCAGAAAGGGTTTGTAGTATTATATAGATGCTTTCTATAGTGGTGGGTCTAATCATGTGGGAAAGTGATATGTTCTTGTTGATAAAACCATAAAACTTTTTTTGTTTGAGTATTCACCAAAGGAAATAAAGAAGGATGAGATAGTATTATAGGTACTGTGATTTTGTAGTCTTACATGGTTCAAATTTTTTTTGATACATGTGATAATAATTCATTTATGTCGTAAAATTTAATGAAATATTGGGTTTACATTTTAAAATTATTCCTTTCTTGATGGATATTTCAATACCATTGGCAAAGAGGTACTGATAAGGATTCATGTTTCCCATATATTGGTTGAGGATAACTGAGTATCAGTTGATTTGGGAATTTTTAATTTTCGAAATTCCCATATTTGACCTAACACATTCCATAGATTGTATGATAATGTTTATGAAACAAATTTTCATTTATCATCATCAGGTTTAGTTTTTATCTTATGATGGATCAGTCATGTTTTTCTGGGCATCATTGACTCTAGATTGATAAGGGTGGTGATTGTTGGTTTTTTGTTGGGGTAATCTTGTTCAAATTTTCATTGATGTTTCCTGATTGTGATGTCCCGTGTTTGGGTAGTCTACTTTTTTTTTTGTGGTGTGTGCATACCCCGAGGTCTTTCATGATTACTTTTCTTGGTTACCACCATGAATATAAGTTGAGTATACTATTTACATACTATATGGTGTGATGAAAACCTCTATCCTAACTTTTCAAATAGAACATAATGATTCCGGAGAACAAAAATTCCATCTTGAGGACTGAGAATTTTTTTTTTATTCATCCTTATATGTCAAAATGGGATTTTTATTTCCTCAATTCTATTTTGTCATACATGAGTCTTAGAATATGCATGGATTATCAAATGATAAATTTTGTGACTAATAAAAATTAACATTCTTTACCTATGATTGAGGGTATTTTTGACAATGTCAGTGTGGAATGTTATTTATTAATTATTTACCTTCAATTATGGTGCCACCACTTTAATGTTTTAGAAGAGGATATAACTAACATATTTTTTAGGAGATGGTATTGGAATTTTTAGTTCAATGTTATTCAATTCATTCACACTAATGATCATGCAGTATGTAACACCCCAACCATAGAATCCTAGAGTCAGTGCATTATTTTAATTCATTGGCATGATTAAAAAGAATGAAGCCCCGATGAACCGATCAGTTTAATAGTCTTGGAAAATAAAATATATACATGAATGTTACATTACATTATAAAATGAAAAAAACAACAACATTGTCCCCTTTTGAACACATTAATATCCTTTAGATTTACCATGTAGATCATCCATATAATAATTCTTCTATCCTACGAAAAAATAAAACATAGAAAGGGGTGAGCTCAGATACTCCATAAGGATAATAATATAACATAAGATTTCATAAATAAGCATACAAATTTAAGGTAATGTATAAGACTAAACCAAAATATTTTTAAACATAAACTATAGAATAATATGGAAAATATAAATTCAAATAATGTCATATACTTATTCACAAGGATATTCTACTAGTTGAATAATCACATTCAATATTAATAGCCACGTTCATTATGATGGAATGCATAATGCCAGACTTTATAACCACAAAGTCATGGCCTTGTTCCAATACTACAAATAATATTTTTTCAAGGCCTTGTGTCATGAAACTACTTGTCTCATTAGACGTACTGATGAATTGTGATGCTATAGCAGGCTCCACCATCACTTACTAAGTCTATAGAATTTCTCATAAGAAAAGGTTTAAACATAACATAATCATTCGTATTAAAACTTGCATATGAAATTTCAATACATTATCTATAAACCATGAATGGTATAAAAATAACACATCCACATTCAAACATATCATAAAACCTTCAATACAATATGTAATATTTGTATCATAATAAATAAACTTCAAACAATTTTAAAATCCATCTAATGATGGTGATATAGATGAAAATTATTTGTAAAACTCTTTGTGAGAAATATCCATTTTTCATAAAAACATTTAAAAGTCAAACAATTTAGGAAGGAATAAATTTAATGAAATATTTGAATCAATGTTTCGCATAGAACATTGAGAATTTTTAAAGTAATTAACTTTATAAAAACATTTATGCCTATATAAATAAATCCTTAAAACCCATTTTGAAAACATGGACATTAATGAGAATGATTTAGAGAAATATATATTTATAGCATTTAAAATGATGTTTTAGTAAAAAAATTCATTAAAAATAATACCTTTGTAAACTACTTTATAAATCATGAACATGTATAATAGGCATGTCCCAGTTTATACTTATATAAATACAGCCTCGAATAATAATGATATTTTGAAATTAACCACTACCTTGCACATTCCTTTGGTTGAGGATATGTTTAAACTCCTATATAATGACCATAGTATGTTATTAAATTATACCAGAACAATATTCAATTTTATTATATGATTAATTATTCATTTTTGACTTTATAATAGACATTTAATAATGAATATCTTGTTAAATTTCCATTCCATGTAATAATCACTTACTTTATCATAATTGTTTTAACTTGATATTCATGATCATATCATTTATTTCATTATTTATATGCTAACAAAATATAAAACATGATTTATATATCATATAAAGATATGAAATAAATATTCATAATAGATTGATATATGAAATGGAAGGCACTATTTATGGAGATGGTAGGCTGTGCGTACACATAAACGCTATTTCCTTTTTCATAATGTATTGAATAGAAGTAAGTGAATAAGATATATATAAGTATTTATATATATCTCTACAGTAGCATTATTATGTAATATATTGCATTCTTATTAATAAAATATAGTTTTATAATTCTGGTTTAATGGTTAATGTGGAAATAAATCCCATCACATCGCGGTGATGGTAATCCGTAGGTATGCACGAGCGAATATATCATTATATTGATTGTGAAATCCTTGGTAAATGGATGTAATATCATATATTAAGAATCATTAACCTGATATATTTATTATTCAAATCAGTTATACTCAATATTATACCCCTCCAAATAATGATGTATTTGAAAAACAAACTACTCCGCGCTATGGAGACGGTAAGTCGTACGTGTGAACCTATGCTGACTTTGTTAATTATAGGATGGATAGAATAACGAATATGGTTGTACTATAATTATAAAAACATAATATTATGGATAAGGTATTGGATTTATTATTATGGTATGGAGTCAAAAAATAAAGAGGAAGTGTAAGAAGAAAATAACTTGAAAGATGGTGGTAAAATTATTACCTCTTCTTCGGGTGTTTCCTTTTGAGTTGATCAAAAGGTCTCTTTAGGTTGTCTTTATTATGAAATTAAGCACTCTATTTAGAAGATAGGAAAGTTGGGAGGAGATTTTTTTAGGGTTTAGCCTAGCCAAATGTCTTTGTAGGTGTCATTTTGAGAGTAGGGGAAGTGCCTTTTTATAAGAGGGGTGAGGGTCACATTAAGAAAAAATTAAATTATTAAATTATAATACAATCATATTTGTTTTATAACTGATTAAAATGATTTTATTTAGAGACTTATGTGGTTATGGGTTGAAATAATCTTATCCAATTGGTTTTTGACAAGTTTAGGTTTCCATTTTAACCTTATCTTGTAGATTTAACTCTTAGTTAAATAGTTTAAGTTTTATTGTGTCTTCTTGTATTCTTACACTATATGGTTAATAAACTTGAATTAAACATTCATGGGAACCTCATGTGGTTAATTAATGACATATATAATATTATTTAATCCATTGGGACGTTCCTTTGATTTTTAGGAATATTATATCAACTAATAATATATTATTTGTTATAAAAATTAATTTACGTCAATTTTGAGACTATTTGGTATTTTGTTTTTTATGAAAGTCATTAAAATATTATCACATTGAAAAACATTTATAAAATCAACCCTAACATGTCATATTAACCTATAAAATTATTTAAATTCATTATTAATCTAAATTTACATTTATTTGGATATTTATTTTATCCATTATTATAATATTTCATTAATAAGATAATTACTGCCTCATCATTGTGTTATAAATAAATTAAATTATTTAATTTAAAAAATTTAAAATAAAATAATAATATTTGGGAAATATTTTTATATTTCTAATGAATATTTATAGTTGAATTTATATTGTGTTTAACCTTATGTTAAAAATGGTTTAGTTATTAAACATTGAATTTAACACTTTTAACTCATCTTTAAATAATATACTAATAAATGTCTTAATCTCATCCATGTGGACCAAAAAGGATCATATTTTATTAATATGGTTGTTTTTGGTCGAATTAAACCTATCCAATAGAATTAAGACATGTTTTAAGATAATTATAATATCATTGTTACCCTTAATTTCTATATTTACTTTTAACAGTGGTAAATAAAAGTCAAAATTTACTATTAAAAAGAATTATATTCATCTTATTGAAACTAATTTTTCATAATAATTTCTATCTTGTATCTCAGATTTTTGAAATTAAACTCACATAAGCAGAAAAATTATGTTTTATGTAAATTTTGAAATGTACCTAGAAAGTGGGAAAAATAGATTAAAAAGTTCCATAAATTTTTAGATATATAATTTCATTATAAAATGACTCAAATGAATTACATTTAACATAAATAAGTAATATATATCTATTTATACCTAATATAGATTTAAATAAAATTAATAATTATTTAAGCAAAATTTATATTTTAAATAATAACGCAGTGTTTTTCACTATTCATCAAAAACTGAATGTTTTCAGAAAAATAAAAAAAAATTCACCCTAAGATAATTTTTATATTATGAATTAATAAATGATGTATATTTTTCCAAATAAAAAACATAGAATTTTCTTGTAATAATTTAAAATTAATTCCTGTTGTCAAAACCAAAAAGTTGATTTTTTTAAAAGTAAAAACTGTCAACAGATCGACATGTGTTTTTGTCAAATTTAAATTTGAAATTACATATAATGACCTAAATTTATTTAAATGAAACAACAATAATCTATTTATACTTTAAAACATTTCCAATTCATAATAAAATAATATAAATTAATTCCATTAAAAAATATTTTTTCAATTAAAACATAGTATTTTCACAATTCGTCAAAATATGAAAGTTATCAGAATAGTACCAAAAATTTATCCAAACTAAATTTTTAAGTCTTGATTATAGAAAATAATTTTATTTAATTAAATTTAATATATAAAAGTTTCAAATATTGGTTCTAAAAAGGGGTTTACATTAAAAGGCGTTTAAATTGATTTTTTTAAATAATTATTTAATTTGAAAAAATAAAATTTATCTTATTTTAGGTCTAAGAAACACATAATATGGATGCTAAAATTTTATATAGTATATAAGATTCCAAATACAGTTAATACTATTCATAACCACTTTTTGAGTGCCTAGATTGGTATGTTGTGGTGCGCTCGAACTCGGTATTGTTTGTAGCACAAGCTATTTAATGACGTTAATGATATATTTTACAATGAAATATGGGGAAATTATATTCTCCCCTCCTACAATAAATTGTTTACTCTCATTTTAAAATTGTTCTTTGAAAATAAAAGGTTAAAAATAGGAAAATACCTTTGTGAAAAATCCGTATCGGAAATTCGGTTAATAAAATTTACTTTTAATAATTGGGAATGGGAAATGAAAAAATCACCACCAAATTATGATCTTGATTAAGAGAAAATTGGTGGAAATTAAAGACACATAATTGTAGGGAAAACATATATATTTATAGGATGTTATTGAGGCCATCAATCACAAACAAGTGTTCAATTAAGGGCCTCAAAGCCATTATTCTATGATGATTTAAAATATCATAAGTTCAAAAAAACCTATGGTATTATGAAAAAAAAATTTGTTTTCAGATATATTACCTAATATTTATGAATTATTTTCTTCATAGAATAAGAGAAAAAATTATATACTAGACATTTAGAGTTTGATCCATCAACTAATTCATATCACAAATTAATCATTCCCTCTAAAAGATAAGAGAATTCAAAATCATTCCCTTTATCCTAATCATATAAAGTTCCAAAAATAATGAATTTAGAATTCATTACTCAGACTATTGAAAAAAATATATTATACAATCCAGGACATCAAATAGAAAAGTTGTAGGCGATGCACCCTTGTTACCCTTTAGCTGTGGGTTCTAGTCTCTGGGCCATGCAGGACACAACAGGTTGTCAACCAACCTCTGGGTTAATCTTTTTATGACAATAAAAAAATAATCTCAAGAAATCATTTGACATTAAAAAAAACTGTATTGAATGAAAAAGTTAATTTATTATAACATTTAGACTTATCCAAAATACTTCTATACAAAATCACCGTCCAAAATTTCTAAGGAAGGTAAACACAATGAAGATCATTTATTCCAGGTAATAAAATGTGAATACATTCCACATGTACTCTTTTAAAAAACTATAACACACTGAAATACCATAACACCATATTGATTACATTCATGATCCGTTATTCCTTATAGAATACTGGATATACTCCTTCTATAAAAAAATGTGGTAAACTCCTACAATGATGGAATATACAAATCATTAATCAGTTTCAGGGCAGTGAAGAATATCTAATAAAATTTAGTGAAATAAATCATATATTATTCCAAAGTCACTACCTTAGTATCAGAATCATATTATGGTTTATCTTTCTCTCAACCATATATTTTCGAAAACATTTAACATTATATTGTGTCACTTTTCATGGATCCACAGAATCTCAAGTACTTAATGAAATAGTACTATAGTGCAATCCTTTTCTATAGTATAATTATTATAACAGTTCATAATTAATAAAATACTCAAATGACACAATACTCTAATAACAACATAAGAAATCTAATCATTCCCCTTCATCATTGGTAGTATCATAACTTTATTATTATCCAATAGCATCATTTGGGGTATACTCTAATAACAAAATCTCATTCCCTTCATGCATTTACAAAAGTGATTCTTTCCACAGTTATCACATATTGGAAAATCCCTCTTTCCCCTCTTCCCCTTAACTATTTTTCTCTATTCCGTCCATTCCTTATCTTACTTCCCTTGAAGGTGATAAGACATAGATAATTATTTACTTATCTTATTAACACATGATACTATTTCTTCATATGATGATAATATGTGGGAGACTATTTCCGATTAAAATGATCCCATAATACCATGAACTATTTGATCCTCATTAATCATTCGATCATGTGTATTGTTGGAATTCTCATTTCATCTACTAGGTGCCATTTCTAAACAATGGCATACAGTATGTCAGTTTACGAATCACAATGCATAATTCCAGTCTTGTAAAATACCCAATTTAAATTGAAATGATTATTTGTATAATATATATAATGTTTTCTTTGAGAATGTATTTACTTTTAAATCTTTCGTAATGGCTTATAATGGGAATGTGAATTATCCTAAACATATCCCCCAGGTGTGTCTTAACCAAGAGTGCAGCAAGGGCTATTGTTATGTAGCAGAATAACCTAGGTCTTGCCCGAAACTCCTTATCGGAGTTATCACTCCTAGGTACATCTTTTAAAGAGTCGCCTCTACCTTCTTGTATCTAGACAGGGTGGTATTGCTTTGAAAATAAAATATATATTTACATTACCAAAATTATAGGATGATCTTCTACACTAATCCTTAATTTATTTCTTAGGGTAATGTTCTCTAATCAGAGTTTTTCTAAATCTTTTTCCAAGGCTGTTGCTAAACATCCATTGAGACCCACTATAATTCCTTGACCCAGAAAACATAGATTCAGTGCATTATTATAAAAAAAATTCATGATTACCAGGAATCAAGTCCTGAAGGACTTACCAATTTATCATTCTTGGATAATAGATTACATACATGAACATTTCAATAATTTTTATAAAATGTCAAAAAACAACAACATTGTTCCCTTTGGACTGCATTCATATCCATTATCCTATACCTATAGATCAACCATAAAATACTTATTCAACCTTAGGAAAAATAAAATATAGAAAGGGGTGAGCTATGTTTCTCCGTAATGATATAAATATAGTAAGAACATTCGTAAATAAAAATAATCCATTAAGGAAATGTATATGACTAAAAAAGCCTATTAAACATAAACATTAGCTTAATATTGCAATGATACAATTTAATAATTCCACTTACATATTCACATGGATATTCTAGTAGTCGAATAATCACATGAAATATCAATATCCAATTTCATAATGATGGAATGCATAATTCCAGACACTATAAAAACATGGTCAAGTCCTTCTTCCAATAATACAAATAACATTTTTTCAAGGGCTTTTTCCAGGACACTAGTTTGTCTCATGAGACCTACCGATGCATAGAGGAACTATAGCGGGCTCCACCCATTACATAGTAATTCCAATGCATTCCTCGTATTAAAGTGTTTAAACATAAGAAAATCATTCGTATTAATACTTTCATACGAAATGAAAATACTTTATCCATAAGCCATTAATGGTATAATAATAACACATCCACAGTCAAACATATCACAAAAACTTCAATAAAATATGGTTGATCTGTATCATAATAAATCAATATCAAATAAGTTTAAAATCCATCAAAGGATATTGATATAGATGAAAATGATTGGTAAAACTCTTTGTAAAAAATATCCCCTTTTCATAAAAAAATTTAAAAGTTATAAAATTTTGACCGGAAGAAATTTTAATAAATTTTTGAATCAAATTGTCCCGTACCACTTTAAAACTATTAGAAAGAGATAATTTTTAAAAACATTCATGTCCATATAAATAAATCCTTAAAAACCATTTTGAAAGCATAAACATTAATGAAAATTATTTAGAGGAATAAATATTTAAAACATTTAAAATAATGATTTAATAAATAATTCTTCTAAAAATAATCCATTGGAAAACTATTTTATGAAACATGGACATGGAAATTAAATATTTCCTAATAGATACTTACGTAAAAACTATCTCGGATAATAAAGAGATTGTGAAATTAACCCTTGCCTTGAACTTTCCATGGTCAAGGGTACGTTTAACCTCTTGTATAATGACCATAGTATGTTATTAAATTGTACCAGAACCATATTCATATTTATTATATCATTACTGATTAACTTATGACTTTATAAAATCCATTTAATGATGATTTCAATGTCAAATTAACATTTCTGGTAATAATCTCGTTCTTTATCATATATGTTTTAACTTTTATTCTTGATCTTATTATTTAGATCATGATTTAAATACATTAAGAATATAAAAAAATATTTATATATCATATATATTTATTATATAAATATTTATAATAGATATATACTGGAAATTGAAGGCACCGTTTCTAGAGACGGTAGGCTGTGTGTACGCATAAATGATGTTTCTATTTTCATATCATATTGAATGGAAGTAAGTAAATAAGATATATGTAAGTATAGAAATATATATATATATATATATATATATTTCTAGTATCCTTATTATGTCATATATTACATACTTATTAATAATATATATTTTTATAATCATCGTTGAATGTTGAATGTGGAAATGAATCTCATCGCGTCGTGGAGACGATAATCCGTATGTACGCACGTGCGACAACATCATTATATTGATGGTGAAGTCATATGTAATTTTATGGTATATAATATATAAATTATCATTAAAATGTTATATTTATTATTTACATTAGTTATACTCATTATTATACCTATCCAAATAATGATGTCATCGAATAACAAAATAAACCATGACGTGGAGATGGAAAGCTGTACGTACGCATGTATGGTGACTTTGACATTTATAGGATGGATAGAATAATTAATATGGTTGTACCATATTTATAATAACATCAGAGTATGTATAAGGTACTATAGTTATTATTTTGGTATGGAAACAACAAATAAAGAAGAAGTGTAAGAAGAAAATAACAAGAAATAGGGTGGTGAAATTATTACCTCTTCTTCGGGTGCTTCCTTTTGAATTGATCAAAAGGGATTCTTAAATAGGATTTTTGATCAAAGTAAGGCCTCAATGTAGAAGGAATGAAAGTTGAGAGGATATTTTTTCAGGGGTTGGACAAGCCAAATGGCTTTGGAGGTGTGATTTTGATAGAAGGGAATGTTCCCTTTTATAAGAGGTGTGAGGGTCACTTTTGGAAAAGATTAAAATTTTAATTTAATATACAATAATATTCAGTGTATAATGGCTCCAAATGAATTTATTTCAAGCCTTAGGTGGTTATGGGACAAAATCCTATCAACCAGTAGGTTTTAGACAAGTTTAAGTTACCATTTTATCCTTATCTTTTAGATTTAACTCTCAGTAAAATAGTTTAACTTTAATCATTTCTTCTTCTATTATTAAACGATATGGTTAATAAAATTACTATAAACTTCCAAGGGATACTCAAGTGGTTCTTTAATGACATATATAATATTATCTTTTCTCTTTTCTCTAACCTTAGATTTATAGGAATATTATATAAACCAATAATATATTATTTTTTTTAAAATATTTTATTTCAATTTTGATACTATTGGTATTTTGTTTTTCTGAAATCCATAACAACCTTATCACATTTAATTTTTTCTAAACAACCTTAAAATATCATATTACCCTATTTACTTTTAACCGTGGAAAATATAAGACAAAATTTACTATTCATCAAAAATTATTTCTCATTTATTAAACCACATTTTACATACTGATGTCAACAGTGTCTCATCGATTTCTGAAATTTAACTCACAGAAGTGGTAAAATTATTTTTTATGCAAAATTTTTAAATTTACCTAGAAGGTGGTTAAAAGAGGTTAAAAAGTTCAATTAAATTTTATACATATAATTTTACTATAAAATGACTCCAATTAATTACATTGAACTTATATATGTATTATATAACTATTTTTACTTAAAATAAATTTAAATAAAATGTTTATTTTAAATAATAATGTAGTGTTTTTTACTATTCATCAGGAATTTAATGTTTTCAGAAAAATAAAAAAATTCATCCTAATCTGATTTTGATATCTTGAAATAAAAAATTATGTCTATTTTTTCAAATTAAAAACATATATGTTGCATTTATTAATTTAAAATTAATTCTCATTGTAAAAACTAAAAAGCAGGTTATTTAAAATTTACAAACTATCAAAAGATTGGCACATTTTTATGTTAACTTTAAATGTGAAATTACATATAATTAAACAAATTGTATTAAATTATATAAATATTATATAAATATATATTAAAAGGTTTTAAATTCATAATTTAATACAATAAATTATTTAGATTAAAAATTTTTTTTTCAATTAAAACATAGTATTTTTATTTATTCCTCAAAAAATGGAAGTTACCAGAAAAGTACCAAAAATTAATCCAAACAAAATTTTTATGTCCTTCTTATAAAAAGAACTTATTTTCATTAAATTGAATATAGAAAAGTTTCAAATATTGGTTTCAAAAAATGATCGCCAATAAATAGTTGTAAAATTGCAATTTTTTTGATTCGTACTTCTTTTATCAGAAAAATAAATTTGCTCTTATATAATGTATAAGAAAAAGATAATATGTAAATTAAACTTGTATAGAGTGTATAAGATTCAAAATATATTTAATACTATTCATAACGGCTTTTTTAATAGCTATTTTGGTAAGTTGTGTTGCGCTCAAACTTGGTGTTGCGTGAAGCACTAGCTATTTAATTACTTTAATTAGATAACATACTCTAAAATCATGGATTTTTACATGGTATTTGTGCAATTAATGAACCAGATATTTTATTTGATCCTATATTACTTCATTTTTGTGTTTATAGGTGCTATTATGGGGTAGTCCATGTTAGAGGAGGATCATAAAGACATTAGGATATAATTGTTAAGTCCTTTAAAAAAACATCAACTGTATAGTTGACATTCAAAATGAAAATTTTTATCAAAAAAAGTACTTTTTTCATAATCAGATATACAATAGGAAGGGGTCTTATTAGATCCTAATAGATACATGAAGATATTTCCACGTAATATCCTATAAATTTGATTTATATCTATTTCATTTTGTGTATCTTTTAACACTATAAGTGGTTTGTTCGGGATTTCTCCAATGACATATCATTGATGATATCATTAATGTGTATGGGTGTAATGTTCGAGTACAATTATTATTTGTAGATATATTCTATGTTGATGAAAGTTAGGCTTCATTTAGAACTAGTTTTGATCCTTCATGAACATGGTTTGAGTTATGATGTTTTGTGTGATCTATCTAGTATGGGCTTGGGAAGTTTCTTGATGTATGAAAAACAGATGGTCGCCTAAGAATATCTACAGTTATTCTATCATGAGAATAATTACCCAACCCAATATCTTAAAATTTAAATATTTATTCATACACTCAAAATGTGGTGGCAGTATCTCTGTGGGCAGTGGTTTGTATTGTCTTCTGGTCACAAGATCCTGAAATATATTTCTACACTGACTTTTGTAAACAAGAGATAGAGATAAAGGGTGGAATATCATATCAGTTTTTATTTTGAAATATAATACACTCAGGGGAAAATAAATTTGGTTTTTAATGAACTGATCAAAAAAATAATAATAAATTTTTTGAAGGAATTGGATGAAGAGTGGTGTCTGGTGAGTTTTTTTAGATGAGCAATGGAGTTGAATAGGTTGGCGGGTTTTGTGTTCTTATATTCAATTAAAGATGTAATTTTATTTTCATTTGTAATTTTGTAATAAATTGTTGATAAACACATATAGAAAAAAAATTGTAGAAGCCTTTAAGGTGAGGAGACCTCAGATGAGTGGTCTTGGAGACTTAGAGGATATTTTATTTCATCCATAATTGGTAGTTTGTTCTTAATTGTGTGTGGTTGTATTTTATAGAAGGTGGAAATTAGTGCTATTTTTTCATTAACCCTAATTATACAATGATTTATCATACTTTTTGAGCTCCTTATTGGTTTCCAGCTATGTGTCTTTTAGTTCCATAACTTTTCCCATAATGGCTATCTTCTTAAAAAATAATATCATGGGATATGGGACCTGTGAGTTTCTTGAAACAATTTATCATTCAATTATGGAAGTGGAATGAGAATTCCATGGGCTGAATAATGGGATTTTCATACACTTTTAATGAGAATAATGTTATTTGGTAGATCATTATTTCAATTAGGAAATCTTTTCATTTCAAACCTATTAATGAGATGGTTATGTTATAATAGATTAAGAGATTGTACAAATGATAGATTTTGAGACTTCATGGGGTTCCCTCTATGATTGTTTTTGATAAGGACCACAGGTTCGATTATATGCTCTAGAATGATTTATAATAGGATATGGGTTCCTACTTAAAATTGGGAATAAATTATCATTTGTAGATAGTTAGACATACATAGAGAGCTATCAAGGTTCTTGAGGATATTCTATAGGATTATGTTCTTTATTTTTGTGGATCATGGGAAAATCATTTTACTCCAGTTAATTTTCATTCAATAATAGTAATCGTGATATCATAGAAAGTATTTCTTATAAATTTTTATATGGGATTCGGGTAGATATATCATGTGATGGATATAGTTCTAATGTGGAATTTATTTTGGTGGAGTCTCAGTTAGAAGGTAGAGAATCATGTACAGTTAATCCATTAGAGGTTGGTCAAAACACATAGAAAAAAAGTCTATGTAGACCATAATCATAGGACTTTAGTGTTTGTGGTTGGGGATCATGTTTTCCCTAGAATTTCACCATTTTGGGAGAACATTGGTTGGGTAATATGGGAATCTTAGTAGTTGGGTTTTTTGTCCCCTTTTAGATATTGGAATGAATTGTAAATTTGGAATATTAGTTGGAATAAAAATAACCCTTAAATTTGATTCATGATATATTTTGTGTTTACTAGTTATTAAAAAATCACATGAACCCTTCCCATGTGATTGAATTGGTGGATTATGATATGATTCTTATTCCATCATTTTTTAAAAACAATTTTAAACTATATATCGTGAGGATAATCTGTTTCACAGTTAAATAATTCATCTATTTAGGGTACTATGGTAGTGCATATGGGATAGTCATAAGACATGGGAGAAGTAATCATTAATGAGGTATTAGTAAAATTTTTATTTTTGGTTTTGGAATCTTGAGAACTTTGGTAGATATAAATAATTTATTGTGGGGATATTATAACATTAAATCACTTTCTTATAGGTACACCATGACTCTTGTTTTGAAATTTCTTTGGTTTTCTATTTCCTTCAAATAATATTGAGTGTTTTCCTAAATGTTTGGAAGAACATGGGTTTGTGCATTGTTTTCTCATGGTTTGGAAATTTTTTTAGGTTTTTCATAGTAAACCGTGCATCCAATATTAAGCCACTATAAGTTGAACACAGTTGTTCCAAACTTTTTGGCCACCCTTGCAAACCCATAACCCTTATGAAGATGGGTTATAAAATTTTGGTTCATGTTTAAAGTAATAATTTTTCCAAACATTGCTTCCAAAATATAATATCTATATAGAGATCACGATTATGGAAAATAATTTACCCTAATGATGCATCCTCTCTAGAAAAATCTGTGTGAGGGTTTATAAAGAAAAAGTATTTAATTAAAAATTGTTAAGACTATGTTTTAACCTTTAATGAACCCAAATCACCCATTGGTTCAATTAAATCCTTCCACACGGGTCTATGGGTTTATCTATTGGGATTCTAGGAGTATCTACCTCATTCAAGGAAGATCGCCTCAATGTAAGATTCATTTTTTCAACATTTTCCTTTTTTATTAGATCCTATTACGATATTTTCACATCAAATATTATTGATACCAATGGTTTTATGAATTTGGGAAATAGGGTATCTGATTGAAGATTTATGTTTTTATTTTATATCTAATAGCATCGAAACCAAATTTACTCTTCCCCGACCAGCGTTGCAAGGAGAACAATTCTACCTACATTCTTGAGGTATGGGTTTCTATACAAAGGGTTAATTATAGTAATTTATTATTTTTAATTTAAATTCAATATGGTTTATTCATTTAATTTATTTGATTTTTGATTTCAAGGATTTCATTGTAGATAGATTTTTTTCAAGGGGGTTGTCTTTAAAAATTCTATTTTTCAAACTATGTGTTTGATTAAATGCTTGAATGGTGGATTGTGGTTGATAATTTCATTAAAAAAATAATTTGTATTGTATTTAAAAATTTTATCTAAATTTTTAAAATGGTTTTTAAATTTTTTTGATAAAATTTAATAGTTGGGAAAATTGGGTGCATTAGGAATATACATTTATATCATAGTGTGTGTAATAAAACTATATGTTTTAGAATATCTAAAGACTATTGAATTACGTGATATCAGTTGGTAGAAATTTTTTTATTTTAGGGTAGTTTATGTCAGCTATTTATTCCCATAGTCTAGTGACCAATAATGTGTTATTTTCATTTAAATTTTATTTATTGCATGATAAAAAAAATTCATGGGTTGTTTCTCAAATTTTTTCACATAGAGTCATATCACATGTATTTGAATATTTTATATATTTTTTTATATGTGTTTACATTCATACCTTATATTGTATGAATATAAAATGCATCTTTATAAATTATAATTTTCATATTCCTGTCATTGTTAATATGAAAGGATTTTACAAAAACCAAAGAAAAACGATTCATATATGGGTTTTTTAGTTGGGAAAATTATTAGAAAAACTATATTTATTTTAAGAGATAGAACTACTACTTTATTATTATTATTCATTTTAAAAAATATTTTGTTGAATTATAATAGGATTTTTTAAATGTACTTTTTTCATTGGGAGGTTATAAACAATATTTTTCTAGAACTATGGAATGGGAAGGAATCTTATTTAATTCTAGGTTCTCCATTCATTTATTCCATTCAAAGCAGGATGGTTTGGTGGTGAAAGTTGGTCACATAGATAATTTTTTGTATTTTCTTGTAATAATTTCTAGTTAATCATGTCATTACTTTTTTATATAGATAATGGTGTATCTTTTTCTTCCACATTGTACTCAGGTTGTATATATTTATTTGGTTAAATTAAAGACATTATTCTGTTATCTTTGATATACCTCACAACCATATAAGTCCGTCATAGGCGTGTAATCCTTTTGACTCTGGTTGGTACATAAAAAATTATGTTATAGGCATATTTTTATTATTCATATTCTTATTATAATAATGATGAAAATTTGGGGGTTTTACTTCATTAAGATTTCATTGAAGATTTTATAGATTATTTTTAATGGTATTGATTAATAATAAAACTGATTCAGTGGAATGGTAAAATTCTACAGACACACATGATTAATGATGTATAACCTATAATATGTTACAAATGAAGAGGTAAAAATGATATTTTTATGATATAGTGTAGTTGAGAAATATTATTTTTAGTGATTTCATGGTTTATTGTATTTTTCAATAGTTTTCTACAGGTATTGATTTATGGAGTATCTTCAATGACTTGGAATTTTACATTTTTAAGCATTCATGTACTCATTAAGGGTTCATATTGATAAAGGAATTCATAGAGTTGAAATGTGGTATTAATAGCCATCTTATATATTGTATGGGGAATATAATGTTTATTTAGTGACATTCCTTAAAAAAAATTAGACTTTAAATTCAGACAATGAAATTTGGGATGAGTCTTAATGTTAATAATATGTGGAATGGATTTTGTTGAACATTTCATGTCATTTAATATATTTTAAACAATTTATTTTTTTTAAAGAAAGAAAGAATAGTTTTTTAGTATTTTCTAGATTATATAACCAATTAAAAGGTAATTTCAGTCTTTTAGGAATAAAAAATCATCATTGATATTCATATTTTAGTATGAAATGAAGTGAAAATGATCAAGGAACAACCAATATATGATATTGTTCCTATGAAATAAAAAAATATCAAGCATTTATATTTTCTTTTATTGTCAATGTATAGGTAATAGAATTAATAAAATATAGGAAAAATCATATTGGTAAAAAATTTATTATAATTTCATCATTTCTGTTGCACTAGTTGCCTTGTAAATACTGATAGACTTAATGATTTTAGTTCCATTGTAACAACAAAAATTCTAAAATATGGACAACATATTTGATAGATTCTATGACATGTTACACCAAAGGGAATAAAGGAATATAGATATTCCATACCATATGATATATTTATTCAATATCCTCACCTACATTAATTATACACAAATCTATTTTTATCTTTGGTTACACACAACAATGATTTTCTTTGATTGCTTGTGTTACACAAAAGACCGCATTTTATCAGACAACAATATAATATTTATATTATTATTTAATATAATAATTATAAACTTGATATAAAATCATTGTGTATAAATAGTATTAAAAAATTATGTGAATATATTTTTTATAACATATTATTAATTTTCTATTGATTGTCAATAAAATATGTATATTTAATTGAAAATTACTTGATTTCTGAAAAAAAAAATTTATAAAAGATATTTTAGTCATGTTTTCTGAACATAATTTATAATTAATTTTCAAAACATTAATGAAATTAAGAAATATAAATCAGTTTTTAAATTATAATACATAATTTATCTTACAATAAATATTTGGTATTTTTTCAGAAGTACCATTTTTGAGGATTTGTATAGAATACTATATTTTTAATTACAAATTGAATTATCATTTAAATAATCATGTAATGTTAAATTAAATCTTAAATTGTTTTTAATGTTAAATTACATTACATTTATATACATTAATAAAATTTATGTAATTAGAATCAATTTTATATTGAATTTTGATATGAAAAAAATTATTAACATTGTGATATTTTCTTTTTAAGAACCCACGTTCCCCTCCCATATATGACATTAAATTTACACTAAAATTTCAAATTATGTTAAATAAATTTGGAAAAATAGAGTATATTTTTTTATTAAAAATTATTTAAATTATCTAGTAATTTAATATTAATTTTTCACCATAATTATAATTAAAAATATCTAAAAGTATTTACTATGATTAATGTTAAACAGAGGTTTTATGTATTACTTACATCTGTATTAAAATTAATTTTACAGAAACATAGTATTTATAACTAGTAAATTTTATTTCATATATAAAATAATTAGGTATAATTTATCTATTAAAATTATTTTAATTTTATTCTTAAAGGGTAATTTGGATCATTAAATAATGAGTTACAAGTTAGCATGGTAAAAACTAAAATTATAAAATTGAGTAAACATTTTGACCTAGAAATAACATGAAATGAATTAATTATTTTTTATGTTTTATAGGTTCTTATTTACCAAATTGACCCTCACGTACATTATTTATATAGTTTGGATTGAATTCAGGTAATATTGATGTCCCAAAAGTGAAAACATGTTGGTATGTACAAATATGCCACTCTTCATCAATTATAATGGAGAAATCATTCCATTAAATTATCCAAACCTCTATATCCATATAGATCAACCAAAACCTACCCATATACCATCATAAATTACCTCACATCGTCCTATATGCCTTAGTTTTAAAAGAAAGTGAACTGATAAAGGCTTTGGTGAAAACCTAAGGAGGAAAAACTAAGAAGCGACAACATTCTTTAATGAACATTTTTATTTTAAGTAATTATTAACATCATTAAATTATTATAAAAACATGATGATAACATTTTTTAATATATTATTTATATTATTGTACTTTATAAATAAATTAATGATTTAAAAACTTCTCAACCTCAATAATATGGGTTATAGAATCATCATTTGTGTGTTTGAAAGACAAGATACATCACAGAACTATGTGACTCCATTTTCGTCAACAATTCACATGGATGATATATATGAGTATATAATATTGTATATATTCTATTACTATAATTTTTTATAAGAAAAAAAATAATTCCTCCTTTCTAAAATGATCATTTAACAATGGAAATTTTTCACAAGCCAATATAAGGCATACTGTCTTCATAATAATAATGTACTTTATTTCCCATAAATATCATTCATGATTGAGTTCAAATGTATATTTGATGCATATTAATGATTAATATTTCATTATTATTAATATTGATATTATATAAATATATAAAATATACAGGATGATGGTCTTTCATGCTAATAAATGTATGATAAAATAATAAAATAAAAACCCAAAGTGATAAAAATAATGAATGATTTTTAACGGACAGATAATTATATGTTATAAAATGATAGTATATGATAATACAGATATTAATATGGTTCATGTATAATTTAATAACATGCTTTAGAACTCTATAAAATAGGTTAAAGGTCATTCAATAAAAAGAAAACATGAGGCAACTGATTTAGGAATTCAATTTCTAGTCATTGGGCTAAACTTATACTTCATTAATTATGTATTGAAAAAATATCTATGCGTAGTGTATTTTTTTATATTATGTTCTATTTATACTATTTTTTTATTTTTTATTAATTGTTGACAAACATAATCATCCCATTTATTAATCAACACGTCAATATTTTGATCATTATAAGGGTTTTTTCACAAAATCATTCTAATTGAGATTGTTTGTTCTTGTATATTTATTGAATGAAATTATCTTCCTATTTTAAAAATAATTCTATTTAGTTTTATTATATTATTTATAGTAATTATGTTTTAAAAAAATATAATAAAATTTTCACACTTTTTTACATTAAATTTCAAATAAATTCTCTTTAATAAAATCCATAATCACTTATCTGTTCGGTCAGAAGAAGTTTTTTTTTCAAAAAAGTATTTCCATGCAAAAAAATGTTTTCTAAAATGGTTTTCAATTGTTTTTAAATGTCAAAATTGATTTAAAAAATGAATATTAACTCATTTACCAATTTGAAAAAAATATCCAAATAAATATTATGTTTCTTCTAGAACAATATTCAATTGTATTTTTTCTAAATCTTTGAAAGGAATATTGCTATACTTTTATAAATATGACATTTTCTTAACACTATATTATAGTTAAAAATGATTTTTTTTAACTTTATTGGAATTTTTTGATTTAGCAGTATTCAGGAACATTATTTATTTCAAGCTTCCATTTAATGTCACTAGGATTTTTTAAAATAATGAAAATTTATTTTAAAAAATAATTGATTTTCAAAATGAATTTTAAAATTAAAATAATATTTTCCTTAATAAAATTTTTAGGTTATTTTTAGGGTATCTATATTAAGAAATGAAATAAGCCTTTATTTTTACTCCCATAGATATATTCTGTATCAATAACATCTGGGTTCTTCCACTAGATTTGTTTTGATAAATTTGAACAACAAACATATTGATATTCACTTTACTCATTCATCTTTGTAGCCATTGACATCCTCATGAAATATTCACTTTTTTGGTCATTAGAAATTAAATATCACCTAGATATCCATATTATTTCTAATTGATATAATAATTTCCTAAAACATATATCATTTTCACGAATATTGATCTAAAATTAAAGTTATTTGTTTATCTGGTTAGATTTAGATAAATCTATATTAATTACACAACATTAATATTTGATAATAAGGAAAAATGTTAATTAATTAAATTTATTATTCAATATATAATTAATTTTTTTAGAACCATATTGATGGGAGAGGATCTGTATAACATTTCCCCTTAATACATTTGTATGTCTCAGGTGACAAAAAATTAAATCCATCATTATGAATTTTCACTTGTAGGTAAAATATTCTTGTGAAAGGTATTGAAACGGTAGGTACCCTGGATCATGAGATCATGTTGTTAATTAATTAATAATTTCATTCTGTAGATGTTTTGTTATTATTATCCCTTAAATATTCCCAAAAATATTATCTCTTGATGCATTTAATTTTCAATTGTGGTCCTTTTAAAAATACAACTTTGATGAATAATTATATCTCTTAGTTGTGGATACGAATCTTTGGACTTATTTAGTTTTTTATGGAATCTTCAATTGTTATAGGAAATAGTATTTAGAGTAGGTAAACTAATTAATTTAAACATTTAATAAAACATTTCACTATTTGGGCACATTTATAGTGTTTTAGTGGAAGTTGATATTCAATAAAATTATACTAATTATATAATTATTCTTACTGCTGCTTATAGATTTAAACTCTCAAATTATTTTGTGATGAAACCATCATTTTTTTACGAAATGTGAGAATATAAAAAACATGAATTTGAATGGAAAAGGAATAGTTCCAATAAGAATCTCAAGACAATTGGAAATTACCTTCTGAATTAATAACTCATAATTCCCCTCACTGAGGACCTTCATGATGCATGACGCATGGTGAATATTGGAAGGATTCATTCCATATCTATGAATGTTAACAATGGATATATCTTAGATATCATGGCTTACAATTGAAGGTGGTATTCAATTTTGTTCTCTTTATTTCCAATATATTAATGTTTGGTGGTCAAACACTGATGAATCCTCCCATGTGTAGAAATCTCCATGGGAGGAAGGGGTTTAGGGAGATATATATTTGTATATCCAAAAGTTCTCAGGTTGTTTTAAAGGCTATTAATGTTGTATTCATCTGTATTTAGCATTATAGTGAGAGAAAATATGGTGTGGGTGTTTCATGTAATCTATACCGCGCTACTCAAACAATGGTACAAGGCATGAATCAGTGGTCTTCCAGAAATGGATGTATTAATTCACCAGAATTTTAAGAATATTATTTCTTTAATATATAATGTCAGTAAAAGGAATGAAATCTGTTATCCTGATGGGTACATAATATATTACACACATGGTGAATAAGTGAAATTTGTAGGGGCATATATTGGATCGACCTACTATACTATTATAACATGATAAATCACCTCTTTTCATTGATTATTTTAAACATAAGATTGGGCCAAATACCTACTCAAAACATGATTTAGAGTAATGTGGATCTACTAACAAAAAAATGATGAAAATGATACTCCTATAGATAAAATCATACGATTTTTCTATCATATGGTTAACAGAAGTGATATGTGGGACATAAAATAATCTATTTGTATTTCTAAAAGAAAATGTGTCCATATAAATGAGGGATATAGTGATATTATGGCTCAATAAGTGATAAGTTTATTGATTTAGGGTTTCCCTTCATCCAACCTCGTGTGCACGATTATATCCATCAACAATTTTCATTTTCATATCTTCTACCCTGAAATCCATGAAAAGAACGAAATCTAATAAAAGGATTACATCTAATATTAATGATACTACTTCTCCTTTGTTGAATGTGTGTGTTTTAAATGTGGAATCTCTTGAGACTTGGGTCACAATCATGAGTAGTCTTCACCAGATGCTGCTAAAATCATAGACAAACATGAAGGTGATATAATTTGGGATGGGGATCCAAACGAGGACATGGATGGTGATGATAACAGATGACAATTCATGGGATCAAAATAAGACAAGGTTGATGACCAGTCCAGTAAGTCTCACATTGGGGATGATGACTCATCAGGCCTGGAAAATCAACATACCTAATCACAATATCCCACGAAATAGAGAATATTTATATGTCATAGGGTTCGGTGGAGATCCTGAGGTAAAGGTGGAAGATACAAGAAAATGATAAATAATTATAGATGGTTCATGGGGACCAAGATGCTTTTTCTTATAGGTCCCTTTTTGTTTGGCTTCCTTTTTGTAGTGGTGCGTGTATTGATTTTTGGAACACCTAAACCATTATTAGAGTTTATTCACTATTCTAATAATTTATGGGGGGGTTGGCTCGCCAACTCACACTAATGCTTCTTTAGTTATTTTTGAATTTATATAGTAATTAAAAATAGTAAAAAAATATATTAAAATTATTTTAAGAAATGATGAAAATTCAATAATTAGAAACATAATAATGTCTTATTAATTTGTAATGGTTTTATATAATTATTCATTAATAAATTTAATACAAAAATATATTCATATATATATATATATATTTGTAATTATAAATATTTGAAGATTATTTTATAAAAAAATATTATATAATTATAAATAATTCAAAAATATATATTTAAATAAATATACATTTATAATAAATTTATTTAACTAATAAATATATTTACTATATTTATATTTATATTTATATTTAACTAGTATATATGTTTAATATTATAAATATATTTGAAGATATAAATATATAAATATTTTTTAAAAATTAATAATAAGTAAAATAATTATTACCAAATAATTATTTATTTTAGTAATTATAAAATAGAAATAAAAATATTTAAATAATGAATATATTTACTATATTTATTTTATATTAACATATTATATATATATATATATATTTATAATTATATAATTATATATAATTAATAAAATATATTTATAATTATAAAATAATAATAAATATATTGAAATTAAGAATATATTTTCTATATTTATAATAATATATATATGTGTGTGTGTGTGAAATATATATAAATATATAAATATATACGAGGATATAAATATATTTATGATTATAATGTTATCATAAATATAATTAAATAATGAATAATTTGCTCAATTTATATTTATATAAAATTATTAAACATATAATGATATCAATATATTAATAATTATAAAAAATTAAATCTAAATTTATTTATAGAAACATTTATTTTTAAATATATTTATAAATGTATATTTTCAATTTTTTTAACACTATTTTTTATTAATTATAAAGAATAGATATAATTTTATTAAAAAAGAAATTATTTATTTTCAAATAAATATTCTTAAAATTATAGTAAGTAAATATAAACTTTTATAAATATATATAATGATATAAATATATTCATAATTTCTAAAAAATAATTACAAATAAAATTATTGATAAATTGATATTTATAATATTATATATTTATACAAACAAATGAATATTTTAATTTTTAAAAAATATATAATTATTAATATCTAATTATAAATTTATAATAAATACATTTTTATAATGATTTAGATAAATTTATAAACATTAAACAATATTTATAAAAATATTTAAAAATATTTTAATTTATAATTATAAATCCTTTATTAGTGCAAATGTTTTAAAGCTGATAAATAATCCTTTTATCAAGGCTTGTTTAACAATGATTAATATATATTTTATAGATCTTATATTCTTATCATTGATAGAAGGTATATTTATTATCTCTTTAATAGAAGGACTCATTAAACCATCCTTGGAATATTTAAAAGAACTGCAACCACAACAGATTGTGTCATGATTTTTAAGCTTTCGTAGAACAACAAGGCTTCTAGTACATTTCATGTAGTTTATTTTGGATGAATTAAGGATAGAATATATGTTATTTTATTTTTTCTTCCTCATCAATCCTTTATTTCTTGTTTAGGTTCCACGTAAGGTTATTATGCCTATATATTTTCTCGTAGTCGGGTGATTTATTTGTTTCCCTATATTAGTTTCTTTTGGAGTTCATTTTGATCACTCTCTCTCTCATAATTCATTATATTTTTTCCACTATGGTACTTTTCTAAAAAATCTGAAATCAATTCTATTACATCAATGTGTATGATGTTTTCTCTTCTTCTTCAAAATATTCTTGTAGAGTTCATCGATATTTTTTAACTCTATATGGATCTCCCCTATACCCTATATCACATGAACAATATAGAAGATATCACTTATAGCTTCCTCCTTATTTCTTCAGCTATAGTGTTAGGGTAGTCATAGCCTTATTTATTTTTTAATGGTGTTGTTATGGAAGGGAAGCCTTTGGTTGTTGATTCTTCTTTTATGTGTTTAATATTTCCTCACCCTATGTTCTGGTAATATTCCCATTCTGAATATCCATTTTATGATATTAGAATAGAGATCCTCGATATATACATTGTTCTCATCCCTTTTGAAATTTCAAGGATGTGTTGATGTAGTAAATTTTATAACTATTATTTTATATTTTTGTTATAATAGATATCATTTGACCTATATTCCATATCTAATTTATGGTTGAGTTACTTTTTTTAATATAAAATTTTCATGTGGAATGTATTTAATAAATAAAATATACATTCATTGATTTTAATAATATTTTAATTCAATATTTTAAATATTTTAAATTTCATTCAATTTTAAATATATTATTTCATCCATTGGTTGGTAAAATTTTATTTTTAAAGAAATAATTAATATGAATTTTTTATCTTCATCTCTATAAATGTGAATATCTTAATGATGGTTGTATTTTATCTTCTAAAAATATTTACCTTGGGATCTTGAATAGAAGTACATATATGATATTTCATTCCATTATACATTCATTTTTTGAAACAGTTTTTAAAATGGTATTCAAACTATTTTTTGTGAAATGTTTCACAAATGATATTTAATTAACATTTTCTATGAATATTTCCAAGCACGTTTATCTCACACCCTATATAGACTCCAATATGCATGTGTGTATATATATATATTATTTTCGCATATATTTTTTGAGGTGTTGATATCAATTTAGATATATTTCATCTATTCCATTTATGGTGGATTTTAGTTACTATTGGTAAGATGGATTTATTCGATCTATGGTATAATATGTGGTTTATTTTTGGATTTTATTTTACTTGAAATTTTTTTAATAATACTCTGATGTTTTATATAATATGTTATAATGTAGTCATTTTTATTATGAATCCATTAATATTATTATTTATTTATATGTATTAATTTATATACATGGATTTATAATGTATATAAAAACCATGAAGGGTACACAAAAACATTTATAATTCGTATTAAATATTATTAAAGGCTGAAATCAATCCCAATTTTATATAGATTGATATCATGGTTCTTTCACTTTTGGAATAACATGTCTTGTTAGTAATCAAAGTATGTGATTTAGTCAAACAATTTAAAAAATGAAAATTACTTTGTCTCTTGAATCATTAAAAATAACTATTTATTTACGGTATTTATATAAAAACAAATCCAATAAGAATACAATTCAATTAATACACAAAGAAAACATCCCTAAAGCTAGCGTAATAAGATCATTATTTCATGGAACTAACCATAATGTTCTAAAAAATGGGAAGCAGTATTACATAGAATAAGAAAAGGTTTTCTAGTAAATCAGAATACATGCAAAATGTAGATGCTTACACAGTCCGACAGGAGATGACTCGGTCCCCACTATGTATCTCTCAATCTGAACCTTCCATGGGATCACATGGTCTTGTGGGAAATGTCACCAAATTAACTCACTCGGTCGTGAATAAATGCACCTATAAGAACAACCTATGTAAGGAAATAAACATTCTAAGATACTTAAAAATTCCCCAATTTCTACTATGAAGTGAAAAAGGATGTAAACACAATAAATCCTCACATAGATCAATTATAATGAAATTGAAATCAGATACACCTCACCTCCCACGCCCTCATTATGAAGCACACCTATTTATATACAACACAAGTTCTATGCAATAATTTCTCAATAATAAAAATCCAATCTCACGATCTAATGAACCAACAAGAATACAAGTATCAAAAGTGATATAATAGGGTCTTACTACTTTTATAGAAACTCATTATTCATTAATTTTAAGAAATGTAATTATTAAATACAATATTTGAATACCAAGACAAAACACCAATTCTGAAACACATCTCAATCACCATGGGGATCCAATTTGATAAAAAAAATACATTAAACCCATTTAGAATTAAAAAAATCCATCAAAATCACCATTATGATCATTATATTCTATACATATCTTCCAAATCTTAATCGAAATGGGATAATAGTCAAATTTAAAATCTAGAAACCCATTTTTTATTTCAAAATAATTATACAACTGAAAATACTTCTATAAATATTAGACAAGGTAGTAAAATGGTTTTGAGAATATATCGAAAGGGTTAACACATCCCTTTGAAGTCAAACAATCCTTTTAAAATATTTTAAACACTACCAAGGAACCCTAAAACATGGTTTAAATGTCAATTAATTGAAATGAACTTTAAAAAACCTCAAGACATTTCATACCATGCCATTTATAACTAAATTTATTCATGAAAATCTATTTTGAAAATTTTAAAAATAGAGGCATTGAATCTCATTTCATAACAAGGGTTAAAAATAATGTTGAATCAATTTGGACCATTTTTTTCACTACATGTTGGAATATTTTAAATGAAACACCCTTCCAAACCCATCATATAATTAATGGAATTAAATAGATAGTGAAATAATGGGAACACCTACCTTAGATCAATGTAGTATAAAATTCATGTCATCTCCTACAATTACAAGAAAAATCCACATCCCAATACACTCCATCTATAACTCCTACATGAGAAATGTCCCATGATTTGGAAAAATCCAAACTGTAATATAATCCAACATTAAGACTAGGGTTCATGATAAGACCTTGAATCTAGTTGAGATGAACAAATATATGAGAGGAAGGGGGTTAGAGGGATCTAACATGGAAGAATATTAATAAATTTAATTAAGAAATCCACAAAAAGGAAATGATATATGTGAATAATTCAAACATTGAAATTCCATGTCTTTTTGAATGGGAGGTAAAAATAATTTAGTGTTGGAGACATAAAATTGAACATGGGAATAAGTGTAAATTAAAATTGTAACAATAAATAAGAATTATAAATTACAACAAAAAATAATAAAATAAAAAGAATAATATAACTTAACATCCAAAAAATAAATAATATTGATAAATGACAAATTTAAAAATGAAAATAATTTACATAATGTCAAATAATTAAATAAAATAGTCCAAACAACTAATGAAAAAATCAAATCTGAAAAAATACCAAAACCATATCCATCCAAAAAATGATTGACATGTAGTCACTATCCAACCATAAATCACAACAGAAGATAAAAGTAGGTGAAATTTGTAAAAGGAACACAAACCAATAAAAATATATGAAAGGGAAAATTTTTATATTTGTTTTCAACTAAATTAATCAAATTATACACATTCATATTACATCCTAAAATGGATAGTTTTAATAAAAATAAAAATAAAAAAAATTCATAAAACATTAAAAAATAGACAAAAAAATAAATTTTGTGATAAAAACATATATAAAATATTTTTATTAAATTAAAATAATAACTTGTAAAATTATCTTCCCTATACCATACCTCTTTGAAAAAATTTATTTCAAATCTCTTACTTTAAAAAACAATTCATAAGAACCTCATTAATAAATACACATTCCAATTCTTAAAAGAGGTATCAAAATTTATTATTATTTTTAATAATACATGAAAACCAACATTTCTATAAGATAAGAAATTATATAATAAAACCATGTATTTATAACCCACACACCATAAGACCATAAAAATTAATCCATCTATACATTTCCATTAAGAGCACAACAAAAACCACTATAGAACAAAACTCTAATTTTAAATAAAATATATTTCTTGTAACAATCAAAATAGTTTTAAGGAACCGTGAAATCACAATTAATCTTTACATACTTTATAACCATTTACTAAATAATTTCAATCATTTTAAAAGTAAACCACATAAATAAGGATGAATGAACATAGTTAGGAACCACTATGTCAAGTAATACAATTGGGATGAAAAAAAATAATGGTTCCACATAATAATCAATGAATAAGGAGATAAAATTGATATGAAAATAAAAAAACCCCTGAAATGATCTTATATAGGATCATAATGTTTTGGATTTAACTAATGGGATCTTAAAAATGGAATCTAGTATAATGTAAAATATCCCTTGATTCCAAAAACAAATGTCTTGCATAAAACATTTGGAAGCTTTTATAATCCTACCTTGGATTATTTTGTCCCCACTATGTCTCCCCTAGTCCCCATATCCCATTGTAATCTTGGTATTTATGATGGTAGTCATGGAAAATCATGTATTGATTTAAATTTTTAATTTTATACATTCTTCTAAATAATATTTTATTCGCATAACCTTTGTAAAATGTTAGTGAAATGTTTAATAATTTTGTTATTATTTATACTATTTGGTGACCTAGTTTTATAATTTTATAGTCATTAATATTTTAAATTTTAATTTTGAAAATTTAATCTTCAGTCTTAAATGTTAATGTCGGTTGGAAATTAAAAAATGTTATTTTCTCATAAAATAAACTAAAATGGATTCATCGTTTTGAAACTAATGAATTAATTTCAAAGTAAAACTAAAAAAATTTAAAATTTTCATAGTGTATAACTTTCAATGGAAATAGTTTTAAACATTTAATCTATAGTTAATGTTGTTTGAATATTATTTTAAAATTACTCACATGATGGTAACAATTTTTATAGAAAATGGGGTTCATATATCATTTAATGTATTAAAAATTGGTTAATTTTCAAGTGGAATTAAAAACCCTTATTTCATAAAGGGTTATAAAAATATAAATATTAACCTTTTTATTTGTAAAATTTATTTTGAGAAGAAACTTTAAATTTTAAATTATAATAGTAAGGAAACTATGAACATGTATTTTATGATCAACTCATCAGTCAAACCGTTGTGTGTGAGAAAATTTTCATCTTCTGGAAATAAACTATCAAATATTTTTTCATACATCACTGACTCAAATACTAGTAACATTTATATTTAATTTTATAACATTAATTCTCATCAAATTAATATCTCAAAAACTGGATATTTTATTTTTTTCATTCAAACTCATACCCCATCTCTTTAGAACAAGCACCTATGTTGCTTCAACTACTCCGAGAATTATTCATCCCAAATTAGGTATTATTGATCATTTTTTATTAATTTTGAGGATAAAACCTACAATTATGGTGTAATTGTTATATTAAATTCAATTAAAAATTTCCTTCAATGAATAATAACATTTTATCAAACAATAAAATGTTTCGTTCCACTAATTATAATATTATATAACATTCACATTTCATAAATAATATATATGTATAAATTTATTTATTTATTATAAAAAATAAATAATTTATAAAACTAATAAGATTGATATGAATTTAATATGGATTCACTACAATATTACGACAATATATTATTTATATTGAGTTAAATAGCTCATCAATTTCACAATACAGACTACATAAAACACTCATTAAATACTTTTTTCGGTTATAAGTTGTTGATATTGAAGATAAATTATTTATTAATATTTAGAAGAACATTTTATTTTTCATGTAATAGAGGAGAGATATAAATTATGGGTAAACACAGGGAACCACTGAACATGAAAAGTAATATGGATGATATTGCAGTTTATGTATCATTTGACATGAATAATAGTGAAAATAATGATAGAGAGTTTTTGGATAATATATTAATGGTTATATAAGATTACATTTTTAATTATATAATGTTGTTTGATATGTTCAATAGTTTTTCTATGATACTATTTTATACCAGCTTTACTAAATACACAATATTTGTTTCTCTATAGATGTTATTTTAAAAGAATATTAGTAGTATATGGAGTAAAACCATCTTTACATTACTACTTGTTCTACTAAATTATATTATACCATTATTAAATTTAATTTCATATTGAAAATATGATGATAAATTTAATATACGTTTATTGGTAATGATCTATAAAAATTACAGGATTGTCTAAACTATTTCATTTTTTTTTCAAAGACCTTGACTCAGCCACCAAATTTTCTCATTCTAGTGTAGATCGATATAATAAAAATAAATCAAGTGCTTTGAAATATGTATAGTACATTACAATAATTATATGGTTTAGAATATTTTATGGATTTCAAGAATCAATGAGTCAATTTACATTACTTATATATGTATGAATTAATTATGGGAACATATATCATCAAGAATATTATCCTCAGGGGATCAAAATTTATGATCTGTATTCTGAATTTGTAACTGTTCTTAGAAAAAATCACCATATGTTACCAATTGATGGAATAAATTCATTTTTTCATAGTAGTAGTCATAGTAAATGGACTCTGATTGTTTAAAATTGTAACATTCCATAATGGTTTTGAATGTAGTGAAAACAAATTTTGTATTCTATACATATATCAAGATAAAATAAACTCAACAATAATATGGATGATTATTTGGATCAATTGATCTATGGTATGAAATTGATGTGGTATACATGGGATAAAATGTATGATGCTTATAGAAATGAAGATTTACTATTCAGAGACATGTTTTATAGATGATACAAGACATTACTACATAGGGAAATTTTTCTGGCTATATAATTAAATGATTATTATGGTGTCCCATTTGTGAAGAATTAACATAATCAGTTTGGTTGAGGCCTTCATCGATAGATGCTCTTTTTAGAAATTGAGAATTTCTACCATGAAAAAAATTATATCGATCATGGATGAAATCATTTATTAAGAATACCAAATTAGGTACAACACCATAACCACTAACAGGTGTTCAATTTATTGATAAATTAAAAGGTTTTAACGTTGTTTTCGATTAACCATTTTTTAAAAAACATACCAAACCATACCTAAAAAAGTTATAATTTATTATTGAATTACCTTAGATTAATTTTTTACATAAAAAGTCATATTGATGTAATTAATGTATAAAAATGTATTTTATATTATTATAATCAGGTTACTAAATATTCTAAGAAAACTAAATATAAAATCAATTTTTGGTTTGACTGGATCTAAATGGAGATAATTGAAGAGCTGTCCCTGATGAAGGGTAATGAGTGCCGTTTTCTTCCTCTAGTAGCATACTCTCTATCCAGATAAGTAAAATTATAGTTTTTTAGATTCATTAATTGTGTAAATGTTCCATAGGGTTATTCATTAAATATCAAAAATATTATCTAAATTACTAATTTTACATTATGAGAAATAAAATAACATGACTAATAATTTTATGCGTGATTTGATTAATGAATATTTACATTTTATTATTCATAAAAATCCATAACATTAACTAACCATGATATTTCCCTTTCTCTATTCCATATTCTATAATGCTATATACCCAGAGAAGTTTCCAATCATTAATAAGGAGGTTTCATTAATATTATTTATTTTATAGAAGTTCATATCACCATAAATCATAGATAATTTTGTCCATGTGATGTTTAAAATGGTTAGTGATGTTAAATTATATTTTCATATCCATTACAGATTGGTGTTCCCCATTGAACATTATATATAGATATTTAATGGTTATGTCTAGAATCAAAGGTATCCAAAAGGTTATATTAAAGACTGATTTATTGATGAAGAATATATTGAATTATATGATAATAAACTATCAAATATTGACAATAGTAGTCTCCCAAAGTTTCATCACAGAAAACGTATTATTGGTGATGGTATTTATAATATATATGTTATTAAAGATTACATAATAAGGAATGATAATGTAAAACTTTATATCTTATATAGTAGTGGTTATTTTCATCCATATATTGAATCCCAAAAAAAATTATATAGGTTTGAATTCATCAAGGGAATAAGTATAAAAGAAATTACAGTTAACAAAAAATTTATAAGATGGTTCTAACATTAAATATAGAAAGTTTTTTTAGAATTTATAAATTTAATAGATAATTTACATTGATAGCTAGCAATGGGACCAAATTAAAAAGATATGCCTGCCACTAGTTTTGTTATTCATTTTTATATGATCAAAAAAAGAAAACGATGCCTTTGGTACATTGAAAATATTTTTGTTTCTCTTTATGTGGGAGGGATCCATATATATGGTTCTATCAATATAAATATAATTTATTTGAATATTTCATATTTCATTATTATCAAATAGATATACGATTTATTTTATTAAACATTTATAGTGAATATTTTTTGTTTAAAATGGGTTTAAAATATGAGGGTAGTTGATGTTGATTAAATAGATTTCTTGAATTTGAAATTAAGTGTGGATGGGAAAAATGATGAGACATTCGTAATGAAATCACAGGCATTGAAATATTTTATATCTATGATCCAATAAACAAGAATCAGTTGATTGTCCTCTTGGAGACTAAAAAACAAAACGATTAGATGAAAATTCAATCAAGGATGACTATATTTTTGAAGATCAACATCAGTTCATGGAAATGGTAAAGTTGAAATTGTGTTTTATATTATATGGGGCCATATATAAGGTATTTTGATTCATGATATAGGATCCAAAGACCTTCAATATTTTAGAAAAATTATGGTATATCAATGATAATGTTAATGTTTTTTGAAATATACTAGAATTTTCCACAAAATATTATATTTTTTCTACTCTATAAACATTATCTAAATTAAATAATTGAATAATCATACAAATAATTTATTTAATGCCTTAACATCTTACTAATCTTTGGGGAAGACAAGTTGTTGATGATAAACTATAAAAATAATTGGGGATCTCGAACATGTTGATGAAAAATATAAGAGTGAAGATGATTAAATGTGTTGAATAAAAGTATCAAAGAAATGCGTAAGGGTATAAAAATTGAGATTGTCTAGAATCAATGTGGACAACCCATTGACACCAAAAAGTTAATGTTCCTTAGTTTTCTTTGGGTTACAATGAGGATGAAATTTCCAAATGATATAGATTAAGGGTTTTATGTCTAGACTATATAAAAGGAAATTCTTTTTGGAGAAAAAAGTTAATGTTAATATATAATTAATATATATTATTAAAAATTTATATAATGAATGATAGATTTAATTTCCATTATTATTTTAAGAGTTCATTTATTTTAGAATATTTGAAAAATAATTATTTCTTAATATCTGGTAAAAAATCCCATAGAGGCTTCTAGACTGTTCTTACCAAGACACATCTTAGGTATTATGAGGGGATATAAAACCCCACCAAAAATCGTTATGGGAATGATTTAGTAAACATTAAAAGATTTCCTAAAATAAAGAACGTGCATAAAAACAAATGCACCCTTATAGAAAAACACGGATGGGGTATACTTCACTACAGAATAAATTGGTGTGTATTTTAAATCAAAAATAAATGTATTATGTGATATGAAATAAAAATTTTCTTTTTTTATTTGGTGATTGTGGAATAAAAATATAAACACACTTTCATATCACATCTTTTTATATATAATTATGCTCTTGTAAATAAGGATGGTAAACTACTCTAAGGAAAATCAAAAGCAGTACAGGAAACATGTGAAAGTACGAAATAATAGTAATTAATTATGGCTTAAAATATTATTTCATAAAAATATATATTCATGTTCACATGTTTTTTATATGATTTACATAGAAGAATAAATAGTTATTGTAGAGGAAGAGAAAATAATTTCAGTAGTATTGAAGTGTTTGACACAATATGGTCAAATTAGAGGTGTAGGTTCTTGTGTGTCTCCTCAAACATATTTTGAGAAGATAAAACAAAATGAATAGACACATATGATGATGAATTTATTTGAATAAAAAATATATTATTTTCATGTTATTATTGTCCCATTTATTTTTTCGGACCAATATATGAGATTGGGTAAGGGTGAACTTGTGGTAGAACAATGATCTATATAGGAAGAACCGAATAAGGCCACTAGCATTGAGGAAAATCATTCCCTAAACCACATAAATTAACCCAGGTAATAAATTTTTTCATTACACTTTATCCATTAAGTGAATCAAAAACATCCGATAATTTTTTATTACTAAAATTTTGTAGTTTGATTTTGAATAAGAATTATATCTTTCAATACCCACACACCACCCTGTAGTGGTGGGTACAATGTATAATATCATGAGAAATAATCTACATAACAAATAACTCTCAAAATAACCCCTGATAGTAGGAATTGTTGTATTTATTGAGCCTATCAAATAGTTTCTTGTTCAAAACAATGATTTATATATTATAATGGTCAATGATTCTATTATAACATTCATAGAATGTCCATGTGATCTTATAACGATGCTTGACATATGTAATTACCAAAATTGTTTCTTGTCATGAACCTAAATTAGTTAATAAAAAAGATATGAATTGAGGTATGGTATTATATAATTTTAATTGATTAGGGTAGGGAATAGTCAGATAAGGAAAATTTAGTGAATTAACCAACAAATCAAATTGAATTTAGAAGAGAATATTCTACCTTCCAGTTCCGAATCATCATTTATTATCACTAGAACATCATGTAGAGACCATATTTAAATTTAAAATTATGCCTTACATTCCCTAAAATGAATAAATATTTGTAAATTTTATTACAAAGGTATTTTTTATTGAGATTATAAATGTGATTCTCAAGATTGAATGGAAAGGATCCTAAGTTGTGGTTACATACGTATTGTACATTTTAAAAATATTTCATTAAAAATAGTGATCTATTATGTTCATTAATGTTTTTAACTATTCATATATTCTATTGGAATTTATGTTACTACTATGTAAAGTGAAAACTGTGTGAGGAATGATTTATAGATCTTAATCCCCATATCATATCTACAAAAAAATTATTTTGAGAAGGAATAAATTTATAAGAAGAAAGATGGGCTATAAAATGTGTTTGAGAAAAAATAATAGACTATAGAAAATATTTCATTCTTACAATGAAGGGGTAAGACTCTATAATTTAATCACAAAAAATATAAATTTATTCTTTCATTACTTTTGTACTGTTTTTTTGAAGCAATGGATGCCCATAACAGTCAAAATAGAGACCCCAAATACAATTTTTCTATAACTAATGCATTGATATCCTACAATATGAAATCATAGGAGGTGTATTGTGAATTTCTAATACACTATAATCAATATTTTATAGATAATCTTATAAATATATATTTTATTAAGTGTGTTAAAATTAAATTTTTTTATTATATTTTGATCATTAAATATAAGATAAATCATTGAATGATGTTAGTGACTATAAGTAAAAAGCCAAGGGATTATATAAAATGGAAACAGATTAAAGAGTATATTGAAACATGTAACTATAAAAATATATTTAAAAAAACTAATTATTTTCTTCAACTATTCTATAGTTTCTCTAAAAAGATAATAGCTACATTTATGTATATTATGTTTTAAAATTTGTTAGAGTGATCATAAACAATTAAAATAATAGCATCCCTGAACAGGTAATTTCCAACGGTAATTATAATTTAATTAAAAATATTTCCTATGATTTTGATTGTTTTTATATACTCAAAAATAACATTATTGAAAAACACCATTACACTAAATACATTATGTCAAATAGTTTAGAATGATTGGGAAATGTACATAATGACATAATTTTTTCTAATAACAAAAATTGTATATTAGCTACTATATTTGAGATCTACGATAGTAAATGGCCATAGAAATATATTGGTAGTGTGATTAATTAGTATCATAATTCTTATATTTTATTTTTTATTTGTTTATCATAAAAAATTACAATTGAGAAAATCAATTTGTTTATAAATGAGAAGAAAAAATTGTGTCTGGATATGTATATGCATCATGAATAGGTGACTTATTAATAATTTTTAGTTCATATACCCATAATTTTATCAACATTTCTATTTATCTTAATTATCATTTTTAAAATAATATTAAACTATGTCCCTCTATAGGGTTACTTCATGGATGATCATAAATAAAATAAAAAAGAACAATACAGTTATTTCACATTGGTGTGGGGGGGGGGATTATTTGGTATATTTGATCATAAATTAGATAAAATATGTAATATCAAATTTTTGTGTGAAATACATGACTGTAACATATTAAGTCAATATTAGTTAAATGGATTGAATAAAATGTTTTTTTTGAGTGAAAATGATGTGATATTAAATCATACTATATTATATATCATTGAATCAAAGAATAATTATAGAAATATAGATGTTTAACCCATACCCATTATTAATATAGATACATGTTAAATGGATCAAAAAAATGTGTACCCTCATTCATCAGTAATATGTTTTTTATATTCATTTTTTAAAATGATCCATGTTCATAGGCTCATTAATAAAATATCATTATCATTATCAAAAAAATACATGAGAATAGGGATGTTGCAATTTTGATGATAAATAATTATGATATAAATTTAGAGTATATCGTCACAAATAATATTTAAAAGGATATGGAAATATATAATATAGTCCATGAACACTTAAAAGATATTCCAAATTTTTGTGTCATTTAGATGTTATACAAGGATATACAGATGTTTATTACTGTGAAAAATGGGAAAATAATTTATAATGGAGTTTAGAGTATTATTAAAATACATAATGGGTCATAATGATGTTTATTCCAATAAGGAATGTAAATGTGTTATTGTGGATTTTTTTATTCCTTATGTCACTGAAAGGGAAATATATATTTTATTACATTCCATAAAAATTAAAAAGATAATATTTATTTTAGTTTAATCAATGAACTCTAATAGGTCTACACTAATGGTTAATGATTTTTTTGTAAAAATAAACGGATACACATATGTTTAGTATAATCTAAGAAAATATATTTTGTTTTGTGAGTTTTTCTTTTGTAGAAAATTGGTTGGAAACAGTATATATATGAGTTTTACTCTATCCCAAAAAGAGAAATGTTATTATTGGAATTTTGTTTAATATGTGAGTATTATGTTATTATAAAGTGGTTAAATATATCTTGTTTTTGGGATTGTGAATATCTCATATGTATCCATAGTAAGTGAATAAAAAATGTTATATTTAAGAATCATAGTTTTAAATATTTTGACATGGAATGAAGTATTTCATATTTATGTATAACTTATTTCTTTATTATGATACTAATATATGAATATTGTTCTTATACAACTGTATTACTTTTCCCAATTTGGGTAGTTTTGTTCAGTGATACTCATGATCATTAGATATTAAAATTCATGGTCATAAATGAGATAATGACAATAATGAAATGGGTCAATAATATATACGACCATCAGGAAAAAAATTTCTACTACTTAATTATATATTTTTAAACTATTATATATATTACTTGTAAGTTAATTTTTTACTAATATTTATCTATTACATTTTTAATTTTTCCCATAGAATTACTTGGAATTCATATATTCCTTTTATCTTTTTTCAATAATCCATTAAATTGAGAACATGATCATTTTTAAAGGAATATGAAACACCGGGCTGTATGAAACGGGAGGTGCTTGAGGCAGCATGAGGTTTCCACTTTCATTACAACAAAACCTGTTATATATTTTCTATGTTTTTTTATATTGTTTCAATAAAAGAATCTATAACGCATTCAATAAGTCGATCCTTAATCTAATAGACAGTGTTTTTGGTACAACACAGACTATATGTTTTATGTTATAACTTACATTTTAGTTTAAAACACACATCACAAACTCAAAACCAAGAAAACATGTTAATAAAGTTTTCATACTATAAAAAATATATGTAAGACCTTTTTCACATGTATGAATCATCCACACATCAATATGCTACATGGTGTAGATGGTATGACTCTAAGAGTGTCTTTTCAATTAATAATGAAATAAATATTAGTAAAAGTGACAAATGAAATACTTAAAATGGATCAATTGTGTTAAAAATACTTTGATACTTTATGAAAATGATCCATAAGTCAATTTGAACTCTATGAATCTGAAGAACATCAATCTAATACATAGTGTTCTTGATATTACTCAAAGTGTCCATTATTAGTTTAATGTTCACATTTTAGTTAAAAATGTTTTCCACTCGAAACAAATTAAGAAAATATTCTTGTATCATCCTGATAAATTAGAATAATATTTTACAAGTCATTTTTGATGTGTCTGAATCACTCTCACCTTAAACTAGAACATGATATAAACAATACGACAAATAGTTATTATTCTCATTTTATAATGTAATTTTTTTAAAACACATAAGTGACACACATAAAATAGATTAAATGTTTTCTAATTTTGTTGATAATTTATAAAAATTGTCCACTGATAATTTTTTATGTGTACAAATTACTGTCACATCAATATGACACATAATATGAACAGTATAAATGATTGTTTGTGTTTATTTAAATATCATATAATTTTCACTAAAAAGACAAATGGCCTATTGAAAAACAAGACCCAATTTCAGATTGTTTTTAAACTTCATTAAAATTAGAAATAGGTCTTTTCTGAAATATATGAATTATTTTTTCCTCAATACAATGCATGATAAATGAATTATTACTAAAATTTTCCATTATTAAATTAAAATTGACTTTTAGTTCAAAAAATTACACTTACAAAAAAACTATAAAATACTATTAGATTATTATTATAGTTCAGTAAAATGATTCCTATGTGGTTTTAGATGTGTAATAATCAGTATGACATAAAGCTGATACACAATGTCACCAGTTTGAATCCAAGTCTGTGATTTCAAATGAAAATGATATTTCATTAAAAATAAATGTGACATACTCAAAACTGATAAAATTCATTCTCAGTGTTTTTAAAAAAACATGTGACATACTACATATATGTCATGTTATTTAAAATTTACCTTAATTTTAGTCAAAAATTAAATCGATATACTAAAAACCAGTAAAACACATTTGGATTTCATTGTTAAATTATTAATATTATCCATAGGTAATTTTTTATCTTATGTAATGAACTTAACCTCAATCGAAAACATGATGTGCCTAATATGACTCTACGTGTCCATTATTAGTTTGAATTTGACTTTTCCTTTCAGATGGTGTCAGTCATTTAAAACAGATAAAATGCATTCAAATTTTAATTTATAATTTTGGAAAATGATTCATAATTCATTTTTTATGTTTATAAATTAGATTCATGTAAAAATAACACATGATGTGGTCAATATCACTATAAGTGCATGTTTCTTGTTTAAAATGGAAATTTACTTGAAAAAATGAATGACATGCAAAAGATATTGAAAACTCATTCAAATTATTTTGATACATTATTAAAATTACCTGTATTTTATTTGTGATGTTTATGAATCACCAAATCCTAAATCAGAGAAATGGTGTGACCATTGTGACTCCAATTGAATCTTTTTATATAAAATTTACTTTAATTTTAGTAAAAATGAAAATCGACATTCTCATAACCCAAGAAAACACATTCCCATTATTTTGATATGTTAAAAAATGATCCAAATGTCATTTTGTATTATTAAGATTCAACTAAACCTTAATAAACATCTTGATAAGCCCAATATTACTGAAAGTGTCTATTAATAGTTTAAAATTGACATTTTAATTCAAAAGTTGTTACTCACAAAGGACTAAATAAAAAAGTTCAAATTATAATTATAATTTTTTCAAAACGATTCACATGTCACTTTTAATGTGTTTGAATTAGTTTCACATCCTACAAAATAATTATGTGATTTTTATGACTCAATGTGAATGTTAAATGTTTAAAATGGAATTTTATTAAAAAAAAGTGGCGAAATCTCCAAAGAAAGATAACACATATAGATTGTTTAAATACATTTTTAGAAAACAATCCATAATTAATTTCTAAGATTTAGGGATCATTTGTGTCTCTATCTGATGCACAGTGTGACCATTATGACTTTGTGCATGTCATGATATTTAAAATTTTCCATTAATTTTGGAAAATAGATAGGAAACATACTCAAAACCATGAATACATAGTCTGATTGTTTTTATATTTTAGTAAAATTATCAAGATGTCAATTTTGATGTTTATAAATCATCCCCACCTCAACTAATACATTATGTTCCTTGAATGACTCAAATTGTCTATTGTGGTTTTAAATTGACATTTTAGTTACAAAAGTGTCACTCAATTAAAACCAAGAAGAAACACTCATATTTTCTTGATAATTTTGGACAGTAATTCATAATTAATTTTCTATGTTTTTCAATTACTCCTACATTATGATGACACATGATGTGACCAATTTGACTCAAATTGAATGTTTCCTATTTAAAATGGGATTGTAAAAAACGTGTCATACTCAATACCACGAAAAAATATTCATATTGTTTGGATACATTATGATGATGATTTATAAGTCATTATTGGCATGTACTAAAAACCAAAACCTTAATCTGATGCACATTATTCCGATATGAGTACATGTTTATATTTTTATTTAATATTAACATTAATATTATTTCAAAAGTTATTAACATTCTTGAAACCAGAAAAACTCATTTTGATTGCTTTTTTCTGTAGGTAAGTGATCTATTTTTCATTAATATTTATTATAATTCATTCTTACTTCAATATGATATACTATGTGGTCAATATGGATTTGGGTGATCGTTATTAGTTTAAAAATTAAATTTTAGTTAAAAAAGTGTCACCCACTAAAAATGGATAAAGCATGATAATATAGCATTGATAATTTATAAAAATGTTTTATAACTCATTTTTGACATTTAGGAATCATTATCACATCAAACTAAAAATTTATGTGGCTATTAATACATAATAAGTGTGTTTCTTGTATAAAATGACATTTTAGTAAAAATGATATGTGATATATTCAATACTAAGAAAATGGATTTTAATTGTTTCGATACATTGTGAAAAAAATAAGTCATTTTGTATGTTTAGAAATTATTTTCACCCCAATCCAACACACAGTATTACTGAAATGACAATGTGGTCTTACTTTCAATATATATGTGACTTTTTAGTTCAAAATGCACCCCACATCACCAAAATTGAGAAAGTGAGCCTAGATTGTTTTATCATAACTCTATATACTATTACATAATTATTTTTCATATTATTTTTATCTTAAAATGATTTTGTTGATTTTTACATAGATAATCATTGAAGATGAACATGAAATTGTGTGATAAGAAAGAATCCACCACAAATAAATTGGATACATAGTGTTCCAGGTTGGACTAAATTTTTTATTTATAATTAAAACATTATATATAATTTATTTATTTATAGTATAATTTACATAATTAATTATTTCATAAATATGTTATTTATTTTTCTTGAGTTCTGGTGGCCTATTTGAAAAAATCATGATTGTGGGTCAAGGACCAATAAAAAAGAAACATTTATTTTTTTGTATATTTGTGATAATTTTTACAAAATCATGTAATTTTATAATCTAATTTTTGAAATATATATGATATAGTGTTTTTTATTTTTTTTTAAAATTTTATTTCATTAATAATTTGTATTTGTACCTATGTTATTTTTTTGGTGATGAAGAGTGCAGAAAATTTTGCAGCCCATTGTTGTATCCCCAATTGATCAGTTCATTGAAAAGTAGCAAAAAGGGTCACTTTATCAGTGATTCTAAAATAATTAATAAGTGATGCCTTTATCATCTATAAATAAGATATATAATATAACCAAAGTGCTTTTAATCATACACTAATAGTTAGTGATTTCTTTACATAAAAAATCCTATTTTTTGCTATTAAAGTAGTATTTTGTAGTAGTGTATTAGGATTCCTTTACACAAGTAAAAATGAAAGATATTTTCTATGATATGTATAATAATGATTATAGTTAAAAATATATGTTGGAGAATAAATAGATATTTTGTAGCACCATTTTCTTATATATCCAAAAATCCAATGATACTGGACCAAAATGATTCTGGTATAGATATAAATATTATGTAATGAATATTCACATATTAATATGAAATATTTATCAACGAAAATAATGGGTCACAATATATTTGTTATTATTATTTTCATTTTTTTTATCATTTACTCTATTTATTTAGAATATTTTATATTTAATAAAAAATTACCATGTGGTTGTCTTGGGTTTATATATTATTGGGACATATATATTTCACTTTATTTATTTTTGATGTATTTTTATTGGATGAATTGTGATGGATTTATAGTTAAAATTAAATTTTATTGGGTAAATTTAATTATATTTCAGTTTTGGGTGATGAATAATGTGTTTATTAAAGTAGTTGACATTGATTATAATGGGATATGGACACCAAATGTATGACAATGAATAAGGCGAGATATTCTATGTCATACATAACTAAAAGATGGTTTTATTATGGAGTTCCTTGTCTGGGTGTTTGGAATTCAATAAAATCCATATAGGAAATAAAATAGATAAACTATGAAGATGATAAATAGTGGTCATAATGGAATTAAAGAAAGAATATGAGTATTTTATAGTTGTGATTGACCATTGTAGAATGAATGGTATCGAATGATCAACATAATGGTTGAGGGTGGAGTGTGGAATATCGATTCTAGGGAATTTAAATGTGAAAATGATGTTAAATGGAATATAAAGGTTCATGTAGTTTTATAGAATTTATAATAATATGATTTTATTAGGGATTTCTTAAAATTATATATATGTTTTTAAAATGGTGATAATTATTTTCAATATAGGAATTCTTCCTATTTTATTAGGTTGGGTCCTATGAATCACATGTGAATATCATTTAATTATATATATATAGTGAAAATTTTAAAAACATGGTATTATGTTGATTAATTTTTATGAACTTCATGTGTGAGTAGAATATAAAATAATAATTTAATTGATTCTATACTGGCATTATTTTGGCTCTAATTTCCACTATGTCAGAAATTTTTCAAGATAGGACAAACATTAAGGGAATCAATGTCTTTTTTGTGGTATTGGAAGAAATATTGAGAAGGGAATTACATAACTGTAATATATTAATAAATATATGATAATGAATAAATCATTTTGAAACTATTTTATGAAATCATTTATCATTGGTTTAGATCATTGAGTTGTGATTTTATTTTTAATAAGATTTTATAAAAACATATAAGATTAATTTTCGTTGACAATTTTATATAGATTTTATGATGTTAAATTTTAATAAATGTTAGTTCAAAAAAAAATTCACACCCCTTTAGTCTAGTTTTTTAAATTTTCAAATAATATTTTTATCTTATAAAGTGGAGAATAATTTAATTTATTTTATTATATAATGATTTTTTTAGTTTTCAAATGTTTTATCATTAACACTTATTTTCATAATTGTTCATCAGAAACAATTGTTATTCCTTGGATTGGAATACGAGAAAATTGAATTAAATGGGAAGGTTTTTGTTTATAAAATATTTGTTTGAATAAGGGACTGTCACGACCCGCCTTCACCAAAAGGAGGGAAAGGTCATCAGATTGCCAGGCCCTTCCTTCTTTAAGTTGAAGGAGAGATAATGACCCCCGAAACCCGCCTTCAATAGGTCCCGGAGTGGCGACTAGCACCAAGGGTATAGGAAATTCTCGCAAATGGAAGGCATTACCCTTTTTATTTTATAGGATCGAAAGATAAGGAGGAGAAAACCCAACAACACCAAGGTAGAAAGAAAAGTAAAGCCAAAAGTAAACCATTCCCACATGCATGTTTCAAAAGTGAACGCCACAAAGTGAAAAAAGATGACTACAAGGTAAGTACAAAAAAAAGAAGAGAGAAACAACTGCAACTGCTCCAAAAGTCCGAGCTAGTAAGGTCCTGCGTGATCCCCGAAGTCCTCCTGGAAACCTGAAAGCAGTTTTATATACGTAGGGTGAGCATACGAGTACACTCAGTAGGAAAAACCAAGACTCTCGTGCACAAGTGGGGGAACGTACTAATGTCCCGTGAGAAAAGAGTAAACCAAACACCTTACAAGGAAAACTATCCATCCCAGGCCTCACCAAGGCTCGCTCCCCAAATAACGCAAGTCAGGTAATATATATATAAGAGCACATCGATGTTTGGGTACCCCGCGCCACTTTCCCACTGGTTATTGAGACATCCTATGCATCGGACCAATCCCACCATTCTCACCGCAGTCCCACTGCCACACCCGCCCGCACACACCTGGGCCACAACCACACGCAGTCCCACTGCCAAATCCCGCCCGCACACACCTGGGCCTCAACTGTCACATGTAACCATGCCTGCAAACACCTAGGCCAGAATAACCACCGCTACGCCCGAATACACCTGGGCTAAAAGGATCCACTGCCACGCCCGAAAGCACCTGGGCCTCATCCCGAAGACACTTGGGAAACCACCTACCGCACACACCTGGCCAACCACCACAACACCCTGCCCGATGGTTCTTGGGCTAATAATGGACTTCAGGCCATCACAGCCTGCCCGAAGGTACTTGGGCTATCCGGGAAAGGGAGCAGAAAGGGAGCTAATAACCAGCCACTAAGGATAGTGTTGGGAAAAACACCCTTCCCCCATAAATGGGGGTGTTCGGCACTAAGTGCTCAACTTGGGTGGGCGCGAATAAGAAACACAAAGCTACAAGTATAGATATAGGTAACAAACACTCACCCAAAACTTAGGTTTTCCTAGCCAACCTACAGAACACAACACCACAACGTCCGAGTCAAAATTCACGACCCTTGCCCACAAACCATTTGTCCCATTCTTGTTTCACGTTCAGTCAAAATGTTCAATTAATTTTAAGCACTACTGGGCAACTACCATAAGCATAACCAAGGAAAAAGTCAAAGCGTAGATCAACCAAAACACCCACACCTGGTTCTGCCAACAGGGTATCTCTCCCCAATTTGTGATAAAAACTCACAACCACTGAAACCATACCAACAGGAGATCCCATCCCCCAAATTCACACAGCCACCGAGAGTATAAAAAGAACAGGGGATCCCATCCCCTCCCACATTTCCAGCCAACTACCGCTACCAGCACAAGTCAGGAATTTTCAGGTTTAAACGACATAACACACTCCATGATTTCAAAATTCTGTATGTTCTAACCGGGATTTATCACAGAAGGGCCAATCCTGGTGCTTTCAATTATTCAACCGGATATAGTGGTTAACCAATTTTACAGCAGGAGTTCACAATCTCAGCAACCCATTTAAAACATCACGAGGGGATTCAACAGTGCACACACAACGACCACCAACGGCCTCGATTTTCAGAAAACATGAACCAGCACAACAAAAAGGATGATTCAAGATAAAGCATAACAACGATCACAACCCCTTCCCCTTCTTCCTTTAGAACATCATTTATTATCTTCATTAGGGTTTGGTTCAACTAATTCCATAGGAACAAAAGTAACGCCCACCCCGCATGATACACAAAAGTGAGAGACAAAAGAAATTCCCTACTTGTTGATAGATGATCGACGTTTAGGCTGGGGGCGCGGAACTTTACGGATAACGACGCGGCGGTCCCGATGCACCAGAAGAGCCACGATCGAAGAAGGGGGAAAGCCACGGCCTAACCCTTAATTTATAAGAGTTGGGGACGGTTGAGATAAAAACACAAAACCACGGAAGACGAGGGAGTCGTGGGTTGACCACGTGGCTTGACTCATCATTAATGGCGCTGGGTGGTTTTAACCGACCCATGAATTAATGAAGCATTTAATTAAAACCTTTGTGCGCGTTTCGGATTCCCAAGATATTTTTTTTTAACAAGGCAGAATAGGGTTTAAAACCCTATTTGCGAAAAAGGAACGTTACTGGAACAACTTGGCAAGGCCGGGCGACGTCGGCCGGTTTCACCGATCGGTCGCACCGATCGGTCTCACCGATCGGTCTCACCGATCGGTACCCCGCAAGGAAACCGGATTTTTGGCAAAGGAAAGGACCAAGGGGGGTCTGGGTCATCACATCAGATACCTCTTAAACGATTCTCGTCCCCGAGAATCAAAACAAACCAGAAGGAAAGAGAGGATCCGAACAACCATCTTCGAAGATACCTCTTAGGAGTGGACCCCCGCTAATTGAAAACACTCCCTGTCAAGAACCAAGCAACATACCACGCCAAACCGCCCGGTCATGTGGGTTTGGGGAGTTCCCCTTCCCCATGTCAAGATATTATCCGCTTTGGGCGGCACTGACTCGCCCGCAAGGATTTAATCGCATCCACCTTAATGCGTCCTGATTAGGGTTCGGGTTTCCCCTTCCCTTTATCCGGGGCTTTCCACACATAACAGAGGAAAGGAACTAGCACATTTCATAGACAAAAAGGTCAAACGTTCTGTCACAACAGGCACCAAGGTTCAAAGCTTAGAACAACTCGGGGTATTGGGCATGCATCTGTGCTTCCCTCTCCCACGTACTCTCTTCAAGGCCGACATGTCTCCACAACACGCGAACCAGGCCGACGGTTCGTCCACGGAGCACATTCTCCTTGCGATCCTCGATTCTGACTGGCCGTTCCTCGAAGGTCGCGTCTCCTCCCACATCTAGATCTCCCCAGTTGATGACATGAGAGTCATCATGTAAGTACTGACGAAGCTGGGAGATATGGAAGACGTCATGGACCCTCTCCAACTGAGGTGGTAGGGCCAGCTGATATGCTACCTCGCCAACTCGCCTCAGCACCTCGAAAGGTCCGATGAACCTAGGGGAGAGCTTACTCCCCTTTCCGAACCTCCGCTGCCCCCGTCGAGGGGAAACCTTCAAAAACACATGATCTCCCACCTCGAACTTCAGGGGCCTCCTCCGACAATCAGCATAAGATTTCTGCCGATCCTGAGCTGCTTTCATCCTCTCCCGCACTAGCTGGACTTTCTCCGTGGTGCTCTGCACTACTTCTGGTCCAAGAGTACCAGTCTCACCAACCCCTGCCCAGCATAAGGGTGAACGACATGGTCTTCCATACAAAGCCTCAAAAGGAGCCATGCCGATAGTAGAGTGAAAACTGTTGTTGTAGGCAAACTCTACTAAAGGCAAGTGTCGTACCCATGATCCTCTGAAATCCAGAACACATGCTCGCAGCATGTCCTCTAAAGTCTGGATAGTCCGCTCTTTCTGTCCATCAGTCTGAGGGTGAAAAGCAGTGCTAAGGCGTAGCTGGGTGCCAAAAGCATGCTGTAACCCCTTCCAGACTCGTGAGGTGAACCGAGTGTCCCGATCTGAGACGATGGTTTTCGGAACTCCATGCAAACGCACCACCTCATCCACGTACCTCTGTGCTAAGGTACTCACGGGTCCTGACTCCTTGATAGCCAAGAAGTGAGCAGAATTTTTCAATCGATCCACCACTACCCAGATAGCATCATGCCCGCCCTGAGCTCTGGGTAGTCCCGTGACGAAGTCCATCGAGACGTCGTCCCACTTCCACTCGGGAACATCTAGAGGATGCAACAGACCACCAGGAACACGGTGTTCAGCCTTCACCTGCTGACACACCAGGCATTTAGCCACGAACTCTTCCACTGCCCGTTTCACCCCGGGCCACCAAAACTGTCCCCTCAGGCCTTGGAACATTTTCGAAACACCCGGATGTACTGCCAAGGCTGAGCTATGGAACTCACGAAGGACTTCATCACGCATTACCTCTGGAACAAACAACCTCCGATGAAAGAGCATCCGACGTCGGCTGTCCTCCGACCATCCTTCCGGGGCGTTCCCCTGATCGACATGATCCCGTAACACTTCCACCTCAGGATCTCCCCACTGAGACTCTTCCACTTGCTGCAACAAAGAGGACTGTACCGTCATCTAAAACAAACAGCCTCTAGTACCTTCCACCCTTGCATCCAAGTGCAAGGCAGCCAACTCCCCCATCGCCTTCCAAGCATTAGCAGATTCCCGAACCACCTCCTGATGCGGCTTCCTGCTCAGGGCATCAGCCACAACGTTTCCTTTACCTTCAGTGTATGAGATCTCAAAGTCGTAGTCCTGGAGAAACTCGACCCACCTCCGTTGTCGCAAGTTCAAGTCACGCTGGGAGAAGATATAGCGCAAGCTTTTGTGATCGGTGAAGACCACAAAGCGCTCCCCAAAGAGGTAATGTCGCCACAGCTTTAATGCGAACACTACCGCTGCAAGCTCCAGGTCATGGGTGGCATAGTTCCGCTCATGGGGGCGTAGCTGCCTGGACCCGTAAGAGATCACCCCTTGTCGCTGCATCAATACGCACCCCAGGACCTGTCCCGAAGCATCACAGAATACCTCATAGGCCATCCCTTCTCCTAGCAATCTCAACACTGGGGCACTAACCAGTTTTTCTTTTAGGTAGCTGAAGGACGACTCACATTGCTCGCTCCACATGAAAACCTGGTCCTTCTTGGTCAAAGCCGTCAAAGGGGCTGCTACCCGGGAGAAGTTGGGTACGAATCTCCGGTAGTAGCCTGCCAGTCCGAGGAAACTCCGAACTTCCGCCACATTCTTGGGTGCTGCCCAAGAAACAATTGCCTCAACCTTTGATGGGTCGACTGCTACTCCCTGCTCAGACACTACATGTCCGAGGAAGTGCACTTCTCGTGCGCAGAACTTGCACTTTGACAACTTCCCATAGAGCTGGTGCTGTCGGAGGACCTCCAAAACTGTCCTCAGGTGCTCTGCATGGTCCTCTTCTGACTTTGAATAGATCAGGATATCGTCGATGAACACCACCACAAACCGATCCAGGTACTCCCGAAAGATGGAGTTCATAAGCCCCATGAACATGGCCGGGGCGTTCGTAACACCAAAGGGCATGACCACGAAATCGAAGTGCCCATACCTGCACCTGAATGCCGTCTTCGGGACGTCCTTAACCTTCACCCTCAGCTGGTGGTACCTGGATCACAGGTCGATCTTCGAGAACCATCTTGCCCCCTTCAGCTGGTCGAAAAGATCATCTATCCTCGGAAGAGGGTAGCGATTCTTGATCGTTACCTGATTCAGCCTCCTGTAATCTATGAAAAACCTGAGGCCACCATCTGCCTTCTCTGCGAACAAGACTGGTGCACCCCACGGTGATGCACTTGGACGAAAATAACCCCTCTTCATCAGATCGTCAATCTGTATCCGCAACTCCCGTAGTTCCGAAGGTGCCATCCGGTAAGGAGCCATCGAGATTGGTCGAGAGCCAGGCTGCAGGTCTATCCCGAACTCGATATCACGTCGAGGGGGTAGAGTCGTCACCTCCTCAGGAAAGACGTCCATAAATTCACGAACGATCTCTGGTACTTCCACCATTTCCGCATCTGTTGATTCTATCGTCAGTTCGGTCAACAAGGAGAGGAGAGGTTCCTTCCTCCTGTTTCCTTTCGGACAGCTTCGTTCGCCGGTGAAAGTAACACGCTGGCCGTCCAAACCGGAGAATACCACCCTCCTTTGGAAACATTCGATGACGGCGCACACAGAAAATAGCCAGTCGATGCCTAGGATGACATCGTACGGCCGAATCTGTAGTAGAAGGAGATCCTTAACCGACTGATGCGGCCCCAACATCAGTCTACATCCCCGACAAACGAACAGCAAGTCAGTCTGACCTCCAACTGGTGTGCTCAACACCAGGGGCACTGTAAGTATCTCGGCATCTAGACCCAAGGCGCGGGCTAGACCGGGTGAAACAAAGGAGTGCGAAGCTCCGGTATCGAACAAAGCATAAGCAAGAGTGCTAAACACACTGATCGTACCTCAAAATACCTATGGCCCTGCTAGAACTGTTGCTTCTGCGGTGTGTAACTGTCCACACCCAGCTCCCCTGCCCCTCGGCTGTCGGCCACCTCCCCGACCACGCCCTGGTCGAGGTCCCTGGGGAGCGCCCTGAGGTCGGCCTCCCCCTCCTATGTCTGTCTGCGGAGGAGCGGGAGCTCACTGTCCCTGCTGCTGCTGCTGGAAGGGTCTGGCTGGGAACTGCTGCTGCGGCGGACACTGGGGATGACTGCCACTGCTGTACTGCACCCGATCGGGGCACTGACTCCGAAGATGTCCAGGGCTCCCGCAGATGAAGCACCGTGGTCCCGAGCCTGAAGGAAAAGAACGTGGGCCAGGGGATCAAAACTGAAACTGCTGCGGTCTGCTCCCTGCGGGTCGGAACCTGGAGGGTCCCGATGCTGGAGGCCTGGTGCTGACGGCCTTCCCCTTCTATGGTCCCAGCTGGATCCCTTCTCGCGACAGTCCGCCTAGAGCGTGCATCCTTTCCACCACTTCGGCCTTCTTCTGAACCTCTAAGTATGTCGGGAGGGTAAAGGGGGTAACAACATACTGGGGGGAGGGTCGGAGCGCCTCCTCCAAACGTCTTGCCCGAGACTCCTCATCGGGAAAGAGGTCCGGAGCAAAACGCAGGAGGTCCTTGAACTTGATTCCAAGTTCCCTCACGGACATGCTCCCCTGCTAGAGGGAGAGTAGCTCCTGCCTCTTCTCCACCTTCATTGTCAAGGAGAGAAACTCCGCCCGGAACTCCTTCTCGAAGTCCGCCCAAGCAACCTCAGACTCTTTCCTACTCCCCAGGTGAAGCATCCACCACTGACGTGCCGCTCCTCGCATCTGGCTAACAGCCAGAGGAACCCAGTACTCCGTCGGGGCCCGAATCAGGCCGAAGGCTATGACTAGCTCCTCCAGCCAGCCTTCCGTCTTCATGTCGGAGGTGCTTCCCTCATATTTCTCGAGGGCCTGTCGCTGAAAGGCTCGAAGAGTCTTCTGCCACTGGTCGTCCTCTTCCTCCCGATCAGCTCTCTTCCGATTGGCCAAAGTAGTCTCAGGAGTCTCGATCGCCTGTACCACACGTGGTCGCCTTCCGGGTGCCATAGCTGCAAGGAAAACAAGGAATGCCTAACCCCAGTAGTGCAAAGAAAACCGTTCTCAAAACTTATTAAGATTTAATTTATTCATAATTTCCCAAGACATCCCAGAAACACAAGAACACAAGTCATTTATGATGCATGTACCTTTCCTAGGGTCTCTACCCTGCAATCAGTGTGGCCTCACTCGGTCGTTCGGTAGGTCCAGAGTCCTTGCATCGGATCACGGGGGGCCCTAAAATCCCGTGTCCTAGCCGGTCCTCCCTGGCCTAATTCACGCACCAAGGTCACCCAACGCTGTTGCCTTACCATCCCATGCAATCCTTACTGTGCCTAACCCCAGACTCCGTCCTATCTCTCAACCTCCGCCTCTGATACCATTCTGTCACGACCCGCCTTCACCAAAAAAAGGGAAAGGTCAGCAGATTGCCAGGACCTTCCTTCTTTAAGTTGAAGGAGAGATAATGACCCCCGATACCCGCCTTCAATAGGTCCCGGAGTGGCGACTAGCACCAAGGGTATAGGAAATTCTCGCAAATGGAAGGCATTACCCTTTTTATTTTATAGGATCGAAAGATAAGGAGGAGAAAACCCAACAACACCAAGGTAGAAAGAAAAGTAAAGCCAAAAGTAAACCATTCCCACATGCATGTTTCAAAAGTGAAAGCCACAAAGTGAAAAAAGATGACTACAAGGTAAGTACAAAAAAAGAAGAGAGAAACAACTGCAACTGCTCCAAAAGTCCGAGCTAGTAAGTTCCTGCGTGATCCCCGAAGTCCTCCTGGAAACCTGAAAGCAGTTTTATATACGTAGGGTGAGCATACGAGTACACTCAGTAGGAAAAACCAAGACTCTCGTGCACAAGTGGGGGAAACGTACTAAAGTCCCGTGAGAAAAGAGTAAACCAAACACCTTACAAGGCAAACTATCCATCCCAGGCCTCACCAAGGATCGCTCCCCAAATAACGCAAGTCAGGTAATATATATATAAGAGCACATCGATGTTTGGGTACCCCGCGCCACTTTCCCACTGGTTATTGAGACATCCTACGCATCGGACCAATCCCGACATTCTCACCGCAGTCCCACTGCCACACCCGCCCGCACACACCTGGGCCACAACCACACGCAGTCCCACTGCCAAATCCCGCCCGCACACACCTGGGCCTCAACTGTCACATGTAACCATGCCTGCAAACACCTAGGCCAGAACAACCACCACTACGCCCGAAGACACCTGGGCTAAAAGGATCCACTGCCACGCCCGAAAGCACCTGGGCCTCATCCCGAAGACACTTGGGAAACCACCTGCCGCACACACCTGGCCAACCACCACAACACCCTGCCCGATGGTTCTTGGGCTAATAATGGTCTTCAGGCCATCACAGCCTGCCCGAAGGTACTTGGGCTATCCGGGAAAGGGAGCAGAAAAGGAGATAATAACCATCCACTAAGGATAGTGTTGGGAAAAACACCCTTCCCCCATAAATGGGGGTGTTCGGCACTAAGTGCTCAACTTGGGTGGGGCGCGAATAAGAAACAAAAAGCTACAAGTATAGATATAGGTAACAAACACTCACCCAAAACTTAGGTTTTCCTAGCCAACCTACAGAACACAACACCACAACGTCCGAGTCAAAATTCATGACCCTTGCCCACAAACCATTTGTCCCATTCTTGTTTCACGTTCAGTCAAAATGTTCAATTAATTTTGAGCACTACTGGGCAACTACCATAAGCATAACGAAGGAAAACGTCAAAGCGTAGATCAACCAAAACACCCACACCCGGTTCTGCCAACAGAGGATCTCTCCCCAATTTGTGATAAAAACTCACAACCACTGAAACCATACCAACAGGAGATCCCATCCCCCAAATTCACACAGCCACCGAGAGTATAAAAAGAACAGGGGATCCCATCCCCTCCCACATTTCCAGCCAACTACCACTACCAGCACAAGTCAGGAATTTTCAGGTTTAAATGACTTAACACACTCCATGATTTCAAAATTCCGTATGTTCTAACCGGGAGTTATCACAGAAGGGCCGATCCTGGTGCTTTCAATTATTCAGCTGGATATAGTGGTTAACCAATTTTACAGCAGGAGTTCACAATCTCAGCAACCCATTTAAAACATCACGAGGGGATTCAACAGTGCACACACAACGACCACCAACGGCCTCGATTTTCAGAAAACATGAACCAGCACAACAAAAAGGATGATTCAAGATAAAGCATAACAACGATCACAACCCCTTCCCCTTCTTCCTTTAGAACTTCTTTTATTATCTTCATTAGGGTTTGGTTCAACCAATTCCATAGGAACAAAAGTAACGCCCACCCCGCATGATACACAAAAGTGAGAGATGAGAGAAATTCCCTACTTGTTGATAGATGATCGACGTTTAGGTCGGGGGCGCGGAACTTTACGGATAACGACGCGGCGGTCCCAATGCACCAGAAGAGCCACGATCGAAGAAGGGGGAAAGCCACGGCCTAACCCTTAATTTATAAGAGCTGGGGACGGTTGAGATAAAAACACAAAACCACGGAGGACGAGGGAGTCGTGGGTTGACCACGTGGCTTGACTCATCATTAATGGCACTGGGTGGTTTTAACCGACCCATGAATTAATGAAGCATTTAATTAAAACCTTTGTGCGCATTTCGGATTCCCAAGATATTTTTTTTTAACAAGGAAGAATAGGGTTTAAAACCCTATTTGCGAAAAAGGAACGTTACTGGAACAACTTGGCAAGGCCGGGCGACGTCGGCCGGTCTCACCGATCGGTCGCACCGATCGGTCTCACCGTTCGGTCGCACCGATCGGTGTCACCGATCGGTCTCACCGATCGGTGTCACCGTTCGGTCTCACCGGTCGGTCTCACCGAGCGGTGTCACCGATCGGTCTCACCGATCGGTGTCACCGATCGGTCTCACCGGTCGGTGTCACCGATCGGTGTCACCGATCGGTCTCACTGATCGGTCTCACCGATCGGTCTCACTGATCGGTCTCACCGATCGGTACCCTTCAAGGAAACCGGATTTTTGGCAAAGGAAGGGACCAAGGGGGGTCTGGGTCATCACAAGGACGTAATTATTAGTGAAATTTTATTATTAAATTTTATTAACTGAACAAATAATTACATAGAGTTCATTGATATTTTTCAATTATTTTAATCAACATGTGTTTTCTAAATAAAACAAAATAGGGAAATAATAAATGAATGATCCCTAAAATTTATTGGTTAGTATATATACAAGATAGTGGATTGAAAATATTTTTTATAATTACATTAATGTAGAGGAAATTTTTTAATAAATTTTCCTGAATCTCAACTAGGATTATTTGAAGAAGATATATAATTATATGATATAATTAATCTAGATGATTATGTATTTCAATAATAGAGATGTTTATCCTATTAATGATCACATGACTGCAATAAAATTAATAAAAAATAGTTTTTATATAAAAAATATGATTTTTAATGTGAAGATGAATGATTTAATTATCCCTTGTACAATTACAAAATCTAGGGAAAAAATTTATATGAATTTTTCATATTTGTTGTAAAATTATTTTATAGTTATCGAAATATAGAATATTAATATCATAACTGAATAGATAAATATGTCATTATATATTTTAAAATCATACATTTAAAATAATTTTATATAGAATACAGATGGAATAAATATATAAGATTTATAATTGATTAGTGATATCATATGTGAATCAACAGAGATAAAAATTTTGTTTTTTATTGTAGTTATCATGTTTCATAAATGAAATTATATAAATCACTAAAATATAAGCATATATATATATGAAATGAGGTATAAATTTTATTTCATTGGATAATATTGTATGTTTATTCATTAGAGACATATATTTAATCAGTATTTCCATTGATGACACTATTTATATAATTTCAACGAGTTGGTGATTAATGCAATTAATATGTACTGTATTACAAAAATGAGAAAAATATTTCTTATTTTTATGAAATTAGTTATGGTTTGTGAGTAAATGTGAATGCTATTTTTCTGATGTCATCAGATTTAGAGATATTTTCATCACTAAAAATATGGGTCGTGTCGAATATATAAGAATTTTATATATTTTTTTAGCATGTGATATAATTTTTTATCAGTTAGATTTAGTAGTATTGATGGATTCAATATATACTATAGGAATTATATATATACATTTTAGGTATGTTCTATGGTGTATTTTTGAGAAAAAATATTTTCACATGTGTTAATATTGAGAGAAAAAGCTAATTATTAATTAGTGAATTGATATATGGAGAATAAATCCGTAGATTTATATCTTGGGTGTTCTTTATGACTGATATAAAAAATATTACTCTAATTGAAGATAGAATGATCCAAAAATCATGTTTTGAATTGTTTTTTAAAATATTATACCTAATTTATGATCTTTATAATATGGTACTAGAGAAAAAAAATATTAAAATAAATATTAGGGTGACATTTTATTTTTTTAATTAATAATTGTTATATAGTTTTGTTAGGGAATATCATGCTTAGTGGATGATAATTATTGTTGGTGTTATGAGTTGTGTTTTAATAACTACACGTGGAGACATATTTTTAGGATATATTTTTAAAATACATTTTTTATAAATGTATGATGGATATAATAGTTTTTGGATATCATTTGTTGAAGAATGTAGTATATTTCATAAAAAATTAAAATTTAATAGGGAATTTTTATAGTGTATAATGATTGTTGTGTTTCTAACAAATTTTATTATATATTAATGTATTTAAAGTATATATAATTCATTTCTAGGTATAATGTATAATTTTAATTGGTTAAATATAAATTTCTAGGACTAGTGATATTATATTAATATGACAGCTCTTCTTTAAAAGTAATAGGTAACATTATTTTTTTAGGGTCATAATCATGTGTTGATCATGTGATTATGTGTTTTAAAAGAATAAATATGTTATTATATATATTTTTACCCCATTTAATGATTTTATATATATGACACATGTGATACAAATACCTAATATAGTGTTTCTTAGTTGAGGATAAGATTTCAGGTGTCATTAGGTAGAAATAAATTGGAGATCAATTATATAATAATTTAGTCATGGATTTTTTTTACATAAAATGTTAATTAGAAGAAATATTTAAGACAAATATATAGTATGCTAAAAAAATATATATAACTACATTATTACGATGAAAAAAATTATTTTTCATCATGATAATGAGTATTTCATATCGAGATCTCATGGTATTGATGTGTTCTCATGATTGATTTTCTAAAGAGGCATCTGATCCATCAAATGGTGTGATTTTCCACAAAACATTTCTATATTGATTGTGTAAAATATTTTTTGGAATAAATATGATTTTTACTCACTATTAAAGTAAATATATATTTTTGGTTTGGTAGGTGGTTTTTTACTATATTAAATTTAATGGTTTTTAATGTTCAATCTCCTCAAAATGATTTTATAATTCATTAAATTTCTTCTAGTATAGTGTTTTATTGGATTATTTCACACATATTTAATACATTAATTCATTAAACTTATTGGACAACCTTAATGGATATTATCACTTATAAATAACCTATAATGAGGGAAGAAATTAGAAGGATGGATGATTAGAGTGACTCAAACATGGAATAGAGTATGTTAGTAAAATAAAATATGTTAGAAAAATCAATAGGATTAATAATATATTGAACCCACCTCCCAAGGAACCCTTATTTGGACATTAATTAGGGATGAGAGATAAATACCCCTTAACACCACCATCAATAGGACCGGGGTTTGGCATTAGAATAGAGTGAAAAAAATAACATTATTGAAGGAATAACCCTTAATAGTAATGGTTGAATTAGGATGTATGAAAAAACCCACCAACAAATACTATCTCTCAATATAAAAGAGGAAAATCATCCCATAATATATGAAATATTTCAAAATAAATAAAAAAAATATATCTAAATAAATACAATATTAAATGTTATAGAAGAAACAGAAAAACAAAATTAATCTCAATGCTTCTAATTCCCATCATGATAATTGAATCTCTCCATGAAATATAATACATAATTAATATATAAATATGGTTAGACTAATTTTGTAAACATATTATGAATATACACAAGGACTCCAAATGAAATATTAAAAGATCATAGTAATGAACTAATGAATAAATAGAAGAACCAACATGAAGTTAAAAAGGTTTACTATTTTTTACATCCACACCATAGAATGATTAAGAAAGAACAAATCAATTTATAACAACATATAAAAAAGAAAATATAAGAGAAGTATACCAAAAACACTTCCCCAAGGATTTTATTAACTTATTTCCCAATGTTGACTGTCCATAGATCCCATTCGTTCCATTCTATAATATCTATTATCAATCTACCAATGATATAGTTTTAGAAAAATATATATGTTCCCCACCCTTGAAATACAATTCATTTAATGATAGAATCATCAATATCTACAAAACAACAACATCAATTAACTAGGGATGCGCATAATCATTAATGTGGGAGACATTTTCCTTATGCTCTCATCCTACCATGCATGAATGCCACTGCATTTCACATTTTTACCATCATTGGGAATCTATATAGATAACCATCACCATCAAAAGGAATGTACCACACTACTTTTTACCTTCACCACTACCGATGGAAGAGTAGGAAAAAGGCGGTATAAAGCTATACGTTTTACAACTAAGATAAATATTAGGGAGAACATTTATAACCCAAAACATATGGGTGTTGGTGAGTTTATCTTAATATATTAGGTGAGTATAAAAATAACACACAAAAATACATGAGATATATTTATCGGCCATACCCAACCTATGGGTTCATATCGAACATTCCTTGTGCATCATGTAACACTACATCAATAAATATTGTCATCTACCACAATAAGTTGTCACACCTAAATGTGACATTCCAGAAAAAAAAACACTCAATACACAATTCATATTATGTTAACCTATTAAAAAATTATTTTATTAACTAATTATCAACCAATTTCCACTAATTAATACATTACATTCTAGATTAATTGGCATTTCTTCTAATAATAAAATTGCCACATGTTAATACAAACTCACACATATTTAATTACAAGCCCATCAAATTGAAATTTCATAATTACCATTACATTACATCATTATTGATAAAATAAAACAAACAAACCAATTAATAACCCATCCATTTCATAATGAAAATCATTTCATACCATTACAAATACATCACTATGACCCAACTCTCTCACAAAAAACATCGTAACTCTAACACCACTCATCATCCATCATAAAAATCCATTCTTAAAAAAAATATTCTTTACTAACCAATAAAATTTTAATCTAGAAAAATAACATATATAATTATATAAAACCCCTTTTGTCCACATGGTGTCCAGATATAAATTCAAACGAACACTTATAACAATGATTTTAGCATTTAAATTTATAAAAACATAATGACGTTTTTAATAGCTTGATATTTTCTGAAATATATATTTTGGCAAATGAATTATTATCATTGGTATCTTTGATTACACATAACACTGAGATTATATTCTATTACATGGGATATCTATTTTATATTACATTTCATAAAACACCGATTATTTATTTTGATGCACTGAATTGTATGTTTAAAAAAATTGGCATGTAATACAAATATTATCATTATAGTTATCACATATCCTTTAGAATGGAAATTATCAATAAGAATAAATAAGTTATGAAAATATATGGGTTATATATTTTTTTAAAATTAATTCTATTATGACCAATTAATTAAAATGATAATGATAAATATTATAGGATAATTGAAATATTTTTCTATAAAACTATTTTTATTTGCACATTATAATTTTATATAATATAAATAAGAAAATATTTTTTTTTATTTTTTTTCAAAAAATAATATTTTATATATTCAATAATTAATTTAACAATCATATTAGATGTATTATAGATCATTGATAAAAATAAATCAAAATTTACAGTTTACAAATGTATTTTTCTAAAATATATTTATTCATAAATTTGTAAACATATTTCCAAAAATAATTTTTAAAACTTTAAAATATTTTAATTTAAAAAATAAATTTCATTTTCTATATAAAAATTTCCAATTTATCTTCCATTAAAATTTTTAGATTTATTTTAAGAGAAAAGATTTTTTTTTAAATAGTAAAAAAATACTAATTTTAATAGAAGATTTCCTTTTAATTTAATCTTTTAAAGGATACATTATATTTATGTTTAAAATAAAATTGATATTTTTTCAATTATATTTATATTATTCAAATTATGGAAATTTAAACATTTTTCATACTTAATTTTGATATTAAAACCTTATAAAATTTTACTTTTTTTCAATTTTAAAACCATTATTGTCATCATGTCTGGGGGAATAAATTCGAATTAAATTTTTTCATGTATATTAAATGAACATGATAAAATGGATTCCATATTTATAATTATAATAATTAAAATTATCTAATATTTTTTCAAAAAAATTCACAAAATTGATTGTAAAAAATTTACATGTTATTTTATGTGTTTGGAAAAAAAATGATTTCATCTTGGGTATTACTAAGATGATAATGGTTTAAATGAATTTATAACCTTTTATATTAATATTTTTTGACATATTTAATCATTAAACATCACATGTTTTAATATATATTATTTTGGATGTTTTTTATCTTGGGAATTAAATTTTTATTCTGGATTTTTTATGGATTTTTTATATATTTTCCTAGTGGGTCCATTTCCCCCACTTATACTAGGTCACCACCACCTCCTTATTATTCATAAATAAAATTAATTATATTTCATCCAAAAACTTACAAAATATATCCCATAAATCCTCATTAATATTAAATTCATTTTGGTCCTCCCAAAATACCAACACTGGTTTTCTTAATAAGAGATCCCAATGTGGTTCTTCAGAACAATAAAAATTGTCTTCTACATGGTATTTTTTATTCTTGTTTTATACCTTTAGTTATGTGTTATCACTTATAATATAATATAACATTTATCTATCATGTACTGATATGTTATTATGTTAGTATAATAACCTATATAAATCTACACATCCAAAAAATTGAAAATGAAACTATTGATTGTGTGTACGAAGGACTTCAGCCTCGCAAACCAAAATAATTCATTTCCCACAACCACATGTAATAGTCATATTTAATGATGAACATAGATTATTTATATGATACTGGTAACATAATTTAACATCTAGAAATATAATATCACATATACCAATTTTTTATTTCCCTTTTATGGGGAATATACTAATGTCACACGTGTATATGACTGACTGTCTCGTCATGATGAGTTAGGATTCATTATCCCTAAAGATATACATTAAGGGTAATATATATTATATTAATTTAAATTTGTGATATATATAAATTCATATTGTTTTTTAAAGGTTAATATATATTAGGTGTGTTGGGGTAAAAATACATCAAAGCACACACACACACACACAGACCTCACATCCCTAATGGGCAGGTCATAACCCCCCAAGGGATAACCCACCAATTAATGGCCCAATGACCCATTAAAATCTATTCTCAATAAGTCCAAAAAATAAATCCCCTAAGGCCTTGTTGTTTTCATTATCGTGACCCAATAATAAACAATATGAATGATCCAATCATATATAGCATTGATGGGAATCCCTATCACATCGATGAATACCAAGGAATTTAAATTGACAACCACAACACAACCAACCTATTGTAGAGTGGGGTTCCACTGCTAACATCTTAATCATAGTTCATTCCTTGACCAACCCACCACATTACAATGCAACTCCACACTTCCCACCTTAAAATTTATCCACTATGCCACACATCCATTCCATAATCCCACAATATCATTGTTCTGTAGTAGAGGAAATGACGTAATCTCCCTCATCATGTTAGGAAAATAGGAACAACCAAAGATAGTAAAAATATGTTCCTTGTTCTTAGGAAACATTAGGGTAGTATGCATTGACATGTGTTGTAACCATCTAGTTGATAAATGATGTGACAAAAATGTGGACTTTGTTTGAATCATTATGTCATGTGATTTTGAGTACTGTATGTAGTTACCTTCATAGTTGGGTGATCTAGGCATATAAGTAATCATGTTCATACTAATGATTTGGATGCCTTCCAAGATGATCGGGTGTTTTCTCAAGTGAGTTAGGTTGGTTTGAAATTATTTCCAAATTTTTTGATGTGGAGATCATGATTTGGAGGAGCAACACCCATACATTAAAGTTTATATTGATCATGCGGTCTTGTGAATGGATTTTATATAACTTATTTTGATTACTAAGAAATTACTAAATTTGGGGAACATCGTATCTAATTTAGTAAAACTTTCTCTCCTTATATATGATCACAACATTGGAGGGCCATTTGGATATAATATGTTTTCTTGATTACCCTTGAGGTTAAAAAATGATAAGTCATGTTGGTACTTTCTCAAAAGAATAATTTCGATGTGGTTGGTTGTGATATAAACCCTTGATAATCACTGATGATTTTGGAGGGAATTTTGTTAAGATTGATATATAAAAAAATTTCTATCAGGGTAATGGCATTGTGATTGGTTGATGGAGGCATGTCAACAAGTGAAGATGAGCTTCTTATAAGGGAATTACACCAGTAGTGGTTCAACTGATCTTCTTGGAAATATTTTGAATCCTCTTAGTGTACTCATCTTTAGTGAGGATCATGTACCGTATCTCTATTTAATCATTGACATACTAAAAGTTTTTTGGTATTATACTGTGCTATTTTTTTAATTTCATTGGGCTTGAGAAGTGATCTTTATCCTGTATCTGGTTGTACATGTTGTTTTATTTGAGGTTTGGTTAGTCCTAAGTAAAACTGGGATTCCTCTATATGAATTTCGTTGATATAACCTTTGGAACAATCCATTTTCCATTTATATGAACTCCAAGAAGATGATGGCTAGGGCTCATTCAATGATCAAATGTGGATATATTGTACTTATACAAATGTCATTTTGTAAATATATGGAATATATTACCCTAGTATTGTTCCTCAAACTCCAATTTCAATGATCTGTGATTATTTGAGAATTATTTTTATCCTTTATGGTGATGTTTTCAATAGTCATATATTTTCATTTGGATGGATATGGGTTTCCCCATTGTTTATACTATAGCATGAAAGTTAAATAAACATGTGGTGGTTGGCCATGGATCATCACCAAAAGTTGAGTATGGACTTTGATGATCATTCCTTTTGTAAAATATAGATTCATTTGAAGGAGGAATTGTGGTTCTATTATCAGGAAAAAAACAGTCTATGTCATGTGTTACAAGATAAGTCCGATGAAGTGGATATAATTTTTGTTCTTCCTGTGTGATGAGTATAATCATTGAAATCATTTTAAGCACATATCCAGCTTATTTAGAGTGTGGTTTTAAGGTTTGGTGTATCTAATGTGGAATTCATGCCTAAAAAATTTCGGTTTGGTTGATCAAGATTCAAATATTTCATTACAATGATGTCCCTATTATGACTTAAGATGCAATACTGATCACTATGTTAAATAAACCACATTGGTAGAATTGTTTTAATTCTGGAGGTGTTCTTCATAGGCAATTGTGATAGAGGAGGAAATGTGGTTCAGAATTATCCCCTACTAGTGTTAGAGCCTAAATTCGGTAGAACATTGCACATATTATTAAAAGAAACAATGATGTAACAATTTATCTAACTAAATGTGATTGTATAAGTTTTATATTGGTGGTTCATTAAGATAACAACCATTGGATCAGGTTTTAATGGATTTTGTGTAATATTCTAATGTAAATCTTTGAGGTTTTGTTGGGCATTTAGAAATGAATCACGAAAATTTAAATGAGGTTTCAAGATTGTAAAAGGTTAGATGATTTTTTCATTTTTCTAGAATGTGACTCAAGGAAAAGAAGGTTTATGGAGGGGAGGTTGTAATGGCCCAATTTTTGAGATGATGTGAAATTCCAAGGGAATTTCAATTTTTATGTTTACTAGATGGATATGTTTTTCAAACCGAACATTTGAACATAATTCCGATATTCATAACACATAAAAGTAGTTTCTTATTACTATATTAAAGGTGATATATGTTTATAGGGTGTCATATCATGTTTCGAGAGCACAAAGGTCAACAATTACGTGTTTGGAGGATCTGTATACGGTGTACAATTTTTATGAAACCACATACCCCCCCCCCCTCGCTCGTAATAATCCGCTCAACCAATAAAGGGGTGAAAATGTGAAGCACATGGATTTTTCATTGAATTTCCAAACCTTTCATGTATCCCACAAGGATAGTCTCATATAGGATGTACCATCACACTATTGATCACATGATTTGTGCATGGTTAGGGAAATCATGCTTCAAAAACCATATGATGTGGCTTCATAAGAATGGGAAGCCACATTATTTCCATATGTTTTCTAAGCTATGCAATAAAACCATGTGACATTGTTTTTGGGGGTAAAAATAATTTTTTATCCTTAATGAGTTTAGTACCTCATTTATCCTATCGACATCTTCCAGCTGTGTTCGTCACCTCTCCTCCAAAGGGTGATCTTTCCTCTTCTCTAACCAATGAATTTTGATAACGTACGGATCCATTATATGAATCAAGTGTCCTCGGTATCTATGGATCATCATTAGTAAGTTAATGAGTCCATTTGAATAATCCTTTATTTAGTCTCTCCTCGGCTTTAGTATTTTAGTGCAGGCTAATTCACCCAATTTTCAGGTTGAAGTACAAGTTCTTAGTTCTATTCCAAATAGGATCAATTCACACCCTGATATTGTATGAGTACATTGTAGTTTGTATTATTTAGGTGGTCTATGACTTATTCCCAGTGTATTTTTTTCAATTTATAAATTTTCCATTTTACAACATGCCAACCTTCTCGGTGCATTTATTTATATATGATTTCTTCTATTAAATTGTCCATTTGACCCAATTATAGGTGTATTGATTCTTATTTTGTAGTTTATTGTATGTAACCATCATATATGGAGTCCCCATAGGATTTTGTCCTGATTTATACTATATAATTAATTTATTAAAACACTTTAATATCATCAGAGAAGTTAACATAGATGATAAATGGTTTTTCACATTACTTGTTTTCACCTAAATAATAATGGGACCTTCCTAATTCTATTTGAGCACTTATTAATTTATTTTCCATATAGGTAGTTCACATTAAATTTTTGTTTTAGGATTTCAGAATTGGTTTGGAAATTGATGTTTAAATATGATAAATGATTATTTTGATGAAAAATGTCATGTTATTATAATAAAAACCCCAAGAATGAGGTGTATTATGATCTAAATTGAAAATTAGTGATTAGTTGTTCGAATCATGATTGGGCTTCAAGAGTTCGTTTTTACATATTATTCGATGACATTGTTTTTTATATGACATGCTGGAGAAATGGTCACTATTGAAGACATAAAATTAATTTCCCTCCTTCTATAAATGTTAAATGGGACCAATGAACCTTTTAAGTGTATGACATTGCCAAACGTGTAAAGGGAATTACCCGTGTAGGTAATGGTATAAATGAAAAGATCACATACTATGTGTCTCTGGAGATTTTTAATTTAATTATTATGTTTTGATGGATTTAATATAATTCCATAATTTGATTAGCTTTTCTAATGATTTTTTCTCTTTTATTGTATTATATAGTGTGATTATAATTATATAAATTATAAAGGGCGGTAATGCGGCAATGTATATTTGGTGATTAAGAACATGTTTAATCGAAATTGCTAAATGGAATTCCATTTTTATAGTATGAATATATAAATAAAATGCATGATAGGTATTGCCTTATGGATTTCATTGTTAATATGAAAGTACATTGATATAGGATTTATAAATAAGTTCCAAGGGAGGTTTTTCTTCAATGATATATTAAATGATATTCCTTGATATATGATGCGAAATAAAGGTAAGGGTTCTGTTGAGGATGGATTCATCACACACCCACACAATGGGTGTTGACCATGATGACTTGAACCAATGATACCATATAGACGAAGGGATAAGGCCCCACATAGAATAATTAGAGTGTTGTAATGGCAGCTTACTCAACAGCCAGAGTGCTTTTCTATTTCATACTTTACTCTATATTGATATAGGCCATGACCTCTATGGCTTGATATTATACTCTCATTTATAATGGTTAAGGAAGCTTGAGTTATACCCTATTCCATCCAATAACTAGTATTCTAGGAATATGTACACTAGGATTTGTCAAGAACAAAGTTCATATAGGTGGATTTAGTATTTAATAACACTATATATGAATTTATTTCTATATATTGTTACTAGATAGAAACTATTATTGGCTATGATCTGAAGCAGGTATTGCTTCCAATAGTCCCTTAAGAATTTTGGCATGTTTTTTTATTTTGTACTGGATGCTTATCATTCCCCTTGTACCTTAAACATTATTTCAAATTATATATCATGGACTAGATTAAGCCCTTGGAACCATGGTGTGACACTACTAGGATTATAATGCCACACCCTGCTCGGGTCACCATTGCAATGTGCTACCCATGTTGAACATCTATTTATAGGACCATGGTTGAGTTCTTGTATAATTTTTCTGGTACATGGGAGTTATGAGAACAATAATTAGCGGGATCTCGGTATTCTCATAATTATTACCCTATGGGATTTAATTTTATTACATTTCATGTAATTTAATGTATTTAGTAGCATGTTTCATAATTTTTTTTCAATATGTATCATCATCAGGAAATACATGAATCAGTTGTATATTTCCATTGGCCATATTTTACTATTCAGTTTTTATTATTCTATTTATGTTTCATCGTTAATTTATATACTACATTGAATATTGTTTGTTGTTTCTTATTGATTACACCATTGTGCTACTCTGATATAAGGGTATATTCTACACACTATCACCTCCTGAGACCCTTACTGCAAGTCGGGAGACTATGACATATGGGGAGTCATGCATGAGGCCATGTGACCCACCGGTCATGCTTCTATATTAGTGTCCAGTTAGGCTAGGGTGTTGGAAATCTAATATACATGATATACTCTTACAAAGATTCAAATACACAATCCATGAATGATAATGATTGTATTATTGTGGATTTTCTAATTGATAAATTCATATATTCTCTTATTATCTCAAAAGTGGTATATTGAAATAATTATGTGATACTAATGAATTTTCTAAACTATAAATATATTAAAACCTTCATCATTGAGCTGATACTACTTCATGAGTGTTAATTTAAAAAAATAAAATTTACGAATGAAATGAAGAACATGATTATTTTCCATCATTGAAGGATTCATTTTTCCCCACTATATTTGATATAAAGAGTTATATGTCAAGGTTTAATTAATAGAAAACCATATTTTTGTAGTGGACCTCAGGAAATGCTAATATTTCGTTGAAAATTTTAATCACCTTAGTACCTAGATAATTCAACCCCAATTAATTACAAATAGAGGATGGCATTCATAACAAAATTTAAAAATTATTTATTTGGATGGGTTAATATTTATGAATAGTGTAAGGATGGAATTATTAATTGGTGTGTGTATGATAATAATGTGGATATAGTTTTCGTGTTTATATCACTCTTAGTGAAGTGGGAAGAGCAAATATTCAAGATATAATGATATGTAAAAAAAATTTTCATCACATATTTTTATCAATTGTTTATAGATATAATAAATTGTTCTTTTATGTATGATATCATTTCAAATCATGTTAGAAATATTATAAAAAATATATTATGACATATAATAAAATAACATGAATATTGAAGTCCTTTATGTATAAAAGAAGAAATTTATTTTTCCATTACATAATTATTTTTCTCATATATATGTCATGGTGTTTGTTTATTATGTATTGAAATGAATTGAAGTGAACCATACCTAATTTAAATAAGTAAAGGTGGTAACTAAATATCATAATATTAAAAAGATTTTCTAGTTCATTCTTCCTTATCAATTTATCAATGATAATTGAATACATAATTATAAAAACTTGTTTAGTTCTTTTTAGAGAATTAAAGAGACCATTACAACTTGAGTACTCTATGACACCCTCAATAGAGTAAAGAAAAAATATTTCGATAGATGTTCAATGGAAATATACAAAGAAGATAGTATATGAAATAAAAATGTTTAAGATGAAAAAATTTACGGAAAAAATTGGGATTATAAAAAAACATATATGAAATCTTAGGAAATTTCACCATTCCATTTGCTTCAAAGATAATCATTATTCATTTCAGTGGATCATAACCATAAAATTTGTTAAGTTATGTTTTTTTTAATTTAGTGAGCTTAAACCTTGGGGAAATATAGATATTCTAGGAGGGGGATTTTATATCTAATTAGTTGGAAACATAAACCAAATGAACAATCTATGTGAAGAAAATAGTGAAATGGAATAACCAAAAAAATTAATGGAATAATTTTTATAGGGGAGATAAATTGATATTGTATAACTCATAAATTGATTTGTTTTGAGGGGAAACATGTCTTTATTATGTGTTTCATTCATGGTTATTATAACCATTCCACTTGGTGTTGTGTATATCGAAATCTATAATCACCAATATTATATGGTGAAAGGATAAAACGTCATGAAATAAATTAATCATCCACAAGTGGTTTGTATAATCACCATATACGTTCATTAATGAATCTTATTTATGACTATATTTAAAACAAAAATAATCTTCATATAGTGAGGAATCCTAGGGATTTGTATTTTATTTTTCCTTTTTCATTCTTTTGTAGTTTTATGTAATAATTTTTATTAGAAAAAGGTGTCACTTAATTTATATAATGTTAATATCCTCTAATTAATTATTTATGTTACTAAAACATTGATGAAAAAATATTATCAAGGAGTAGGAAATTATTTTTAAAGGATTAACTTTAATAGTTAAAGTAATTTAAAAAAACAATGTATTTAACATTCCCGAGGAAACTACCTAGGGAATTCCATAATCCCATGTCCTCGGAACATTTACATGTGTTTATCATGGCGAAACATAAAATGAAATTTTACCACCTTACATGGGGGTAAATAAAAATATAACTAAAAAATTCATATTTTCATATATAAAATAAATTAGTACTATAAAATAGTAACCATGCTGGGTAAGAAAATGATATGGTATATCACCACAAGGTTATCATGTAATTACAAATGTAAGGAGAATATTAGGTTTTGAAAATTATGTGGGGTCAATGTTATACTAAAATTGAACATCACAACAATCCCCATTGAAAAAAATGTGTTCTCTTGATATAATTCAATTAGTCTAGAATTAAATCTCCAAAATGAGGTATGATTTGTTAGAAATAAATAAAAAGGGGACCACTAAACACCCAAAACTAACCCATAATATATAATTTAAAAAATTATATGTCTAGTTTATTGTGTGATGCATAATCATCACAGTAAAATGTTTCAAAAGATTTAAATTTTGAAATTCTACTAGGTATCGAAATTTGGAATAAGCTATTGTATGTTTGGTTGTAACAATTGTTCTTTAAATTATCATATTATGATAAATGGAAGCTGATGAACCTATTAAACAAGCCGAATTTATATTCAATAATCAATGTGTATTGTATTTGTAAAAAACACTACACCTATATACAAGTTGATGTTTCAATCGTATCAAGGGTGAACTATTTATTATGATCACCAGGAAGAAAACAATTATTCAGACTTATGAGGGGATATCATTGACCATTAGATCTATTGTCCAACCATCATGATTCATAATCACTAAGAGTTTTTAAAGAACTTATACTATGGGTGATGAGCAATTTTATTTTAATGAAGTGTTCTTTATATATATTATCTTGAAATTATTGATCATCCTAATTAGACAATATAAATCCACTTATATATCCATTAATTAAGATCTCCATTTAATAAAATCATGTATTATATATATTGTATCTTATGAAAAATATTTAAACATTTAATACACTCTATTAGTGAATTCATTAATCTCATAAAATGAATTTTTATAATATATTTATTCAATTAAAATTTTTTATAACTGAAGACTAAGGAATGAGATGATTCATTAATATTTCTATTCAAAATCACATGCTATGATTGGTGTAATATAGTATTGGGTATAATCACATGAATAATAGACTGTTATTCCACCAACAAATGGTCATGTTTGGTCTTAAGGTTACATTGGCCCAAATATATCCATAATTTACATGAATCCAACAAAAATTCTTTTAGTATAAAACAAAAAATCGACCACATTCGCTATATTCTATAATTACTTTTTTAAACTATCCCCATCCATTTATCAATCCATCCATACTATATTAGATTTATATTATCTAGATTTCATCATTTTGTAAAAAACACTTTTTCCCAAACACAATCATTATAGAAAATTTCTTATTGTCCAAATATGTGATACATAATAACGTTGAAAAAAATTATAAAATACTAATATCATTAATGTAACAAATGACGGACTTTAATCAAAGTAGTTGTGCTAATTAGGGTACTAATAGGTCTTATGAGATCTTTATAAAACAAACACATATATCTATATGAGCATTACTATTGAAATATATATCATATAAATTGTATGTACACCTATATAATAAAATTTATTCTGAAATCATATTACCAAAATACATGGAATAATTCAATCTAATATTGGATATTTCATAATTTCTAGATTCTTTGAATGTGACCGACCAAGTAGATAAATACACCACATTCCACTCAACTAGTATATGAGGACATCACATGTTGTTAACCTATGTATTTTATGAAAAGATATGTAAATAAACTTATCATTGACATGTATTTACTCAATCTAATTAAATCAATCTCCATATTTTATTTCTCATCACATTTGCGGAAAAATTTAGACATTTTTATGCTCTAATCTATGAATTGATCGGAAATATACCTAGCCAGCCCAAATTAGATAATTTTTATTTAATTCATTATTTATTTTTTTAAATTATCACTTTTGAGGTAAATTTCATTATCAAAATTAGAAATGAATGATTTATTATAACAAAATATCTTCAATTATATTGATATCTATATTAAATTTCATTATATTTACTTCATTTTTTAATTAGAGTAATAAGTCTCTACTTAATATGATATGATTAGACTTTTCACACTAATCCTAAAATATATTCATAACCCATAATATTGTGTGATTATCATCAAGTAGAGACAACACAAAGTCATACATTTTTTTGATAATATCATTCTACTATTTATAAAATTTAAATAATAGTTGACATGAATTAATGATATATAGTTATTTAATTTTTCATAAAAATATGATACATTAGAAACCATTACATCAATATTTTAATTATTATATACCTAGAGACTCTACATTAACCTCATGAATTTATAGTGATAATGGTTTTGTCAATTAATCCAATATATTTTCATCTATATACACTCAAAAAAAATAAATATTTCCCCTCCCAAAAATCTGTTTTATGAGAAGGAATTTGTGATGGATGTTGTTAGTCTGTTTTCAGGAACACAGTTCTTTATCCTAAGAAATATCTATATTATTTTCATAGTAATAAATGGTCACACCCTTAATACTGGGAATCATATTTCATTTTGATGTAAAAAAATTGATCAAAGTACATTATATCATAGACTAAATTGAAATTATACACTCTTCCATAGCTGTAGATATTTTTATGGTTTCATGTTATGAACTCTTCCAACTTGTATCTTTTTTATTTAAAATAAAACTTTCGATTTCATATGATATTTACTAGTTTGGGAACATAAATCTCTATATACAGTCAATCAGTGATTTTAGTCTTATATAATGATCATAAAAATATATTTTGTCTTCGCAATTAATTAACAATTGAATTTATATAAATCAACTTTCTCTCGCTATGAATAGAATGGTGTATATGAGTAATTCCAAGAAAATTAGAAACATAACATGCTTTACACAACATGTAAACCCTTATTCAACCAATGATAGATATATATTTAATTATATTCATCATATAAACATTCATATAAGGATCCTGAATAATATAATGGATCATGAGATATAATACTGGACAAGAACCATTTTTGAGTTATCAAAGATGAACTACTAAAGAACATAACCAATGATAGTTTCCTAACTAAAAATATTAAACAACTTATATATATCTCTTTTGAAATTAATACTATATTTATATATGTGTGTGTGTGTGTAGATTTATACATATAATTTATTATGAAACATTTACCCACACACATCTCCCTAAGTGAAGATTAGATATATGATTTGTGATCATACTTATTTACCCTATATGTATTATAAAACACTACCCAATAGTCCCCTATATCCTCTTATATAAACATGAAGAATTATATTTTTGGTGAAACTAAATTCTTTTATTTAATCATAAAATGAGATATTTCAATATCTCGAAGAATAATTCAATCAATAAATAATGTGATGAACCTTGTATACGTTGTCAATCATATTTGTATCTTCAAACCCATTGGTTTGTATCATATTCAACTCCTCAGATAAATTTTCATAAAATATAGTGTACTTCACAACAATGTCATATATCTCTTCATTAAAGTAGCATGGTTTTTTGAGAAATATCATAATTTAAATTATCATCACTATAGATTAATAGGACATTTCATGTTAAATACAATAAGTTTTTTTATATAATTTTGTGACTACTTTTGAAATTTTTGGTATAAACTCTACCATCCATGTTAATTTTCTTAGGGAAAACTAACATGGAAACTATGAGTCCCTGCCTATCATGTGAATCTACCATGTTACAAACATGGATAGCATACATGGTGACCATATCAAGTCCTTGTTCATTTAAACATTTAGTATAATTAAAAATCAATATTCATCCAATTAGGTTGTTGAATCATCTCTAATAAACATTAACTCATCATCATATTCTACGTGAGATTGTATACCAATATCTCATAATGAATCCCACCATAACATCATCATTCCTACGTAACTTGAGTTGGTTCAACTTCAAAAACTCAAAGTTGAATAGACTCAGCCTTCATCTTAAGAAATTATAAAATTTATGTGCATTTAAAATATACATGTTCAATGATCCATCCAATTTATCTATCATTCATAACTTTCTTTTCAACGAGTAAGGAAAATAGGGCCACAAACATTTATTGTATAGTTGTATTATTGAAATAATATTCCATAGTTTCGTTGGTATAACCAATGAATAATAATTTTTCATATTTAGATTATATATTATAAAAAACGAAAAAAAATTATTTTTTTATATCCTTAAATATTATTATCATACATAATGTGTTATTTCTTTATCCAAATCATGCAAGGTTTCCACGTAATTGTTTTTGAAAGAATTTTTTTAGTAAAAGTAAAAAATATTATATATCAAAAAACTGGAATGAAAACAAGACCACAATGTCTATTTTTTCATTGAACCATGTTAAGAACATATGATGTATCCATTATTAAAAAAATTCACTATAGTGCTCAGAGTTAATGTGGTTGGTGGAAGAATTATAGAATCTATCCAGTGATCTATGAATTCAAGGATTAAGTATTCACTTCCCAATCTAATAATAGATTCATAATACACTTTCCAAATAGATTCTATACAATTTTCTATATATCTCTTGAAATTTTTAAAATTATCATACTCGTCTCTCATAAAAAACACATATTCATAATGAAAACAGTCTTGGATAATTGTAATGATGTACCTAAAACCACAAATTTATTTAGTATTCATTGGTCTAAATATATATATATATATATGATAACTAGTATTAATTTGGAACTATTCCCTCCTTCATAAAAACATTCTTTGTTTATCCATCCAAATAAATAATTTGTTAAATTTTGATATTATTCAAAATCAAATGGTTCCAAAAATTCATCTCTATTCTTACACATTATCTCACATTACATAGCGTTTTTTCCATTTTCGTCAAATTTATATATTCTATATTATTTAAGTTTTTTCCCTTTCATATATTTCTATTTTATATTACATTTATCTAGTGGGGATATTACTAATTATCATTTTCTATTCTCTGTCCCTTATTTGAAGAAAACCAATTACAATATTTTTATTATTTCCATTAATTAAAAAATGATTTAAAATTAACAATATTATATGATTTTTTGAGGTTTAAAAATGTCCAACATACCATGATTGGGGTGAATTATGTTATTGATATCATTTTAAAATTTATTCATGCCCTGTTGTATCTTGAAATATTTATTATAAGGGTTACTTAATTCTCACTTAAGTGTAACTATAGATATAATTGTTTATATATTTATTTGATGATGATGCTTTGAATGTGATGCTAGAATGAATGTGTGTGGAGGAAAATATTTGTAAATGGGTTACCCTCATTGTGTTATATCCAGGAATATACAACTACAATGTTTTGATGTATCAAATCAAATAAGGCTCACTTACAAACTATTTTTTTCACAAGATCACTTCTATTCCAATTTTCACATCCTTAATATGGTTTCTGTTCATCTCACTAATTTTTCTAGGGTATCTCCCTATGTATATTTCTCTGTATCATTTCTAGTAGAATGGAACATTTTCTTTCCCTTCCATTTCTCACTTATCTGGAATGGATCCATACATTATTTAAGGACTTGTAGGTCCCTTCATTTTCATGAATGCATACATACTCAGTTATATATATATTCTTTATTGAAGACTCATTTTCACCCATATATGAAATACAATTTTTAATGTAATAGTATTTTATAGAAATTACATTAGAGAACTCTTTTAGTGCTTTGGAATGTTCTTTGAATCCTCTGGAAACTCTCTTCCGTCATCCATGAACTACTTTGTAGCACATGGTGTGAGTGATTCTCGGAGCACATATTCTTCAACGGGCCACCTCTACTCTTTAAAAACACCTCTCCTACATGTATTTTTGATGCCTATGTGAAAAAATGATACATCATATAAGGTACCAGCCTTAAACCATACTTAATCGTGATATATTTCAAGAATACACCTTGAGGATCTTTTCTGATTTAGAGTTTTAGAGAATCAGATCATAAAACATGCATTACATCCTACATTTAAACAAAGTGGTTACAATAAAAGATAGTATCCATTTTTTCCCATCAACGGAAACATATTTAAAATAAAACATGGATTCTTTATTGACACTTACATTACACTATCATCATATCATGTACCCTTCCCTTGACCTATGAAAAACATTTCAAAATCTTAGGATGAGCCTAAAAACCTCAGTAAGGGATATAAAAATATGGAAAGGAAATATGAGTACATGTATACATAAGAATAAATGAAATCATACTTTAATCATAAAACATAAGCACTTTAACAGACCTCATCAAATCATGAATAAATCATAGAGACCATAAGACATAAAGGTAACTTGAGGCATTTATAAAATTCTTACATAGGGAGTAACACTCTTGGTTATGTTTGGAATACCCATCAAAGTATATTCCCTAAATCTCTTCGGAGAAACCTTAACGTTTAACTCCTTTGCATTACCCAATGCATTGGAGAGCTATATCAGGCTCACCTTCCCTTAGTTTATCACGGAACCACCCATCTTCATAACAATGCCCAAGAACCCTAACATAATCGTATCACATAAAACATGCATAAAGGAATCATAACATTTCCACATTTCAATCACAAGATATCAATACAACACATTGATATAATAAAATCATTATGAAAAAAATTTTCAATACCAAAATAAAATAAATGTAAAACATGGTATTTATTTTTCATTTAAAAAGGTATGTCTTGTAGAGGAATCCAAAACTCATATAATGGTCACAGCGGCGGAGAAGTCATAGTCGCCGCATACGTACGACAAAAAAACATTACCTTTTGTCATTTAGTAAATGCTTCGTATAAAAACATTCGTTTTTAATAATCATAATAGTAAAAGGGGTTTATACACTGTATAAAAGAAATTTTTGTATAAAAAAATATGCCTCAATGAAAGGAGATTGAGATGAAGTCCCATACCTCGGGTCCGACTTGACTTGATCATCCTTTAACCTCCTGAATAATAAACTTGAGTTAATTTCTACTTTCTTAAGAAACTTTTTCATGTTAATTATTCCTTTTATATAACTTATTACCTTGTCATGAAAACTATGCAGTTATTTATGATAATAACGGTCGTCTAATGATCATTGGTACTTGAGTCAAAAATATGATCTTTATAATTATAAGTTGTTCATGTATCCATTATATCCAGAGGTATACTCATGATGTATATATCATATATATCATATATATCTATTATATACATGTAAAGACACATAAATTTCAAGGAAATATTTTTCTTAATTTTCATTGTAATTTTACAAAAGCTCAGTTTCTGACGGCACCTGATTCCGTGGCCCGGTGTGCCCGGAATCATTTTCCAAAGTTTGGATTAGGTACGTTCAGTGAACAGACGAGCGGGTTTTTCTATCTTTTAAACTGGTGCTCGGAATCGAATTCTGAGGGCACCGATGGAATCGCTGCGCCGATATTTGCTTAGAAACACCTCTTCCGGAGTTGCGTTTTCTCGAGTGTGGTTTTTAATTTTGGGGCATAAAGCTATGAAATAAAATGATTGGTACGACAAAGTTTATATTATTTCACTTAAAGTCACTTGAAAGCCACTTAAAGCTTCTTAATCTGAGTTGTTGCGGATATGGTTCTATCCAAAAATATCTTACCCCTTTTGTAAGATATTTGTGAGTTGGGGCCCACACGAGCCCCACCGTTTCTTTTCTGCTAAATAACGCACCCGCGAAAACCCATCATTATGAATTTCTACGGACGCGTTTTCTTAAATTCTTAACGCACCGATTAATTTGGCGGTTAACTTCGTTAAATTAATTCTATGAATTAATTTAATCGTTTCTTAACCTTTTTACAACCTGTTGGTGTAATTATAATATAAGACCAACGCATGACTTCTTGAAGATTGCTCGTTGGGAGGCTTTTGACAGAAATTTTGTGCCTTCATCCTCCTTCGAGAAAAACGCAAAGAACGTGAAGAACGCCGTCAACCTCGGAGATCGACGACGCTTCATCCGAGACATTCTTCCCCGTAACGATCTCCGATCATCAGCTCCATGAGGTAGGAGATTTCAGCTTTCTTATTTTAAATTTCTTTGAGGGTTTTAACAATATGGATTTAATTAATATAATTAAATCTACATGTTCATGAACCTCGGAGCCTGTCGACGTGACACCGTAATTCGCGACGACGCGACGCCCTTCCGTGATGACGGGACGCCCTTCCGCGACGACGTAAAGGCCTTCCGCAACGCGACGATTGCCTCCTTCCGCGACGATCAATTCCGCGAAGAGCGAGCGTGCGACGACTTGATGAGGTAGGGGTTTGTTTGTGAAATAATTTATATTTCTATGTTTGTTTCTTTTAAAACAAATAACCTGGATAAAGTTCAATTTTTTTTATTAAATTATATCTTGTTACGTTTCCATTGGTTTTTTCCCGATTTTTATCACCTAACGCGGAGGGTGCGGGCCAAACAAACACGGCCCGACAACCCTCCCCAGTTCTTCGTTGTTGTGCGTATTGGCGGGCGGCGACAAAACATGCCACATAGGTGATTCGTTGTTTCCGCAGTGAAGTACGGGACCCGAGAGGAGATTCACCGCAGGAGGAAACGAAATCGGACAACCAGAGCAACTCTGGTGGCCCGCAGAACCCACCGGCGGCGCGGGTCGCCGGCGCGGCGACCAGGGGCCCCGCGGCCGCGCGGGTCCGACACTCACAGGATGCGGCTTTTCCACGTCTGTTGACCCAGCGCGGCCCCACGCGGGGCCGCGACACCTCATCCCGTGGGGGCCAGCGCCCCGTGGATCCTCCGCTCGGCCGGTTCGGCCGGGCCGCCCGGGCCGGGCCGGGTCGGGCCAAACCAGGTCGGACCCGGACCCGGGTTGGGTCGGCCCTGGGGGGTTGGGCCGGGTCGGTCAGGGCCCAGCCCCCCCGTCTCCGGACATTTTCGGTCTTTTGCTCATAACTTGAGCTACGGGATTCCGAACGATGCGCCGTCTGCGGTGATGCGATCCTTGGATCGAGACGGTCGTTTCAGTATATAACACTCAAGGATTCAGAATACTTTGGGTTCGGCAGGGTTCGTTCGTACACGAAACCAACCGGGCCCTCAGAGCGGAAACACTCATATCTTGAGCTTCGGACGTCCGATCGATGTGCCATCGACTTCGTTGTTTTCCTCTAAGTGAGATGGATCTTTTGGCATACTCCACCCGAGTTTTGGACGTAGGTGGAGTACGGTCCGGTTGGTTTTGCATTAAAAACCAACCGGGCCCCTGGAACGAAAATGCCAATAACTCTCAGACCGGGCGTCCGATTGGCGCGCCGTCTGCGACGTTGAGTTCCTGTTGACGATATGGAACTTTTGGATACATCAACTCTGGAATATGTGTCTATTGATGTATCAGCCTCTCGGCTCATGGAGCAGAACCTCCCAAATGAGCATGTTGTGTGCGGGAACCATAGAGCCGGATGCGACTGCTATTGTGACGACGACGACTGTACATAGATCCTCAGTGGATTCGATGGCGACGACTACAACACTCCGCGATCCTTTGTGGGTCAGTGCTACCGATCCTGTGTGGGTCCGATCCTATGTGGGTCAGCGCTCAACGGTCGTGTGTGGGCCATCGCCTATAGGTCCTGGGTGGGCCCGATCCTATGTGGGTCTTTGCGGGGGTTAGTTACCTATCGATCCTTTGTGGGTCGGATCCTTTGTGGGTCATTGTGGGGGTTAGTACCTATTGATCCATTGTGGGTCTGACGACTTAGATGGATCAGTGATCATCTCTATCGTCATTCAAAGAATTATACGAGTGTGAGCTAAATCTTGTTCTACTTTCTTTCGTGGATTGTGTTGTGCTATCTTGTGTGGATTTACGTTTGTTTTCCTTTGTGGATTGTGTTGTGCTACCCTGTGTGGGTTTACGTTTTGCTTTCCTGTGTGGACTGGGATGTACTTGAGCTCGGATGTAGTAGCCGATCGAGAATTGATGACTTAGGTATATGTATGGGCATATACCTAAGCCGTGTCAGATGTTACTTTGTGATTGTATCTTCCTTTGTGGTTTATCATTTGTGGATTCTGGGAGACCTTCAGGGGACTAGGGGTCCCTACTGAGTAGGTTATACCCACCCCTACACGGGCTATGCCTGTACTACGTTGTGTTGGTTGCAGACGATGGAAAACGCTGATCGTGGTGGAGGCTTGTGGAGCAGGACAGTACCTGGAGGTGGACCACTAGGCGGGATGTACTCGGAGCGGTCGGCTGGACCCGAGGAGTAGTGGAGGCTTTCTGTACCCACCCTTTAGGTGGGATTTCCAGAGGACGACTCGACGCTGCGGCTTTTCCTTTTAGTTGTTGTTTTTCCCCTTTCAGTTGTACTTTACAGTTGGTCTTGTATTTCCATCCCCCTTTACTTTTAGCACAGCTTGTTCCAGTTTTTACATAGTGTTTACTTTTCTGCTTGCTTACTCTGTAGTGCTTGTTTACTTTTCAATGGTAATGCCTTCCCTTTACCAGGATTTACGCCTTGGTGCTAGTCGCCAGCCCCTGGCCTATGGAAGGCGGGCTTGGGGTAGTCACGGCATGGGCCCTGAGGATGGGTTGTGATAATACATTCATTTATAATATTACATAACGTTTAGAGGTAAGAAAATAAATTCACCGTTCATGGAGACGGTAAGTCGTACGTACGCATGAATGCTACTTTCATTTCTATTTCGTATGTTATAGAATGGAATCATAATGATATACAGGTATATTATAATTCTAGTATAATATCATATATAATAACATTAATTAAATCATTTATACGTCCCACATATTCCATTAACGTAATCAAATCACTTTGAGGGGGCGGTAGTCCGCACTTCCTAAAATGAAGATATCACATTTACCCATAATGGTAACCATAAAGGTATGCCATAAATGGAAAATACAGTAGCATAAGTAAAGAATAAACAATTTATATATAATATATAATTATAGTTACATCTTAATGGCCACCTTTGAAGGTGTTATATGAGTGTTGAACAATCACCATTTCATGAGGCCGAAATTCTCCATCCACAAAAACAGTATGTTTTTTAACCATTAGATGTATTTGTGTGTAAGTGTAGCTCAAATAATTCTTATAAAAACATCCTAGTATATTGAGGATACTGGTTTTGTTACAAAAGAATGTAATAAAAATAGTTTATAGGGTTGGAGAAGCAAAATAAAACATAAGAACACCAGAGAAAATAGTACATTTAAAACGGGTAACTCTTTTTTATTTCAGCTCAAAGGCTTCCTTGGGAGGACTTCTGACCAAAGTGAGGATTCTAAGAGTTAGAGCAGGATGTGGAGAGACAAAATGGGTGGGTTTTGGCCCAGAAAAAGGCTTTGTAAGTGTTGTTAAGGAGGTAGAGGTGGGGGCCTTTTATAAGAGGAGAGGAGGGGCACTCTTGGAATGTAAGGAAATTATACATTATTTTAAAATGATTTTCGGATTTAAAAGGTCCCACATTGATATAATTTGAGGATAAGGTGATAAGGGTTCTAAATATACCTAGCCAATAGGTTTTTGACAATTTTAGGTCTTAGATGATACATTATCTTTTCATTTTTTTAAATCGTTAAATAATGAGGTAATCATTGCATCATCATGATGTCATAAATAATTTAATTAATAAAATGTCTAAAAATTATAAATAAAATACTATGATGTAGGAAATATTTTTATATTTCCAATTACTATTTATAGTCAAGACGATGACTTGTATAACCCCATGTAAAAATTGTTTTAGTAACCAATACATGTTTGTGACATTTTTATTTTAATATTAAATAAAAATATATTAATGCATTTTTTCCTACCAAAGTAGATCCATGGGGTCCCCATGTTAACCCATTTATTGTCTTGGTCGGCCATGACACATCCAATAAGGGTAGGACATGTTTCTAGGTCATTTCATATTATTAAAACATTATTTTTACCTTAAATTACACTAATTACCTCTAATCGCGATTAAAAACATAATAGTTACTATTCACCAAAAATTATTTTAATCCCATTGAAACACATTTTACTTCTTAATGACAACCACGTATGTCGGATTTTTGAAATTCAAAACACATAAGTGGTAATGTTTCATTTAAACAAAAAATCATTTTTTAAGTACCACTTAGTGGTTTCACTATTCATCAAAAATTGATGTTTTTCAGAAAAATACCAAAACATCACTCTAATCTATATTTGATATTCTGAATTCCAAAATGATGTCTATTTTAAAAAATTCAAAACATATAAGTTTCATTAATTAATTTAATAATTAATTCCCACTGTTAGAGCAAATAGCGTGTTTTTATGAAATAATAAGTATCTAAAGATTGAAACTTGTTTAAGTCCAATTTTAAAGTGATATTAATTCCAACGACCACTATTGGATTAAATGGTAAAAATATATTCTAATTTAACTTTATTAAAAAATAAAAATATAAACTAATCATATAAATAAATTAGATTAAAAAGATGTTTTGAATTAAAATACAACATTTTCACTATTCATTAAAAAAAATGAACTTTATCGGAAAAATAAATTTTTTTTACCCAAAGTAAATTTCAATGTCCCAATCATAAATAATAAGTTTACTTCAAAAAATAGGGATTATAAAATTGTCAAAAGTTAGATTTAAAAATGGTTTTCCATCAAAAGGCAGTAAAATAATCTTTTAAAAATATTAGTGTATTTCAGGCTTAAGATTGGATTTATTCTCATTTTAAGCCTCTAAAACACTATATAATTCATAAATAGACATAGATAAGAATATATATTATTCATTACTTAATTGGGATATTACATCCTTCCCACCTTTATAAAATTGTGTCCCCGCAATTTATTAACTTATCGAATAAGTGGGGTATTTAGCCCTCATTGCATTTTCAGATTCCCATGTTGCCTCTTCAATCATGTGGGCTTTCCACCAAACCTTTACCTGTTTAATCACCTTATTCCATAACACTTTCTCCCTATGGTCAAGAATCTAGACCGGTTGTTCCTCATAAGATAGGTTTTCTTCCAGCTGAACTACCTCTAGACTCAAGACATGAGATGGATCTGGCATGTACTTCCTTAACATTGAAAAATGAAAAACATTGTGTACCTGAGATAAACTCGGAGGTAAAGCCACTCAGTAAGCAACTGATCCAACTCCCTCCAGAATCTCATATGGTCCAATGAACCTTGGAGTCAGCTTTCCTTTCTTACCAAACTGCATCACGCTTTTCCATGGTGATACTTTGAGAAAAACATGATCACCTACCTTAAAAGAGAAATCCTTCCCCCTGTTGTCCGCATAACTCTTCTGCCTACTCTGAGCCATTCTCATGTGTTTCTATATCAAATGAACTATTTCTACCAACTCTTCCACCAATTATGGTCCTATCAACTTCCTTTCACCCACTTCATCCCAAAAACCAGGAGTTCGACAATGCTACCCATATAACGCCTCAAATGGTGCCATTTGTATACTAGAATGAAAACTGTTATTATAAGAAAACACAACCAAAGAAAGATGTTGGTCCCAACTTCCCTGATAATCCATCGAACAAGCACGTAGCATATCCTCCAAAGTCTGAATTTTTCGTTCTATCTGCCCATCTGATTGAGGATGAAAAACTGTACTCAAATTTAATTTAGTACCCAATGACTTCTAAGGGCCTTTCCAAAAGTAAGATGTGAACCAGCGATCATGATCAGATACAATGGAGAGGGGAAATCAATGTAACCTGACTATATCTTTAAGATACAAACGGGAAAGTTGATCTAGTGAAAAATTATCTCGTATAACAACGAAATGAGCAGATTTAGTCAAGCGATCAACAATAACCCATATTGCATTACTACCTCGGGGTGTCTTCCTCAATCCCACAACGAAGAGCATGGATATATTTTCACATTTCCACTCCGGTACAAGTTAAGGCTGAAGCATCCCTTTCGGTAACTTCCATTCTGCTTTAACCTGTTGAAAAGTAAAATGCTTCACTGTAAAATCAACAATATCCCTTTTCATTCTGTTCCACCATTAATACTCCTGAATATCTATATACATCATAGTACTTCCTGGATGAACTGATAACGGAGAACTATGAGCTTCACATAACAACACTGTCTTCAACTGTGAGTCACAAGGCACACACAATCTCTTCCCAGATCTCTGAACATAGTCATTATCAATGTTGAATTCAGGACACTTACCCTTCTGAACCAGCTCTACATTTTTCTACAACTCATTGTCTTGCTTCTATGCTTGCTTGATTCTGTCTGATAGAGAATATTTCACTAATACCTGAAACAAAACAGAAGAACATCCTTCACCGAAAACTTCTATGCCAAAGTTCATCAAATCCTTAACCAAAGGATCATGCTCCAAATGCAACATTATTAATGATGCATTACTTTTTCGACTCAAAGCATCAGCCACTTTATTTGCTTTTCCCAGTTGGTAATGAATTATACAATAATAATCTTTGATAAATTCTAGCCATCTCATTTGTCTCATGTTCAATTCTTTCTGAGTGAATATATACTTTAAACTTTTATGATCGGTATATATTTCACACTTTACTCCATACAAATGATGCCTCCAAATTTTTAAAGAAAAAACTACAGCAGCTAATTCCAAATCATGTGTAGGGTAATTTACCTCATGAGTTTTCAACTTACGTGAAGCATAAGCAATTACCTGATCATTCTGCATTAGGATGCAACCAATTCCTTTCAATTAAGCATCACTGTATATAAGAAACTCAATATTCCTGGAAGGTATTTCCAAAACTGGAGCATTCACCAATCTTCTTTTCAGTTCCTGAAAACAATCATCACATTCTTTTTTCCAAATAAACCTAACACCCTTCCGAGTTAGCTTCATCATTGGACTAGATAACTATAAAAAATTTCTAACAAACCTTCAGTAATTGCCTGCCAAACCAAGGAAGCTATGAATCTCAGTTAAATTTGAGGGTTTGGCCATTCTTCAACAACCATTGTTTTTGAAGGATCAAAAGTTATCCCATCTTTAGAAACAATATGACGAAGGAAAGAAATTTGTTACAACCAAAAATCATACTTGCTGAATTTCCCATACAATTTCTTTTTCTTTTAAGGTTTTAAAAATAACCCTTAAATGTCTTTAATGATCCTCTTTACTTTTAGAAAACACCAAAATATCATCAATGAAAAAAACAACAATCTTATCCAATAACTCATGGAAATTTATATTCATTAAGTCCATGAATATAACAGGTGCATTGATTATCCCAAAAGGAATTAATAAAAATTCATAATGTCCATATCTTGTACGAAACACGGTCTTCAGAATATTTGCTTCCTTTACCTTCACATGATGGTACTCCGATCTTAGGTCAATCTTTGAAAAATACTGAGCTCCATGGAGCTGATTAAACAAAACATCGATATGAGCCGAAGGATATTTTTTCTTAACAGTGATGGTTTTCAAGGCTCTATAATCAATGCAAAGTCTCATAGAACCATATTTCTTTTTAACAGATAAAATAGGAGCACCCCATGGAGATGTTCTAGGTCGAATGAAACCTTTCTCTAATAATTCTTGAAATTTCTCCTTCAACTCTAAAAGTTAAATTTGAGCCATTCGATAATGGGGTTTTGAAATTGGATTAGCATCAGGAGCTAAGTCTACAGTAAACTCAACTTCTCGATATGGTATTATTCGAAGAAACTCATCAGGAAAAACATCAGGATACTCATTTAACAACTAGCACATCATTAATCTGAATAGTTCCTTTATTTTCAACGATGTATGAAAGGTAACATTCATTTCCATATTTTCCAAGTTTCTCAGCCTCTTGATATGTTATCAACAGTAAGGGTTCATTCTTGTACACAAAATGAATTTCTTTCTAAAAAGAAACTTCTTTATCTTTACAGTCAATCTTATCATGGTAAAGGGAGAGCCAATCCATACCCAAGATAACATCAAACACTACTAGAGGTAAAACAATAAGGTCTGGAAGTAGGTTCTTTCCACGGATAAGGATAGGAAGATTCTTATAAATTCTTTTTGACTCAACATTTCAACCAGGTGTTTTTACCACAAGATCATTAGTCATTTCTTGAGATGGTATTCCCATTTTACTAGAAATGTTTTCCGAGATGAATGAATTTGTAGACTCTGAATCAAACAACACACTAGCATAATCTGAAAAAACAAACAAAGTACCTGATACAACTTTATTTGATGGCCCGACATCTGCTGAAGTAGTTGCAAAGGATTTCACCACCCTTTTCTACTTGTAGACTAACTGTTTCCCATCACTCGATCTCTTTTTCAGACACTCGTTTGGATAGTGACCCATCTCATTGAACTTAAAACATTTCACTAACTGTAAATCGATTTTGGACTTACCCTCAGCTTGATATTTTTTAGTGCAATAACGAGCCTTATGTCCCATCTTACCACATCGGTAGCACTTTCTAGAATTCAGAAGACATTCCCCAGCATGAATTTTACAACATTTATCACAAACTGGAAACTTAGTTTTCTTACCATCAGACCATTTTGAATAATTCTTTCCTTTCTCTTGCCACCTCGGTCTCTTATTCTGCTAGTTGTTATAGAGAACTTGATCATCGGCAAAATCCATTTCCACCTTCTTAGACATCGAAAAATATTTTCATAACTTTTAAACTCACGAGAAGATAATTCCCTTATATATTTTGGCATTAATCCTGAGTAAAAACGATTGATTTTACTATCAAGGTCTCAGATAAAATTTGGAGCATACCTTGCCTATCGAGTGAACCACCCTTCATAGGCAGCCACTGAGTCTTCCTCATGCCTCAAGTCCATGTATTTCTTTTCCATCCTATGTCGAACAGCCTTAGGAAAATACTTATCAAGAAATATACCTTTCAATTCATCCTAGTCGAGAGCATCAATCTCATCAACTTCCCTGATATTTTTAACCATCGACCACCACGGATCTGCTTCACCCTCCAAATGGTAAATAGCAAGACTAACCTTTTGGTTGTATGAACACCCCATGACATTGAAAATATTCTCCAGTGCTTTAATCCACCCTTCAGCTATCATAGTTTCATATGATCATTTGAATGATGGGGGATGTTGCATCATGAAATGTTCCACCACTGACAAGTTCCTCTTTGGTTGATCTGGCTGATCTCATTCATGGATACCCCAACCATTTATCGCTTGAGTCAACTGTGCCATTACTACAACGAACTATTCAGTTCCAATTCCAACCATCTCAGGATGCTAATTTGGAAGGTTATTTCCTTCTGTATGCCTTCATAGCACTGCTTCCTTGTTTCCTCTATAAAAAACCATTCTGAACAAAAATTTATTAGATGAATCAACATGGTAATCTTCAAATGCTATATCATTTGAAAAAATGGATCATCATTTAATAGAATTCTAACTCCTAAAGTTATCTAAACTGACCTATGATACCAACTATAAGGCCTCAGCCTTAAAACTTACTTAATCTTGAGATATTTCATGAATACACCTTGAGGATATTTTCAGTTTTATAGTTTTAGAGAATTAGATCATAAAACATGAATTACATCCCACATTTAAACAAAGTGGTTACAATAAAAGATAGTATTCATTTTTTCCCATCATCACAAACATATTTAAAATAAAAAATGGATTCTTTCTTGACACCTCCTTGACACTATCATCATATCATGTACCCTTCCCTTGACATGTGAAAAACATTTGAAAAACTTGGGATGAGCATAAAAAGATCAGTAAGGGATTTAAAAATATGGAAAGGAAACATGAGTACATGTATACATAAGAATCAATGAAATCATACATTAATCATAAAACATCATCACATTAACATAACTCATCAAATCATGAATAAATCATACAAATCATAAGACATAAAGGTAACATGAGGCATTCATAACATTTTTACATAGGGAGTAACCTACTTGGTTATGTTTGGAATATCCATCACAATATATTCCCTAAATCTCTTCGTGGAAACCATAACGTTTAACTCCTTCGCGTTACCCAATGCATTTGAGAGCTATATAGGGCTCACCCGCCCTTAGTTAATCACGAAACCTCACGTCTTCATAACAATGCCCAAGAACCAAAACATAATCGTATCACATAAAACATGCATAAAGGAAACATAACATTTCCACATTTCAATCACAAGATATCAATAAAACACATTTATATAATAAAAACATTATGAAAACCATTTTCAATACCAAAATAAATGAAAAGTAAAACATGGTATTTATTTTTCATTTAAAAAAGATATGTCTTGTAGAGGAAGCTGAAACTCATATAATGGCCACGGTGGTGGAGATGTCCTTGCCGCTGCATACATACAACATAAAAACATTCCCTTCCTGAGTTTAATAAATGATTTGTATAAAAATATTCCTTTTTAATAATCATAAAAGTAAAAGGGGATTATACACCGTATAAAAGAAAGTTGTGTATAAAATAAAATATGCCTCAATGAATGGAGATTGAGACGAAGTCCCATACCTCGGGTCCGACTTGACTCGATCGTTCTTTAACCTCCTGAATAATAAAGTTGAGATAATTTATACTTTCTTCAGAACGTTTTTCAATCTCATTATTCCTTTTATATTACTTACTACAATGTCATGAACACTATGAAATTATTTAAGTTACTAACAGTTGTTTTAACGATCATTTTTACTTGAGTCAAAAATATGCTCCTTATAATTACTATTTGATCATGTATCCATTAGATCCAGAGTTATAATCATGATGTATATATCATATATATAATATATATCTAGTGTATACATGCATTTATAATATTACATAACGTTTAGAGGTAAGAAATGAAATGCACCGTTCATGGAGACGGTAAGTCGTACGTACACATGAATGCTACTTTCATTTCTATTTCATATTTTATGGAATGGAATCATAATGATATAAAGGTATATTATAATTCCAGTATAATATAATATATAATAACATTAATTAAATCCTTTATATGTCCCATATATGGCATTAACGAAATCAAATCACTTTGAGGGGGCGGTAGTCCGCACTTCCTAAAATGAAGATATCGCATTTACCCATAATGCTAACCATAAAGGTATGCTGTAAATGAAAAATACAGAATCTTAAGTAAAGCATAAACATGTTATATATAATATATAAATATAGTTACATCTTAATGGACACCTTTGAAGGTTTTACAAGAGTGTTGAACAATCATCATTTCATGAGGCAGAAATTCTCCATCCACAGAAACAATATTTTCTTTAACCATTAGATGTAGGTGTGTGTATGTGTATCTAGAATAATTATTATAAAAACATCATAGTATATTGATGATACTGTTTTTGTTACAAAATAATTGAATTAAAAGAGTTTAGAGGGTTGGATATGTAAAATAAAACATAAGAACACAAGAAAAAACATTACCATTAAAACAAGTAATTGTTTTTGATTTGAGCTCAAAGGCTTCCTTGGGAACACTTCTGCCCAAAGTGAGGCTTCAAAGAGTTAGAAAGGGATGTGAAGAGACAAAATGGTCATGGGATGGCCGAGCCAAAGGCTTTGGAAGTGTGGGTAAGGAGGTAGAGGTGGGGGCCTTTTATAAGAGGAGAGGAGGGGTACTCTTGGAAAGTAAAGAAATGTTACATTAGTTTAAAATGAGTTTCAGATTTAAAAGGTCCCACATTGATATAATTTGAGGATATTGTGATAAGGGTTCGAAATATACCCATCGAATAGGTTTTTGACAAGTTTAGGTCTTAGATTTTGCATTATCTATTTATTTTATTTAAATCGTTAAATAATGAGGTAATCGATGCATCATCATGATGTCATAAATAATTTAATTTTTTTAATGTCTAAAAATTATAAAAAAATACTATGATGTAATAAATATTTATAAATTTCCAATTACTATTTATAGTCAAAAATCTGACTAGTATAACCCCATGTAAAAATAGTTTTAATAAAACAATACATGTTTGTGACATTTTTATTTTAACATTAAATAAAATGATATTAATGTCATTTTCCTACCAAAGTGGATCCATAGGGTCCCCAAGTTGACCCATGGATTTTCTTGGTCATCCGTGTCGCATCCAATAAGGGTAGGACATGTGTCTAGGTCATTTCATATTATTAAAACATTATTTTTACCGTAAATTACATTAATTACCTCTAATCACGATTAAAAACAAAAAAGTTACTATTCACCTAAAAAGTATTTTAATCCCATTGAACCACATTTTACTTCTTAATGAAAACCATGTCTGTTGGATTTTTGAAATTCAAAACACAGAAGTGGTAAGGTTTCATTTAAATGAAAATTCAGTTTTTTAAGTACCACTTAGTGGTTTCACTATTAATCAAAAACTGATGTTTCTCAGAAAAATACCAAAACATCACCCTAAGATATATTTGATATTATGAATTCAAAAATGATGTCTATTTTAAAAAATTCAAAACATATAAGTTTCATTAATTAATTAAATAATTAATTCCCACTGTTAGAGAAAATAGCGTGTTTTTATGAAATAATAAGTATCAAAATATTGATACTAGTTTAAGTCCAATTTCAAAGTGAAATTAATTCCAACATCCACTATTGGATTATATGATAAAAATTTATTCTAATTTAATTATAAAACCAAATAAAAAGATAATCTAATCATATAAATAAATTATATTAAAAATAGGTTTTGAATTAAAATACAACAGTTTTCACTATTCATTAAAAATTGATCTTTATCAGAAAAATACAAAAAATTTACCGAAAGTAAATTTCAATGACCCAATCATAAAGAATAAGTTTATTTCGACAAATAGGGATTATAAAATTGTCAAATGTTTGATTTAAAAATGGTTTTCCATCAAAAGGCAGTAAAACAATCTTTTAAAAATATTAGTGTATTACATGCTTAAGATTGGATTTATACTCTTTTTAAACCTCTAAAACACTATTTAATTCACAAATAGACGTAGATAAAAATATATATTATTCATTACTAACTTGGGATGTTACACTTCATGGTTCCTTTTTCATTTCAACCTGTAGATCACTGCAATGCCCCTTTCGTGAATTGTTCCCTGGGAATGACCTTCTTCATGGAGTTATCCCTCAGAAAACTCTTTGTACTATTCAAAATTCTTATCTGAGCAATGAAAATTTCTAATGATATTTCTTATACAATTTTATTGGATTGGTGGTCATTAAATAAGAAATTAGATCTAAAAAACTGCTAATAAAATTTACCCAAAACATCAATGACGTACATCCTTCACTAATAATTATGTTATGTGGTATGTATAGCGATTTGATCCTTTATGGGGTCCAATGTATTCTATAAAATTTAATTCCTTTTCTCAAACCAAAATCACTAACACAATTCAAAAATTACTTGCCTCCCATAAATTGTGATCCTTTCAGAGACTACTTTTGCTACATGGGCTACATAGACCTTCTATGCTGAAATCATCCTTTACCAATTTACCTAGGTTGTTTCATGTACCACCTTATCATCTTCGAAATTAACTTTGTGGTCAACAAACTATTAACCACACTGCATAAAACATACCTTTCCGTAAAAAATCTGGATTTTGATGCCCACAAATTTGAAAATAAATAAAAAGCATTACCACTATAAAACCCTACATTAAAAATACCAACCATATTGTTATGTCATCTACTTGATTTTTCAAAAGTAAAAAACAACCCAAAAACACCTAAATGATTATTTGAGGTATTTTTTCCCAACCTATGCATAAAAATACCCAATATTCAATTAAAATTCATTATCATCCTTTTCAATTATTAATGAAAACTGTACAAATGTATTTCGTTAAAATGTTTTTTGTTAACTCTAAAAACATTAATTAAGATGTTTGTTAGCATGAATACATCCTCATACCATTCTCATGATATTTAAATCCACTGAAATCTAACATCATGAATATGTCTTTTACTCATATATGGATATATTAAAATCCCTTATAACATATTCTATAGTGAATCATTATGATATAAATTTTTAATATTTCTTTATATATGACTATATAACCCATTTATTTCTAGACAGTTTTAATTATGATAAATCTATATTAATGATGTCATAATATGGAAAACAAATTCACATACCTATTATGATGTGACGGGTGGGAATATATTTATACATTCCCACAAATAACTAGGTAAAATTTTCATCTAATGAGATTCCATGTTTGGCTTAAAAAAACAATCCTATCGCATATTGTAATGTTGTATTAGTAGTGAGCATTGAATTGTACTTATGATGTCATGTTATAAGTTTTTTCCACATTATTAGGATTCACTAATATTTTTATATCATCTCCTTTATTCTATGATTCCTTGTGAATATATAGATACTCAACTAGTATGACATTATTTTAGTCCTCTTAACTCATATGTTTTACATCATTATCATGTTTGGTCACTAATTTGGATTGTTAGCTCCTAAATTTCCCATTTTTTATGTATCTATGGTATCGAATAATGTAAAATAAGATCAATGGATTTTAAAATCATAATATATTGGTTATAATAAATGAAGTTTACTTTATTTTTAAGAATACATAATATGTATATAATCCCATTAAGACACTATAGCTATAAATTATTGTATTTTTAATAAAATTATAATTCCAATAATATGTGTATGAGAGTTGCATAGTAAATTTTTAGAGAAATAACTATTTATATTGTAGTCATAGGTTAAAAACCCATATAGGATGTGTACCTTGAATAACCTAGTTCATATACATGGAATTTAAACAAGGAATATAAATGAAATTAATGAGTTATTTATTATAGTTACATATTATTCCATACCATACCCATAAATGTAATTTACTTAAATATATATATGGAATTAAGAGAATCCATCTCTATTTCTAATGTTATGGCCAATTTAATGATTTCCCAATTTGATATTCTTAATTTTATGGGAGTATTGTTTGAGAAACATAAATAATACATGCCAAAATGACTCAATATATCAATAATAACATGAATAATGTGTGTTCCAATATTTTTGGTAGGATATAATTATTAACATTTTATTTACTTATTCCAATGAGGATTCTAATATTTAGAGGACCTTCTAATTCCAAAATCAGAGAAAAATTCTACAATTCAACTAAAAGGATATTATATATCCACTAATACTCTGGGAAAATAATTTTATATTACATGTCTATCACTTATAAGGATATTTTTATGTATTTTGAATAGTAATAAATAATAAAGAACCCAAGGAAGAATCAAAATCAATAAAGTTGTATAAATTGAAGAAAATATTTTTGAATAAATATTTTCTTAGAACATTAGATCATAAATTGTAGGAGGAGTTCCACGGACTCAAGAAGAGGGATGCTGAATCTATAGGGTGTTATTGAAAAATATTGCAATTATTTTAATTTACACACATAGAATTTTCATTGACCCCAAAAAGTATGGTTGAAAAATATTTAGTGGATTCAATTTGATTGTTAAAAAAGAATTAAATTTTTTATCAATTAATAGATATATGGATATTTTAGATATGATATTGATGATTTGAGATTTATAGGTGAATTTCAATTATTTCATGGGGTTTGGAATTAATAAGTGTTAATGGATCAAAATGTTTTAGGGCCAATGGAAAAATATCGTAGAAGTAAGAAACAAAAACTAACCAGATATCATAAGTGTGGGAAGAGGTGTCCTGTAATCATCATAAATGGATGATGGAGATTGTTCAATTATGAAAATAAGAGCCATAAATATAATTAATGTTGAATATAGATGAATAATACATCTTATATGATATTTGGATGAAATGTTCTTCTAAATACTACACTTATATTCTAATTTTTCCACCTAAAAAAACATAAACTATGACACTCAGTGCACATAGCCCTCGAATGTTTAGAGTATCCTAAGACAACAACCTTCAATGCAAAGATAGAAATAAAAAGATGATGTTATTACTATTATTGATATGACTAATGGAAATTAAATTATGATTAGTAGAGATTTTATTCATTATACAATAGAAAATATCCAATTTTAGTATTCTTCTATACAATCTTTAATATAATGATTTCTTAATAGAAATTTTCAAACACCATCTGATGAACTGGAGGGTGAGTATACTGTTAATACACTAAGTGGTGTAATTATTCATTACAATGTTTATAAATCTTCCATAATGAACATTTTTTGAAATAATTTTCTAAAAACACAATTTATACTCTATTTATTATAACATATTAAATATGTATCATACATTTACTATAATTATATAGACACAATATCATAATTTTGGAGTGGGAAATGACTATATCCAAAATCAGCATTAAATTATATATATGTTCATGTATAATGGTGAATCTAACAAGAAAATTACTTCAAAACCATTGATATTGTTTCATTATGAGAAAACATATCTTCCACAAATGATTGATACAGAAAAACATATCATCCCTGAAGCCATTCTTATTGGAATTGAATATATTAATGTGTTCTATGAATAGTTTTTTGGTATTTCACATAACTGATAGTTTGAGTTATTAACTAAAGTTATACAAGAGATAAACCCATTTCAAATAATCTTTATAAAATATCCCCCATTGAATATGAAAGACTAAAGAGGAGACAATTAGAGAAAATGAAAAAAGTATTTCCAATACCTAATTTCATCATAATGGGGTTCATTAGTCCTATTTCTCATGAATATATATGGGTAAATTTGGATTAACATATATATTAAAAAACATCATAATAACATGAAATGAATGAGTATACCTTAATATATATTGAATACTTTTTCAATTAACTACAATGATATCAATATATTACTAAAGAGTATTGCGATTGCAATATCATTAATTGATTGTGAAAAAGAAGGATATTCCTAATTTTCTCTTCTTACAAATTAAGAACACTATGTGTTTATAGTGATTCTATTAAGTCAAAAAATGTATATGGTAATTTTGATTTACATGATGAATAGAAAATTTAATGGTTTCCTAAACAAATTTATGTGAAGGGATTCTGTATGATATTCTCATATAATCTTAAATCAAAGAGTAAAAGTAGATTATTTTACTTATAAGATAAATAATTTCAGAAATGATCATTTATGTGAAAATTATAGTAAATATGACATTTGAATGAATAGATTAAAACTATTTGAGATTTTATAAAATAAGAAATGGGATTTATAAGGATTTGATGATCACAAGGTAAACATAATAATGGACAATACCAAAATTTGTAACAAATATCCACATTTTCAACTGATTATCTCAGCGCTGCTGATTATTTTTTAGAAACATATCCAGATCTTGTATCCCCCAAACCATGTCAACTAAAAATGGATCAAATATTTTCAAGATGGATAAATTTGAAGCATTATAATGGGAGATGATGTAGAAGATAATCAATAAACATATACCCTCATTATCCTCTTTTGTAGAAGTATATGTAGAATTAAACAACACAACAAAAAATTTATTTAGTTGTGTGGTCAAATAAATGAAAAAATAATATAATACTCGCCAATAGAGTTAGTTGTTCATGGGAAAAAGTATATCATTATTGATATAGAGTTTTATTTAGTAGTCATCTCTCCATCCTCATATATTTATCCTTATAATCTACTACTAAAATAAGTTGGGAGGAAACCCTTTCATGACTCAAAGACCCAGTTGCACAATGGAATAAATTACCATGACTAGATGTTAACATGAAAAAGGAGTATTCAATATTATTGACCTAAATATAATGCAATAACACCACACGATAATATCATGATGTATATCCATTTCTCCCCACATGATGTTTCTAACAATTTGTGGTTCCCAAAATAAAGCTACAAATTACAATTAAATGACCACCATATCCATTTATCAATCCTTGATCAATTCTTTTCTCAAACTAGTTACTCCATCCATTATGATTAAACGTTCTAAGGTTATCCTAGTAAGTCATACCAAATCTTTTTAATGTCATAGAGGACCAATGTTCTCGAGGACCTTGATGTCTAGATATCATATATCTTAATCTCTTGATGGGGTCCCAATAGAGAAGTGGTTTTTTAAATGACATATAGCCCAAAGTCTAGTAACGTTCCGTAAGACATATGTCATATAGGCTAAATTATTTTTCATGAAATAGGGATTACTATTAGTTATAATTTTGATATAAAAACTACTAAAACAATTCTATTTTACTATTATTTTATCATTGAAAATAAACCACCACATATATTTTTACTGAGATCTTTGGTATATGATGACATAGTGTGTACAAATCAACCAACACCCGAACTACCATATTTAATATTTACCATTTTTTTAATGATTACATATATGGTGATAGGTATGGTATTTATATATATACATAGATCCTAAGGGATTTAAGTATATATTCAAACAAAGGATCTCAACATGTTATAATGACGATAGTTAAAGATGATCTTCTGTTATAACTTATTAATCCCTTTCCATTGTGGAAAGGTGGATAATGTGGAAGATATTGTTTGTGTAAATTATCCTACAACATTATACATGTTTTGTATTGAGAGGGACCCAATCTTATTAGACATGGTAAGGATAAAAATGGGAATTATAAATGATGGAACATCATCATACCATGAAAAAATGATTTCTCAATCAACCATTACAAATAATAATTTTGATGTTTTGAGAGATGATATATATATATATTATGGTATATGAAGTAATAGAGGATAAATACTTGTATTTGAATAATAATAATGGATTTATTGGATTTAAAACATGATAATATATACCTTTTTAAATTTCGTTAAAGAAAAATATATGTTATTTGATTATGATAACTCGGAATTCTCTATCCACCCTTGAAGTATAGAAGATGAATAGAGATTTCTTAGAGAACATTGGGTGGGATTTTATGAAGAATATGATTTATAAATATACATAAACATTGTTTTTATGATATTATGTGTTTTAATTAAATCTATAATCTAAGGGATTATGAAACTGTAACATATAATTATATCGGAATACAAAATCAGCACCATGGATTTTGTAATAAAAATTACAATAAATCTAGACTAAATAATGAAATATAGTGTTTATTTGATCATATTAAAAATATTTCACACATAATTTACATTAAAAATAAACTATACCATGGTTAACATGAAAATATTTACATTAGATAATTTGATAGACTACATGTAAATCATGACTCGAATATATCAAATCGATATCTAATGTTTGTCTCAATGTTTTAAATATTTCTTAAATAAGTCTTGGAAATGGATCTGAACTTTAATATATTCTATCACCCCCAACAATGATGAGAAATTATAAATCATTATCTATAAACCTGATGATATTACATGCCCATTTTTATAGTCTTCACAGAATACTACTATAAAATTATTTATTTCTAGTTAAGCTCTGAGATAATAGTAGCCTCCGCATAATAATTCAAAAAATCCTTAATAATTCATATATTTAAATAAATATAGACCATGAAATGGTGGGATGATGTTGGATAATTAATGTTCCTAGAATTACATTTTTTAGGAAATTGTATGGATAATCGAATATAGTCATTAATAAATCAATGAATCATTGAATCAAAGGAATATATATGATAAAAATCATCAGAGGGAATTAGAGTTTGGAGTAATATATAAAGTGTTATTTGGCATATCTCCATGGAAGTAAATTAAAAGACATCATAAGGAAAAAAAATTAATTTCAACCAATATCATACCCTTTAGAATTCATGATCACATTAGAAATATGGCCTTCTGACTAGACCTCCCACTAAACATATATCAATTACCCGATATGTTTTAAATATCCCCATTGAGAGAGTATATAAAATATCCCCCACATGTACTAATCCTTTTGTTAGTTTTGGTGGATCATGATATATCATATTGTGAGAATCTAGTGATGATCATGAACTGTTGAGAAAATGTTTTATGCAATAAGAAAACTAACCTTATCGATGTACTATAGAGAAATCCTATGTATGAAGAAGTAATATAAGAATCTAAGGTAGCCATGAATTTAAATTACGTTCGTATATTTCCATTATATATTGTTAAATGTAATTTCATGGATGATATTTCCAAATGGGGTTTGTAAAAAAGACTTTTGTTATTGAATTTCTCTTTTTGATAATTTCTTGGGGATCTTATTTAAGAATATAGTATAAAAATGAACTAAATAAAAAAATATAAACCATTATCATATTATAAAAAAACATTTAAAGGATAAATATAAAAAATAAAATTGAAAATAGAATAATGTTATAATAAACACACACATATAAAAGATTATAAAAATCGGTATCCTATTTGACCCCTTAAAAAATCACACATTTAAAAAACACTATAAAAAGAAAAACAAAATATAATTTCATTGGAATTTTTAAAATGTAAGAATTTACCATTGATAAGAATTGAATTCAACAATTGATGATGAAAATATAAGATAATTATTAGAATTATAGAATCTATATGACCATTAAAAACATGACCCCTGAAATAATAACTAGGTTTATAAAATAATTTGTGTCATAAGTATATTAGTATCCAAAAAAATAGAATAGTAAAATAGTATTTGGGTATCTTATGAAATAATAATATAAAGAATTTATATCATAAAGAAACTAAATAAATATTTAAATATGACAAAATAAATATGTATCCTAAATAATAAATAATTTTATTTTCTAAGAAACACTCATATATTTATATATATTATTTTCATTAAAATAAATATTTTAGATAAATTTAATATTTGGAATTAAAAGTGTAATTTCAAAATATATATATATATATATATAATATTTTTATCAAGGGTATAATATAATTTTATTAAATCATAAGTATATTTTTTAATGTTCATAATTTTGATCTTGTCATATTAATAATCACAATTGATAAATATGGGATTTTTTTAAAAATTATTATTTTTATACATATAAAATTATTTTGATAGAATGTATTTAGTTTTTTAAATAATCACATAAAAATTTAGTTAGGGTATTTTTTTCTTTTAAAACATAATAATAAAATATGTGAATATTTATATATTTTATATTCCATTATATTTTGGATGAATGAATTTTAAAATAATTGATGAGATTTGTTGTGCATGTTGTATAATCATTCATGGGAATAATTTTCCAGTTAGCAACTATGGTTGTGTTTCATTCATAAGAGGTAATTACCATCTTCCATATTCTATGTAAAACCAGATAGGAATGGCTCAAAATTGGAAATTAGTCTTCAATGATATAATTTCATCATATTGTCTTGTTCTATATGTCTCACCTATAGGGTAAATATTATATTTTAGATAGATAATTAGGTTGTTAATGTCTTCTACATACCATGGCTCTTTGTTCTAAACATATAATCTAGTCATTAAAATTTTAATAATATAATAAATTGAATCATGATATACTATAACTAAAGAATAATACTGTAACATCCCAGGTCAATAAAGAATAAAACATTTTCATACTTATTAATATTTTTGAAATATTAATTTTACTTTAAAGGGGTTGGTATGTTCGATAGCGTACCTGATACGCAACAAAGAGTTTCTTTGAAATCTTACGTTGCACACTAGTAATAAAATAATATCATTTTAAATGGTAGTTAAATGAAGTCATTGTATTGGCGGGAATGAATATAAATAACTAAAATATGATTGTATATGTTTTTAAATGTTTTAACATTTATCCAATAAATGATAAAATCTTAAAATACGAAAAGAATTCTATTTTAGGTATGTATACCCTAATTTTCACTAAAGTTTCACTTATCACCTTTTGATGGAGAACTATCATTAAATATATTTTTGATCACTCTTATAAATTCTATTGGACCAAATAATATTCTTCTTTAAAATCGGTACATCAAAATTTATTTTGTGTAAATTTTTGGTATTTGTTTGATAACGTTCATTTTTTAATGAATAGTGAAAATTGTTTTATTTTAAGTCAAAACCTATTTTTAATCTAATATGATTATATGATTATATTATATTTTGAATTGGTTTTAAAGTTAAATTAGAATATATTTTACCATTTAATCCAATAGTGGTCGTTGGAATTAATTTCACTTTTAAATTGGACTTAAACTAGTGTCAATCTTTTGATACATATTGTTTCATAAAAACACGCTATTTGTTTTGACAGTGGGAACTAGTTATTAAATTAATTAATTCAACTTATATGTTTTTAATTTTGTAAAATAGACATCATTTTTGAATTCGGAATATCAAATATAGCATAGGATGAATTTTTGCTATCTTTTAGAAAAACTTCAATTTTTGATTAATAGTCAAACCACTAAGTGGTATTTAAAAAACTGATTTTTCATTTAAATGATAATTTACCACCTCTGTGTTTTGAATTCCAAAAATACGACATACATGGTTGTCATTATGATGTAAAATGTGGTTCAATGGGATTAAAATAATTTTTTGGTGAATACTAACTTTTAAGTTTTAATCGCGATTAGAGGTAATTAGAGTAATTTAAGGTAAAAATAATGTTTTAATAATATGAAATGAACATGACACATGTCCTACCCTTATTGGATGTGTCATGGACGACCAAGAAAATCCATGGGTCAACTTGGGGACCCCATGGAGCCACTTTGTTTGGAAAATGACATTAATAACTTTTTATTTAATGTTAAATTAAAAATGTCACAAACATGAGATGTTTTACTAAAACAATTTTTAAATGGAGTTATACAAGTCATATTTTTTAATAAAAATATTCATTGGACATCTAAAAAGAGTTCCTAAATCATGATAATTGTTTTATAATTTTTAGACCTTAAAAAAATTAAATTAATTATGACACCATGATGATGCATCGATTACTTCATTATTTTATGATTTAAATAAAATGAAATGATAATGTAAAATCTAAGACCTACACTTTTCAAAAACCTATTGTATGGGTGGATTTAGAAACCTTATAACCTTATCCTCTAAATTTATAATTTTGGGCCCTTTTTATCCAAAAATAATTTTATAATAAAGTATCTTTTTTTAACTTTCCAAGAGTGCCCCTCCTCTCATCTTATAAACGGCCCCCACCTATACCACCTTACCCACACCTCTCAATCCTTTGGCTCGGCCAACCCCTGACCATTTTGTCTCTAAACATCCCTCTATTACTCCTAGAAGACTCACTTTTGGAATAAGTCTTCCCAATTAAGCCTTTTAGCTCAAATGAAAAGGAGATACCCATTTTGAAGGTATTATTTTCTCTTGTGTTCTTTTGTTTATTTTTTCTTCTCCAACCCTATAAAATATTTTTATTCATTTTTTTTAATAAAACCAGTATCTTACATATACTAGGATAATGTTATGAGAAGTATTATAGCTACACCTACACACACCTACATCTAATGGTTAAATAACATTCTGTTTCCGTGGATGACAGATTTCTGCCTCCCGAAATGATGATTGTTCAACACTCATATAACACTTTCAAAGGTGGAAATGAAGATGTAACTATATTTATATATTATATAGAATATGTTTATTTTTTACTTATGATTATGTATTTTTCATTTAATCCATACCTTTATGGTTTCCATTATGAGTAAATGTGATATCTTCATTTCAGGAAGTGCGGACTACCGCCCCCTCAATGTGATTTGATTCGTTAATGCCACATGTGGGATGTATAAAGGATGGATTTAAGGGTATTATATATGATGTTATACTGTAATTATAATATACCTTTATATCATTATTATATCTTTCCATTAAAGTATGAGATAGAAATGAAAGTAGCATTCAAGCGTACGTACGACTTATCGTCTCCATGAACGGTGCATTTCATTTCTTATCCCCAAATGTAATGTAATATTATAAGTACATATATATAATGTATATATATATATTGTATGTTACATCAAAATTATTAATATAATTCTGGAATTAAAATATACATATCTCTCATTTATTTTTAATTCCATTAATATGACATATAAATGAAAGTAGCGTTCATGCGTACGTATGGCTTACCGTCTCCATGAACAGTGCATTTCATTTCTTACCTCTAAATGAATATGTAATATTATTAATGCTTGTATATACTGGATATATATGATATATATGATATCTATATCATAAATATAATTCTTTATATAATGGATGTCTTACCACATGAACAACTTGTAATTATAAAGTGTTTATTTTTTACTCAAGTACAAAGGATCAACAAAACGACCATTATTAACATAAATAATTAAATAGTGTTCATAACATGGTAATAAGTGATATAAAAGGAATAATTAACATGAAAAATGTTCTTAATCAAGTATAAATTAACTCAAGTTTATTATTTAGGATGTTAAAGAACGATCGAGTCATGTCGGACTCGAGGTAAGGGACTTCGTCTCAATCTCCATTCATTGAGGCATATTTGGTTATTTACACAACATTATTTTATACGGTGTATAAACCCCTTTGACTTTTAATTTTATTCAAAAGTAAACTTTTTATATGAATCGTTTTACTAAATGACAAAAAGTAATGTTCCTTTTAACGTACTCGGTGACAATTACCTTTTCTGCCACCATGAGTATTATTTGGTCTTTGGCTTCCTCAACAAGCCGTAATGTTTTTAAAATGAAATAAATACCATATACTATTTTATGTATTTTGATATTGAAAATGGTTTTTATAATGTATTTGTTATGTCAACATATTTAAGTGATATATTTTGATATAAATGTGGAAAATTTTCTTTCCATTATATTTGTTTTATGTCTTATGATTTTATAATGGAACATGGACATTTGAAAGGTGGTTATGTGATAAACCATATGACAGGTGGTGCCATGAATACCAGGACAGGTGGTTACGTTATTACCTCGAATTCATTAGGTGTGGAAGTTGTCCATATGGCTATTCCATTAAGTGATATGTTTGGAAGTCGGCCGTATGGTTATTCCATTTAAGTATGTTTATGTCCCAAGTTACTTTTATATTTTATGTGTTTTTTATATAGGTTTTATGGTAATATTTTTGTTACAAAAGGGTATGTAATTATCTATTATTCATTGAAGTGTTTTTACTACTTTGTAAAGGTGAAAAGTATTACTTTGATAAAGTATACATTTTTTTACATGTGGTTTTGAAAAAAAAACTAACATTTTTCATTCCTTGTGTATCCCTTACTAAGATTTTTATTCTCACCCCAGGATTTTTTGAAATGTTTTTCACAGGAATTAATATGGAGTAGGGTCAAGGATGGGATCAAAGGAATGTCAAGATATATAAAACATGGAACTAGACTTGTTTCTTTTTAATAGTTTTTATTTTATGGAAACATAGTAGAAGTGTCTACTTTGTAATCTTTTGAGATGTATTAGTTATGATCTAATTCTCTAAAACTCTAAACCTGAGAGGATCCTCAATGTGAATTAGTCATTTATTTTAATATTATGTATGGTTTATGGCCGGGGCCTTATAGTTGGTATCAGAGGTCGATTTAGACAACTTTATGTGTTATAAAATTGTTAAATTATAAATTAATTTATGGTATGATTGAAATGATATAGAATATGAAGATTACTGTGTTGCTTCTCCTAAGATATTTCAGTGTTAAAAATGTTTTTTCATAAATGAAATAGAGCAGCTTTTCTGGGAAGTCATACAGAGTAGAATGACTTTCCGAATCAGCAACCAGAGATGGTCAGAATCAGAATTGAGCATTTTACTGTAATGGTGACTCAGTTGAATCAGGTGATAAATGGTGGTTGTGTTTATTGATTTTATTTTGGTGTTTTCTAAAAGTAAAGTGGAGAATAAAAGTAATTTAAGGGTTATCATGCAAACCATAAAAGAAAATAAGCTATATGGAAAATTCAGAAAGTGTGAGTTTTGGTAACAACAAATTTCATTCCTTGTTCACATTGTTTCAAAAAATTGAATAACTATTGATCCTACTAAAAAAATGTTGTTGAATAATGTCCAAGACCCACAAATGTAACCGTGATCGGTAGTTTTCGTGGTTTGGAAGGTTACTGCCAATGGTTTGTTGAAAAGTTTTCACGGTTATCTAGTCCAATGACTAAGCTAACTCGGAAGGGTGTTAAGTTTATCTGGAGAAAAGAATATGATGATTGTTTTCAGTAGTTTAAATGAATATTGGTGAATGATCTATTTTTGGCACTTCCTTCTAGGAATGGTGAGTTTGTTATATACAGTGATGCTTCATTGATGGGACTTGGTTGTGTCCTTATGCAGAATGATCAGGTAATTGCATATGCTTCACATGAGTTGAAAACTCATGAGATAAATTACCCTACACATGACTTGGAATTAGCTCTTGTTTTTTTTTGCTCTAAAAATTATGAGGAATCATTTTTATGGAGTAATGTGTGAAATATATATTGATAAAAATGTTTAAAAAATATATATTCACTCAGAAAGAATTCAACATGAGATAGAGGATATAGACAGAATTAATCAAGGATTATGATTGTACAATTCATTACCATCCGGGAAAAACAAATAAAGTGGATGATGCTTTGAGTCGAAAAAGTAATGCTTCATTAAACATGCTACGATTGCAACAAGATCCTTTGGGTTTTGATTCGATGAACTTTGGGATAGAATTTGTTGGTGCAGGAAGTTCTTCTGTTTTGTTTCATGTATCAGTGAGATCATCCCTATCAGACATAGTTAATCAAGCGCATAAGAAAGACAGTGTGTTGCAGAAAAAGGTAGATCTGGTTTAGAAGGTTATGTTTCCTGAATTTAACATTGATAATGATTGTTTTTTGCATTTTGGGAAGATATTATGTGTGCCTAGTGATTCAGAGTTGAAGAATGAGTTGTTATGTGATGTTCATAGTTCCTCGTTTTCAGTTCATCCTAGAAGTACTAAGATGTATAGAGATCTTCGGGAGTATTACTGGTGGGACGCAATGAAAAGAGATATTGTGGATTTTACTGTGAAGTGTTTGACTTGTCAACATGTTATAGAAGAGTGGCAATTACCGAAAGGGATGCTTCAGCCTTTACCGGTGCCATAGTGGAAATGGGAGAATATATCCTTGGACTTCGTTGTGGGATTGCTGAAGACACCTCGTGGTAATAATGAAATCTGGGTTATTGTTGATCGCTTGACTAAATTTTCTCATTTCCTAACTATATGAGATACCTTTTCCCAAGATCAACTTTCCCATTTGTATCTTAAAGAGATAGTCAGGTTACATGGAGATCCTCTCTCCATTGTATCTGACCGCGATCCTAGTTTCACTTCTATCATTTTCAAAGGCCTTTAGAAGTCGTTGGGTATTGAATTAAATTTTAGTACAGGTTTTCATCCTCAATCATATTGGAAGTCAGAACGAACTATTCAGACATTGGAGGATATGCTACATGCTTGTGCGATGGATTTTCATGGATGTTGGGACCAACATATTTCTTTGGATGAGTTTTCTTAAAATAACAGTTTTCATTTCAATATACAGATGGAACTATTTGAGGCATTATATGGGAAGCGATGTTGAACTCTAGCTTTCTCGGATGAAGTAGGTGAAAGAAGTTGATGTCACAAGAATTGGTAGAAGAGATGTCCGAAAAAGTTTAGTTGATACAGAAACACATGATAACAGATCGGATCAGGCAGAAGAGGTATGCGGATAACCAGAGGAAGGATCTATCTTTTGAGGTAGGTGATTATGTTTTTCTCAAATTTTCACCATGGAAATGTTTGATGCGATTTGGTAAGAAAGGAAAGCTGAGTCCAAGGTTCATTGGACCATATGAAATTTTGGAGAATGTTGGATCAGTTTCTTACCGAGTGGCTTTAACTCTGAGTTTATCTCAGGCACACAATGATTTTCATGTTTTGATGTTGAGAAATTATATGCCAGATTCATCTCATGTTTTGAGCCCATAGGTAGTTCAGTTGGAAGAGAATCTCTCTTATGAAGAACAACCAGCCCAGATTCTTGACCGAAGAAAGCAAGTGTTTCGAAATAAGGTAATTCACCAGGTAAATGATTTATGGAAAAACCATATAGTTGAAGAGGCAACGTGGGAATCTAAAAATGCTATGAGGGATAAATACCCCCACTTATTTTGATAAGTGAATAAAATTGGGAGGACACAATTACCAAAAGGGGGAAGGATGTAACATCCCATGTAAATAAAGATTAAAACATTTTCATATTTATTAATATTTTCGAAATATTAATTTTACTTTAAATGGGTTTCTATGTTCGATAGCGTACCTGATACACAATAAAGAGTTTCTTTGAAATCTTACGTTGCACACTAGTAATAAAATAATATTATTTTAAATGGTATTTATCACATAATCATTGTATTGGTGGGAATGAATAGAAATAAATAAAATATGATTATATATGTTTTTAAATGTTTTTACATTTAACCAATAAAAGATAAAAGCTTAAAATACGAAAGTAATTCAATTTTAGGCATATATACACTAATTTTCACTAAAGGTTCACTTAAAGCCTTTTGATGGAGAACCGTCATTAAATATAGTTTTGGTCCCTCTTATACATTCTATTGGCCCAAATAAAATTCTTCTTTAGAATTGGGACATCAAAATTTACATTCTGTAAATTTTTGGTATTTTTCCGATAAAGTTCATTTTTTAATGAATAGTGAAACGTTTTGTATTTTAAGTCAAAACCTTTTTTTTAATCTGATTTTTTATATTATTAGATTATATTTTGAATTTTTTTAAAATGAAATTATAATATATTTTTACCATTTAATCCAATTGTAGTCTTTGGAATTAATTTCACTTTCAAATTGGACTTAAACTAGTTTCCATCTTCTGATACATATTGTTTCATAAAAACACACTATTTGTTTTGACAGCATGAATTGATTATTAAATTAATTAATGCAACTTATATGTTTTGAAGTTTTTAAAATAGACATCATTTTTTAATTCAGAATATCAAATATACCTTAGGATGAAGTGTTGGTATATTTCTAAAAAACTACAATTTTTGATTAATAGTGAAACCACTAAGTGGTACTTAAAAAACTGATCTTTCATTTAAATGAAATTTTACAACCTATGTGTTTTTAATTTCAAAAATCTGACATACATGGTTTTCATTAGGAAGTAAAATGTTGTTCAATGGAATTAATATAATTTTTTGGTGAATAGTAACTTTTCTATTTTAATCAGGATTAGAGGTAATTAGTGTAATTTAAGGGAAAAATAATGTTTTAATAATATGAAATGAACATGACACATGTCCTACCATTATTTTATGTGTCATGGCCGACCAAGATAATCCATGGGTCAACTTGGGGACCCCATGGAGCCACTTTTGTAGGAAAATGACTTTAATAACTTTCTATTTAATGTTAAAATAAAAATGTCACAAACATGAAATTTTTTACTAAAACAATTATTAAATGTGGTTATACAAGTCATATTTTTTACTATAAATATTCATTGGAAAATCTAAATAAATTTTATACATCATGATATTTTTTTTATAATTTTCAGACATTAAATATATTAAATTATTTATGACACCATGATGATGCAGTGATTACCTCATTATTTAACGATTTAAATAAAATGAAACGATAAAGTAAAATCTAACACCTACACTTGTCAGAAACCTACTTGATGGGTGGATTTAGAACCCATATCACCTTATCTTATAAATATATAATTGTGTGATCCTTTTTATCCAAAAAGCATTTTATAATAAAGTACATTTTCTTAACTTTCCAAGAGTGCCCCTCCTCTCCTCTTATAAAAGGTCCCCACCTCTACCACCATACCCACACCTCTCAAGCCTTTGGCTCGGCCAAACTCTGCGCATTTTGCCTCTCCACATTCATCTATTACTCCTAGAAGTCTCACTTTGGGCAGAATTCTTCCCAAAGAAGCTTTTGAGCTCAAATCAAAAGGAGTTACCTGTTTTAAAGGTAGTGTTTTCTCTTGAGTTTTTTGATTTATTTTTTCTTCTCCAACCCTCTAAAATCTTTTTATTAATTTCTTTTATAACAAAAATAGTATCTTCCATATACTAGGATGTAGTTATGAGAATTATTAGAGCTACACCTACACACACGTACATCTAATGGTTCAAGAACACACGATTTCTGTGGATGGGGAATTACTGCCTCGCGAAACGATGATTGTTCATCACTCATATAACACCTTCAAACGTGGCCATTAAGATGTCACAATATTTATATATGTTATATAATATGTTTATGTTTTAATTAATCTTCTGGATTTTTAATTTATGACATTATTTTATAGTTTCCATTATGGGTAAACGCGATATCTTCATTTTAGGAAGTGCGGACTACCACCCCCTCAAATTGATTTGATTCATTAATGCCATATGTGGGATGTATAAAGGATGGATTTAAAGTTATTATATATGATGTTATACAGGAATTATAATATACCTTTATATCATTATTATTTCTTTCCATTTAATTATGAGATAGAAATGAATGTAGTGTTCATGCGTACTTACGGCTTACGGTCTCCATGAACGGTGCATTTCATTTCATATCCCCAAATGTAATGTACTATTATAAGTACATATATATATATAATGGATATATATGATTTATGTTACATCTAAATGATTAATATAATTATGTAATTAAAATATACATATCTCTCATTTATTTTTAATTCCATTAATATGACATAGAAATGAAAGTAGCATTCATGCATACGTACGTCGTACTGTCTCCATTAACAGTGCATTTCATTTCTTACCTCTAAATGATTATGTAATATTATAAATGCATGTATATACTGGATATATATGATATATGTGATATCTACATCATGAATATAATTCTTTATATAATGTATATTTTACCACATGAACAACTTGTAATTATAAAGAGTTTATTTTTGACTCAAGTACCAAGGATCGAAAAAACGACCATTATTATCTTAAATAATTACATAGTGTTCAGAATATGGTAATATGTGATATAAAAGGAATATTCAACTTGAAAAATTTTCTTAAGCAACTAGAAATTAACTCATGTTTATTATTCAGGACGTTAATGAACGATCGAGTCAAGTCGGACTCGAGGTAAGGGACTTCATCTCAATATCCTTTCATTGAGGAATATTTTGTTTTATACACAACACTCTTTAATAGAGTGTATAAACCCCGTTAAATTTTAATTTTACTCAAAATGAATCTTTTTATATGAAGAGTTTTACTAAATGATAAAAAGGAATGTTTCTCTTAACGTACACGGTGACAATGACCTTTTCTGCCGCCGCAAGTATTAGTTGGTCTTTGGCTTCCTCAATAGGCCGTAATGTTTTTCAAATTAAATAAATACCATATACTCTTTTATGTATTTTTGTATTTAAAATGGTTTTTATAATGGATTTGTTATGTAAATATATTAATGTGATATATTGTGATAGAAATGTGGAAATGTTTTCTTTCCATTATATTTATTTTATCTCTTGTGATTTTATAATGGTACTTGGACATTTGACGGTTGGTTACATGATAAACCATATGACGGGTGGTTCCATGAATACTAGGATGGGTGGTTACGTTATAACCTCCAATGCATTGGGTATGGAAGTCGGCCGAATTGATATTCCATTAAGTGATGTGTGGAAGTCGATCGTATGGTTATTCCATTTAAGTATGTTTATGTACCAAGTTACCTGTATGTGTTATGTGTCCTCTATATGGGTTTTATGGTAATATTTTGGTTAAAAAAGGGTAAGTAATGATCTGGTATTCTGTGAAGAGTTTTTACTACTTCCTAAAGGTGAAAATTATTACATTGATAAAGTATACAAGGTTTACTTGGGGTTTTGAAAAAAACTAATAGTTTTCATTCCTTGTGTATCCCATACTGAGCTTTTTATGCTCAAACCATGTTTTTTTGAAATGTTTTTCATAGGACTTAATGTGGAGTAGGTTTAAGGATTGGATCATGGGAAATCATGCTATATAAAACATGGAACTAGACATGTTTCTTTTAATGAGTTTTTATTTTATGGAAACATAGTAGAAGTGTCAACTTTTTAATCTTTTGAGATGTAATAGTTAAGGTCTAATTCACTAAAACTCTAAACCTAAAAAGATCCTCAATGTGAATTATTCATTTAATTCAATATTATGTACGGTTTAAGGTCGGGGCCTTATAAATACACTTTTTAATAATTTATTTGAATAAATTGTTGTTTTCTCTTTTAATAAAGCTCTATTTTGTTTATTTTCCTTCTTGTGTTTCTATAACCACATTCATGAGATTAAAATTGATGATGCACGAGAAATATAATTCTGAATGAGAATCATTAAATGAATGGTGAATGTTATTATTTGTAAAAATCATGAGAATATATGGATAGTTTTTATTGTTGTACAGAAGAAATGTTTCACACCGGTTGGGAAATTACTGTGATGTGAAACCACTAGTTTGGAATCCATTATTCATCTGTTCTGTGAAGGGGTGTCACATCGTTTTATCAAATTACATTTTTGAGGGTTCATAAAGGCATACAAAAATTAAATTTCCATATATTATTTTATTATTATATTTCACCAAAAAAATCAAGTGGGCCTTTAGTTTCATAGGTTAAATTTTCCCTCTTTACTATTGGGTACAAGGATATTTTGGTCCTCATTATAATTTCCCAACAAAATCATACAAAATAATCATAAACAATATCAAATAATTATTTAAAATCTATATTAAACCTATTTTTTCTTTGTTAATATGTGATTTTCCTTATTTTATCATTATTTATGGACTTCTGTTATTGTGAATTCATAATAATATAGGGAAGGAGTGGGTAATTTAGTGCACTATAATGCATCTAATCATCGTCCAATGTTTAATTCATATAGTTAATATTTTAATGGAATCAGGTGTTGAGGAATTACAATTAAATATTTTATGGTTTATATGATTATATTTTTATTATCTAGTGATAGATAATGTAATTACCTTCTTTCAAAAGACCATTCCTTATTTACTAACCATACTATATGTCCCTCGTTGAATGTTCAGTCATCAATGGTCAATTTGATTTATATTATTCAATTCATATATCATTATAAGGGCCTACCCCTCATCAATAACATACATTACACTATTAGAAATATAGTGTTATTCTCCATTAATTAGTAGATATTATTCAGCCTAAGAATCATGGGATCATTCATTTTCTTTTTGTTCCAATGTAATATAAGATGAGGCTTTAAGAATTAATGAAATTGTTTAATCACTCTAAATGGATTTTAAGGATATAAATTCTTTGGATTATCTTAGGATTCACCAATTACACCCCCTATATGTTGAACATTATTTTCTCCTATACCTATATTAATTTGAAAAAATATAATTATTCAAATGTCAGTCAGTACCAAATTATTATTTAATCCCATGTTTGATAACTATATTATGATATAACAATTTATTCAAAAACACCATATCATCCCCCAATATATACTACATTACTCCACCCTTTCCTCTTAACATAAAAACCCCTAAATTTTCCCAAACATTACTTAAATACAACCCATACTATCGATCCCATGTATTTGAAATTTTTGTCCCATCAAAAGACCCATCAATAATGTCAAACTCTGCAATGTATTAGAGTTACATGAAAGTGATATAATATTTTTTCCATTTCATTCACTTTTTAGTTTATTATCCATTCTCCTTCCACATTCTATTTTTCATTATCATAATAATGGTTTTATTAATATAATAATGAATATAATTAATCAATAAAATTATTTGTATCATAATATAAATCATATAATTCATGGTTAACATTTTCTATCCGACCCACCCCATAACTATTGGTTTTAATAATTTATATAGATGAGTTATTAAAATATAATACCAACGTCATGGATGATTATATTTATCTTTATTACAGTAAAATGGTAACATAACATGTATATCAATATATAATTTATTTTCAATAATATGAGAATAATAATAAATATCAATAAAAATATTATATTATTAATGGTCTGTAAGACTCCATAAATAAATATTAATTAAATGATAACATTTATACAAATAAAACCATTTCCATATAGCAAAAATATGAAAAAATTTAAAAATTTGGATTTTAATAATGATATGACCATTGTAATAACATATTTTTTAGAGTTGTGGACTCATCTGAAATGATATTCAACAGTTATCATAAAACTGAAGTGACCATGGAACAAAAAAATACGCATCCATAGAATTGTTAACATAAACATATTTTTTAGATAAAATTAATATAATTGAATATAAAATAAATTATAAACCCAATGTAAATGACAAATATTCCAAATTAATTAATTATAAAAAATAATTCTTTTAGTAGATTATATACACATACCATGAATGTCGAGACATGAGGTAATGAAATTCCTAAACAACAACCTTTTTATTAAAGATATAATTTTTATTAATTTACCATTATTTATTTCACTATACTTTATATTTACATCTCCAATATTATGAATATATGCTCCTTAAAGACATACCAAGATTATTTTACATTTATTTTATTTGGATGTGTATATTTTTCATGTTTCATTGTCTATTAAATCATTAAGTTTAACAACATTAAATACTTTTTTTAATTTTTTATCTACATTTATGTATCAATATGATTGATTTTTTAAAATTCAATGAATTATAAAAATAATAAATCTATTATAGAAATTTATTCAATTCTATTTATGTTTTTAAAAAATATTATTTAATTATTTTGTTATTAAATTAATTTCTTAATTAATAAAAAAACATTTAATGGTTTCATTACCATGAAAAATTATTAACCCATTTATCATAATTGATTAATAAATTAATTATCTTCATCTTGGAATATATTTATTTAATTAGATATGAATTCAACTAAATCCTTAAACGAGTTTGTTCTTCATAATCATTATGATATACCTTTTAATTTACTTTATGACAAGATAATGTATCACCTTTAATTCTCATGGTTTTCTTATTGCTTTTTATTTATGAATGATTTAATTATATTAAATAAATAATCATATACATGTTATGATTTTATTTATGAAAACAAATTATGAACCCCCCAATGCATTGGGTAATGTTTTCATCCCCCATGATAACATGTATAGTGAAAGAAAAATAATTCCAACACCAAATGTCATTCTTTCTTGGCAGTGAGCCATGATATATTCTTATGATTATTTGGTTTACTTTTTCTCCAAATTTTCATGACTTGATCATATTATACTTTCATGTAATTTATTCCTTAATTCTATATGATTATAGTTATTCATCCCCTTTTTATACAATATATTATGCCTCCAAACTAATATTTTTTACTTCATTATCATATTTGATCCCTTACTAGGCATTTGAGCTCAAACATTTTACATTATTTATAATCCCTATGGTATGTTATCAATTAATAGTAGTTATGTTGTATTTATAGTTAAATTTTAATGATTGAAATAAAAATAATATATATTATTTTGAGGTAGAATTGAGACCTGATAGTAAAAATAATATTAAACAATTACAATCCTGAAATCATAGAGTTTGAGTGGAACTGTGATGGAATAACCACAGAGAAACACAAATCATTCACACCTACTATGATTTATAAATTTTTTATATTAATTATAATGATGTCCCTATACACTATAACACAATCCATAAAATTTAAAAGGCCCAATGTATGAACAAAATATTTGAGGTATTGACCAACCAGGTTTTCCTATAAACCATCATAAAATGAATTTTTTTAATAATAGTGAATTATAAAATTAAAAAATAAATTGATTTCACTATAATGAACCATGAATTACATTAATAGATGATGATAATCCAACTATTGGGGAACAATATTTTCATATCAAAACCAACAACCCCACGATACCTCAAATATCATATAGGATATATTTAATATATAATATCATGGATAGAATATTAACTGTATATCATATTTTTATAATGGATTCAAATTTAAAAAATATTTAGATATCAACATCATTTCATAACATCGTTCTTTTCTCCATGACCATGAATCTTAGAAGCTAAATTATATGATTTTTTAATATAGATACAATTATAACACTAAAATGATTATAGTTTCATTATAAAATATTTTACTAGTATTAATATATCAGGTTTATTGATTTTTTATGGGTATGTATTCTATTATTATGTTTCTTTCTATATTAGTATAAATTTTATGTGGAGAATGTTTATATATATATTTTGAATCAATTTCTTTGCATATCGAGTTTTCTCAAATCTTAAACATTAATTATTATGCTTTATCTCCTATATGAATATTTATTTTTATCTTAGGATAATTCCATTTCAATCATGTTAAATACTATTTTTCATGAATTAATGGTATCATAAATATGGTGAATGATTTGTATTAAAGTGGTTATATATTGAAATTAATTTATTTTTCTATTGGTTTATTGTGTTGATATAGTATCAGGTAATGCCTTTTACCTATAATAGTACAAATTCATTCATTAAGAGTAGTAAATAACAAGGAATAATGAACATAATGGTATGTAAGAAATGAACTATGAGAATAGTTTTTTATGTATACTTTGAAATTATGGTTAGTTCTTAATAAAATATTGTTATATTATGTTCTTTTAGATATAAGGAAATGAATGAGTTTTATCTATATTTATTAACTTTGATAAAGTGATAATTAAGTAAATTTAGTGAATATTTTCACTAATAAATTAATCATACCCCACAAGTTAATCAAATCATATATTTTTTGGAAAATATACTCTCAGAAACAAATTCCTCATTCCAGTTTACAATATGTAATTTTTCAATATCATGTTTTTTCATTCATTTTTAGTTTAATTTTAATTTAATTTTATATTATATTATATTTTAATTATAAATTTTTAACAATAAATTTTTATATATCAAACAATATTTTATTTATGAGACACATTTCCAATATATTAACATTATACAATCTATTATTATTCAATGCTTTGGAAGTTTTTGCTTTATAAGTGATATATAAAATTTAAAGAATTATCTCACCTAAATTGAGAAGAGTTAAATCCTAGGGGAACATAACATATAAATATAGATAAAATATTATGATTAATTATAACATGACTCTATGTAAACTAGACAATAACACAATCCAATTTAATGAAAAACCCAAAACAAAAAAAACCACACATATGGGAATAACATTTTCTATAACAATTATATAATATGTTTTTTATTATTTCCCTTTAAATTTATAAATCCTATAAATTACTAGTATAAATAAAATTATCCTAACTAAAAGAAATATTCTGGAAATTTTATGGAATCTTTAACCCAATCAATTTAAATAGAACATTGATAAAGTTTGTATAAGAACATCATGTTCCCTATATTATGTACATATCAATCATATTTATTGTGTATCCTTCTATACCATCATACATTTTAATCATAATTAATGTCACACACTATCTTTTATAATTGTTTTACATTATATTTTTGATATTGGATCATTTAACTGATGTTTTGTTTGTGTTATACATTTAATTTTTTTTGTTTTTGAATTTTTGAATGGCATTTTGACCTATGAACATTTTAGGTACATGAAATGGGAAACTGGAAGCCTTTCCCAATTAACCATGTGACATCTATTTTTGTGTCCAATTATTTGGCACACGAGTTACAAAATATTTTGGAAACTATGTTGTAACTATATAGTTTAGTTCCAGTTTCCAGTAATGGAGTTCGGGATAATTTGCACAAAGCCTCGGAAGTGTGTAGCCATTCCATTTGGGAGGAATCTTATTGGAATTATTGGTAACATGGTTGGAATATAGCTTCCCAAACAACATGGGAAAATCATGCGATAAAATAATATTTTTAAAATTTTAAAATTTAAAATTAATCCCATTATTTCATTTATAACTAAAGTGTACCCCTCCCAACTTGTTAATTTTTGGAGCACGAGAGGGTCTCCAAACCATCTCCCATTGATTCTCATCCCCCCATGGATCTATATCCATCATTCAAAGGCATTTTTTAGGATTTTATCCCAATATTTTCTTCCTTATCTATTTCTCTCTTAGTTTCCTAGGATTTCCTTATACAGTTTCCCAATTCACCAATCTCTTCGGGATAGGGTCTGTATATGATTCTATTTACATTGGATCATAGGAATACCAATTATTTTTGGGGTCCTATTCTTCCATCTCCAATAGATTCATAACATCCACACTTCTTTGAGGTAGGTGTTTCCTTTATTTTCCTTTCTTAACCAATCCCTTTATTCTTGTCTGTTTCTTAATAATTTATATATATTTTTCTCATACTTGTGATGTGATTTTATTGTAATAGTTTATTTTTTTTAGTATATATTTTTCATAAAAAAGGTCTTAGAATTGCTTCTTCAAATGTCAAATATATATATATGCACCCAATGTGTTTAGTAAAATTTCATTTGAGACTTTAAATAATGGATAGATGATTCCAGTGCTGTTTTCCCTTAGTTGAGATCTATTGAATTGGATAGATTTTGATTTGGAAATCATGAATGGAAATTTGTGATTCATAATATCATATTTTATGTTTATCATAGATATTTATAGTGTAGCACTGGTTTTTGGCACATCCTTGGGTGCACAAGGTGTGCACATGGTTGTACATTCAAATGAATATAGAACTTCAAATCTTGTTTACTTCTCTCATTTTTCTTCTTCAAACCCTTATTTATTTACTAGTGGACCCTTTCTTCTCAAAGACATGATAGTGGTAAAAATTTATATTTGAAGTTATAGACCAAATGAAACTTCAAAGAAAGGGTAAATTCTAAATGTAATGAAATCTCATTTTCCACCTTTGGTTATTTCGTATGTTTTCTTATTATTTTTCAAATGGTGTTAGAAGTGGAATTTGGATTTGGAACATAAATGTCCATTTGGAATTGTGAATGTCAATATGGTGGTTAAATTTGTTTTATAAATTGTTTAGATCATCATTATGATATATATGAATTTAAATAGTTAAAGTCCTGGTTGACACTTTATGATATTTGGAAATGAATCATGACTTTTAATGTCCAAATGCAAGCATTGAATCATATTGAATTTTAATAAATTATAGCAATCTTGAGTGATATTAAGGCCTAATAAGAACTTCTTTTTTTCTTTTTGTATATAAGAATCCCCTATTGAGGATTTACCTACATGGGTTATCATATGGGTGGTGTGATTGTTTGGGGTAGGCGTGTGCGGTGGTGGAAGGATAGGTGAGTCATGCGTGCGAGTGCCTCCTACTTTCACAGTATGCTATTATGATGGGTTTCTTTGGCATGTTTTAGTGGGTTAAGTGGTGATTACTTTTCAAGCCTAATTAGATGGGTTTGTACCCCTAAATTGATAGGGATTAGTGTCATTTTCCACAATATTGGTATGTTTAAGGTGGGTAGTTGGTTATAGAATATGGTGCTACACCATATTACAGTAGGTGGGTCTGACTTGATTATATCCATGAATTTCTATAGATATTTTTCAAGAAATTACCATGGTTTCTATATGTTGTTTTCTATTTATTTTTATACTTGTTGTTTTATATTAATCATTAATGTTTTAATCTAGGAATTGTGGTCCTCGTTATTTTACACAAAACCATATTTTGGTTACCTAGATGGATTTGGTGGTTGGGTTTTTTTAATGAAAAAGGGTTGTTGAATGTTAAACTAATTTTTGAAAATTAGATCTTAGTGTGCTGTTTTAATGTGAATAATTATAGAACGATGTGTTTGTTTTCTTAAAATAACTAAATGATTATCTTCTATTCTGTGTTTCAAAGATGTGAAATTTTAATTTTTTTGGGAAGATAAATGTATGGATTTTGTACTAGTTTCCTTATTATCTATTATGATCACACACTATTATTGCCATTTAGTGTTGGTTGAACCAATCTATTTTATAGGTTCATGTTCCTAGCTCAAGTTCCTATTGTTCATTCAATATTTTTCATATTTCAATCTATTTATATTTATATAGATTCAGTTTTTGTTAGTTATACCCTTTGTTCTATTAATTTATTTGATCTTGGTTTTGTATTTGAAAAATAATTCCATTTGGATTATCTTTGATGTTTGACACTATATTCCAACCCATGGGGATTGGGAACACACTTCGGGCTATGGGTAGGACCATGCTAGATTTAGGTTCGGATGTAATCACATCTTGGTTCATGAAAAATAGTATCAAATAAGGTTATTGCTATTATGGGTGTTATTTATATTGGATACTAGTACTTTTGGGACTCTTGAGGTTGGTACGAGAAGGATTTCATGACCCCTTTCTTACATATGATCATCAAATACCCAGTTGTATTCTAGGATTTTTCATATTTCTTTTGTTTTCAATTAGTAATAAAAATTGAGGTGATTTAATGTCATGTCACGATCTCACATGGATTAGTTACCCATGTTGAATAAGGGTATATTTTTCAAGATCCTCTAAATTTTTAATGACCACTTGGGTCATGACCCACTAACTATGTAACCATGTTAGCTATGGACACTAGTTCCTCATCCAGAATATTGTTGTGAGTATTGTTTTTTAATTTTGATTGGAATAAATTCTTTCTTGAAATGAAAATATTTTGTCAAATTGAAATGATTTCACTCAAGTGGGTTTGGAATTTTAAAAATGAGTTTTAAAGGAAAATGTTTGGGAATTAAAATATTAAAACTATTGGGGTTTGATAATAAAATAGTTATTAAAACTATAGGTAAACTTAATGAAAGGTAACATTTGTGTAGGTATGTGTTCCAAGTTCATTTTTGGCATGTTTGTATGAAAATGGATTGGGAAAAATGTGATGGTTTATAGGATTCCATAGGAGATTATTTATGAAAAAAAACATGACATGGTTTTTAGAAATTGGATTTTATTTTAGAAAGTAGATATGTATTATGAAAAGGGGATTTTTTGGTCAGATAGTGTCCTTGGAAAAATAATATATATGGAATTGAAATGAAAAATGGTTTTTGTTTTTATAATTGAATTTTGGTTCTTTTTTTTGTATTCTGTTTCTATTTTTTTTTGGCATGAGATGTACTTTTTTGTTAATCATTGGTTGATTTTTATTTTGATTTTGAGATCCTTGTAATTTTAGAGTATACCACTCAGAATGGTCCCCAAATTTTCTAATGAATCATTAAATGTTTTTATTTCATCTCATTTTCATCCTGTCCTTTTTGGTGATAGAGCTTTTTTTGATGCATTAGAGTGGTTTTTGGAATATAATCATTTCTAAAAATTCTTGGAAAATTTTAAAGATGTTAGTGTTCGAGCCGTTCTAGGTTTTCTAGAACGTCCATCTTTGAAAAAATGGGATATGTTATCACTACAATCAATGTATGTTGGGATTAAATGAGATGTTTTTATGTCCATATTTATCTGAGGGTTTATATATGAGGAGGTATAGAAAGAAAAGGGAAGAGCTCATGGGTATTCAGCAAGTCTAGCAAACGGTGAAGCCCTATGTTGACCACGTCCTGGTGCCAGTTTCCTTATCATTGGAGGTATGTTAAAAGGATCTAGTAAAGGATTATATTTTCATTGGGAGACTTCTCCCAAATACCATGGAGTGATTTCAATCCTTCAAGGATCTGGTTAGACAAATTGATGGATGAATTTTTTTTCCTGAGTTGGTTTCCAGAGTGCAGGTAGTTAAAAATCTGGTATCTCTAGTTGCATATTAAGGTTCCCCATCAAGCATGTACGTTCTAGCAGAACCTTTCTTTTAGGAGTCTCTTTCATTGTTTCTAGTATCCAGTTTATTAGAACATTCTTTTATGTTCCACCATTTTGGCTGGTACATGGATTTGATCTTCCATGTTCCTTTCATCGTTGTGGTCATTAGGGTTATCTAGAAATGTTTTATAGGAATTTTCCCCAAAATAAGTTATGATCGAAGGATATAATATTCTAGTTGCAATGAAATATATTATTCATCCATCAGGGGATCATTCATCTACCCTGGAGTAATGCTCATGCACAGCCATGAAATATTGTGGGTACAGAAGATATTAGCCAACTTTTTCTATAGTGTTTTAATAGAGATTTCTTGTGTCATTTTTCAATGTCTTTTACTTTTAGTGTTATTATCTTTTTTTGTAATATTCTTGATAAAGGTATTTTATTTTATCCACATTTTTATTTTCACAATTTCACTCTTTGAATTGTTTTTCTCCCTTAGTGTTATTCAAATTTCTATGGGTGGGTCCCGTTTTATGTTATATTTTTTGGAGGGTAATTGGGTTTGGTGGAACTAATGGGTTGTACTTCTCAATAATTGTTTGGACGTAGTTCCTTTTATGATAATCCCATATTTGTTTGGGGTTCAGATCCTGTGAGAAATTGTCAGTCCTGTTTGTGGTGTTGTCTAGTTCGTGCGGATATGTTGAGTTAGATCATGTTTGCAGTTCAATAGTTTCTAGTCCTATTGGGTATGTTGTTCTATTAATGAGAAGAATTTTCTATTGGTGTCCCTATTCAGCCATCTTCAATGTCATACCAAGGAGTATTTATTCTTTGTATGGTGGGGATATCCCCTTCATGTTCTCCAATTATATTTTTTCTATGGTTTTCCATTGAATTGGTCAAGTGTGTCCAGTGGAGATAATGATCAACTTGGGGTTTCTTTCATTGGATTATAATAAGTCATGGAATAATGTTTTTTTTAACATTCAGTTGGGTGAATTTCTAGGAGAAGAAATTTCTTGTGGTTTTTATTTTTTAAACACCATGACCTTTGGAATTATTTTTATTTTTTCTTGAGAATGTATCTTTTTTTGAGGTTTGGTTTTTGTTCCCTGTTTGAATTTTTATATTATTGAGTTTTTACGTGGCATTATGTTCTATTCACAGATTACGAACATGGTATGCAAAACCATGCAGCCTTATGCATGCAACTGTGTCGCTTTTTTTGGTGTCGAGTGGTAGGGAGCATGATTTGATCACGATTCAGAAAATTGTATTGAAATAGTGTGATTTATTTATTCTTCTAGGTAGAGGAGTTTGGAAAGGATGGTGTATGGTTTTGGGAACGTGTTGCCAAGATATACAGGAAGTCCCTTAAAAATGTGGGGGGACATGGTTGGTTCATGGTTTCCCAAACTCTGTGGCCAAACCATGTGTTCAACCCATATATTCTTACTTTTAAAATTCTAATTTAACCATATCCTATTTTAATCCCAAAATCAAACCCCCCCCCCCCCCTCATTGGTAATTTTCAGAGTGATATGTTCTTCAAACCCTTATCTCCTTAATCTCTCTCCATTAATCCAGATCTAATATTATAAGGTAATTTTTTAGTGGTTTTAGACATTATTTTATTCCTTATTTCTTAATCTATTTGCTTCATTGGAATTTCATGTGGGGTTTCCCTCTTTTCCAAACCCTTGTGGTTATGAAACGAGTGTGATTTGATTTCTACTTGATCTAGGGGAAGCAAACCATTTTTGGGGGCCTATTATTTATTATATGAGAGTTTCATCACATCCACACTTATTTAGGTAGGTTTTTAATTTAAATAGCTTTTTGAAATTATCTATTTATAATTGTGTTTTGTAAAATAATTTATAAACATGTTTCACATTCTTGTGATGTGTTTATTTAGATTTTCGTGGTGTTTTAGTGTTTGATGAATTTTTTTTAAAAATGGTTTTATATGTGATTATCAAAAAAGGAATATGTATATTTTCACCCAATGTGTTTAATAAAATTTACACTAGGCCTATAATGAAATATTGTATGATTTCAGTGGTGTTTTCCCTTAGATATGATTTATTAAATTGTTGGATTGTGATTTACACATCATTCGTGAAATGTGGGGATTCTAGAAATAGTTTTTTGGTGTTTTTAGGGATATTTAGTTTGATAAATTGGATGATGGAACATCCATCAGTCCACAAGTTCTAGACATGGATGTGAATTCAATAAAAGATGACACTTTAATACAGTTTTCCTTCCCTCATGATTCTTCTTCAAAATCTTGTATCCTTAAAAACGGCCCATTGTTTTTCAATGACATGAAGGTGGATTAAAATTTTTATTTTATGTTATGTCCCACATGGTAATTTGAGGAAAGTTTGACATCTTAATTTCATCAAATCCTATTTAGAATTTTTGGTTATTTCTTGTGATTTATTCTTGTTTTTGAAATGGGTTTTGTAGTGGAATTGTTTTTTGAACCTAAAGGCATGATTGGAATTGTGAATATAAATTTTGTGTTCAATATTTTCATAGAAATGGTTTTTTTGAATATTTTTAATGTATTATAATTTAATGTTTGGATTCCTAATTGGGTCATTAGTATGTTTTTAAATGAATTGTGGATTTGAAATTAAAAATTATCTGTTGGAATCTTATAGAGTTTTTAGAAATGATTTGAATGTTTTTGTGATATGTTATCATGGTTGGAACATGTGTATGGGTTGTTGTATTTTAGGAACACCAATGGGGGGAATTCCACCCATGGGTAATCGCATGGGGGGTTATGTTTTTGGGGTATGAATGTTCAATTGTAGAAGTTATGGTGAGTCACATGTGCTAGGGACTCCTACAAACACAAAATTCCATTACCATGTGTTCCCTAAGAATCTTTTAGTTGTTTGAGTGGTAGTTTATTTTCAACGACAATTAGATGGGTTGGTACCCTCCAGTTTAATTGATATAATTGGTGGGATTTGCCTCAATATAATTCATTTTAGGTTTTCCAGTTGGTTATAGACTATAAACCTATACCATATGCCGGAAGGTGAGTTCAACTCGAGTACGTCTAAGGAAAACACTAGGAATGTTTACAAAATTCCTCTGCTTAATATATGTATTTATTTGTTTAATTTTCTACAAAATGGTTGATATTATCCTTCTTAGTTTTTATCTTTTTATTTTAGTATCCCATTATTTTTATCAAAACCTTATCTTGGATACTTGGTTGGATTTGGTGGTTGGTCTTTTTAAAAGAAACAGGGTTGTGGAACATAAAAATAATTTTTGGAATGGAAAATTGCATGTGTTGTTCTTAATTCGTAACTTTTTGAAAGTTGTGATTATTTCTATAAAATGAAATAAAGGCATATTTTTACATATATGATTCAAACTATTTTCAGTGGAATGTTTTTAGGAAAGAAAATGTATAGATTCTATGGTTGTTGCATACACTATAGAAAAATGGCGTACAACAACAGAAATTTATTTTCAGATAATATATCTATTGGTAAAAATTATTAATTCCAATATATATTAATAGTTTGTATTAATTTTAATTACCAATACATGAATTTACCAACAGATATATCTATTTATATTTATCAATAAATACCCACACATATTTTACCAATAGTAAAATATATTACTCTTTCCTACTTTTTTACTAGCACGTAAATCCATTATTAATAATAATGATTTTTGAAAATTATTTTTTCATAAATAATTTTTTCATAATAAAATAGTTCAAAAATTATTTTATCAATAACCAATCATAATAAAACAATTTTTAAATTTATTTATTTTTACACCAAATTCAATATCTATTATTTGGCTTTTATTAATAATATATCATTAATTTATTTTATTTTTTAATATTATGTTACTATTATTACTCTATAGTTTTTAAATTTTTTCATTTAATAAACACTGAAATATTTTTTATTAAATAATTTTTTAAATCATTATGATATTTGAAATAGTTATATATATTTTTATATATACTATGTATATTTGGAAATTTTATTTTTTATTAAAATTAGAAAAATATAATAACATTTAATCAAAATAAATTTAATAAATAAATTATGTAAATATACAATTATTGGATTTTATCTAATGAATCAGATCCCTAGATTGGTTATGGATGTTCCCCTAAACCCTCTTTCATCTCCAAAGGGTTAACTGCACTGGAAGGTCTTGATTCATCTTCTCTACAAGTAGATCTTCTTGAAATTGAACAATTTTTAAGGTTCCCCAGGTATTCAATGGTAATATATTGGTGGTTTTGGATCCTTTTTAACCTATGGTTGCTTCCCTCATGTGGTATTTCCGTTCATATTGGTGGGATACATTGATTGGATTTGGTGGAATATTTAGTGGTTTCAAGTTCTTATTTAGGTTGTTGTGGTGGATGATTTTTCAATTGATGAAGCCGGGGGACACGTCTTGTGGTCCTAGTGTTGTTCAGCAGTGGTTTTTTTACATGGTAATAATAGATCCTAGTGCACTATATGGTTTGGTGTTGTTGATCAACATATTTTATATAGTGATTGTTGGTACATTTTCTCATTATAGATCTTTCATGTGGGTCTAATTTTTTAACCATGATTTCGGTGATTCTTTTTTATTCATGTTCACTATGTGAAATTAGCGTTAAAATCTATCTTGTTGTTCTGATTCTATGTGCTATGGGTCCTTTTTTTGTTTATTGTATGGGAAACATGTTTACTGGATAGAATTGATTTTCTCCCAGAGAGGATGGTTGAACTAGAATATGTTAATTATTATGAATTGATTAATTATTTGGACAACAGAAAATGTTGAAGCAATAGTGGATAGTTTAGGAAGAAGATGATCTGGTAGACTGAAATGTGCTGTACTATTTGGTTCTAAACCTGAGAGAGTGATGTTGTATTGGTTGTTTTCATTGTTGATTAGGTGTTTCAATTTATTTTATTATTATTGTTTTGATTTGGGTTTGGTTCCCATTGAACCAAAAGGTGTCATTTTCTGAAAAATAAAATAAAAAATTGGGATTATAGGGAATAAGTCTCATTGGAATTTTCTAAATAATCTTATAATATTGATTCATTATTGATACCATCTTATAAACATCATCTTTCTATGGTGAGATTCCCCAATATGCATGTTAATGGTTTTTCATGTCAGTAGTGTTGCATAGTGGTGGACCTGCTTAAATCGATTTTTTCATATACATTTCTTCATCAAAGATGATTCAGTCACATTTTCACATTCTCTTTAATCCTTCTATTTCCATGTCTTTAGGTAGATATTCTCCTTTATCATGAATCCGGACTCCACTACTAAAATGGTTTGTGTGTGGTAACTTGGTCTCCCTCTTCCATTTCAAAATCCAGTAAGGATACATATCTTTGGTAATCCATTTAGGAAATTTTTTATAATGATTTTTATAATCCCCCCATAAGGCATCCAAAAATTACTATAATTTCTGTCAAAATTAATATTGTTTCTCCTCTTCCTATGTTTGTTTGGACCATAGTTATGTTTTATATTTTTTTTAATGATGTCAAATACACATTATATTAGTTTATTGTTATTTTTATTTGATTCAAGGATACTTATTAATAGAACATAAAATTCAACAAATACATTGAATTATCAATGTCTAAACTTTTTATTAATATGGAATGAAAATTAATGTTGAGAAAAAATACTTTCATATTTTTTATTGTCTTGTTTTGGTTTTTATTTCACGTGACTTATTAAAATGATATTGTTTTATTATATTTATGATTTATGGATGATATTAATATTATATATGATTTTTTATTTTCAGGTACTTTGATATTACATGTTGAGGTTCCTCAAGATTTTATTTAATTTCAGTATTGATCATTCTTCCTAGAGACATAATGTATTTCTATGTTTCCCTAATTATTTATTATTTTCAATATGTAGTTTTAAAATTCATTTTAATGTTTTTTTGACTCAATTTTGTTTAAGTGACTAAACTAGTAAGAAGTTATTATAAAATAAGATCAGAATGTGGGTTTCCATCTTATGTGGGTTTTCTTATGATTTTTGGGCATTCATTTTACATATTATTACAACAATGACCCATGTTGATCTTTAGGAATTTTTGGGTAACTCCCATACCTTCCATTTGACAATAAGATTCACAGTTTACTATAACAAAATGCTCATGTAATAAATCACAGGTATTCGATTTGAGTCTTGGTAGCATTATCTTATTTATAAATTCCATAGTCAATGAATCATACACTCTTCATTACTTTTATTTTTTCAAATCCAATTTTAACTATTATCATTTAAATAGGAACACTTCTGAAATAAAATTTCTTAAACACAATTTTTAAATCCTTACACATATTCTATGTTGAATGTAATGAGATCTTGATATTTACCTATAAAGTCCCAACTACATTAGACTAACTGTTGTTTGGGATAAAAAATTTAAATCATGGAATGTTATTATTGTAAAGACGATAGTGGATGGGTGGGGGGATTTCATTGGATATGGATTCTAAGACCCTATTTTTTTCATATGTTCCTTCTAATTTATAATATTATTTCTTTATTAGTATTATTAACACTTTTTATCCCCATGAATTCTAATTGAAATTCATATTTATCTTATGCGCTAATAATGAATTTATTAGTACAATTAAATATTTTTGTATTGGCAACATTTCATTAAGTTTGAAATAGTCATTTTTACATTCTATGATTACCTTTTATTTTATTTTTTCCCATATTTTTCGGTTCTAAGAATGAAATAAATTTATTCTATTAGATTCGCCTCAAAATTTGGAATTTATAGGTCTATAATTTCTATTTCCATTCCAATTAGCTTTCAATTTTCATTGTATGTATTTTTCAAAAATCATCCCTAGTGTTTTTCACTACCTTTTATCCATAGAGGGAACTCATTGAGTTTGATTTGGTAGAACAATTAATGTTCTAATATCTTGTAAAAATAATTTTTTTAAAAGAGTAGTCATAACATCATCCATTTATTTATTTTTATAGCATATATTTCTTTATTTCTAGCTGGTTTATAGTGTTAATTCCACTACTATATTCACATTTTAATCTATATACAGTGAATGTTCTATTTCCATAAAGTCCATAAAAACTAAAATTTGTAAATTCTTTTTTATTAACATTATAATTATTTATATTGTCATAAAACAAGTAAATGTTTGTGCTATGACACATAACACGCATTTCATTATCTGTATATTCATTGAAAATTCATGTCATGTTGGTAATGATATTTTCAAATTACAAAATATTTTTAATGATTAAATTTTTTTAATGTAAATCAAGTCAAGGTAGTTAAAAGATATTGAAAAAAAGGAACATAATAAATCATTGTTTGTGTTTAGTTCTTAGGGTCTAGATGTTTCAATGCACTCAATATTTTAATTATAGGATGATGGATAACTGAGAGCTATTGGTTATTGACTATGAATCTGAAGAAAAATGATTAAGCCAATCCATTACAACATTGTATTTTTAACATGGCCAGGGTTAGATGATGCTTTGAAATGGTTTAGAGCAATTGAGATTATTACACCTTGTTTTTAGATTTTAATTTAATGGACATTGAAAAAATATGTATATTTGAATTTGAGATCATTGTTTTTACATTTCGATTCTATGATCAGTGAATATATTTAAATATATGTATTTTATATTATATATCCTTCTTTTTTGGATACATATTTACAGTTTGATTCCCATTTTTAACGTACTAAGGGAATTATTGGTTTGATTCATATTCATTTTATTCAGTCTTCATATTTAATGTTTTGACTATAAATAAAAAATTACTATTTTTTATGATTTATGATAAATGAATGTACAAAACCATTTAAATTTTTGATGGTTGGTTGGTATTTTTATGGATTCATATTCAGTTTGATTTTTTCAAGAGTAAATAACTAATGACTTTTGGGTGCATATTGTCAATTCTAGGGATTTTTTTACATTTATGGTTGGTTCCTATTTGTTTTGGATGTTTAATCGATTTTTTTATTACTGGAATTTTGGTTTCTTCAGTATCATTTGTTGGTTTTAGGCTGGCTTAAGGGGTGTGCTTGTCCAACTACATGATGCACAAGTTATAAGTATTATTCTTAATTCAGTCATTTATTTTTATGATAATGGTTTTGTGGTTTAAATAATTGTTCTTTTTCTATTATTTTTTTCATTTATTAATTAGAAACTCGCTATCATGAAAAGATTCAATCAGATATCAATCCATCCACATTCACAGCACAGGTACCAAAATAAAATATAAATTAATAATCCTAAAGGATTTATTGTTTAGGTACATCAATGGGACCATTTACATTTGAAGAAATTCTTTATCCCCTTATTTTTGATGTTGGATCTTATCCATCTAATAAAGTAAAAGTTTGTTCCCTAAAACATTTATGTCACCAAGTAATACATCACTTGTAGCTGATACATGCAGGGTGCTAGCATTACCCACTTTCAAATACATTTTTAATTAAATATTCTCATTATATCCATCTTTTGAGATGAAATCAAATTTTGAATCCTATAGTAGATCACATTTGGAGACTGCTTTATTCCAAGGATGATCACTTAATCTATTCCCTTGTGTGTCTTGAAATAATTAGAAAAAAACATCAAAAAATGTCTAGATAGGTCATGAACATATATAACAATTGAAGGAAAGTGTGATAGTTCTGTAAGAATTATCCTCCACAATATTTTTTTATAAAAATATACATTTTTTAATTTCATTTATTTTTCTTTTTGGTATTTGAATTTATTATTTTTATTTGACACTAATTTTTGGTTTTGATCTTTTATTGTGTATAGATCGTGGAGTTTGATGGTGTGTCATAGCAACAACTTGTGGGGATGTTGTTTTATTGTCCAATTGGAGGATGTTTGGTCCTAAGGCATGGATCGGGTGATGGTGCTAGAGCTGGGTCGACAGGGCATGTATGGGAAGTGGGTACTTCGGTGGGTGTGGTGTATCTTACTGGGCGGGGAATCTTGCTGGGTGGCGTTTTCTGGTGAAGTCGATGATGGTTTTCTTGGAACCTCCGGTGATTATGCTCCGGCGACGACGGTGAGGTGCTCTGGTGACTAAGACGGTGGTGGTAGTTTTGAGGAGCATGATAATGATGAGGACTGGATGTTGACTGGAAGATGTTTTCGACGTCGGCACGATTTGCGGTGGGTGCGCGATTTCTACGCTCGTGTCTCGAGGTGGCTCTTCGGAAATAATTCCAGGCGATACGCGGACTGAAAACTGGAAAGCGGTCTAAGTTAGGGTTTTTTGAATTTGAAATACTTTTCTATGGAGATGGCGGGATGTGTGTTTTTGAAACTTGGGTTGTAGGGTTCACACTTTTCCTTAAAGTGGTTATTTGAAAATACCAAAAAAAGGATTTGGCCTTTTTTCTATGTTTTGACATTTTTGTCAATCGTTATTTGCATAATAATTAAAAAAGATGAAATATATATGATATATTAATAAATATAAAAATTTATATATTTTATTCAAATGAAATTTATAAATAGATATTATATATTGGTAAAATTATTACTAAATTTTTTTGTCAAACTAATCTCTGGAAAAACACTTAAACAAACATATATATTATCTCTTATTATTATTATAATTGTAATAGAACTATTATATCGTTTGTAAAAAACATTTACCAATAGAGTTGATACTGATAATTTAGTGATAGGGACATATGTTTTTCTAAAAAATTTCACCAATAGAAAATTCTCTTTTACAAATAGTTAAGACGCTGTTGGAAAAAGTACAATATTTTGTTGTGATAGTGAGATATTATTATCACACCCTACTTATACCACTAAGTATCAGTAGAGATGAAAAATTTTCAAGGTTTAGGTTCCTAGTTCATGATCCTGTTGCCAGATTAGTTTTTATTGTGGTAGGAGGTGACCAATAGGTCACTTTGATATCATGTTGGTCTTTTCAGTATCATATTGTACTTAGTTTTTTTTTCTGCATTTAGTATCTCTTTTTGTTTAGCAGTTATTGTATTTTGATCCGTATATATTTATTTATATTCTGTTTATATTGGTTACCCAATTTTTTGGTTCATTTATTTGATATTGATAATTTATTTGGAAAATTTGTTCCTTATAGATTATATTTGATGCCCATTACTATTTTCTATCCCATGGGGATCAAGAATTCGCTATGGGCCATTTTTTCAGAATGAGAATGATATCTGGTTGAATGGAATCCCAACATGGTTTTTAATAGTTAAACCTCTACTGCTAACCTTATAATAACTCAAACATCATATGAGACATTAACCTTCACACTATTAATTTTTTTATGAAAAATAAATCCTCATAAAGTCCATATAGAACTAAAAAATAGAGATTCACCAAACCACTTGTTACATAAAAAATTAAATAATTATCAAGTGAAATATATGATATCTTAACCAATATATTTCATATTAAACTAGACTACCCCATCTATATAATAATTACTCTTTGGTAAGTTCAGAATACTTTTAACTAGTTCTCTTTAATGATATCATTTTATTATTAAATCTACAAAAAATCCAACTCTTCAATGCCTTATTGGTTCTGTTTCATACGTCATTATGGCCTATTATACACTTTATACTATGTTGTTCCTAGTTAAACTAGGCTTCATTCCTATAATATATGTCCCTAGAAAATGGGGAAGACATGACATCTTCTTGGGTAAATGGTTCATCACTATACACTGACATATCATAACCACTATGAGATGGACTATAAACCATTGTACGTAATATTATTTAATTGAAATTATATATTATAAATAATAATAGTTTAGTTAAATTAATTATTATTTTGTTAAATTTAGAAATGTGTTTATGGATTTCATCTCCATGATAAATTATAATGTATAAATCCTAAATTTATTATACATATTAATAATCAATGATTTAGTAATGTAATTTTTTTCAATTTAAAATAAATGTAGTTGTAATTGGATTATTTATGATCGCACACAAAATATAATTACCTAAAGACATCAGGATCAATGTGTATTCCTTTTCAATAGTATTATAATGTACATAAAAACATAATATATATATATATATGGTTTTTCATTTGGGGACCATACATTAATATTTTTCATAGAATAACTACATATGTCTATGAAACATATATAAAATTACTATTTATTAATTTTAATATCCTACATACTTCTCATAATAAAAATTGTCTTTCATGATGATCTAGATTTCCTATAAAATAGGTTCTTTTAACATTTCATTAGGATTTAAGTAATTTATGGAAAACATAAAAGAAATTATAATAACATATTGGGGTAAAAATTTAATCAATCACACATAGATTTCATGAAACTATGTGAAATCAAATGCCTATGACTCAATTTTAAAGAATATAAATCTCTTTCATGATAAATTTAAATTGAGACAGATTTAAAAATCAATAATAATTAATTATTGTTTTGGAAAAGTTATTCTTGAGGAATATTCATAGAAATTAGTAATATGAATGAAAAGTCTTTGAAAATATGTTTTATTTAAGTTAAACTTACGAATATGACACAATTACTTTATCTAATAAATTAATTAAATTTCGTTGGAAAATTTCATTTGTGATGGAAAATTAGTGTCTGTCACAATAGAAATTATTTATTATTTATTGATTAATCCATCAACATTTTTTATTATTATAGATAATATTACCATTAAAAATATTAACACACATTTTTTATTATAAATAAATATCTTTTAAAATATATATTATTAAGGAAGTATTCGATAATTTATTTAAAATAAATTTTTAATAAGTATAAAAAATATGGTAGTAGATTATTTGAGGTGATATATGTTCATATTATGTATTTCATTAATGGATATATATATTAATTATAATGGTAGATTTATTATGATGGATTTTCAACCCATCAAAAATTCCCCCAAAATTAATGTTATCTATCACAAATGTCTATCACAAAAAATTATTTCTGATGTAACTAAGGAAAATAAAAATTAAATTGATAAGAAGTTCACTATATATACACATTCCAACTCTATTTTTACCCCACATATCCTATCTATATCCAAAACAAACCCCTTTTTTAAACTGTAATTTAATGATTTTATGATCCAAATTTATGATATAACAAACCCATTAAATGAGATTTTGGTCACTATCATTTTTTTACTCGATCAGAATATATTTTTATAATTTTATTTCTTAAAAATAAATAAATAAATTATTATTATTATTATATAATTTTATGGTTTTTATTAGATTAATATCACTTATATAAATTTTTATATTATCTTATTAATAAATTAATTTTTATAAGTTTAGTGATAAAGAATTTATTTTTATTATTATTAATATATAAAATCTAAAAAATATTTTAATTGAACTATAAACTTGTAAAACATTGAAAATTTTATTTAATTTAAACAAATAAGAAAATAATTTTCTAAAAATAATATAATTTTAAACGGAAATAATTTTTTATATATATTATCATTATTAGACAATAATGAAATCTATACATTGTTTAATTTAGGTTATATATTTTTAATAACTAATAAACTATTATAAATAAGGTTTAAAATTATGAAATTTAATAAATCTAAAAAAATACTAAGGGTATGGATTTTATTTCCAACAACCCCACTCATTTTTTGTTTTCAAAGAATTTTAGTAGTTAGATGATGTTTCCATGATTTATTGATGGTTGGGGAATGATAATTAATAATTATTCTAGAAGTTATGGTTATTTAAAAATATTTCACAATTCTAGATGGGATTTTAAAATTTTTCATGTGGTTTTATAATAGTTAATGTAATTGTTAATTAATTTGTGTTATTTTTTTTAATTATATCTTGAATGATGCTTAAATTTTGATACCCCCCTTGTAAATTATAATTATGTTGTAGATATTATCAAATTCTCAAATTGTATGAGTCATATAATAATTGAAAGAGTCATTTTTTTAGAATTTGTAACCCATTTCTTGTTTCAAATGATGCCTTCAAATATTATAGGAGTATTTTATATTTTGTAAGTCTTTTTTTATTTCATAAGAGTTTTTTAGTTTTATATGTTCTTATTGGACATTATAAGAAATAGTTTTTTATGAGTCATATTTATACCCATAATAGTGTCACATCACAAAAATTGAAATATTTTCTCCTATATATTGGATTCATATTCCTTGTGTATAATATTTCATGCTAAAATAGTAAGAGTCATACCATTTACATGTTTCCAATCGTTATATTCATTTATTCCCAATATAAGTGTAATCCCCTTTTGGTATTTGTTTTATTATTTTTACCCATAACCAAAATCATAATTTAAAATGTAAAATTTCATTTTTAATCATAAAATTGTAACACCCCAAGATTTCATGGTGTGTTATTTCTTCAAAATAATTAAATAACTTGCACTACACGCAACACCGAGTTAAATCACACCATGACTTACAAAAATAAGCCATTCAAAAGCGGTTATGAATAGTATTATCTAAATTTTAAACTTTATATAATCCTTATAATTTTAGAATCCATATTATGAGTTTCTTTGATATAATGCAAGAACAAATTCATTTTCAGTATTGCACTTTTATCAACTTTTAATAGTGAACCCTTTTTAAATACAATATTTTAAACATATTGACTAAATGGGGACATCAAAAAAATTTAAAATGAAACATCCCAAGCTTCCACGGTACGCTTTCCTTTGAATAATACAGTAGCGTGTGTTATACGCAACTTCGAGTTTTAACACACACCACAACCGATTAAACTAGCCGTTGTGAATAGTAATACCTAATTTTTGAAATCATATATATTTTATATTTCAAAATGGACTTCATTTTTGGATTCAGAATATCAAAATTAGCCTAGGGTGAAATTTTGGTACATTTCGGATAACTTTCATATTTTGATGAATAGTGAAAATTTCTAAATTTTAATTAAAAACAACTTTTTTAATCAAAATAATTAATAGTGATAAATTATGAATTTTAGTGGTTTTAAAGTATATTTAGAATATATTTTTACCATTTAATATAATGTTGGTCATTGGACATAATTTTACAATTAAACCGAACATAAACAAGTGTCAATCTTTTGATAGTTATTATCTCTTAAAAACACGCTTTTTGTTTTGACAGCGGGAATTAATTTTAAATTAATTTCTGCCACTTCTGTGTTTTGAATTTAGGAAAATGGATTCCATATTTGGAATCAGGATTTTCAAATTGTGTAAATAGGTAACTTTTATTTTTAGACATTTTGAAAAGTTACTGTGGTAAATATTTTATTTACCATGGTTAAAGGGTAAATCCGGTAAATAAGGGTTAAAAAAATAATATTATAATAATACTAAATTACCCTAAAACGTGTCTTAACCCTATTGGTTGATACATGGTCGACCATGGGCATCTTTGGGTCTATTTTGGGACCCCATGGATCCACTTGTAAGTGATAATGACACATTATATTAATAAAGTTAAAATAAAAATAAAAATGGCATAAGCTTACATCTTTTAGAAGAACAATTTTTACATAGGGTTATACATGTTGGATTTTCGATTATAAATATTCATTAGAAAGATAAAAAGATTTCCTACATAATGATATTTTATTTATAATTTTTAGACATTAAATAATTTATTTTATTTATGACACAATGATGATGCAGTAATTACTAAAATAGTGAAAAAGTAAAATAATTGATCTTATAAATACCCAAATAATTATAATATGAAACTTTTAATGAATTAAACTAATTTTCTATGATAATATGATATATTAGGATTGATTTAATTGACTTTTTTCGAAGTAATCAATCTGATAGGAGTTTCACAAAAACAAACTATTGAATAGTGTCAAAATTGACATAAAAGAGTTCTTAAAACAAATATTATATTATTAATTGATATTAAATTCCTAAAAATCTAAGGTTCGGCCAGGAGACTTATATTATGATAGGTTCCCCATTAATGGACCACTTGGGGGTCGCTTGGATGTATATAGTAAGTTTATTAACCATATTATATAAAAATACAAAGAGACATTGTAAAAGTGAAACTAATTAACTTAGAGTTAATACTTAAAGATAAGGTTAATATAAGTACCCAAACCTGTCTAAATTCTATTTGTTGAGTGGTTTTCGACCTATCCCCACCTTAACCTTTGAATAGTCAACTTTGGAGCCATTAGAAACCGAATATGAATTTATTATAAATTAATATTTCTAGCTTTTCCAAAGGTGCCCCTCACCCCTCTTATAAAAGGGCACTCCTCCTTCTCATTTCTTCACACCTCTAAAGCCTTTTGGTTCGGCCAAACTCTGCCCAAATACTCTCCCAACATCCCTCAATACAACCTAGGGGCCTTAGTTTGATCAGAAAGCCAACCTAAGGAGCCCTTTTGATCAAATCAAAAGGAAGAACCCGAAGAAGAGGAGGTTAACCTACCCCAACAAAGTAAAAGTACAAGGTAAGGGTTATTTCACAATCTCTTCATTATCCGAGGTTGTATTATACGTAATAATCTACTGGGATCTCTTTATCATCCACATCCATGTTTCTTCGAAATGTATTTCAAAACATTTTTACTATTTACAAGAATATGGGTTAAAGTCATTTATACCCTTGTTTGACTTTTTATAAGAGGTTTATAAAGGAATCTTTCCGTCGTTTTCAAAACAAGGTCCTTTTTAACCTTTTCGACAGAATTGAGGTAAGAATGTTTTTTTAACTTATACGGCGGGTGCGGTTATTTTCCGCCGTTATAAAATCGTCGAAGCTTTCCTTACAAGCTTATAAGAATATTTTCAAAGAAAATGTTTTATTTTATATGGATCTTAAATGATTTCAAAATAAAAGGAGATACTTCTTTTAAAAGAATTTTGATTTCATCTATGTCAACATCCTTTGATGGATTTTAATATTATTTGAAGTTGATTTATTATAATACAAAACTTCTATATTGTATTGAAGTTTTTGTGATATGTTTGAATGTGGATGTGCTATTTTATACCATTCATAGTTTATGGTGAAACTATTGACATTTCGTATGCTAGTTTTAACCCGAATGTTTATGTTATATTTCAAACTTTTCTTCAGATGAATGTGCTAAACAAGTATGTTCCGGGTTGGGGACCGGTAAAAGTAATCCCTCCAGGTTGGGGACTGATTAAAGTAAGCCCTCCAGGTTAGGGACTGGTTAAAGTAAGCCCTCCAGGTTAGGGACTGGTAAAAGTATGCCCTCCGGGTTGGTGTCCGGTTATTAGAGGCACTCCGGGTTGGTGTCCGGTTATTAGAGGCACTCCGGGTTGGGTTCCGGTTAGAAGTAACCCCTAGGTCTTGGGATGAGGCCTAGACAATGAAATTAACGTTTGGCATTATGCATTCCAACATTATGAAAGTGGTTATTGATATTGCATGTGATTATTCGATTAGTAGAATATCCATGTGAACAAGTAAATGGCATTATTTCATTTTACTTTTGCCATACTATGTTGAAGTTCAATTTTTAAAAGGCTTTTTTTTAGTAATTCATTGCCTTAAATGTTTATGCTTATTTTGAATGTTCCGCTATATTGTTATCCTTACTGGGCATCTGAGCTCACCCCTTTTTTATGTTTTATTTTTCCCAGGTAGTGAAGAAGTAAATTATGATTGACTTGCAGGGATATTATGGGTTTATAGTGTAGACATTGGAAACATTATGTTGTTGTAGTAGTTTTTCATTTTATGATGTAATGTAAAACTTATGAATATATCTAGTGTTTCCAAGGCTACTAAACTAATCGGTCTTTCGGGATTTGATCTTTCTTGTGATCATGCCAATGTTACGTAATTAATGCACCGACTCTGGGCAGCTGGGGTCGGGGCGTTAAAGTTGGTATCAGAGGAAGTTTAGTACAAACCTTGGAAGCTAGATTTAGATAAACTCTGATTAGAGCACGTAGACCTAAGATGAACTTTGAGGATTAGTATAGAAGAACTTCCTAGAATTTTGGTATTGTAGAGATTTTGTGAGTTTTCCGAGCAATACATCCCTGTCTGGATACGAGCAGGTAGAGGCGGCTCTGGCATAGATGTACCTAGGGGTAAAACCCGAAAACACCGCTTTGAGCTAGACTCGAACGGGAACTGGTGCACGACAACGGGCCTTGCTGCACTCTTGGTTACGACACTCCCGGGGGATATGCTTAGGATAACTCTCATTTTCTTTACAAATCATTTTGAAGGGATTATGAGTATATACTTCCTCAAAGAAAACATTCTTATGATTATGGATTATATCCATAAATAGTTCAATTTATGTCAAGTGTTTTATAAGTATGGGATTATGTATTTTGATTCATAAACTGATCTAGTTTATGCCATTGTTTAGAAATGGCGCCCAGTAGAAGGAATGAGAACTCCAGAAATACACATGATTCAAAGAGAAGGAAGGATCATATCTTTCATGGTCTTAAGCTAGAATTTATAAGAGAAATAGTCACCCATGTATTATCATCATATGAAGAAATAATATCATGTGTTGATAAGATAAGTAAAGAGTTTACTGAGTCCTATGCCTTTGAAGGGAAGCAAGAGAAGAAAAGGCTGGAAGAGAGAAAGATGGATAAAGGGAAGAGGGAAAAGAATAATTTTCCCATATGTGGTAACTGTGGAAAGAAACACCCTGGAACTTGCCTGAAAGGAATGAGAGTTTGTTATAAGTGTGGAGGAAAAGGGCACAAAGTACGTGACTGCAAGGGTGAGAAAATGGTCTCAAATGTACAATGCTTCATTTGCAAGGAGTTTGGACACTATGCGAACCTATGTCCCAGTCATCAGACTATGTCGCAAATGATGCTATTGGATAATAATCAAGTTATGATACTACCACAGATGAGGAGGAATGATTAGAGTTCTTATGTTGATTATGTCAATTGAGTGTTGTATCAACAATGTACTTGTTATAATAATTATGGAGTATATAAGGATTGTACTGCAGTACTATTTCATTAAGGACTTGAGATTATGTGGAACAACGAAAAGTGACTCAATAGCAGGATAAATTTTTGGAAAATATATGGTTGAGAGAATGATAAACCATAATATAGTTCTGATACCGAAGTAGTGATTTTGGAATAATACATGATTGTTTTGGATAAATTATATTGGATATTCTTGACTACCTTCGAACTGATTAATGATTTGTATATTCCATCATTTTTGGGGTTTAAAACATTTTTGGATTAATGAAGTATATCCAGCTTTCTATATGGAATAAGGGAGCATGAATGTAATCAATAAGGAATATGGTAATTCAGGATGTTTCAGTGTATTAAAAGAATACATGATGAAGGTATTCATATGATATTACGGGGTAAAAAGGTTCTACATTATGTTTACCTTACTTATAAATGTTGGACTGTCAGTCTGGATAGAAGTATTTTGGATAGTTCTAGTTTGGATTATTTTGGATTACCATAAAAGGAAAACCCGGAGGTTGGGTGGTAACCCGTCGCGTCCGGCAAGGCTGCGAGACTTGAACCCGCAACTGAAGGGCGAAAAGGGTGTATCACCTACCACTGGCCCACGAGACGCCTGGATTAAATAATTTAGTTTTTATTAAAAGATCTGGTACATGAATTATAAATTCATTTATTTTGGAACCCTGTATAAATTTTTTTTTTACGTTCTATTATCTCTTAGAGTGAAAGATGAGTTTGTGGTAGAAATTTATTATTAGATAAAACTCTAATGATAAAGTAAGTATATCTCCTTATGATCTTAGACAAACTCATAAATAAATTCCTCAACATTAATAAAAGGAACTTAGAACAAAAATGTTGTCCTAGATGGTACCTTAAATCATCACTAATTTATGGCTTTAGGATTGTTGGCCTTTTCATAGCCATGTTCTCTACCACTCTCCATCAGATAATTGATGGTTAGATTTCTCCTCCATATCCATATTTTCCTACATGGAACCCTAGTATGTGTTATTTTCGGTAATCTTCATACTTTCCACTCTTTATTTTAAATAGAGGCCTCATTAATTCATTTTTCGATGTGGGATTTCAACTAAGATATTTTGAAACGTCAAAAATGTGTTATCCCAATACCCTATGTTTTGTTGAACCGATGGTATTTCAAATCATCATAGATTGATGAGTTTAAGGACCTCAATTTTACACTTGTTTGTGATTGATGACCTCAATCACTACCTATAAATATTTACGTTTTTCCTCCAATTATATGTCTCTAATTTCCACCAATGTTCTCCTAATCGAGATCATAATTTGGTGGTGACCCTTTCATTTCTCTTTTCCTCATATTAAGACTAAATTTTAGTAACCCAATTTCCGATGTGGGTTTTCCCACAAATATATTTTCTATTTTCAACCTTTTATTTTTGAAGAACAATTTCAAATTGCGAGGACGCAATTTATTGAAGGAGGGGAGAATGTAACACCCCAAGATTTCATGGTGTGTTATTTCTTCAAAATAATTAAATAACTTGCACTACACGCAACACCGAGTTAAATCACACCATGACTTACAAAAATAAGCCATTCAAAAGCGGTTATGAATAGTATTATCTAAATTTTAAACTTTATATAATCCTTATAATTTTAGAATCCATATTATGAGTTTCTTTGATATAATGCAAGAACAAATTCATTTTCAGTATTGCACTTTTATCAACTTTTAATAGTGAACCCTTTTTAAATACAATATTTTAAACATATTGACTAAATGGGGACATCAAAAAAATTTAAAATGAAACATCCCAAGCTTCCACGGTACGCTTTCCTTTGAATAATACAGTAGCGTGTGTTATACGCAACTTCGAGTTTTAACACACACCACAACCGATTAAACTAGCCGTTGTGAATAGTAATACCTAATTTTTGAAATCATATATATTTTATATTTCAAAATGGACTTCATTTTTGGATTCAGAATATCAAAATTAGCCTAGGGTGAAATTTTGGTACATTTCGGATAACTTTCATATTTTGATGAATAGTGAAAATTTCTAAATTTTAATTAAAAACAACTTTTTTAATCAAAATAATTAATAGTGATAAATTATGAATTTTAGTGGTTTTAAAGTATATTTAGAATATATTTTTACCATTTAATATAATGTTGGTCATTGGACATAATTTTACAATTAAACCGAACATAAACAAGTGTCAATCTTTTGATAGTTATTATCTCTTAAAAACACGCTTTTTGTTTTGACAGCGGGAATTAATTTTAAATTAATTTCTGCCACTTCTGTGTTTTGAATTTAGGAAAATGGATTCCATATTTGGAATCAGGATGTTCAAATTGTGTAAATAGGTAACTTTTATTTTTAGACATTTTGAAAAGTTACTGTGGTAAATATTTTATTTACCATGGTTAAAGGGTAAATCCGGTAAATAAGGGTTAAAAAAATAATATTATAATAATACTAAATTACCCTAAAACGTGTCTTAACCCTATTGGTTGATACATGGTCGACCATGGGCATCTTTGGGTCTATTTTGGGACCCCATGGATCCACTTGTAAGTGATAATGACACATTATATTAATAAAGTTAAAATAAAAATAAAAATGGCATAAGCTTACATCTTTTAGAAGAACAATTTTTACATAGGGTTATACATGTTGGATTTTCGATTATAAATATTCATTAGAAAGATAAAAAGATTTCCTACATAATGATATTTTATTTATAATTTTTAGACATTAAATAATTTATTTTATTTATGACACAATGATGATGCAGTAATTACTAAAATAGTGAAAAAGTAAAATAATTGATCTTATAAATACCCAAATAATTATAATATGAAACTTTTAATGAATTAAACTAATTTTCTATGATAATATGATATATTAGGATTGATTTAATTGACTTTGTTCGAAGTAATCAATCTGATAGGAGTTTCACAAAAACAAACTATTGAATAGTGTCAAAATTGACATAAAAGAGTTCTTAAAACAAATATTATATTATTAATTGATATTAAATTCCTAAAAATCTAAGGTTCGGCCAGGAGACTTATATTATGATAGGTTCCCCATTAATGGACCACTTGGGGGTCGCTTGGATGTATATAGTAAGTTTATTAACCATATTATATAAAAATACAAAGAGACATTGTAAAAGTGAAACTAATTAACTTAGAGTTAATACTTAAAGATAAGGTTAATATAAGTACCCAAACCTGTCTAAATTCTATTTGTTGAGTGGTTTTCGACCTATCCCCACCTTAACCTTTGAATAGTCAACTTTGGAGCCATTAGAAACCGAATATGAATTTATTATAAATTAATATTTCTAGCTTTTCCAAAGGTGCCCCTCACCCCTCTTATAAAAGGGCACTCCTCCTTCTCATTTCTTCACACCTCTAAAGCCTTTTGGTTCGGCCAAACTCTGCCCAAATACTCTCCCAACATCCCTCAATACAACCTAGGGGCCTTAGTTTGATCAGAAAGCCAACCTAAGGAGCCCTTTTGATCAAATCAAAAGGAAGAACCCGAAGAAGAGGAGGTTAACCTACCCCAACAAAGTAAAAGTACAAGGTAAGGGTTATTTCACAATCTCTTCATTATCTGAGGTTGTATTATACGTAATAATCTACTGGGATCTCTTTATCATCCATATCCATGTTTCTTCGAAATGTATTTCAAAACATTTTTACTATTTACAAGAATATGGGTTAAAGTCATTTATACCCTTGTTTGACTTTTTATAAGAGGTTTATAAAGGAATCTTTCCGTCGTTTTCAAAACAAGGTCCTTTTTAACCTTTTCGACAGAATTGAGGTAAGAATGTTGTTTTTAACTTATACGGTAGGTGCGGTTATTTTCCGCCGTTATAAAATCGTCGAAGCTTTCCTTACAAGCTTATAAGAATATTTTCAAAGAAAATGTTTTATTTTATATGGATCTTAAATGATTTCAAAATAAAAGGAGATACTTCTTTTAAAAGAATTTTGATTTCATCTATGTCAACATCCTTTGATGGATTTTAAGATTATTTGAAGTTGATTTATTATAATACAAAACTTCTATATTGTATTGAAGGTTTTGTGATATGTTTGAATGTGGATGTGCTATTTTATACCATTCATAGTTTATGGTGAAACTATTGACATTTCGTATGCTAGTTTTAACCCGAATGTTTATGTTATATTTAAAACTTTTCTTCAGATGAATGTGCTAAACAAGTATGTTCCGGGTTGGGGACCGGTAAAAGTAATCCCTCCAGGTTGGGGACTGGTTAAAGTAAGCCCTCCAGGTTAGGGACTGGTAAAAGTATGCCCTCCGGGTTGGTGTCCGGTTATTAGAGGCACTCCGGGTTGGTGTCCGGTTATTAGAGGCACTCTGGGTTGGTGTCCGGTTATTAGAGGCACTCCGGGTTGGGTTCCGGTTAGAAGTAACCCCTAGGTCTTGGGATGAGGCCTAGACAATGAAATTAACGTTTGGCATTATGCATTCCAACATTATGAAAGTGGTTATTGATATTGCATGTGATTATTCGATTAGTAGAATATCCATGTGAACAAGTAAATGGCATTATTTCATTTTACTTTTGCCATACTATGTTGAAGTTCAATTTTTAAAAGGCTTTTGTTTTAGTAATTCATTGCCTTAAATGTTTATGCTTATTTTGAATGTTCCGCTATATTTTTATCCTTACTGGGCATCCGAGCTCACCCCTTTTTTATGTTTTATTTTTCCCAGGTAGTGAAGAAGTAAATTATGATTGACTTGCAGGGATATTATGGGTTTATAGTGTGGACATTGGAAACATTATGTTGTTGTAGTAGTTTTTCATTTTATGATGTAATGTAAAACTTATGAATATATCTAGTGTTTCCAAGGCTACTAAACTAATCGGTCTTTCGGGATTTGATCTTTCTTGTGATCATGCCAATGTTACGTAATTAATGCACCGACTCTGGCCAGCTGGGGTCGGGGCGTTACAAAAATCCTAAAAATAATTATTTTGATATGTAAATACATTTATTGTCTATAGTATGATAAAATATATTTTTTATGTGATTTAACTGTTCAAAAAGGATTATAATTCTACATGACTTATTTCATTGGGAATTAAGGGACATATGATAAATTTCTTAATGGAAGGAATTCAAATGAGAATTGCAATGTGAATCTTGTTAGGATATTTTAACAATTTGGTATTCTCTCTCTTTTAACATTGTAATATTCCCAATCATAGGTTAAAATAGGAAAGACCATCACATCCATATTTTACCCCCAACTAGGATGATTTTCTTTTCATGAGTTTCAAGATTGAATTAATTATCCATATCCATATTCATCTGTAACGAATTGATAAATCATCAATTTAGGATTGTGATTCAGGAGTTATAAATTTTTTCTGTAAAATATGGAATGATCAAATTATATTACCATCAATTAAAATGGTGTAAACAATCTTAAATATGACATAATATGGATTATTTTAATGAAATAGGAAATATTATTAGATGTGACTTTTATGATTTTGTTTTTTCAGGTGTTTTATGGCTCGTTACATTAATATTCTATGTGGTGTATTTAGTACATTTTTTGATAAAGTTGTTTCATTAATTAAATGAAAGAAGAACTAAATACAAAAATCATAAAATATTAATTATGATTATGAATATGTTGTTTTAAAATTCTGAAATTTGATCTTGATTATTTTATATGTTAATAACAATTTCTGAGTTGGAAATGACCACATAAAAGTATTATTAACATGTTTTTTTCTGATTATAATGTCAATATGAAAGGTTTTGTTTTATTTACAAAATTATTATGTAAGGGATGGAGTGACCATTTTAGTGTTGATGGGGTAAGTTATCAGTAGTATGATAAAACCAGTTTTGTGAGAAATGTGGCTCTATTAGAAAGGGGTTTTATGAGGGTTTTTTTGGTAGATTATCATGCGATATGCGGTTACATAATTTGATTCTTGGTTTTATGAGATAAAAATAATATAGAAAAATAAAAAAATATCAATATTGAGATAATATTTAATATTTTTAAATCATTAATTAACTTTTACAATATTAAATGAAAATATAAATACATAATGAATTTAAGTGTTGATATATGAATGGTTTTCTATAAAATATAGTTAATTCAAGACATACATAGTATAATATTGATGGAAAATTAATAATATATATAAGGTAAATTGTTTCATATAATGGAAATTTATATATTTTTTGGTTTTATGTGAGATGAAGGGGTTCAATGATTTTATAGTAGTGGTAGTAGATTTTAGAAATTGCTTGTAGAGTTATGGTGATGATTTTGGGTTTTTTATGACTATTTTATATATGACCTTTAGTTGATATTTTTTTGGTTTCATTAATTTAGAAATTTATTTTTTTCATTTTGATTTCATATTATCCTAAATAATGCCAGATAACCTTACATGATTCAATGTTTTTTGGGTTATCCATTTCGACCTAAAAATCTTATTTAGCATGGGAATAAATGGATGACTACTCTATCTCTTCCACACTATCTCTTAAATATTTCATATGACTATGATGGAATTATTTTTATATGCATAATATATCTAGGAAAAAAGTTAAAATTTAGATTGATATAATGATATTTAGATGATGGTGTAGTATATAATGGGGGTTATGCATTACATATGCGAGGAACATGGTTTCTATATTTATTATTCATGAAAAACACCATTGATGGAAATTTTATATATGATCATGATATAGATTAGTGGTACATGGGTTAGAATATGTGGTTTTCTAATTCAGATGTTTCTATTTTATATTTAGATGTTTAAACATGATAATTATGATATGAAATGGATGAAAAATCAAGGAAATTTGTCATTATGAAATTAGTGTTTGAAATATATTATAATTTTGTGATCTATACCTCTCCTAAAATTGTTGGTAATAATTTATTATACATCGATGTGATATTCACTCAGAGGTACTTAGAGGGTTTCAGTTAGTTTACCCTATATAGGTGCTTGTTTGTTATATTATTTACTCACATAGGCATCAGTATTGTTCTCCCATGATTTCATTAGGATTCATGGAAAGGATCATACTACGTATACATTTATTCTGACCTCTATATATACAAATTTGTTTTACATATATCATGGAGGGATTTTTATATCGATCAGGACACTACTAGCTCTGATTTGGGAGTTGAGGTTGAAGTCAATTCCTAGATTCTTTATTTTGATACTCTATATTTTATATTTAAACATATATTCCATTTTAATTAAAATTCATTCTTGTGGTAAATTGGTTCTCATTATATCATTTTTTTATTGGTAGTTTTATTTTCATATTCCTGTGATTTTGAGGGTAAACTCTATTTTTTTAGACTCATACACACAATAATAGTTTCTAAGACATGGATTATTAGGGAATGGTTTTAAGGCTAACCCTCATATTCACTACTAGAAAATGATAATAATATTTATGGTGTGGTTCATGAAACAGTGGTATTATTTCCTTGTTATTATTTTGGATGGGGTATGGAATTAGGGACCTGTAAGGGTTTAATATGTTTAGAAGGGTGATATTATTTGTCATACCTAGATTGTGATTTCTAAAAATATATTATATAAGATTGTGGTTATTAGATCCCCCACTGATATTCCATAATAACATTAATCTTATTAAAAATACTATGTCAAATAATACATATTGTAGGCTAGATCCATAGGAAAGATGTATGTGTCATGTTGTTTATTCATGTGTTAAATTGGGTTTTTTTATAAAATTAAATTAAATATAATGAAATTACCCATAATAAATTATATACTACCCAAAATATAATAATTAATTCATATTTATGGAGACACCTCCTGATTATCATCTTCTTATGTATTAAGTTCGAGAGGTGCTTCCGTAAAATATCTTTGACTTATATATCCCCTCTGATATCAATTAATCCTTATCTGATGACCACTTATAATTTTTGGTACAAAAATATTTAGATCAATTAATTAGCATACATGGGTTTCATCAATCCACCTCCATCACCATGAGGTTCTCTTCTGTAGTTTATTGAGGAATGGAAAGAAATGTGAGATTTGGAGAAGAATACCATCAGTATAATCCTTGAAATTTAAAGAACCTATATCCCATGTAAAGATATATAATTTATTGACAATTTTAAGGTAAAATTATCATTTCTATGATTTATTTGAGGTCAAAGTATCTTTGTATAAGGGAAAATGAGTTGGAAATTTCCAAGAACGAATTTATATTCCATTATAGCTGCTTGTAGTTCATTATTATTTCATACCGTGTTATGATTTTCCAATATGTATTTATCAGAATCAATAAATCATTATTCCTTGATATTGTAATTGAATTTAATGTAGTTTTCATTAATGAAATTCTCATATACAAAAATTCATCGAATTAATGGTTCTATATTCATAAGGTTTTGTTTAAAGTCCTTCGCAAAATTTTTTTAATAAATTGATTCTTAATTGAATTTTCTGATGTGTTTTGTAGATTTTCTCATGAATTTGGTAACCCTATAATGGGTACTTGTTAATCAATATAATATTTAGTCCACTGTTTCATAGGAATAACCTAAAATTTCTATAGAGTTTTGAATCCTTTTTGGTCTAATGGAATATAATATGATTTTTATATTCTAATAACTTATTGACTATAACCAAATTTAAAACTCTAATCAAGTAGAACCAAACATTTGTATAGATTGATTATTATCATGATTCATTCAAGTACCTCATGAATAAATTGATCATTGATTTTTTTTCTCAAACATCTAAATGAAGGGTAGATATTCAAACTTTATATGAAACTACATGTATTTGTATGAGTAACTCCTTGAGATAACACATTCTAGTGACCTTATATTGGGTTTTTAGTTACGACATTGTGATAATATCTTTGACACCACTAACCACAAATTCTAATTATTATTTTTTTATTTATTGTTATAGATAAATTTTGCATCAAAAAATTAATTATGTTATGTAAGCCCACAATATCTTAATTTATATCTTCGTTATGCTATATAAAAATATATGATACTGGTGGTGGATTGGGTTTATTTTATGAATTATACATAAATATCTACCACAACAATATGAAAAGGAATGTATTTATTCATATATATAGAATTATTTCCTTGGTAGATACCGTTTGTGAGTTTAGAGATGCATAGAGAGTGAAATAATAACATTAAGAGATACATCTTGATATAGGGGAGTATATATGTAGATTTTAACTATTATAGTTGATAGAATAATCATCCATAATATAGTGGGTTGAGTTTCTCAGTAGGACTTAATGTAGTTAGAGGCAATATAGGATTGTTTCATCCATAGTGCTCGTGCCGAGGGATAATCAACACCATACAGTATTCTGGGGGGATAGATTTCATTACTAATGCATAAGGTGTTTATTTTTGAAATTCATAAATAACACTTGGATAAAAATATTTATATATATAATATGTATAATTATCAAATGATTTAGTTCTTTTCAACAAGGATGAAGTAGTATGTGGTGGATTTTGTGACATGATAGCTGATCTATCATTAGCTAAAGTTGGGGTATCATTGTTTTCATTTTCTTCATCCATTGAATGACCTATAGAGGGGTTGGTGGAAATATATAGGGATTTTTTCACGATTTTGTTGTCATAAATTATGGAATATGATGCTATTTTGGCCATTGTGGATCATTCAATTATGTTATATCATTTCCTTATGTCCAGGGTGTCTTTTGTTGTTTATGTAATGGAAGGCCATTATATGGATGTTGTAATATGGATTCATGGTTTAATAAGGACAAAAATCTATTACTAGGATCCAAATTTTTTCTTTTCTAGTATGTGGATTTATTCAAAAATCTTTTTATCATAAAATATTCATTAGAACAATCTTTTATATTTATATAGATAATTTGATAGAGTGGACCATTCAAACATGGGTAGATATGTTGCGAGCTTGTGTTCTTGTTATCAGGGGACTGTTAATGAAACAAATTAAATTGACTAATCTTTATTATATTTATAGTTATAACTATTCCTATTTCATGGATAGTACTGATTTATTTTATATATAGGCCTATAGATCTCTCATGTGGATAAAGAGGTTGGGGAGTGTAGGGTCTGTGGGATAGATTTGGGGAAATGGAAGATTGAGAATATCTAAATAATTTGAGATTTTATAAATGAGGAATTGAATTTTTATTAATCATATGGTAATTATAGGATGATATAATTATTTATTTTGGTTAGTGATCATTGTTTTAGGGTTTCCCATTTTCACATGTAGCAGCAGTATAGTTGATGGATTATGGTTTCTCCCATGTTTATCATTATTTTTCTGTGTAAGGATTCATTAGTGATTGACTTAATTAGTTAGTGATACTTATGTTGTTGGATATGATCTATGATGTTTTAAACATGTCACATATTTTTTGACATCATATGGAAAACTCCCATATCATCTATTGTAGTGATTTTTGATAGAGGATGAAACGACATTAATTGATTGAAAATTTTTGAGATAGGATCCCATAGAGAATCCATTTTATTAACATGTTATTCCATTGGTTCATATTTTGTTAATGTATGGTGGTTTGGAGTAATGGGCTTGGGATGTTTATATAATGATACACAATCTATATCCATAAACGTTTTTAACTATGTATTCATTTTATGATGAGATATAGGATTTTATTGGAGTTATTTAATATTATTTATTTCTTCTTTCTGATTGATTTACAACTATTGAAATCATATAATTCATTTTTCATTAATGATTGAATTTTTTATTTTCTGAATGGTATCACCTTATGAGTGAAGTGTTTAGTTTTTGTTCTTTTTGATTTCATGATTGGTTTTAATTCACATGGATTATTGAGATATATCTATCGTAATGGACAAGATTTTCTCTAAACCATTTCCAATATTATTTCTTGAGTGTATTGGGTGATCGAGGGATGTGTCCTAGAATTTATGTATGCTGCGGATGGATTTGTTTAATTATGTAATTTATTATTTGATGAATTGATTCTAAAATTTTAGAGTGGATAATGAAATTTTAAAAGTTAATCTATAATATTTAATGTAATTATGTATTTTTTGGATTTTGTTTTATTTCATACACATTCTATAGTAATAGTATCATTTTGATCATCCCCATTGATGTTAATATTATATTAAATTGTTTATAAACGTCTATAAGTGTATGAGTTATATGAAAAACATAAGTGTTATTTCTTCATATTTCATATTATTCCTTTCCATATTTTTAAGATTATTTTAGAATTATTAAAAGTATTTTGGATTTAATTAGAGTATTATTTGATTTCATAATAGTCATTTTAAATTTAATAAGACTCTTTTGGATTAAATAATTATCTTATAGATCTCATGAGAGTCATGTTTCACCTTGTATGTGTCATCCTCTCCAAGTATAATCATCTTCACAGATGAATCTTGGAGTTATTTTCCCTATCAATAAGAATGTGGGTTGTGATCATAGTACCCATTACCATTACCAACATTCCATGTATGGGTTTTATGTATCTCTAAAATAACATTAATTCCTTTAGTAAAATTCTTTATTCTAATTAATCTATTTTTTTTCAAAATCACAATTTATGATTCAAACATTTATTTTAAATTGTAAAAACATATAAATCAATGTTTTGTAAATAAATAAAATTCATATAAGATTAAAACAAATTTTTTGTAAGGAAAACGCTTTTAAAGTATTATAAATAAAAAAAATATAATTTTAATGTCTATTAACGGAGTTTCTACAAAACAATTTGTAATGAATGTTTTTAAGACCAAATATTTTGTTCTGGTTATGATATTTTTAAATGTGGGAGGTTTCTATCTTCACCCATTTTCTTATTCTAGGAAATAAGAGATTAAATGATCTTCAATGGAGTAAAGTGATCATGCAGGACTAGTTAAGGATTCCATCCCATTGTTTTAAGATGAAAACAACCTCTCAATAACCTTGTTTATAAGGATTTATTTTTTTATGCATTAGTTGAGGTTATGGATTCCAATTATCTATAATATATTTCTTATAAATTTAAAAAATTTCATGATCTTTTTATAATAGGAATAAATGGTGTAAGCAAGACTGTGAAAGATGAATGTTGGATTACTCGAATGAATGGGGAAGGTGTATCACATGAGCCTCATTTTTTTAATTTCATGTCATTTATTAGTATTTTTATTCTTATTTTTTGTGTTCTAATTTATGATATGATTTATAAACATTATAAAAAGATAAATTTTATAATCACCCCCCATAAAAAGGATAAAAATTATAGATTGAAAAAAATGTATTGTCTATAAAATCTTAAAATTAGTAATTTTTGATTTTATTAGAAACTATTATTTTTAATGGAAATAATGACTTCAAATATATATTATTAATATTATTTATCCACCTTACTTAGGAAATTTACTAGGTCATATTGTTTTTTATGAATTATATTTCATTTTTAAGGGATAATATGACTGTTGTTGTGGAAATGGGTATAATTATTTCTTTAATGTGAAATTAGTTTCAATAAAATTGTATTGTATTCCATATTGGATTGGTTTATATTTGTTTTTGTGGATTTCCTTGTATTGTGTAGTTGAGTTATTTGATTACATTTTTATATATAATTAAATTCAAATAATAAATATAAAATATAGATAAGGGGTTATAATTTAACAAGCATTAAATCTTAATGAACTACTATGATTTTTAATGTACAGGTAAAATATATAATGAATGTGGTGATAGCTTATAAACGGTTTGTTATTAATTATTTTATTGATTCAAATAATGAATAAAAAATTTCTATTAAATAGAAGAAATGGATTTGGTGAAATGATATGTTTAATTGAAATTTATTGCAGTTTTTTGGATATATTGGTGGATATAAAGGGTTGATTGATGTTATACATTGGATCCAGTGTTCAGAACATGATTGTGGTGGTGTGGTATTGAGTATGTTATATGGTAGTGTTTTTTATATAAAACCTATAGATGGTATTTTTTTTATTTTAATATATTTATTTATTTCCCTTTTGATTTTATACACACCCTACACAAATAAAATAACCATACTGACCCCCAAATGTTGTGTTCTTAAATGTATTCCCCAAACATACAATTAGTGGATAATAGATATTTGATTACTCGCTCTTCCCACTCACTATTCTACTCATTTTATGACTATGATATCCTTCTTTTTACATGAATAGGCTCTAATAACCAAAATTCAAAGTGTGATTAATGTGATTATGATTATATGTTTATGTAAAATACTATTGGTCATTCATGATAGGAGTACAACATGATGATAATGATGCCCATGTTACTGAGACCCTCATATAATGTAAATGTAATGTATATTTGATATATTGATAAGTGGTACATGGATTTGGATATATGGATATGTGATTTTGAAGTATTAATGTGATATCGAGATGTGTGAAAATAATCATTATTACATGGATGGGATGGGAGAGAAAAGATTATTTCTATTAAGGCTTGAGAGAGATAAACTAGGGGAATTGGTGCAAGGAACCCTCTTTCTATATTAATGATATTATTTTATTATACCTGGATGAGATATGTGGTGAGTGATCCTTGTTGATTTTGGATTAGATGACACGATATATGTGTGTGTTGGATCAGTTATTAAATAACTAAGGCATCAATATAATTCCTCCCTAAATGCACAAGGTGTCATGGGGAGGAGACTACTATGTATACATGCATTCCAACCCCTATATATATAAATCTGGTTTAATGGTTTCAAGGTGGGATTTAGAGATCATGATTTAAAATTATATCATAGTGTTTATAGATTTTGTTGGAGTTTCTACTTAAGAGTATCATATTGAAGTTTTAAATTTTTGGACTTTTACTTCTATGGATGTCACAACCCGTCCTCGGGGCCCATGCCGTGACCACCCCAAGCCCGCCTTCCATAGGCCAGGGGTTGGCGAATAGAACTAAAGGCGTAAATCCGGATAACTGTGAAGGCATTTTCGTTATAAAAGTAAACAAAACATCATAGAGTACAAGCGTAAGTAATACACTAAGTAAAAAAGAAAGTGCTGAAAAGAAAATGGGCCAGAATACAAACCCAACTGAAAGTACAGCTACAACTGAATGAAAGTACAATAGAAAAGACATGCAGCTGGAAGAATAGAAGCAGCTCCTAGGTCGTCCACCTCGGATCCTACCTGAAGGGTAGGTATAGATAGCGCAGCTCCGGGATCGTCCACCACGGATCCTACCTGAAGGGTAGGTACATATGACCTCCACAACGCTCTCACCCATCAACCTCCTCTTAGTATCGTCTCATCATGAAGCCCACCTCTAGATACTGACTCGTCATGAGGTCCACCTCCGGGTACCGTCCAGTCCTCGAACACTCGGCCTCTGTCAGCGCTTCCCGTCGTCTGCAACCAACACAACGAGGTGTGGGTATATCCCATGCAGGGGTGAGTATACGATACTCAGTAGGGACCCCGAGACCCTCAAGGTCTCAATAAATCTGACGAGGATAATAAAAGAGAATGATCTCAACAGATAACCCTTACTTAGGTATAAGCCCATACTTATTCCTAAGTTATCAAGTAACCCATCTCAATCATGAGGAAACACAAAGGTTATGAAATCAATAGATAACCACTACCTAGGTATATGCCCATACATATACTTAAGTTATCAAGTGACCCCTCTCAATCATGAGGTAAACACAAAGGTCAAAGACACAGCTCAAACCAGGATTTTATTCATGACGTCGAAACCACGGCTGCTGGAGAACTCCTCCTCTGTCGAGTACAGTAGGCATACCGCTACAACCAATCACGACCCAGTAACCTTGGACTGCTGAATTACTCCACCTGTCGAGTACTGTGGGCCTGCCTCTACAACCAACCACATCCCACCATGGGTCGGCCGCTACAACTAAGCACACCCCCTCATAGTCTATAGAGGTACATCTTCTTTTGAGTACCGTGGTTCTGCCGCTACAACCAAGAACACCTCCACTGTGGGTCTACTGCTACAACCAAGCGCTCCCCACTGGGCTATCCAAATCACTCTGAGACGATCGATCAGCAGTCATCAAGACTCATCCAGTTACTTGGTCTCTAAAATATGCTAGCTCGTCACAGGGAGGGTCTGCTCCACGAGCTACTGGTGGATACTCCATGTATCCCAAAGTCCCACGAAGAAATATCACAAAAGACCACCTCATCATAGGGGTATCAATGTAACTGACAGCGCGTCAATCGGACGCCCGGTCTGCGAGTTATTAACCTTTTTGTCCCGGGGGCCCGGTCGGTTTCATGTACGAACCAACCCAACCGTAACTCAACAATACACCGAACTCTCATAGGTTATACTCAAAGGAACCGTTTCTCAACGTGATCACCATCTCGGTTGACGGTTCTTCAAACAGACGTCCATTATGAATGATATTGGCTTTTCCGTTCCAGGGACCCGGTTGGATTTTGGGTACAATCCAACCCATCTGTACTCCAACTGCATCCAAACCACATGTGAAGTATTTCAAAAGTTCCGTCTCATCAAGAGGAATCCAAAAATGTCAACAAAACGTCAATCAAACGTCTGGAGCTCAAGTTATAAATGTTTCCTCTCTGAGGGCCCGGTAGGTTACGTGTTCGAACCAACAGGGCCATACTCAATGTTCTCTAAAACTATGTGTAATATTCTGAAACGACCATCTCGATCGAAGGATCACTATGCAACTGATGGTGCGTCGATTGGAGGTCTGTATCCCATGATATGGGCAAAAGACTGGATGTGATCCGAAAATGGGGGGTCTGGGCCCGGTTTGACCCGGTAGGGCACGGCACGGCCCGGCCCGGCTGGGCGCGGCTTGGCCTAGTTCGCACAACCCGGCCCGGCCCGGCTGGGTGGCATGATGGGTCGGCCAGTGCGTCGGGTGGGGGACGCGGTCCCCCTCTTCCTTTGCACACCGTGGAGGCAGCGCGCACCGCATCCTTCTCCCCCAGATCCCACGTGGCCGCGGGATCCGGCAGCCTTCTGCCGCAGCTTCCGTCGTGGCAGTTCCTCCTTGCGGCACGCTGGGGTGCTTTCGCGCTGGCGCCCCACGCCGCCAGTGTTGTCCGTGGGCCACTGGAGTTGCTCCGTTGGTTCGTTTTCAATTCCATACGTGTCAGTGTTCATCTCGAGTCCCATACTTTACTGCGAAGGCCTCAAATCACTGTTGCAGTCCCGTTCAATCATCTTCGTCAATTCGCGCACCAACAACAATTTGCGGAGGGTTGTCGGGCCGTGTTTTATCAGCCCGCGCCCTTCGCGTTAGGCGTTATCAAATATCCATGATTAGACAGGGTTTTACGAAGAACTAATAATAAATTTAATTTAAATAATATTGAAGCAAACCATTCCACGATCCCTCAAATAAAATTGAAGCAAACCAAAATTCCCAACGCACAATTAAAACATTCATGGATCAACATGAAATCATGTTGATCCATGTTCTTTGTTTTTGTCATGAATGAATGAATCGAGGGAATTTAATGACACATAAAAAAACCCTACCTCAACTAAGTCGTCGAATGAGGGTCGTTACGGGAAAAGGTTGTCACGGAAGACGGCGTCGTGGAATGAGGATCTGTAAGAGTCGTCGGCGTCGCGGTACATGGAGTCTCGTAGAAGAGGATCGTCGGCATCGAGGTACACGGCATCACATCATGGATCTCTGAGGAACTAGATTTCTTCATCATCTTTCATTGGAGTTTAGCATTCTTCGTTGTTCTTCGCATTCTTCAACGAGGAAGAACGTTTTTCAAGAGTAGAGTTCTGCTCTTCCAAAACTTCTCACACAACAAAACAACAATAATAAAAAAATGTTTCCCTTATTTTATTACTTATTCCAACCCATTAAAATTTAAAAAATCACAATCAATTAACGTGTGTTGACCAATTAATTACAAGAGATGACTTGGCGTTTAAAAGGGGTGCGGGTGTGTTACTCAATTAAGATGAGTTTACAAAATATAAGAGGGAGGTGAGGAGTTATAGAAAAAGTGAAGGGGTGGGGCCAGAGTGGACCCCACCTCTCCTTTATTCGCCCAAGGTAAGTTAGAAACCCAACGGGTCCCACTCCAACTCCCGCTCCTAGGAGTTAAACCACGTAAGAGAGGTAAGAAGTGTTGTGACACACCACTTAAACCACTTAGCAAGAAATAAAAATAAAATGGTAAAAAAATTATATTTTTATTCATCACCCTTTTTTTAACAACTCCTCCCGAGCAAACGCAACTCTAGAAAGGGTCTTCTTAAGCAATTATCGGTGCTGCGATTTCATCGGTGCCCTCAGATTTCGATTCTGAGCACCTGTTCAAAAGATAGAAAAACCCGCTCGTTCATCCACTGAACGTACCCGATCAAAACATCGGAAATTGATTTCTGGCACACCGGGCCTCGGAATCAGTTTCCTTCTGAAACTACACACTCGCAAAATTCCAAAGAAAATAACAAAAATAAATTTCATGAAATTTCCGTGTCATTACATTACTCTAACCTCAGGGATTTACGTCCCTGTAAAGCTATAACACAAACTAGGGGGAAAAAGTGGTACTAAGCACACATCTGAGCCTTCCACTCCCATGTGCTCACCTGAAGGTTCCCGTACTACCAGTAAATGTGCACCCGAGGAATTTACCATCTATGTAGGATCCGCTCCTGTCGATCCTTGATCCCCACTGGAACCTCCGTGAATGTCACCCTAAAATCGACATCCTACTTCCTGAGGTCGATGATTTATGAAGGATCATTCACGTATCTCTTTAGCTGAGATACATTGATGCCATCATGCACCTGGTGCAACTGAGGTGGATGGTTCAAGTTGTAACCCACCTCACCTAACCTACTGAGGACCTTGAAATGTATATTGAACCTCAGATATAACTTGTCACCTCGGCCACATCTCCGTAAACCTCGTCGAGGTGAAACCCATAAGAAAACGTGGTATCCATCCTCGAACTCTTGTGGTCTCTACCTCCCATCATCATAAGACTTCTGTTGGCTCTGAGCTATCCTCATCCACTCCTGGATGACATGGACCTTCTCTTTCATGTCCTAGACCATTTCTGGTCCCACAAGAGCTTCTATGATTTCATCTTTTCCGGTAAGAGAAATATAGTCTCGAAGTCTCCCCAGGTGAAGGCCTTCTCATCGCAAAGCTGGAGAATATGACTCCACCATCTTCCTGCTGCTGCCTGAAGGAGGCTGGAAGAAAATATCACCATGAAGTCCGCTGGTGTACCTACTATCCTGAAAAATCTCACCACATCCTCCAGCCAATCCCCAGCTGCCTGTGGGTCCATCTCTCCCCGGATGCTAGGTGGCCTCTGGCGCTGGAACTCGTGCAGCGCGCTCAACCGACGAGCATCGCATACCACTGGGGCCGATGTCATCGATGGACCAACTTATGCTAGTACTGTTGATGCCTTCGAGGGTACCTCAACTGAAAGAGGGCCCTGTACCAATGCCTTGTCGCTCGACAGGCTATCAGTACGTACATCCCTTTGGGCTCTAGCTGGTCATTCGTGGAAAGGCATACTGAAAGAAACATACATGACATGGTCAAATGATTTATACCTAGTGAGCTGACCTGGTTTGATCTTTTTTAAGGGAAAACCTTTGGAAACACACAGACAATTAATTTTTTCATGCACTGAGTCGGAAATCAAAATTCAGGGTCCTGGTGTATGGATATGTCGGCCACTGGGACCAACACTAGACTCCCTAACCTGAAAACCACACCCGATACCCTTAACACTATTGCCTCACAGAAAAAGAATACCAGAGTAATAAGTTCTGCGGTATAACCGACCCCTCTACTACTAATTTTTCACGACCCATCCTTGGGGCGCGTGCCCTGACCACCCCAAGCCCACCATCCATAGGCCATGGGCTGGCGACTAGCACAAAAGGCGTAAATCCCGATAACTGGGAAGGCATTGCCTTTATAAAAATAAAACAAAACACCACAGAGTACTAGTGGATGTAATACACTATGTAAAAAAGAATGTGCTGAAAATTAAATGGGCCAGAATACAAATCCAACTGAAAGTACAACTACAACTGAACGAATGTACAACAGAAAAGACAAGGAGCTGGAAGAATAGAAGCAGCTCCTAGGTTGTCCACATCAGATCCTACCTGAAGGGTGGGTACAGATAGCACAGCTCTTGGATCGTCCACCACGGATCCTACCTGATGGGTACATACAGATAGCCTCCACAACACTCTCTCCCGTCAACCTCCTCTGAGTATTGTATCATCGTGAAGTCCACCTCCAGATACTGGCTCGTCATGAGGTCCACCTCCATATACCATCTAGTCCTCGAACACTAGGCCTCTATTAGCGCTGCTCGTCGTCTGCAACCAACACAATGAGGTGAGGGCATATACTGTGTAGGGGTGAGTATACGATACTCAGTATGGACCCTGAGACCCTCAAGGTCTCACTAAATCTAACACGGATAACCACCTAGAAGGATCTCAACAGATAACCCTTACATAGGTATAAGCCCATACTTATACCTAAGTTATCAAGTAACCCATCTCAATCATGTGGAAACACAAAGGATATGAAATCAACAGATAACCACTACCTAGGTATATGCCCATACGTATATATATGTTATCAAGTGACCCATCTCAATCATGAGGTGAACACAGAGGTCAAAGACTCAGCTCAAACCCGGATTTTATTCATGATGTCGAAACCACGGATGCTGGAGAACTCCTCCTCTGTCGAGTATAGTGGGCCTGCCGCTACAACCAAGTGTGCCCCACTAACCTTGGACTGGTGAAGTACTCCACCTGTCGAGTACTGTGGTCCTTCAGCTGCAACCAAGCGCATCCCACCATGGGTCTGCATCTACAACCATGTGCACCCCCTCACAGCCTACAGAGGTACTCTTTCTGTCAAGTACCACGAGTCTGCCGCTATAACCAAGCACCTCTCCACCATGGGTCTACTGCTAAAACCAAGCGCACCCCACTGGGCTTTCTGAATCTCTCTGAGATGATCGATCAGAAGTCGTCAAGTTTCAGCTAGCTACTAGGTCTCAACACTCTACTAGCTCGTCACCGGGAGGGTCCTCTCCGTGAGCTATTGTTCGATACCCCAAGTATCACAAAGTCCCCTGAAGAAGTATCACAACAGACTTCCTCGTCAAAGGGGTCTCAACGCAATAGACGACGCGTCAATCGGACATTCGGTCTGGGAGTTATTAGTATTTTAGTCCTGGGGTCCGGTTGGTTTCATGTATGAACCAACCCGACCGTATATCAAATATACCCCGAACGCTCATAGGGTATACTCAAAGGAACCGTTCCTCAACGTGATGGCCATCTCCGCTGACGGTTCGTCACACGGATGTCCGGTTTGAATGTTATCGGCTTTTCCGTTCTAGGGGCCCGTTTGGATTTCGGGTATAATCCAACATGTCCTTACTCCAACTATGTCCAAACCTTAGGTAAACTATGTCAAAAGTTTCGTAACATCAAGAAGAATCCAACAAAGTTGAAGGCACATCAATCGGACGTCTAGAGCTCATGTTATAAATGTTTCCACTCTGAGGGCCAAGTTGGTTTCGTGTTCGAACCATCGCGGTCATACTCAAAGTTCTCCAAAACCGTGAGTGTAATATACGAAAACGCCTGTCGTGATCCAAGGATCACTACGCACCTAAAGGTGCATCGATCGGAGGTCTGTATCCATGATATGGGAAAAAGACTGGTAGTGATCCAAAAAGGGGGGTTTGGGCCGGACCCGACCCAGTCCGCGCAAGCCGGCCCAGCCCCGCCGGGTGGCACACTGGCTCGGCCAGCGAGCCGAGCGGGGGACACTGTCCCCCGCGGCCTTTGTGCTTCACGGCCGCGGTGAGCACAACATCCTGCTCCCCTAGATCTTGTGCATCAGTGGGATCTGGCCGCCTGCTGCCGCGGCGGTTCCTCCTAGCGGTGCGACGGGGCCTCGCCGCCGCACCGGCGACCCGCGGTGATAGTGATGTTTGCGGGCGACCGGAATTGTTCCGGTGGTCCGTTTTCAATTCCGTCTGCGCCGGTGTTCATCTCGGGTCTCGTACTTTACTAGGAAGGCCTCAAATCACTATTGCGGTCATGTTCTGTCATCGTCGTTAATCCGTGCACCAACAACAATCTGCGGAGGGTTGTCGGGCCGTGTTTTTTCGGCCCGTGCCCTCCGCATTAGGTGTTATCAAATATCCAAGAATAGACAGGGTTTTACAAAGAATGAATAATCAATTTTATTTAAATAAAATTGAAGCAAACCATTCCACGATCCCTCAAATAATATTGAAGCATACCAAAATTCCCAACCCGCAATTGAAACATTCGCGGATCAACATGACAACAAATTGATCTGTGTTCTTTGTTTTCTTTTTGAACGAATGAAACAAGGGATTTAAATTATACATAAATATTAACCCTAACTTGATGAAGTCGTCAAATGAGGATCATTGGAGGAAAAGTTCATCGCGTAACGAGGCTCCGTAAGCGACGTCGGCATCACGGTACATGGCGTCGCGGAGAAGAGTATCATCGGCGTCGCGATACATGGCGTCTCGTCGTCGATCTCCGAGGAACTAGCGTTCTTCGTCGTCTTTCATCGAAGGTCGGCGTTCTTCGGCATTCTTCACCTTCTTCAATGAGGAAGAACTTTCTTCGAGACTAGAGTTATCCTCTTCCAAAACATCTCGCACAACAAAACAACAATAATAAAATAAGGTTTCGCTTATTTTATTACTTATGCCAACACTTTCAAATTTCAAAAATCATAATAAATTAACGTATGTTGACCAATTAATTGCGAGAGTTGACTTGGCATTTAAAAGGGGTGCGGGTGTGTTACTCAATTAAGATGAGTTTACAAAATTGAAGAGGGAGGTGAGGAATTATGGAAAAAGTGAATGGGTGGGGCTCGTGTGGGACCCACATCTCCTTTATTCTCCCAAGGGAAGTTAGTCCCCCAACGGGTCCCACTCCAACTCCCACACCTAGGAGTTAAACCACATAACAGAGGGGAAAAGAATTGTGACACAACACTTAAACCACTAACAAAAAATAAAAAAAAAATTGTAAAACAATTATATTTTAATTCCTCACTCTTTTTTTTATCAATATCTCCCGAGAAAACGCAACTCCGCAAAGGGTCTTCTTAAGTAATTATCGGTGCTACGAGTTTATCGGTGCCCTCAGATTTCGATTCAATGCAACGATTCAAAAGTTAGAAAAACCCGCTCATTCGTCCACTGAACGTACCCAATCTAAACTTTGGAAATTGATTCCGGGCACACCGGGTCACAGAATCAGGTACCGTAAAAAACCGCACACTCGCAAAATTCTAAAGAAATTAAGAAAAAAAATTCCCTGAAAGTTCTAAGTCATTACAATGGAATTTTCTGAAATTATTTTCATTATAGTATTACAGATTTACATATATTATGGGGTTGATTGGTGTTTTAATTTTTATATTATTATAATTTTGAGGGCCATGAATCCCATTTGCGTGACTCATATCCATGGTGTATGTCACTAATATGTATACTATTAGAGGTGGGCATCGGGGGTCAACTCTTGTTAAATACATGCACACGAATTATTCTCTATGGGGTTACATCATAAAATCATATATTTTACTAAAAGTTATATTTAATATATAATTATGTTTATTATGAATTATTAAATGATTTTAAATTTTACTAAATTATACTAAAAATCATAATAAAAAATTAAAAATCTACTAAAGTAGTAGAAATTTGATTATTTTATTGTTAAATTTTATTAAATAACATTAAAAATATTGAAAACAAATTTATTAATTTTTTTTATTTTATGTTATATGTTTATAAAATTGTATTATATATTAAAATAGATAATATTAAATTAATAAAAAAAATATTAATTAATAATAAAAAAAGGAAGTTAATGAAAATTAATGAAAAAAAGACCTTTTTAGTAATATATAAAGGTTTAGGCTCTAAAATTATAAAAAAAAATATACATGTATAAAAATAAATAAATATAAATACAATTTTTTATTTAATATATATTTATTAAATATAAAATAATTAAAATGTAAATATTTATAAATAATGACAACAAATTAATACATTTTATTTATATTATTTATACATTTATAAGAATACGAAATTGTTGTAAAAAAATAAAATATTTTATAATGTATTATATATATATTTATTAATTATTTTTATATTGTTAACGATGCCAAAATATTTATATACAATTTCTGAAATATTTATATGTTTATAAAGAATAAAAATATTGTTATCAAATTAATAAATATAAAATTATATATTATCAAAAATTAAAATTACAAAAAAATAATTTTAAAAAATAAAAAATATTTTTTTATGAAATAAAAATATTGAAAATATAATTAACAATATTAAATTGTTTAAAATATAGTATAAAATTATAATAAAATAAAAAATTAGTAATTTCAATAAAAATCAATTGTAAATTAAAATAATTTATTCTAATGTATATTAATAATAAAATAATTACTATATAAGTTTTTTAGAAATTTTTTATAAAATTCTAAACTAACATTTTAATTTATTATATTTTTATACATAATAATGATTTTTTTCTAAATATAATTATATGTTTTAGATTTCTCAATGGAATTACTATGAGTTGATATTTATCTCGACTAGGTATGTGAAACAAAATTATGAAAATATAATTTCAAAAACACATGATGTTGAAATGACCTTATCTACTATGAGGGTTTGAGGCCTTACATGATGGGTGTTTCTGAATTAAATTTATAGGAATGTTATATCTTTTGATTTTGATCGTTGTTGAAGAAAATAATTTTGAAAATAATTTATAGGTATGATTTTAGTTAAAAAAATTATGTCACTAAATATTTTTGATTCAATATTTTGTCACATAAAATCACAGGCTTGGGTAGTTCTATCCTTGGGATCTATTTTCTTACTCCATGGGTGTCATGTGTCAGGTTTCTAGCATTGTGCATAATCACATGTTCACAAAATAAATGGAACATAACTATATAAAGAATTTTATTTTTTTTATTTCTAATTTTTTATATTAATAATTATTTATAGTTTGTATGGACTCATATTAATGATAATATAATACACTCTATTTGGTAAGCATAAGATGTAAACCTCTAGATTTTTAGAAATTAAATTTTCAAAATTATTTAATCTTTTTATATTTTTCATTTTATGAAAATTTGAAAATAAAATTTCGCTATGACAACAATTCATTTAACACCACACCGAATTGGAATATGTTTCTTGAAATAAATCAGAATATGATTCAAAAAACATTTAGTCAGAATAAATTACACTCAACCATGACGTAGTGTATGTTACATGCTACCTCGACAAGGTGTATGTTATATGCAACATTGATGTTTCTATGAAACCTCATTTTAATTTTATAATTATTTAAATGGTAAAATTATAACATATCAGTTAAATTTAGAAATTTTAATAAAAATAATTACTTTTCAAAATAATTTTATTAATGGTTTTATAGAAATTAAACATATTGATAATGATATAAATAATTTTTTGTAAAGACCTTATATGGTAAAAAATATTATTTTCTCAAATGAACTACATTTCATATCCTTATATGAGAAATAATATAATTAGTTTTAGAAACATATAAAAATTTAATTTTATAAAATAAACATCATTATTGAATAGGAAATTCTGAAAAATTATTACGGTGAATTTTTAGGTTTTTTTGACATACATCAATTTTTTGATGAAAAGTGAAAAATACTGTATTTTACTTAATATCTACATTTTTGTTTTAATAATTATTAATGTTAAATTATAATTTAATTTCATTAAGGGCGCATTAGATATATATTAATACCATTAATGTCATTATAATTAATTCCTCTTTCAAATTGAATATAAAAACATAACAAACTTTTGAACATTTTTCTACATTAAAACCCCATAATTTCATCCCATTTGCAAGATAAGAATTAATCATAATTTTTCCTCTACCATGAATTTAATTTAAAAAAACATACACACACCATTTTAATCATTATACATTTTATATTATAATAATATCATGTTAATTTTTAACCAAAATGATTATTATAGGAGAATAAAATTAATTAAAATGATTAAGGTCAAATTAAACTCAATTAGTGACTAAAACATAATATTAGAGGACAAAATGAACCATAAATTTCTTTCAAAATCCATTTTATAGACATATTTTGTCCACAAACCTTCCATTAATAATTTATTTTGGTTTGGTATGTGACAATCGGGACCCGGATGCCACATAATGGGTGCCCTGAGCCTGGTGGACCACATGGTCTCATGTGCCTCTTCCGGATTGCCAGAGGCCGCCAACTAGTAGCAGGGGCCTAGGGTGTGTCCATGGGAAAACTACAACCTCATTAGAAGAACATAGTACAAAGAAATAAATATAATTTAATAGTAAATAGTGGAAGAAATATAATGAAACAACAGAAGAAAAATGATACAATAGTTAAAAGGGAAAAACCATAAATATATCATCTGAACAATGATAAAGTCATCACAAGTCACTAGAAAACTAAAAAATCATGGATACAAGACAATAGGAATAACATGCTCCAAAAATTAATGGAAAACAAATACTACTCCAAGTATCTTGAGATCCAACTTGGTCATTTGCGATCAAGCCCTATCCTATCAGCATGCAATCAACTGTTGGAATCTGTATGCTACCCTCTATCAACACCTAGAGTCTTTTAATATACTCCGGGTTCCAAATGGTGCTCAATGTGGGTTTGAGATAAATATCAGTGGGCTGTCACCAATGGTGCCTATAACATCTGGTCTATGTAATGGAATATTGCAGTATGTAGGCATAAATATATAAAATAAAGGAAGCAGTATGAAATAATTAAATACCCATGTACCTACTTCATCGATTTCCATGTGTTTTAACATGTAACCAGTTCATTTTATTAGGTAATTACTATTTAATCTTAATAGGTCATGTGCGGCATAACCATCACTGACATCAACTCATGGTAATATAATTAGTGATGGTCCCTAGACGTAACAAGGCAACATGAAAATGATATCCTTTGAGAGAGTTCTAGTTTAAAAACCAATGTAACCTAAATTAACAAAAAGCCAACTCAGTATTATATTAGTATGGATAAGGGGTAACAGTGTAATATAAGGAGCGTAATCCAAGTCATTCCATTATAAGGATCCTACAAAGTCCAATAATTGCATCCACAGAAAAATGAGGCTAAGAAAGGACTATGTACAAAGAGTGTATCCAAGGCACCTACATGACAATTTTGGATCCAAGGAGTGTATCTGAGGTATCATGGAATAATGAATGGTATCGAACTATATTATACTGGTCATCCAAGGAATATAAATGAACGATTATCTAGTTGGATATCAAACTAAGAAAAATGTATCCTTGAATCAGAATAGGGTTCCCGAGACCTATGGTATTATCCTCTCAGAATCCAAGGCATCCTATAGTTAGTTCCTTCCTATTTGATATTGTGATTGTGTAGTATTTCATTTGTTTAAGTCATTCAATCCATTAGTTTCATTAATTCAAGTAGAGTTGAAATAATTTATTTATTGGTCCATGCCCTATCTTCAATTAGTGTGTATAGGCCATGTAAAATTGAAACCTTTTTATTAAGTTTAGTTAACCAATAATGCATATTCAATTATTGAGGTTAACTACACTACCAGTCATAAAAATAGAAGGAATTTTATAGACAAGTAACCTTTATTCAATATATTTTAATATGGCCAAGATATATACTTTGTATACTTGGCATTCCAGATTTCACATATAATAATCATTTGAAGCACTTACCTTATGCAGTTCAAGTGGTGAGCATACATGGAACATTAAATTATTCAATCCTAATTAAACAAAGAAACCATTTCTTATATAAATACTCACCATTTGAGGGATCAAGCATAGGCACACCAGAACAGTGGATCAAACGTGTCAAAAACAGTAAAAACCATATTATGGAATAACCTTCAACATGAGGTGGATTGAGTTGTGGGTGTAACCACTAAAAACATATCAAATATTTTGGAAAGAGAATAACCATATTATTGTAAAAAGTATATTCATGGAAATAATATTAATATTTGAAGTCCAAAAAAACTAGTGGGCACCACACAAAATTCCAAAAACAGTGAACCTTAGGGATGAGTTATAGAACACCCACCATAGGCTTTTATGATCCTTCTCCTCTGTTATCGGCCCTTTATATTCCTAGGATTAGAGTATATCTAAGAAAATGTGAAAAAATCACAAGGAGATAACCTGGTCGAGAGAGAAAGAGAGGAATAATGGCTAATGAGGACTCCATTACTTACTGGTGCACATCCAACGCGATGAACACAAGTTTGACAGGAAGATGGATGAAGAAGATCTCTTAATTCCAAGCATTGATTGTCAAAAACCCCCAAATTAAGAGAGATAATGTTTAATCCTTCATAAACCCAAATTAAGGAGGAAGGGGTTGTCTTTATAGATCATTAAGAGAGTTTGGGAAATTTTACAGTGGCTTTTAGCCTGTGATCAGTTTTTCTGCACAGTTTGTCAAACTGTATGCAAATTGTGTGAGACGGTTCTACCCAAAATGCTTTCCACTACAATGTTTCATCAAACCGTGCATCATGCATGCATAGTTACCTAAAAAGGTACATTCACATGGTTAGGCTATAGGACCTTGCGCCAACTATGCGAGGTTCTGTTGTCCATAAAAAACATCTACACGATTTACATTAAACCATGTGCAGAGTCTGTTTTTTCCAGAAATCATGGTTCTGGTATTCGAAAAAGCCCCTGAAACCCTTTGAATTATTACTAACAAATTATGAATCATTATTAGGTCCAAATTTATGATTTATACTGAAAAATTAAAGGATTTATTGCTCTGTGGAAAAATAGGTTCTTACAGTCGTCCCCCTTTATGTGAACTCACCCCCTAAGTTCACTTTATAACGGTAAGGAAACAGTATTTGAGAACAACTCTAGAAACAAATCATGTAAAACCTCTCCCATCTAATATATCTCATCATTTACTTGGTTTTGCTACCATAAAATCATATGAGAAGGATCGACTTGCCTCGGAGAATCTTCATGCTTTGGTAAACGACGCATACTATATACTCCTCATAGGTAGAATCTGCATCTAACTCAACTTTTATGTAATTAAACGTATGAGAATGGTTAGAATGATATTGGTGAATTTGTGAAATGTGAAAGACATCATGAATGGAATTGTACCTCTAAGATGGTGGAAACTGATAGGCTACTAACCCGACTCTCACAAGAACTTCAAACAACCCAATGTAATGAGACGAAAACATTCCCTACTTCCTTAACCATCTATTCCTAAGACTGGGTGATATCTGTAGAAAAAAAGGATCCCCAACCTTGATCTCAATAGGTCATAAATGATTATTGGCATAATATTTCTATCTATATAGAGAATTAGTCATATACCTATTGAACAGTTAGAACTATATTGATGTCTCTTGAACTAGACGAGGAACTAGTGGGGCTGTGTTACCAACCTCTGGTCAGCACAATGTTGAACAGCATGGGCTACCATATAATGCCTCAAAAGGATCCATTTTAATTGTTTCCTAAAAACTATTATTATAAGCAATCTCGGTGAGAGGGATATAATTCTCCCAAGAACCACTGAAATCAAGGACACATGCCCATAGAATATCCTCTAAAACATGTATTGTCTGTTCTGATTTTCCATTAGTGTGAGGGTGAAAAGATATGCTTAGATGGTCTTGAGTACCCATTGCATTCTCAAAATCCTTCCAGTACTATGAAGTAAAACAAGAATCCCAATCTGAAATGATAATACATCTAACCCTGTATAGTAGAATGATCTCACAGACATTCATTCATCCCAATTAATCAACTAAGAAATTCTCATGTATAGTAATGAATTGGTATGATTTCATTAGTCGGTCAATGACTACACATATAACATTGCATCCCCCTAGTGACCTAGGTAACTCAACTATGAATTTTATAGAAAATTATTTCTATTTATATTATGGGACTAGAAGAAGATGTTACAAACCCATTGGTATTTGGCTCTCCACCTTCATCTACTGACAAGTACAACACAAATTAATATATCCTGCAATTTTATGTTTTGTCCTAGGCAACCATTACTATCATCAAATATCTTGACACTTCTTCAATCTTCCTGAATGAATTTCCCACTGGGAATCATATGAACCTTTCATTGGCTCCTCTCTCATATATTTAGGAACCCAGATACATCCACATAAACACAGAACAAAATCTCTATCCATATATGAATCTAGAGGTGAGTTGTCTCCAGATATTCCCTCACATAGAACCAAACCATCAGTATCTAAAATCTTTTTACTATTCAACTTATCATAGAGGGAGGAGGAAACCATTAAATATGGGAGGTAAGACTACTAATTAATTCAATTAAAGTCCATATAATGTTCAAAAAATATGGCCATTAACTTCCATTTATCATTGGCGTCCTGTAAGGCATGTGTCTTAGTTTTTCAGCTTAGTGCATCATCAACCAAATTTCCTTTTCTAAGCATATAGGAAACCTAAAAATTAAAATATGGTAGATATTCCACCTATATTATATATCTATGGTTATATTCAAACTATGGAAAATATATATTGTAGACTCTTGTGGTCTGTATACACCGAAAACTGCTCACCCAATATATAATGTCTCCAGAAATGTAAGTAATGGACAATGGCTGCTAGCTTGAGATCATGCACCATGTAAACAATCTTATGAGGCCTCAAAAACCAATATAGGTATCCAACTAATTTGTCTTCCTACATCAACATTGCTCCAAAAAAAGGCTTGATGCATCGTAGAAGATGATATAACCTTTTCTATGTTCTGGAAGAATCAAGATTTGGTCCCAAGACAAGCCTACCTTTTAGCTCCTGAAAGGATTACAAATAGGCTTCTGACCACATGAACATAACACCCTATTTTTTAATTCCATTAAATGGTGAATCAAGACATTATAAGTCTTCTATAAAAATATTGTAATATCTATCAATCCTCAACATATTCATAATATCAGACACATTCTCCGGCTGCTCCCATGAACCTACGACCCTAACATTTTCCAGGACAATTAACACTCTTGATTCTGAAATTATATGACCAATGAGGTGGACTTGGTCAATCCATATGTTACATTATTAAATCATAGAATAAATATAATTCTCTATCACTATACTTAGAATGATATCAAGATGTTTGGCATGTTTGTTACGAGTAAGAGAATATACCAAGATGTCATCAACAAAGACCAAAATAATAGAGTCCAAATAGGGGTGGAAACCTGATTAATCAATTCCTGAAAATGGTGAGATCATTCGTAAGAACAAATGACATAACAAGGTACTCATACAGATGATACCTTCTATGGATTTTTTTTGAGTTTTGACTAAGGGTTTGGCACCTGACGATAACCGGATCATGAGTTTATCTTAGAGAACACCTGCCCTCCTCAGAGCAGTTCAAAGATATCATATATTCAAGGAAGTGTATACTGGTTCTTGACTGTCAGCCAGTTCAAATTTATATCACAAATGGATAGACATAATGTTCCATAACTGTCATGGAAAAAATCATTGTTGAAACCCAAAAAGGTGTACTAGGCCATATAAAACCCTTATCCTCTTTGTCCTATATCTGTCGATGGAGCTGTTGAATCTCAATATGAGACATCTTATAGGGAGGAACGGACACTGCAGCTACTCCTAGAACAAGATCAATTGTGAAATATATCTCTATATTATGAGGTAATCTAAAAATTTCATCAGAAAATACTTCTATAAAACAATCAACCATGGTGGGAAATGAGTTTTAAGCTAACCATACACCTCCAAGAAAAGATTTGAAATCAGATTGATCACATCACCTATTGCATGATGCTTTGGTCCAACTCTCCAAAACTATACATCCCACTCACCCATTAAATGATAATTGATACCGTCTGGTGATGTAAAAGAGAACCTACGGTGATAACAGTCTAAAAAGGTGTGATGTTGGACTTACCATTCTATCTAGAGAATGATATTGAATCCCGTCATCTCAATAACAATGATATTCCACAAGAAAAGATAATTTAGCACCATAAAGGGACAGTCGATGAACCTGTGTATGCCCTCTATTGGCGCCAAAATGTTGCACGAAAGGAAGGGCTGGAAAAGAAGGTCGGCCCGCTGGCTCGTGAAGCACCGCCGCAAAGCACCATGAGCATCGCGGTCTTGCAAAGATCCGGAGGCGGTAACTCTCCGTGAACGGGTTTGACGTTCGTGAGCCTTCCACGAAGCTCCGGAGGCAGTTACTCTCCGCGAATGGGTTTCACATTCGTGAGCCCGCTGCGAACCTCCGGAGGCGGAAACTCTCCATGAACGGGTTTGATGTTCGCGATCCCGACTCGAAGCTCTAGAGTCGGTAACTCTCCACGAATGCGTTTGATGTTCACGAGAACGCCGCGAAGCCCCTGAGTCAGCGCGCGAGTTCAGCTTCGCGGCACCCCTTGCCTATAAATACAGGTCTCCCCCTGAGTCCCAGAGATGGACAATCCGACCTTTCGACTTCTTCTCTCCTGAATCGCGAAGCTCCCTTTTCCCCCAGGAATCTTGAGCTCCCCGAGGTACTTCTACTTCGCGTGATGCCTTTGCTTTGTTTCGTTTTGAGGCCCCCTTCCGAGAGGGATGCCCTTCGTGAAGCTCAAGGGCATTCGAGAAGGAAGGGGATTCCCAAGGGAACCCGGGAATCCACGAAGCATTTATGCTTCGTGAAACACCCAATCTATACTAGTGATCCCTATGCTAAGGCAGGATCGCTACACATCACGGAGCACACTACTTCGTAGCACCTTGCTTCGCAAGGCACCTCTTCTTCGCGAGGCAGTGCTCTGCGAATACTGTTCCACTTCGCGAAGCACCATCCACTCACACCTATGCCCCACCCTAAGGGCAAGGCACTCCACTTCACGAAGCACACTCCTTTGCTTGGAAATTCCTCTTCCCCTGCGACCCTCCAAGTACGCACGATGTGATTTCAAAGTCCCACAAACAATACCACTTGTAGCGTTTCTTCGCCTAATGCTTCTTCGCATAGGCATACTAACGACTATTGCTTCTCCGCATGGCCACGCTAACATGGACCCCTCGATGGTTCTCTCCATAACCCCCTTAACCATGTCCTTGCCAGTACCTTCCCTCCCCCAAGGACTAGAGGGTATCAGTTATATATGTCCTAGGGGTGAGGAGTGAACCCACCTCGTCCAAGCTGCGGGGCGTTAAACTTCCAAGCACATCATCCTCAACACATGATGTTAAACTGTGACCTGACCCTGAACCCCACACACAGGGTCCCCCCAGCTTGGACATTCTTTACGCCACCCGTCTCCACGGGAATGGGATCACCCCCTACACAAGGGATGATATCCTCTTTCTCGGAGTAGCGTATGCCCATGGGAGAAGGGAAACCACCATGGTTTAATCCCCAAACCATTCTTGCAGGAGGCAGCACCCATGTTCCTCCTCACTTCCTCGGTGTCAAAGCGAGCCTAGGACGTGATGGGGAACGGTGATTTTCCTTTCATCTTCGGTCCCCAAGGCCAACGGAGGGCGTGATAGGGAACGAGACCCATCCTTTCTTCGGTCCCAAATCTCATTCCCGTTGTGCTTTGTCGACCTTGGGCCTCCATCCTGGAGTAAGTCCCAGCACCATGGGTTGCCTAACGCATAAGCCCCTCATCGCTTCTCACGGACGCACCCTTTGCGACGTGATTGTCAGGTCCCTGCTGCCTCATGTTTCTCACACCGAGCATGACTCACGTGGGCTTAGAGTTGGCATTGGCCATGAAGCCTTCGTCTAGGATGATGTTAAACTACATGTCCTTGTCCAGCATGACGTTAAACTTCATGTCCTCATCCAGCATGACATTAAACTTCACACCCATTTTAACTACGAGGTCTTTGATCCATGTGAAGGCATGGTACGTAGGAAGCCTCCACGAGGTTCAATCCTACCCGTCATTTCTTCACGTCAGGTCCCATCCCCGTCCAGCATGACGTTAAACTGCATTCCGATCCGACGGCAAGCTGTTGTGACTCACCCATCCCGAACTATGAAGATTTTGATCCATGTCATGGCATGGTACGTAGGAATCCTCCCTGAGGTTCAAGCCCAACAATCATTGGCCAAGACCATCTCCTTGTCGGTGTGCCAAGCCCCCTCCCATTTTCAATTTTAACTACTTGGTCTTTGATCCATGTCAAGGCATGGTACGTAGGAAGCCTCCATGATGTTTAAGCCCACCCATTATCCAATTCACGCCGAGTTCCACCTGCGTCCAGCACGACGTTAAACTGCATTCCAGTCCGACGGCAAGCCATTGTCACATCCCGAACTATGAGGACATTGATCTGTGTCAAGGCTTGGTACGTAGGAAACCATCCAAAGGTTCATTCCCATCTCTCATCGAACCAAGGTCCCTCATTTATGTCGTATCGCCGACTCCCACCTCCATTCTGAACTACGAGAACTTTGATCCATGCCAAGGCATTGTACGTAGGAAGCCTCCATGAGGTTCAAGCCCACCGCCCGTCATTTATTCACGTCAGGGTTCGCTATCGTCCCGCATGACGTTAAACATTATTCCATCATCAGAACTACGAGAACTATGATCAATGTCAAGGCATGGTACGTAGGAAACCTTCTCGATATTTAATCCCACCACTAGTGGACCCACAGGTATACTTTCACGTCGGTTCACTGATGAAACCAGAACGATGAGAACATTGATCCATGCCAAGGCATGGTACGTAGGAAGCCTCCCTGAGGTTCAAGCCCATCCCTCATCAGACCAAGGTCCACCTTCACTTCGGTTTGCTGACGACATCCATCGGATCAAGGTCCACCTTCACGCCGGTTCTCTGACAACATTCATTAGACCAAGGTCCACCTTCACATCGGTTCGATGATGACATCCATCGGGCCAAGGTCCACCTCCACGTCGTTTCGCCGACGAAGCCCCTCTAAATTACGTGGTCTTTGATCCATGTCATGACATGGTATGTAGGAATCCTCCATGAGGTATAAGACCACCACCACTAGGACCCTCATTGTCCTCCTCGTTCACGCCAGTTCGCTGATGATGCCCATCGGACCAAGGTCCACCCTCATGCTGGTTCACCGGCACCATCCAGAACTACGCAGACTTTTATTCTCTATGACGGGGATACGTAGGAAGCCTCTTCAAGGCTCAATGAAAACCTCATCATCGCCCTTACAACTGTTACTTGCCATTCCCCCCCTCCACTTCATTCGTTCATCCATTATCCACCCTGATTCTCGTCCGGACCGTCATATCCTGGTGAGACCATGTCGGTACGCTCCTCTTCACAGCCGCCCATGGGCTAGTTCCGGTATTGGCACCCCTTCAAGATAAATCCCTCAATCCGATCTATTCTAGCCAATGCTCTGATCGGGCTGATCTGTCTCCGCTGGATGTTAAACTCGCGGTGTACCCTGTGTTAAACACGGGAAGCTGAGGAAAACCTCAGATATGCGTCTACGGTATATAGTTCCCCGCGCTCGATGTGGGATGCATCGGGCTTCCACGCCCTCGAGAAGCCCTATTACCAGGGATAATAGACAAACATGCCAGGCCCCTGGTATCCAGACACGCTACTAATGCATCAACGTGACTACTCCCCCGACTGAAGGTTACTGCCCTGACAAGATCCTTTGGAATGTCCCAACAGAAGCAGTGTAATTAACCAGCATCAATGAAAACATGGCACTGGGAAGAGTTTCATGAACAATGTATTAAATCTATGAGGGAGACCCGGACTAGGTGATGAGTTATGGGGAGGAATCCACAGAAGGAAGAACCAACATCCCATCATCCTGTTTCGATCAAGGAGAAGACGTCCCGGAATAAGGAGCGAATGTTGCCCGCCTTTGGAAAGTGGGAATGCGGGGCAACAGGCAGTGCATCCTCCACAGAAGGATGCACGCACCCCGGAGAAAGCTTCAGAAATAGAAATGGTGAACCCGACGTAAAATTATTCTCCTCAATGTGGAGATTAGTAGCGTTCGAGGCACCATTAGATTGATGTGTCACCAGATCCAGATATCTGGTGCCTGGTCTCGCTGAGCAAATAGCGTTCCTGTCGTGGAACTCACCGGATGTCGGGGCAGTAGAACCTGGGGCACTCCGTTCTGCAGCATGTTGGCGTGGATCCTTCTTACAGACGTGGAGAATTGAAGGACGCGGAGGCACTAGTTGTCAGTACTTTTCCTCTCAGTGCTGATGAGTTGATCCCTTCGCTTCTCAGGAACTAGGTTGCTGTGACAGAGACACGATCACCGCCCGCTCACTTACGCAGGGGCAGGGGAAACACCGCCACAGCCACCCCGCATGGCGCCACTACCGCCACGACTGCCACCACATCGCGAAATACGGGGTGCCCACGTCCCCTTGCCCCATCAGAGGTCATCCAGCAAAGGGTGATCAATAATCTCGTACGCAGGTACGAGGAGGAAGGGGTCATACCAACTCAGCATATGGCCCTCTTGGACCTGGAGGCCTCCAGGCCCCACCATCAACGCCACCCTAACAGGCCGCGCAGGGAGCCCCTGCTCCCCACTCCAACGTTCAACCATTTCGGGAGCCTGTCCCCGGAACGCCTTGAAGACTCCTCCCCTTACGCTGACTAGGCGGGCGCCGTCCGGTTCAGCCCGCTCAAGGTCAAGAACCAAGGGCTCCAGGCAAGAGCTCCCGCCCGGCCGCATCCGCACCACCGTCCTACTCTGCAGGGAGAGTAGGCGGGCCATGCCCCTGCACCACTTACACCAGCTCGCCTGACCCGACGTGAGCGTCGGGCCCAGACTGAGGAAGCTCACCCAGGTGCATCAACGTCAACAGCTAGAGTGGCCCGAGCCACCGCCGACATGCATCATGGGGCCCCTGCATACACTGAGTAGGGGAACTCCTTCTCCCAACCAGGATCGAGACCCCAACTACCGCACGGGCAGGCTGGGTTGACTCTCTGGGTTGCAGGCCTGAGTGGTGATATCCGCGAGCTAACCCATGGTGATGTCACCCCGTATGGAGGCCCTCCCCATACCACTACTCCACAGAGCGAGGGCCTTCCCCTCTCTGAAGCTCGTTGTGGAGGTATGCCTTGTGCTACCCCCACCCCAAAGGAAGACCTGCCCCGCGGCAGTGACGCTCAGTGCAGAAGCCTTTCACGCGCCCACTATACAGGGTATGGTGTCCATTCTCCTGCCCCGACCGCCGATCTGAAGGCATCGTCCATCCGGTCCTTCTCCAACGTGGGGGCCATCCCTACATCCTCTCTGCAACCGGTGAAGGTCCTTCTCGCCTCAACAACTTGAGGAGTGAAGGTCAGCCTCGCCCTGCCCGCATCGACCATGGAGGCCCTCCCCATGCTCCTGCCAGTTCCAACAGAGGCTCCGTCCACATGGGTTCTGTCCATGGAGGTCCTCCCCATGTACCCTTAGACATTTTCCCTGGTGCCCTTCGCACTTCGGCTATCTCGAGTGGGGGCCCTCTCCACCACGGTGCAAGTTCCGCCCCGAGGCTACCTATTGGGGATCAAACCTGTTATGAAGAGCCACCTGGGGTAGGAGAACGGGTCGTCGCCGCCATAAGAAGAGTCATGTGAAGGCCCGAGTGGAGATCAAACCTGCCTGCTTCTCCGAGTCAGAAGTGGAATGCGACTCAGCGATGGAACCTTCTCCCCACTCCTCCGTATCAAGGACTAGGGTAGGAACCAGGCACGTTAGCCTCATTCTCCCGGAATATGAGGTCCACCAGATTCCCATCTCTCTCCGTAGGAACATCTAGGAGGAAGACGTCTTGGGAATTCCGTAGGTCTCGACCGCGCAATCACCTCCATTGTCACCAGAAGCGCCCTCTACCTCTACCAAAGATCATAGAGAGCTATTTTGGGGGTCAAAAGTGGTAAAGCGACGACAGGACCTGTCTCCAGTAGCCGCGACTCATGTGCCAGAATCTGCGGCTATCAACCCATCGTACTGTGACATCATGGCCAGGTCACCTCACTCTTCTGAGGATGGCCCGAAATTCGGCGGCCAGTCAGCTCGTTCGCTGTATTCTCCACTGCCGAGTTTACTATCCTAGAGGTCCGCCTCGGTGCCGCTACCGGTCCCTCAGCTGCCCCCGGTTGATGAGTGGTGAAATACAAGGCCAGACCTCGAGTCCGAACCCAGGAGCTTCTGGAGTATTCTCGCAACGGATCACTTCCAGGAGAAATTATGGCCGACGGAAGCGCTGAAGTTTCATGCACCAGAGTACCTTACCCCTGAAGAAGTGCAGTGTTTTTGTCGAACCCTATGGGAGACACACTTCTGCCTTCATTAAAAGTGAGTGGAATACCCCAGGAGTCGAGATCTCTTCGAAGAAATCGACGAGCAATGCCGCCTGATCGATTTGGCCGCACTCCTTGTGGCCCAGCACCATGAGTCGCCAGGCCGCCAGAGCGCCCTTCAACGAAAATGTGTTCAGAGCTTCAATGTACTCTGTAGAATCGTCAGGGAAGCTACCCCCCATGTGCAAGTCCGTGGTTGGGGACACTATGCCGCTCTCCTCTTCGACCCTATCCGACACCAGCCTGATTCGTTATGCGACATCGAGGACATGCCCTCAAGAGGGGTCGCGGTCCACATGGCTGACGTAGTAGACAAGGAAGATTACCTTGAATTCCATGATGGATACTTACCCCCCGAGGGAGTACCACCACTGCTGGACCCGTCAGGGGGGGTTTCCCATCAGCAGAGGAACCTGCTAGGCCTCCTCGTACCCACCGAGTCCCTGGTACTCGGGCGAAATACTGGCAAGGGTAAGGAGCACGTCGGAACTATCAAGCACTCCGACCCGTCTGCCTCTGTGCAGAAAATGGAAGAAGATCCCGAGAAGGTCACATTACACCAGCAGCATTCTGAGCAGAAGAGGGTGGTTTACGAACTCTTGGCTGAGCGCGCTGTGGAGTGGCGACCCGACTATGGTAATCCCAGTCCGGGGCAGCAGGGGCAGGAACAATTTACCCCCGGTGAGATGCCTCCAGTCAACCCTGATCTTGCTACTTCCGCGGACATGACAGAAGCCGGAACTTGTGGAAAGAGGGCGTGAGACGTCTCGCCACCCCCCCCCCCTGAGCGATGGGGCAATCTGAAGAATCCAGTCCGGGTTCCCCCAGTCGCCCTGTAGGTCGTTCCGCCAGTTGATCCATGAGCTGCTGATTCCATCTACCGTGTTGAGGAACCTGGAAATGCCCTTGTGATTAGGGATCCTCGTTAAGACAGGGACCCCCACCCGGATGATCTTATAGCGGCACTCACAGCCCGCCTCAAAGCATTGGAAATGCGGCAGGTAGCGGTCCCACCGGATGGCAAACCGTATCCCGCATGGGTAGATGATATGCCTGCACCCCTAGGTTTTGGGAACCCCACTTTCTCTCCCTTAAACGGGACAGGAGACCCGCCGCAGCACTTGGAACATTTTTCATCCAAGTGTGGCCCCATGCTGGGGACACCGGCTCAACAAGATGTCACCAAGCTCTGATGTTTCGTACAGACATTGGAAGGTCCAGCATTCATCCGGAACAGCCAGCTCCCTATCAGATCAGTGATCGATTGGGAGGATCTCTGCTGGCAGTTCCTATACAAGTTTAGCTCCACCATGCAGAAGACTAGCATTACAGACCTCTTCAAGTGCAAGCAAAGGCCTGATGAGCGAGTCTTATATTTCATCGCCCGGTGGAACGGACTTATGTATTCCCTCGATATGCCACTGACACAGTAACAATTACTGACGATGTGTGTGGGGAACCTGAAGAAGGAGACGGTACCCTCCCTAATTACCTAGAACTACCCTGGAGGGTTCATAGATTTCTCAAATAAGTCTCAGTGCCTTGAGGAAGCTCTGCAACAGGCTAGTCAGGCATGTTTGTTGCCCCCTATGATCCCACACAGGAGGACCGCCAGGGCTGAACCCACCGCGGTGGCCCAGATAGAAGCCCCTAGGCAGCTGGAATTACTACCAGTGGAACCATCCCCGCAACCCCGCAGAGGTCCTCCACCTCATGCATAGGCTCTTTCCTAGCAGCGATGCCTCAGAATTTACAGGTTCCCCCGCGCAGTGCGCCACCGCCAACCAGGAGAGACAATCAGGCGCCACCTCCTCGGCAGGCCCCTCCGGCCCATCGTTAGGGCCAGGCCCCCAGGTCCCCCTATCCAGAAAGAAGTCACCAGACTTATTCATTCAACAAAAATCAGGTCCCTGGGTACTTCTGAAGTGCTCTATATCAAGGGATTGTGCGCCTGCCAGAGTGCAGAAGGCCGGCAGAGGCGCATCTCACCGATCACCCTAATTACTGTCCTTATCATCACATTCTGGGGCACACCCTCAAGCAATTATATGTGTTTAAAGACAGGCCTCAAGACCAGGTTAACAAAAACATAGTCAGGTTGAGCCCAAAACCACCACATGTGGCGGGTGTCTTTGTTGGATCAGAGATCGGCATCGACAGCGAAGGCGAGTGGCAGCAGGTTCCCAGCCGTGAGTCCCAAAAATACGATGACTAGATGGCTCAAAAACAGTCGTCTATTCCCATTGTATCATCCGGGCATGCCTGAAGTAGCCAGAACCTTCAGAAGAAGTAGCCAGTTCTTCTGCATCATCTTCACAGCCGACCACTTCCCAAAAGGGCAAGCAGCGACGGCGCAAGAAAAAGCATTGTGCTCCACCGGACCCATCGTCATCCCGCACCCTCGGCGACTTTATGCCCCCTGAAATGGGGATTCCTCCCAGAATCCGCCCGGTGGTGGATGAATCCTTGAGTGACAGTTAGGGGTACGCTTTGGTTAACACCGTGGAGCTGGTAAAGCCCTATATGACTCCCGACGTGGGGGAATGCCATGCAAACCTCCCCAACGTTTCCAGCTGACGTTAACGTCAGCGGAATCGCAACCGCGCCGGTCATCGAGGTACGTCAACAGGCACTTTCAGTCAGGCCGTGCATGCTACTGAGACCAGACAGTAGGCCCAGCACAGAGCTCAGCACGCGCGACCCCATCTAACGCCCTCGTCTCTACCTCCACCGCCGTTCGTGCTACTAGATCATGGAGAGCTGCCTCGTTTGTATCACAGTCAGTCTTGCCAAACTACATACCAGCTTTCACTATCCAATCCTAGTTCGGTGGCTACCCTCCAGGCATCAACCAGTATGTAGCAGGATGCACCAAGTACTAGCCGATCACCAGTTCAACCGGCAGGACATGTTATGCCTCCAACTGCCGAACGACCTCTTGTAGGTAGAGGTCCGCGTTTGGCACGAATGTATGATGTCCTGAAGCACCTGACCGGCCTTCCGGCAAGGCTTTCTATCCTTGAGGCCCTTCTTCTGTCATCTAAAATGCGCGAGGCACTTGCCGAGGCCCTAAGGAGCCCCCTCCAGTTAGAGACAAAGGTAGCAGCTACAGAAGCCTTCCATACTGAGATGATTGAAAACGCCAAATGTCAGGCGGTTATCTCGTTGTCTGGTGAAGATGAGGGCCCTCCTATACAGGGGCACATTCACCGGATATACATCACTGGCCACTTCAATGGTGTGGAAGTCCACCGTTGCCTCATTGACACAGGTTCCAGAATCAACCTAATTCCAACTCGGAAATTGCGAAAGCTGGGTCTGTCTGAAGGTGATTTAACTACCTCTGACCTCCAAATCCAGGGGTACGATAGGACCGAGCAAACCCCAGTTGACAAGATCCACCTGAAAACTCAGTTCGGTGGCTTAATTTCTAGCACAGAGTTCATGGTAGTCTCTCAGGACACCGCCTACAACGCGTTGATGGGTAGGACATGGATCCATCTGCATGCAGCGGTCCCTTCGTCGTATCATCAGTGCCTCAAATACTCACTCAACAGTCGAGTAGGCGTGCTCCAAGGAGATGTGTCTCCTTTCGCCTCTTGTGAGGCCCGCTATCGGGATGCGTGTTATTACAAAATTAAGGATAAGAAAATCCTAGTAAGTGAGGATTAACCTGCCCCAGTCACAAGTGATCCCTGGGCAAGCATGGATGACGCCTACATCCTCCCGATCCACCGATTGGAGGCCACGACCCCTGACATAGGGAAATGTTTTTTTGTTTCGGGTATACAAGGAAGGCATGTTCTCGTGTCCAACCGACGGCGGAAAATCACCTCGTACTCCTACATCAACTAGGCTCAGGTGATCCCAGAACCTTCTACCCCTGTACAGTACCAGAATATCAAGCTTATGACAATGGCGGTATGCCATACGTATCACTTCCGTCAGGCTGGAATCCACTGACTCAGGCCGACATGTCACCATTGCTTCGATATCATCAAACATGGCCCCTAAGGCCGAAGGCCAGATGGGATAGGATCGACTGCCTTCATTGCTATGGTCTCAATGGCGAGTATGTCTCCTAATATGATGACCACTGCTACCCAAGCCGACACCAGCTTCCCCTCAGGTTTTGATAGCCCAGAAGTATCTCCCATCGTGGGAAATCCCCCCACGGGTGGACAGGAAGACCTGGAAGATGCTCCCCCACCTTTGAGGAAGGAGTATCTACCACGGATGATGAACTGGTACATGTGAACCTTTGTAGCGAGTCAGATCCGAAACCCAAATTGATTAGTGCAGCCATGTCCCCCGAGGAGCGGCAGGAGTATGTAGACTTCTTTAAACAACAACGTGATGTGATTGCTTGGAGTTACAATGAGATGCTAGGACAAGATCCCCAGGTAGCCGTTCATCGTCTGGGCCTCCCAGAAAACCATCATGGATTTAAGAAGCCTCCCAGGAATATTCACCCTTCTCATGGTGCTATGGTTGAGGCCGAAGTTGACAAGCTTATCAAAGCCAACATCGTCAAGGAAGTCCAGTACCCCAAGTGGCTTTCCAACATTTTTCTAGTTAGGAATAATAATGGGCAGATCAGAGTCTGCATCGACTTCCGCGACCTAATGCCCACTGCCCAAAGGATGACTTCCCACTCCTGATGATAGAGTTATTGATTGATGCCACGACCGAGTTCCAAGCTCTTTCTTTCATGGACGGGTATTCCGAGTACAACCAGATCCAGATGGCCCCTGAAGACGAGGAGTCCACTGCCTTCAAGGCTCCCCAAGGAACCTTTTGCTACCAGGTTATGCCATTCGTTTTGAAAAATGAAGGTGCCACTTATCAAAGGGCTATGCACCGCATATTCAAGCCGATTCTCAGATAGTTGGTGGAATGCTACGTAGATGCCCTAGTGGTCAAATCATGTCAGTCCCAGGACCATCTCAAAGACCTCAAGAAGGTGTTCGGTTTCCTCTGTTCCCATCATCTGAAGATGAAACCGTTGAAGTGTGCCTTCAGGGTCACCTCTGGGAAGTTTCTGGGCTTTGTTGTTAGATACCGAGGCATCGAGATCGACCTAGAGAAGATCAAGGTCATCATCCAAATGCCTCCCCCGAGCAACATTCGGGAACTTCGAGGCCTCCTAGGCCACATAGCCTATATACGTCGATTCATCGCGAATTTGTATGTAAAGTTTAAGCCCTTTTCCCGGATCATGAAGAAGGGCGCTTCCTACAAATGGGATGAGGAGTGTCGGACCGCCTTCGAAGAAATCAAGCAGTATCTGCTCCAACCTCCGGTTTTGATGCCACCCATCTCCGGAAAGTCGCTGATCCTTTACGTGACCGCCCTGGAAATATCCCTTGGTGCACTGCTTGACCAGAGGAATAACGAGGGTACTGAGAACAGTCTCTACTATCTTAACCGCATGCTTCTCGACACGGAGGTCAGATACTCCCCTATCGAAAAGAGCTTCCTTGCGCTCGTCTTTACAGTGCAGAAGTTGCGACATTACCTGCAACACCATGAGGTGCAATTGGTCTCCCGGGTAGACCCACTGAAGTACATCCTGAACCGCTCCATGCTGACTGGCCGACTAGCACATTGGGCAGTGATTCTCGAGCAGTTTGATATCAGATTTGTACCTCATAAGTCCATTAAGATAGAGGTGCTGGCGGACTTTTTAGCTGCCCATCCAACCTCTGCGGATCAATCCCTAGATCGGGATTTTCCTAATGAGACGATCCTCTCAATCGATCATGTTGTCCTGTGTTGGGAAATGCATTTCGACAGTGCCTCCCGGATCCCCACCGGTAGGAGGCTCAATGATCCTAAGCTCAATAGAGTGGGCCTGGGTATTGTCTTCATTACCCCGGCGCAAGTCATCCTGCCATACTAGATCCTGTTGTCAGAAGGTTGTATGAACAACAAGGTAGAGTACCAGGCTCTCATCACTGGTCTCGAGCTGGCCCTTGAGATCCATGTGCCCCATCTACATGTGAAAGGAGATTCCGAGCTGGTAATCAAACAGGTTAATGGAGACTACATCGTTAGGAAGCCGGAGCTTGTACCATTTCTGGAGTACACCCTCCGTCTAATGTCCCAGTTCTCTTCTCGACCAGAGGTTACCCATGTCCCGCGGTCATAGAACTGTCAAGCAGACGCCTTGGCTGGCTTACCCGCGTCACTCGTAGAGCCCGAGCAAGATGATTTGATCATACATGTGGCACATCGGAGAGTCACTGCCCCCATCACCCAAGAAGACAATGATGGCCTGCGGGTAAGTCATCTCACCACCGGACCCTCTACGTCAGAGGTCCTGGGATCGTTAGACATAGTGGATGAAGCCACGTCCGACTGGAGGGCACCTTTTATCGAGTATCTCCAAAATGGTCGCCTCCCGGATGACCGGGCCGAGCACGAATGAATCCAACACCACATGCTGCAATTTACCCTCCAGAGCGGCCCCAATCTTGAACAGATCCTCTACAAGCGGAGCTTCGATGGAATCCTCCTCCGTTGCATTCAAGGAGTAGAGATTTCTCAAGTTATGCAAGAGGTTCACGCTGGTTCTTGTGGAACCCATCATGGTGGGCCAAAGTTGTCCCATCAAATCCGGAGTTTTGGGTACTTCTAGCCTTCTATGATCCACGATTGTATTGGGCATGCCAAGAGATGCCACACGTGCCATGTTCATGCCAACTACCTGCATCGGCTAGCGGAGCCCCTCCACCCCACCAAGTACTCTTGCCCATTTGCGGTATGGGGACTTGATGTAGTGGGACCGTACCCACTGGCAACAACTCTCCAATGTAGGTTCATCCTGACTGCTACAGATTTCTTCTCCAAGTGGGCATAGGCAGTTCCACTCAAAGAGGTCAAGGCCCGTTCCATCATTGACTTTGTGAGCTCCAATATTATCCACCGGTTTGGGCTCCCTCACGCCATCCTCACCGACAACGGCACCAACTTACGAGCGGCTGAAATGAAGAAATTGTATGCCAACTACGACATCTGTTTGACCCATACCTCTCGGTACCACGCCCAGGAAAATGGACAGATCGAGGCATTCAACAAAACCCTCTCTAACATTCTGCAGAAGATAGTTGTTCAGAACAAGAAAAGATGGCCGGACAAGCTCCCCAACGCCCTCTGGGCTTACCGGACGACGACTCACAACTGTACCCAGGTCACCCCATATTCCCAGGTGTATGGAGAAGAGGCCATCCTACCCATTGAGATCCAGCTGCCATCGTTATGCACTGCAGTTTACGATCACCGGACATCAGATGAGGTAGCCGAGATCCGTCTATCTAAATTAGAAGCATTGTACAAGAACTGACTTCGTGCCCTACACAGTATGGAAAGGCATCAGGATAAGATACGGAGGGCCTTCAATAAGAAGCATCATCTCTGTTATTTTATACAGGGCAACCTAGCACTGGCCCTTCGAGCGCCAATGATTCTCGGTAAGAAACCTCCCATGTTAGAACCCAAATGGGAAGACCCTTATATCATCCATAAGTTTTACCCCAATGGAGCATACTCCTTGGTGACCATGGATGGAGAGCACATAACTCCTCCCACCAATGCCAAGTTCCTCAAGTGATATTTTTCCTAGGTCAAAAGGGTCCTGCATGAACTTAAACTGCATCTGGGTCCTGCATGACCTTAAACTGCATCTTGGTCCTACATGACCTTAAACTGCATCTTGGTCCAGCATGACCTTAATCTATATGGAAGGGTCCCGCATGACCTTAAACTGCACGTTATGGTCCAACACGACCTTAAACTGAAAGGTCATGCACGACCATAAACTGAATCTTCGTCCTGCAAGACGATAAACATCAAACTAGTCCGAGTTCTATGACCGTAAACTAAGATCTCCCCCCGTCCTTAGTGCAAGAAGTTAAACTTCAAGCCAGTTAGGCCTTCCTGGCCGAGGCTCAGCCTCATGCCCCTCGGCCTCCTCGTGCCCACGACCCCCGTCTTCACCGCGAGACGATAAACCACAAGCTGGTCAGATCTCCCTGACCGCAGTCCGCCCTCAGGCCCCTTGGTTATCCCCGATTTACCCTCTTGAGGGATTATACAGTATGGTGTAGGATTATTTCCTCATTCACGTCAGATTACTTTCCATACCATACATATCCCCAATTGAGATGCATCCTTGTCCCGCATGACGCTAAACTGCATCTCAAGAACTACGTGTGGCTTGATTCCCATCTTGATGGGATACATAGGAATGCTCGGACGCCTCGTCTTGAGCCCAGCCCCAAGATTTTCTCTTCCACTATCCCCCCTGGGAATAGTTTCCTTGGAGGATCTTGGTGTAGCAGGGAGTAGGCTTTATTAGCCCTCTCATACAGCCCCACTCACACAAGGATTGTAAGGGTCTCACCATGTGCCCACTCCCGTTCTTCTATCCTCCCACGTCCTCACTGCATGAAGCTAAACTACACGGCCATCAAGAACTACGTGTGGCTTGATTCCCAGCATTATGAGATACGTAGGAACGCTCGGACGCCTCGTCTTGAGCCCAGCACCATGATTTTCTCTTCCACTATCTCCCTGGAAATAGTTTCCTTGGAGGATCTTTGTGTAGCAAGGAGTAGGCATTCTTAGTCCGGTCATACAGCCCCGCTCACACAAGGATTGTATGGGTCGCACCATGTGCCCACTCCCGTTCTTCTATCCTCCCCTGTCCTCACCGCATGACGCTAAATTGCATGTCCTTCAAGAACTACGTGTGTCTTGATTCCCATCCTAATAGGATACGTAGGAACGCCCGAGCATTTCGTCCGTTCGCCCAGCCCAAAAGCCAAAATATTCCCCCCGGGTCAAGACATATGGCAGGGTGCACACATTTTCCCCAACTAACATCGAGCAAGCCTCAACCCGGCTGCACGTCCCCCCTGGAGATGTTTTCCCCTTTTTTGGATGGATAGAGCTATGCTTCACCCACTCCTTGACTAGGATTCCATCATTTTTCACACCCGGAGGGACCCCCAAGAACAGCCTGAATACTACGCACAAGGGATCTCCTACCGATACAGGCCAATTCCCCCAATGTTTTTCAAGAAACAAGCCGATACAAGTCCTGCGTTGCGACTTTGGTCAATGGTCGATACTCATTTGTTGCTCCAATTTCAAGTCACCATAGGAACGCTGTGTTTTGAACATGGTCAATAGTATCCTGGATCTTCGGGTCCACCGCGAGATGTCCCAAACATCGAGTGCAATGATTCGTTCTACCCCATCCTGAAGAGACAATCTTCCCCCGGGTGGTGCTAGCGGTTGGGCCCACGACCCTGATTCTCTTATAGGGGTTCGGTGTGGTGTGAGACTATGTCCTCATTTACGTATGGATCAGGTACCATGTCGTATGCCTCCCCTTACGAAGCCCAGCCTCAAGCCCCTTGGCCTTTTTGGGCCTCGGCCGCCGTCCTCACTGCAAGACGTTAAACTGCAAGCAGGTCAGGTCTTCCTGACCAATGCCTAACCATCAGGCCCCTTGGCCTTTTTGGGCCCCGACCCAGGTCTTCTCTTATAGCAGTGTATGGTGTGGAGTGGGATTATTTTCTCATTCACGTCGGTTTATTCACCATCCTGTACACCTCCCTTGTTTGGAGGTATATTACTCTCCCCTCATCCCGTATGAAGATAAACAACATCTGGAGAACTATGTGTGGCTTGATTCCCATCCTCATGGGATACGTAGGACCACCTGAATGTCTAGGTTATGGGTCCAGCCCCATCTCTCAGGAATCGTCATCCCACCATGGCCCCTTGGTCTACCCTTCCTCCATGAGAGGATTATATGGTGTGGTGTGGGATAATGTCCTCATTCACATCATTCATTTAATGACCATGCCATGTGCCTCTCCCTCCTGAGCTGTTTTGTCGATCCCTTTTCGGCGGGTCACCAATGTGCCTAAGAGCACTCTGGTTTATTACCAGGAATGTCAAGCTCTACTCAGACACGTCCGCCCCCACTTTATAGTCTTTGTGTATCCCTGCATTACGGATTCCATCATTTTTCACAACCAGAGGGACCCCCATGAAAGGCCTGGATACTACGCCCAAGGGCTCTCCTACCGTTACGGGCCAATGCCCCCGAGGGTTTCGAACAACAAATAAATAAAATCCCGCGTTGCGAATGTGGTCAGCTGTCGATGCTCATTTATTGTTCCCACTTCAGGCTAATGCGATGTGGACGCTGTGTTTCCCCCATGGTTAATAGTTTTCCTCTATTTACAGGCCAATCCATTAAGCCCAAAATGCTGGGTACGCAATTCACACACTTCATCACTTTATCGTGTCCAAGTAGAGTCTTGGAACTCTCGTTACTTTTCCTCCGTGCACGTCTGCGCGTTGGGGAAACAAACCATGTCAACGGTGTCCTTCGGGTCTCTCTTCCAACTCCCTTCTGATGGACGCCCCAAGTATTGCGATGAGGATTTCCCCCCTTGTTTCCCACATTGAGTTTAACTCATGTGGGCTTAGGGATCGGTTTGCCGTCTACGCTAACATGGGAGGTTGTTACCATTCATGGTCTGAGCACTAAGACCATAAACTAAGATCCATCCGGAACTACGTTCAACTTGATTCCTATCCTCATGGGATACGTAGGACCGCCTAGACCCCCTATCTTTGAGTCTAGCTTGAGTTCAGCTAATTCGCCTCTCTGGTCCTGCCATCGGGACCCCAACTATGGGACTGCATGGCGTAGTGCGGGATTATGTCCTCATTCACATCGGGTTTTCAATAGCTGCAACACGCGCACCCCATTCTAAGAGTTAGCCCTCACATTACTTGTCCCGCATGACATTAAAATGCACCCTTTAGAACTACGTTCAGTTTGGTTCTCATCATCATGGGATACGTAGGACTTCCCAGATGCCCTGTCTTTTGGTACAGCCCATTTAGAGAGCCAGTCTCTCCCCCTGTTTCACCTCTTACCTCTATATAGGCCCCTCGGCCTAAGGTCTCCCTCTCCGATTGGCATACAATTTGATGTGGGATCATGTCTCAATAAACTGTGTCCTTATAATACTATGCGCGTTACCTTCCTAGAATCGTCTCTGCTACGTCTGTGCTGCATGATGATAAAATGCATGCTTGGTCCTATCATATGACCCTAAACTGTGACATTATCGTCCTGGCCGCATGACGAAAAAAGGAACTGCATTGTGGTGACCTCGTTGTAGAGGACATCACATTGGGTATTGGTCACGTGCCATGCCGTTTATCAATGCTCAACACGGCTTGATCCTTGTTGCGACACCACGACCTACTACTATAGGCTTGTCGCTTCACAAAAAAAAACCACTCACCTTGAAGGACAAACAAGATTTATCAAATTTCACTTCTTTTAGTGCAAGGTCCACGACCGCACTCCCCTTTTCCCTTGGCACTGGTATCTTACCATGTCACCTTTAAGAACTATGTGTGGGTTGATTCTCATCCTCATGAGATATGTAGGAGCGCCTGAGCACATCCCCGCGGGCCCATCCTAACCTTTGTGTTCGATCCCTCAATCCGAGCATTTCCTCAGAGAACGCATGGTAAGTAGGTCTTAGGTCCTCCTTCACGTTGGGTTTTGTTGCCATGTGTCCCCTGCTCCCTTTACCCATTTATGGTCTAAGGTCCATTACAAACTACGTATGGCTTGATTCCCATCCTTATGGGATACTTAGGGACACCCAAGCATTTCACCTAGGGTCCAGCCCTAGGAATTGCAAAATCATATTCCTCCCCACTTCCAGCCCTCTGGCCTGACCCCTCGGGGGAAACTATGTACCTGCAATTTTGCCCTGAACAATTTTAGGATGCCCCAAGATCCCATTGGGAAGTGGCAGGCCCCCTCTCCGGGGAGGCCCTGTCCCAAAGAAAGAATGATCCATGATCAGACAAAAGTGCCCATATGGCGTACTCCCTCACCAATCCGAAGGCGGCAGTGGATGGAGGCAATGCAATTCGCATCTTCCCATCTTCCCGCGTGAACATGAGCCACAACTACCTCATCACACACGGGTGCTCCTCATGGCGCACCGCCCAGTAGACCTGCGGGGTCAGCCGCTGGAGGCACTAGAACTGCCTCACAAATCGACGTGGGGTGTACGGTTCACAGAGGGTCTCACGATCTACTCGTACCACCAAAAATCCACCTCGAATGGCCAGGAGGTAAGCCTGATGTTCTTCCGTTCCCTGCCCGTCGTCTGTAAGTATCCCCGTCGGTAATGGGAAGGGGTGGAAATTAAACTCATCCGCCCTCCACACCCGATTCAGCACCATCTGCACGACTAGTTTGAACGGAAAGCTCCCGACAGCATTCAGGATGGAGGGGCATAAATTTGATCCATGTGGCGAAATTGGGTTTGGATATTTATAAATCCCCCTGATGTGCGCTGCGATCCACCCATACAGGAGGTGGAAGGGCCCGCATATCCTTGGCGGCTTCATGCCCTCGCCAATGTGCCGCAGCATTCTGTACAGTTTGGCGAGCAATGGAATCCCAGGATTGATCCGCTACCCCATAGCCAACATGGAAGCCATAATAAACGATCTGGGCCGCACCCCCAAGCTTGTATCCCTCACCGGTAGGATCCAACCGTAGATGAGAGCCATGATGAACGCTGCCAGCCTAACTATCGGTTGTTGTTCAGTGCTGACCCGGAGACCCCAAGTCTTCCATTGGTTGTCCTCCAAGACCCCCCAATACGAGTGCCCCTTACCTCGTTGGGCCGCCCTCGGACAAGTTCGAGGCCTCAGAGGGAACTCTTGATTCTCTGGGAAATTTAGGAAGCACTTGAACCATCTCCTAAAGTGGACATCCCTCACTGCATCCTTGTCCTCTCAAGGGAAAAATTCCATTCGCACTGACGCCAGTCGCGGCATTTGCTCGGTATCCTCCCACGAGCTCATGATGGGGAGGAACTCATCATACATGGCCCCCAGGATCGGAACCCCATAAATATGATGGACATCCCACAGGCTGATTCCCACCTCCCCGTGATGCAGGTGAAAGGTATTGGTCCTGGACGACCATCTGCTCAGCAATTCCGGCATCAGTTTCTTTGGTTGGTAAATGTGGAATTGGGAGGCCCATGCCGCCTCATATAACCCCACCCTCCTCAGCTCGGCCCCAAACTCCTCACATGAGGTGCCAACCCAGTAGGCCCAGGCCCAGTCATCAGTAAAGTTGCTGCCCTGGCGCAGGTCCCACTCATCCGACCATCCCTTCTTTGAATACTGCAAAGCTTCCTTCAGCATGGTATGATAGAGAGGAGGGTACGTCTCCGGTTGAAATGGCTTCCCGTCAATATCGTTTACATGGTTGTAGAGACAATCAGCGATGACAGGTGTGAAGTCCTTGTGTGCGTGACCATCAGCCGCCCTGAACCATTGGTTCTGGCATGGTGTGCTCTTGAACCAGCAAGCCGGTTCATCCCTACTCACCTCAGGGATGAAGACGTCAGCCCTCAACCTGAAGCCGTACAAAGGCAGCTTCTTACACTGCGGATAATCTTTCTGACCCTCCGATAGCAGATCTATCAAAGAAGCATGGTCCGAATGGCTTCGGACCATCTCCCCAAGGCCTGTACTGTTGGCCATCTCATCCCGACGAGTGGCATCTACAAGCACCCCCTAGGCCGACAATCAGAAGTTTGCTTGGTGCGGACGTGGATTCGGAGACCCGCGGTTCGCCGCGATGCTCGATATGCGGAGGGCTGTCGCGGAGTATGTGGAGCTTTGTGAAGTCGAGAGCACCAATAGAAAAGTAAGTCGTGTTAAGACAAAAGAGGTCAACCCCCTATTTATAGGCGGTGAACCCGGAGCATCGTGGCGCGCCTCACCCGCGTGGAGCATCGCGGCGCATCCGGACACGTGGCCCCGGTCAGCACCGCGGGCCCTCTTCGCGAAGTCACATGGCGAACCGCTGAAAATTTTGGCAATTTTCCCTCTGACATTGACCCTTCACCCTTCTCAGCTCCAAGTCTTAGGGGGTCATTTTTTGGCACCAAAATGTTTCACGAAAGGAAGGGCCAGAAAAGAAGGTCGGCCCACTGCCTCGCGAAGCACCGCCGCGAAGCACCCTGAGCATCGCGGTCTCGCGAAGCTCCGGAGGTGGTAACTCTCCACGAATGGGTTTGAAGTTCGCGATCCCACTGCGATGCTCCGGAGGCGGTAACTCTCCGCAAACGGGTTTGACATTCGCGAGCCCGCCACAAATCTCCGGAGGCAGTAACTCTCCGCGAACGCGTTTGACGTTCGAGAGAACGCCGTGAAGCCCCTGAGTCGATGCGCAAGTTCGACTTTGCGGCGCCCCTTGCCTATAAATACGGGGCTCCCCCTGAGTCCCAGAGACGGACAATCTGACCTTTCGTCATCTCCTCTCCTGAATCGCGATGCACTATTTTCCCCCAGGAATAATGAGCTCCGCGAGGCACTTCTACTTCGCGTGACGCCTTTTCTTTGTCTCGTTTTGAGCCCCTCTTCCAAGAGGGATTCCCTTCACGAAGCTCAAGGGCATTCACGAAGGAAGAGGATTCCCAAGGGAACCCGGGTAGCCACGGAGCGTTTATGCTTCGCGAAACACCCAATCTGTACTAGTGATCCCTATGCTATGGCAGGATCGCTACACATCGCGAAGCACACTACTTCGTAGAACCTTGCTTCGTGAGGCACCTCTTCTTCGCGAGGTAGTGCTCCGTGAATACTATTCCACTTCGCGAAGCACCCTCCACTCACATCTATTCCCCACGCTAAGGCCAAGGCACTCCGCTTCGCGAAGCACACTCCTTTTCTTGGCAATTCATCTTCCCGTGCGACCTCCATGTACACACGATGTGATTTCAAAGTCCAACGGACAATACCACTTGTAGCGTTGCTTCGCCTAATGCTTCTTCGCACAGGCACGCTAACAGCTATTGATTTTTTGCATGGCCACACTAACATGGACCCCTCGATGGTTCGCTCCACAACCCCCCCTGACCATGGCCTTGCCAGTACCTTCCCTCCCCCAAGGACCAGAGGGTACCAGTTATGTAAGTCCTAGGGTTGAGGAGTTAACCCACCTCGTCCGAGCTGCAGGACATCAAACATAAAAGCACTTCGTCCTCAACACATGACGTTAAACTGTGACCTGACCCCGAACCCCACACATAGGGTCCCCCCCAGCTCGGTCATTCTTTACGCCACTCGTCTCCATGGGAATGGGATCACCCCCTCCACAAGGGATGATATCCTCCTTCTCGGAATAGCGTATGTCCATGGGAGAAGGGAAACCACCTTGGTGTAAGCCCCAAACCATTCTTGCAGGAGGAAGCACCCATGTTCCTCCTCACTTCCTCGGAGTCAAATCCAGCCAAGGACATGATGGGGAACGGTGCTCCTCATTTCATCTTCGGTCCCCAAGGCCAACGGAGGGCGTGATAGGGAACGAGACCCCTCCTTTCATAGGTCCCAAATCCTTCTCCCGCTGTGCATTGTCGACCTTGGGCCTCCATCCTGGAGTAAGTCCCAGCACCATGGGCTACCTAACGCATAAGCCCCTCATCGCTTCTCATGGACGCACCCTTCGCGACGTGATCGTCAGGTCCATGCTGCCTCTTGTTTCTCACACCGAGCATGACTCACGTGGGCTTAGAGTTGGCATTGGCCATGATGCCTTCATCCCGCATGATGTTAAACTACATGTCCTCATCCAGCATGACGTTAAAATGCACACCCATTTGAACTACGAGGTCTTTGATCCTTGTCAAGGCTTGGTACGTAGGAAGCCTCCACGAGGTTCAAGCCTGCCCGTCATTTCTTCACGTCGGGTCCCATTCCCATCCAGCATGACGTTAAACTGCATTTTGGTCCGTCGGAAAGCCGTTGTGACTCACCCTACCGGAACTACGAGGATTTTGATCTGTGTCAAGGCATGGTACGTAGGAAGCCTCCTTGAGGTTCAATCACAACAATCATTGGCCCAGACCGTCTCCTTGTCAGTGTGCCAAGGCCCCTCGCATTTCAATTTGAACTACGAGATCTTTGATCCATGTCAAGGAATGGTACGAAGGAAGCCTCCACGAGGTTCAAGACCACCCATTATCCAATTCAGGTCGAGTTCAACCTGCGTCTAGCATGACATTAAACTGTATTCTAGTTCGATGGAAATACGTCGTCACATCCCGATCTACGAGGACTTTGATCCATGTCAAGGCATGGTACATCGGAAACCTTCCAGAGGTTCAATCCCATCTCCCATCGAACCAAGGTCCCTCATTTACATCGGTTCGCTGACACCCACCACCATTCTGAACTATGATAACTTTGATCCATGACAAGGCATGGTACGTAGGAAGCCTCCATGAGGTTCAACCCCACCGCCCGTCGTTTATTCACGATAGGGTTCGCTATCGTCACACATGACGTTAAACTGAATTCCATCATCTGAACTACGAGAACTTTGATCCTTGTCAAGGAATGGTACGTAGGAATCCTTCCCGAGGTTCAATCCCACCACTAGTGGACCCACGAGTATACTTTCATGTCGGTTCACCGAAAAAAAACCGAAATACGAGAACGTTGATCCATGCCAAGTCATGGTGCGTAGGAAACCTCCCTAAGGTCAGGCCCATCCTTCATCAGACCAAGGTCCACCATCACGTCAGTTCACTGACGATATCCATCGGATCAAGGTTCGCCATCACGTCGGTTCACTGATGACATTCATCGGACCAAGGTCCACCTTCACGTTGGTTCGCTAACGACATCCATCGGGCCAAGGTACACCTTCAAATCGGTTCGCCAACGAAGCCCCTCTGAACTACGTGGTCTTTGATCCAAGTCACGACATGGTACGTAGGAAGCCTCCATGAGGTCCAAGCCCACCACCACTAGGACCCTCCTGATCCTCCCCGTTCATGCCAGTTCGCTGATGATGCCCATCGGACCAAGGTCCACCCTCATGCCGGTTAACTGGCACCATCCAAAACTACGAGGACTTTGATTCTCGGCCACAGGGATACATAGGAAGCCTCTTCAAGGCTCAAGCCCAACTTCATTGCCACCCTTGCAACGGTTCCTTTCCATTCCCCCCCCCTCCACTTCATTCGTTCATCCATCATCCACCATGATTCTCATCCGGACCATCATATCCTGGTGAGACCATGTTGGTACGCTCCTCTTCACAGCCGCCCATGGGCTGGTCCCGGTATTGGCACCCCTTCAAGAGAAATCCCTCAATCCGATCTATTCTAGCCAATGCTCCGATTGGGCTGATCTGTCTCCACTGGATGTTAAACTCATGGCGTACCCTGTGTTAATCACAAGAAGCTGAGGAAAACCTCAGATATACGTCTACGGTATATAGTTCCCAGTGCTCGATGTGGAATCCTCGGGCTTCCACGCCCTCGAGAAGCCCTGTGACCAGGGATAATAGACTGACTTGCTAGGCCCTCGGTATCCAGACACGCTACTGAATCCTCAACGTGATTACTTGGTTCACACCCATATTTACCCAAGAGAAGAAGGGTAGAACGGTCCTTGTAGTGTAGCTTGGGTTGTCGATTCCACAGAGACCTAAGAATATACCTAAGATACACAACCTAAGGGATGGATTTTTGGCTATGAAGTGGCCAAATTGGATTGATTTTGGATGGGTTTTAAAGATATCTAATAGATTTAGATGGATTCAATTTAAAAGAATGAGTTGATCCTAGGTTATCGCTCGGGGTGGATTGGACGTATTTTCTTTTTAATGATCTCAAATTCTTAAATTTGAGATGGGTTCATTTAAGGAGATAAAACAACATCATCACTTACTGGTTTAATGCCTACACCCTCTAATACTAATCACCTATACACTTGAAGGATCAAGGTTTTGATCACATAAAGGTAAAAGATCGTATTAGTACTTGATGTGTGTGGCCTTAAATTCAACAAGGATGATGAAGTTTAAAAATCATCAAATAAAAATCCCAATTAAAGAAGTGATTATACATTAATTAGGTGATAAATAACATCCAATCCAGCCCCTTGCTAATCCCTTAGATCAACCCATAAGTGGGTTAGCCCTCCATTGATCCCATGGTTTCAATGGAAGCGGAAAGTAGACTCATGAGGGAGGAAATGGAGAAGTAAAGAAGACAACAAAAATAAAATGATCACTCCACCGTTGTGTGAATAATTTCACAAGGGTTGGTGTGAATAAATTCACACCTTGATCCAACGGTATCAAAGTGATATTAAGAACAACAGAATAAGAGTAGAATAAGAACTTTTATTAAGAAACTAATGTGAATTAAACAACTTACATGTGAAAGACAAAATTGAGGCAACAAAAATGCAGCATAACATTACAATTGAACAAAGCATCCAAGATGATATGAAAAATATCCACCCCCATTACCTTCACCAATAGAACCTTATATAGTCATATTAAGAGCCTTAGGTACATCCACCAACAATTAATTTACCCCCCAACAATTAATAGAGTCAAATGAAGGGTGAATAATCAAAAGGAAATTGATGTTTTGAATTTGTCCCGGAAAATTGTCCAGATTCGTCCACCATATTGACGTGTGAATTTTAAATTGAAGAATGCCGAATCCGGAGGGGTTGTAGAAGAGAAATGTCTTCGTTAATGTGACTTCTAAAAGCTCTCAAAATTTCAGGACATTTGGCTCATCCATTTGGATGTTATGGTCGAAATAGTGGGACAGATTTCTGTGCATTAATGACGACTCCACCATTTAAATCTCAAATTCAGATCCATTTGTTTGATGGGCCTTAGTCCCATTATGCTTTTTCCAGCAAGTTTCTGCCTTCAGGCGCAAAATTCTCCATCTTCCTTTGAGATTCATCCAGCGGACCTAAAAGATAAAATGTTCCAAAAAAAGTGATCAATCATACCCTAAAATTTCAAATTCAGAAAATTAATATAATATTGTCAACAAACAAATGAATGCTTGGGCCCAAATTTTCATTTTAAACAAGAATTGCAGTTTTGATGAGAAATGAAGTTCTATTTATGTAATTCACTAAAAACAATGTTTATGGACTTTGGAACAATGAATATAAAGATATTAACAATTAATATTATCCACTTTCAGTGACTAATCACACCCCCAACTTGAGTTTTCCTAGTCCCGAGAAAAATAAATTACAAATATGAAATTCAAATCCCCTTTTCCAAAAACATTTAATACACATTTGTCACCCAAATATCTAATACCAAAAAAAATTATGAAAACCCATAAAAATCATTAAAAAAAGCTAGTTCCATAAGCATATCCCAAGCCCAAGCCCATTCCTTTGTTCAAATTCATCGCCACATTTCATCCAATTCCAATTAATCATGATAAAGTGTTGTGCATCATAAAAGACATGGGGCCCATTTTATAGTTCAAGGGGAAAAAATGGAAGCGCTATGTGGGAATCACATTAAACCTTAAGATGAGTAACCTTTTTTTATTTTTTTTATTTTTTTTAACCACAATAGATATGAAAAGACTAACTCTGGGCAAGATAACTATGGAGTCACGATCCCCAAGTGCCGGACGCCACACATACTGTCAATTTCATGCTCTACAATAGAGATATAAAGCCTAACTCTGGGAAAGACAACTATGGAGTCACGATCCCCAAGTGCCGGACGCCACGCATTTGGACAAAACATTGCTCTATGTGGTCATTTTTTTTTCAGTTTTTTTTGGATACTCAAATTAAACTAATAGTGACCCCAGAACCCTATGTTATAATTAACGGGACCCAAGAACTCAAATTTACACCCACAATCCAGAAGACGTGCATTGTGGAATTTTTATTAAGAAGATGAAATTGAAAACATTGAAAAATCACATCGGACAACCACACTTTCCAAAAACTATGCTCATGAACGTAAACATGCATTAAAATCAGAATCAAGGCATACAAAATTATTTGATATCCAATTTAAGAGTTTTCAATTTGTGTTATCATGTTCAAGGTTAATGAAATTTTTTCTTTTCATGCATGTTCTTATTGAAAAAAAATCATTTTTTATGTCCCCCCAACTTAGAATGACATTGTCCCCAGTGTTTAAAGAAAAGAAAAGTTAGAAGTGGGTAGGAGAGGAGTTCAAATATGAAATTGATAATGATAAACATGAAATGAATTCACCTGGTGGTTGATGATGATAGTGCATGCCACAGTCTCCCTTCACTCCTAGATTTGAGTCTCACCAGCTTGGATGGTGGTGAATGGATTCACCATATGACTTAAGACATGACCTTTTATTTTTTTTAACCTTTAAAAAAAAAATAATAAACAAAACAAAATAAACTGATGATACATTGTCTTCTTTTTAGATTTCTAGGTAAGGTATTACTCAGAGATCACGCCACGTGACACGGATGAATATGGCGCTCCCCTTTCATACCCATCCTTACTCATTAAAGAAGAACATGTCAACAGTCTATGGTAATTTATTATATGAAAAATAAAATGATTCAAAATAATTAGAAAACATGAAAACCATGGGTTTCCTCCCATGCAGCGCTTTTGTTTAACGTCGTTAGCTCGACTTGAACCCCCCAACTTATCCAATTCCAACTTCCAAATTTTTAAGGAACCCATCTTTCTCCACATCAACAAGATTGAGATTGATTGTTTTTTTGAAATTTGTTTTGTATGAAATCATATTTTCTATAATGATTGGTAAAATCAAAGGAATATCTAAAATGGTTGATCGAGTTGTTTCTATAGTCTTTCCTAAGACACCAAGGATCATTCCTACATTATTGATTTCATTATATGGATGAATGACAACTGAAATTTCTTGTTTATCACCTATGATGGGATGCCTCGGTGGGGAAGTAAGGACATTTATTTTGAGTTCAGGTTGGATAGGATATTTAAACACAGATAAGGAATTAGAATCAAAATCAATTTCATTTTCAGCATTTCCCAACACAATTGGTTCCATTTGAATTGAAGATTCAACCCCAAAGTTTTCTAGATGTGTTTCATGAATGGGTATGGATTTGATGTTTGTGATTTATCCTAATGGTTCAATGATTGGTGTTTATGAAAAATTTTCATTGGAGAAATATTCCGGGCATTCAATCCATGAAATTTTTTTTCCTCTTGTGAATTCGTGAAATCAATTTCATCCTGATTTAAACACTCATTAACAATTCCTTGATCTTGTTCAGTTATCCCATATCCAAAGGTTAGTTCTTTTTTCAATTTATGAGAGGATTTTGGGATAAAATATTCATCTATCAATGATGGGGAAAGAACATCTTGAGTGGGAACAGATTCCTCAAAAGTCTTAAAGCTTTGTAATTCTAATCTGAAAGATGAAACTTCTGAATTAATTTTATCCAATTGTTCACACAATTGTTTAAGAATTTTTTCAGGATTAGGTTTGATATATGTTTGTACGTCATGGACTTCCTCATTATTTATCTTTTCAATCATTCTTGATAGGTATGGAAATTGATCTTGTAAATATTCAGCATCCCATTGATTGTACATCTCATCTCGTGTGGTGTATTAAATTAAGGATTGGTCAATGAAATTCCCTATGTGAGGTGTTTCCCAATATTTTTTTCCTACTTGATTACATCATTGATTTATGAAGGGGTATTTTGGAGGATAATCCATTGGAATTGATTGAAAATTAGTTTTGGGTTTTTTTTGGACACACAGAAATAGAAAGGGGAAAAGAGAAGAGAAATTGGGGTGAGAATACAGAATTTGGGGTGAGAAAAAAAAGATTTGGGTCTAAGTTACTTACATGGGTCCTCGGAAACGGAGCCAAAATTTGGTTCACACCCAAATTTACCCAAGAGAAGAAGGGTAGAACGGTCCTTGTAGTGTAGCTTGGGTTGTCGATTCCACAGATACCTAAGAAGATACCTAAGATACACAACCTAAGGGATGGATTTTTGGCTATGAAGTGGCCAACGTGGATTGATTTTGGATGGGTTTTAAAGATATATAATAGATTTAAGTGGATTCAATTTAAAATAATGAGTTGATCCTAGGTTATCGCTCGTGGTGGATTGGACGTATTTTCTTTTTAATGATTTCAAATTCTTAAATTTGAGATGGGTTCATTTAAGGAGATAAAACAACATCATCACTTACTGGTTTAATTCCTACACCCTCTAATACTAATCACCTATACACTTGAAGGATCAAAGTTTTGAGAACTTCAAGGTAAAGGATCGTATTAGTACTTGATGTGTGTGGCCTTAAATTCAACAAGGACGATGAAGTTTAAAAATAATCAAATAAAAATACCAATTAAAGAAGTGATTATACATTAATTAGGTGATAAATAACATCCAATACAGCCCCTTGCTACTCCCTTGGATCAACCCATAAGTGGGTTAGCCCTCCATTGAACCCATGGTTTCAATGGAAGCGGAAAGTAGACTCATGAGGGAGGAAATGGAGAAGTAAAGAAAACAACAAAAATAAAATGATCACTCCACCGTTGTGTGAATAATTTCACAAGGGATGGTGTGAATAAATTCACACCTTGATCCAACGGTATCAAAGTGATATTAAGAAAAACAGAATAAGAGTAGAATAAGAAAATTTATTAAGAAACTAATGTGAATTGAACAACTTACATGTGAAAGACAAAATTGAGGCAACAAAAATGCAGCATAACATTACAATTGAACAAAGCATCCAAGATGATATGAAAAATATCCACCCCCATTCCCTTCACCAATATCTCCTTATATAGTCATATTAGGATCCTTAGGTACATCCCCCAACAATTAATTCACCCCCAACAATTAATAGAGTCAAATGAAGGATGAATAATCAAAAGGAAATTGATGTTTTGAATTTGTCCCGAAAAACTGTCCAGATTCGTCCACCATATTGACGTGTGAATTTTAAATTGAAGAAGGCCGAATCCAGAGGGGTTGTAGAAGAGACATGTCTTAGGTAATGTGTCTTCTAGAAGCTCTCAAAATTTCAGGACATTTGGATCATCCGTTTGGATGTTATGGTCGAAATGGTGGAACGGATTTCTGTGTATTAATGACGACTCCACCATTTAAATCTCAACTTCAGATCCATTTGTTTGATGGGCCTTAGGCCCATTATGCTTTTTCCAGCAAGTTTCTGCCTTCAGGCGCAACATTCTCTATCTTCCATTGAGATACATCCAGCAGACCTAAAAGATAAAATGTTCTAAAAAAAGTGATCAATCATATCCCAAAATTTCAAATTCAGAAAATTAATATAATATTGTCAACAAACAAATGAATGATTGGGCCCAAATTTACATATTAAACATGAATTTCATTTTTGATGAGAAATTAAGTTCTATTTATGTAATCCACTAAAAACAATGTTTATGGACTTTTGAACAATGAATATATAGATATTAACAATTAATATTATCCACTTTCAGTTACTAATCACTACTCCCCCAACTGAAGGTTACTGCCCTGACTGGACCCTTTGGAATGTCCCGACAGAAGTAGTGTAATTAACTGGGGTCCATAGAAACATGGCACTGGGAAGAGATTCATGAACAATGTATTAAATCTATGAGGGAGACCCGGACTAGGTGATGAGTTCTGGGGAGGAATCCACAGAAGGATGAACCGACATCCCATCATGCTGTTTCGATCATGGAGCAAACATTCCTAAATAAGGAGAAAATGCTGCCCACCTTTGGAAAGTGGGAATGCGGGGCAACAAGCAGCACGTACTCCACAGACGGATGCGCACGCCCCGGCGAAAGCATCGGAAACACCCTCCTTCTGTATTCTAAATGGTTTATCAAGGGTCTTAACACCATATGGATATTTTATATATAGTCTGATATATTCCATGATAGAAATAAAAATTAAAGAGTTTGAATGACCTGTATCAAACAAAGAATGGACAACATTAGTGTCTACATGATTTGTACCTCGTAATGTAGCTGGTCCTGCAACCAGATCCTTAGGTATCAGATGTAAGGCATGCAACTGACCTGATCCAGGGCCTTGTGAAACCAATGTACTACTAAGAACATGACTATTATACTGGCGCTACTGGTGATTTGGGATTGTATTACCAAGACCATGACTCCTCCTCGGACAGACCTATCGATGTTACTCAACTCCCTACCTAACGTGGTGCAAAAGAAATCTCTCTTAAATGTGGAGATGGCACAAACACTTTTCTACTTGATGCTAGTGAAAAGGTACTAAAAAACTGCTGAATATGACCCATACATCCACAAGCATGACACTCTATAGGGTCACTATCACATTGGGTAATTTTATTCCCTGGTTTTCCACACTGAGATAACACCAAAGATCTATCATATTGGATACTCTAGGTGCCATAACCCTGTCAATAAACCTCAAGGGAACATTTCCTACCACCAGAAGAACTACTAGCCTGATGCGGCACTAATCCTTTAAATTTGGTAATTGCATTGGCCCTCAGGTTATGCTCAGTGATTAGGGCCTCGTCAACTATGGTAGAAACGGTTGGAAGTTGGAAGACATTCACCTATGTTCGAATGGCATACTGGATACCATCATCAAAACTTCTAGCATGAGAAAGATCATCACCATCTAGAAGCGGTGGAAAGCATTGTAAAATAGTGAATCATGCTAAATATTCCATAACTGACATAGAACCCTGCCCGATATGCATGCACTCTCTGGATATATTATCCCCCAATGCCTAATGTTATAAATAATCATAGAAGTCATTCTATATGTCAACCCATAATAGTACATAAGGACGACTGACATGGTGGACCACATCCCACCAATGCTTGGATGATTCTCGGAGAATGTTTGTAGAAAGCATGAATATCCACTACTATTGCATTTACAGATTCTCAAAGATAGACAGCATGGCCTCAATCCAAGACTCAGCATCATGGGAACTTCCATCCCTTGAAATAGTAGGAGGATGCTTCTACTGGAACTCCCATGTAAGATTATCCATCGTAGGTGTAACCCATGGAGCATCTTACATGGAATGTATCAGACATATTAGAGTATCAAGGACTAAGTAATCAGTTCCCAGATCAGTTATAGTATGCGGTTCCTCAAGTGGAACTCTCAAGATTAATAATAGAGGATCACATACTATTCTGTGTGCCGCATGGTCGTCACCACCATCCTGGTGAACAACATGAGGATGACACGATGGGATTAGACTACAAATTCTAAGCACAAATCTTAGAACAATCTTTTGTACAAGGATAAAGCATCGCTAACAAAATATGAATGTATGAAAACTCACTAACCATGGAATACTACAAAAACTACCTACTTAGATGTCTAGGTATCTGTAAGTGCTCAAGTATAAGTGTCATTTCATTTTGATGTTAATATTCTAGGTCCACTCCTTTTCTGTTCATAAACATGACAATGAGGGATAAGGGTGTGCAACCAATTAACTTTAGATTTAGTGATTTACTTTATAATGGATATCTATTTTCGACAACCTAGTTTTCATGAACCTATCTCCAGAAACGAAACCCATTTCTCTATAATATAATGTCATGAATTGGTAAATTATGCATCCCAACCCATGAGTGCCCATACACCACATTTATTGAGACAAGAAATTACTCAATTGCATCCAATGCAATATAACTATAATCATTGTATCGCAACATCACTAAAAATTAACATGCACATCAGTTATTGGAAATTATTGAGATACAACTATATTGTAATGGACCAAACCTCTCTAGTCTATAACTTTGTGAAAATATCGTCTTTGAGGTGTTCTGGGAGTTCATGGTGACTTATCCCTAATAATGATCCAAATTTCCAATTCTTTGAACACTTCCATCAGTGAAGAGTTCAATTGGTAACCTCTAATGGTAAACGCTCCATACTTTGCCAAATTTCCAATTATGTGATTAGTTCCATCAGCAAACAGTTCAATTAGTAACCTATAATGGTAGGTGAAAAGTGTTCTATCAGTGAGGTTCAATGAATAGTGTTCTATTGGGGAGGTTTAATGAACAATGTTCTATTAGTGAGGTTTAGTGAACAATGTTCTATTAGTGAGGATTTATTGAACAATGTTATTTTAGTGAGGATTTAGTGAACATTGTTCTATCAGTGGGGATTTAGTGAACAATTTTTTATCAGTGAGGATTTATTGAACAGTGTACTATGAGTGAGGATTTAGTGAACAGTGTTCTATCAGTGAGGATTAAGTGAACAGTGTTCTATCAGTGAGGATTCAGTGAACATTGTTCTATCCATGAGGATTTAGTGAATAGTGTTCTATAAGATAGGATTTAGTGAATAGTGTTCTATCAGTGAGGATTTAGTGAAAAGTGTTATATCAGTTAAGATTTAGTGAACATGATTCTATTTGTGAGGATTTTGGGAACAATGTTCTATCATTCACGATTTAGTGAACAATGTTCTGTCAGTGGGGATTTAGTTAACAGTTTTCTATCAGTGAGGATTTATTGAAAAGTGTTCTATCAGTGAGGATTTAGTGAATAGTGTTCTATCAGGAAGGATTTAGTGATGAGTGTTGTATCAGTAAGGATTTAGTGAACAGTGTTCTATCAATGAGTATTTAGTGAACATTGTTCTATCAGTGAGGATATAGGGAACAGTGTTCTATCAGTGATGATTTAGTGAACAATGTTCTATCAGTGAGGATTCATTGAACACTGTTTTATCATTGAGGATTCAGTGAACAATTTTTTATCAGTGAGGATTCAGTGAACAATGTTCTATCAGTGGGGATTTAGTGAACAATGTTCTATCAGTGAGGAATCAGTGAATAGTGTTTAATCTCTGTGGTTCAATGAACAATGTTCTATCAGTGTGGTTCAATGTATATTGTTCTATCAATGAGGTTCAATGAACAATGTTCTATCAGTGAGGCTTTGTGAATAGTTTTATTAGTGAGGTTCCATGAACAGTGTTTCCAGAATGGTGAGGTCTATTGGTAACCTCTATTGGTAACCTCTAATAGTAGGTGTATAGTAATTGCAGGTTTATAGTAATAGTAGGTCTAAAATGCTTGTGGTCTATTGGTAACCTATATCAGTAACCTCTAACAATAGGTGTACAATAAAGGCAGGTGTATAGTAATGGTAGTTGTACAGTGTTTCCAACTACCTACTGTTTCACACCTTGGATGTTTCCTTTGAGTTAAAATACATTTAAAACCTTATTTTAAGGACTCTTAAGGCCGATTCAATGACCATAAATCCTATATTAATTATTATTCTGGATTGGGATGTTTTTACTTGTTCAAACCATGTGGGTTAATGTAATCCACTTTTAATGTGGAATTATGCGTATATTAAACCGTATCCCCATTAAATCCTCAAAATGGACAAGATATCATCCTCCTTTGTTCTTTCTCTTTGTTCATGGATCTGAGACACTAATACCTTTTAATCCTTCCCATAGGAGTTGCACAATCAAACATTACTACATGGATTGGTTCTGCTCTATTTTGATACAACCAAGCTATATTAGTCAATTTTCAATATAAGCTATGTTTTAGCATCCTTCCTTTGGAGATCATCTCCCCCTTTTTCACATTTCCTTTTTATATCATGAAATCTCCATTATTCTAATGGGGATTTTCTTTGGGTTTTGTTGGTGCTGTCTTGTCGTGGCATCCTCAGGTGGATGTAGTTGTCGCGAGAGGAGGATCATGACCCATTGTGTGGATAAAGAACGCGAGGAACTGTTTCAGGTAAGGGATTCATTTTTCCCTTTTGTTTTACATGAAACATTGTTGTTATAATGTTTAATCCCACTGGATTACATTGGTATTGACCTAATAAATATTTTAACCATATAAATCAATTGATATCGGTCGTATGTTATTGCCTCATATTTTTTTAGATATTGTGATATCTATGCGTTTGTTGATTAGTAGCTCGTTCTTGATGGAAGTCTGTAAAGAACATAAATTGGGATTAATTGATAATTGGTTGGATAATGAAAAAGTGGCATGTAAACAAATTTGGTTCTAGTTATAATTTGATGTTAATCAAATTGGCATAGTAAGCATGTTTAATTATTTTTGACAGCTTACTAATTAGGTTTCCTGAATTTGGAGCCTACGAATAACAAATCTTTTAATCCAATATGGATTAATGAACATATTGTTTGATATTTACTTAAGGGGTTCTGAGTTACCCTCTTGATTATTAAAGGGCCAAGAGCCCAATTAATGTGGTGTTTGTTTTCCTGCTGCTTGTGCTCTGATGTGAGCTTGGATGGGTGTTGTGATATGTGGGTACATAGAGGCCCTTTTGGTTTAGGTAGTGGATAACGCCTAGAGTGGTGAGATGCATCGGTTTATGCATGTGGGTGTTGGGGAGGACATCAAAGATGATGGAATGGGATGGATGTGATTAGTGGCTTCTTGCTAATTTTTGATTGGTTGTTTACCTGCTTTAGCTTTCCCCACTTCTCAAGGAATCTGCCCTTACTTACCCTTCATCCGAAAGAGGCGATTACATGTTGGGTATGCCACATTCTTTCCGTGATTAGCTTCTCAAGGAAGTATGAGTATATTCTCTTGCTATTAGCGACAATGACTCAATGGTTAGTACAACTACCCACAGTGTTGAGTCCCCTTGTGTTTAGTAGCATAAAATGTTTTTATATAATTCTTGGGTATATGGGAAAGTAATTATATAATGAATAATTGAATAAATGGTTTTAACCCATCGGGATGGAGTTTCTTGAACATAATGATGAAGTTGTAATTTTGAATGAACAATTGACTTTGGTTCTAATGCAATGATTCATAATGTGGAATTTTTCATGGATAATTAATGTATAAATAATTTAATTAATGTAATGTGGAACTGAAAAAGGGAATGATGTAATCAAATAAATTTTTTTAAATGGTTGTGTGCATATATGGTTCCTAGTCTTAGAAGTAGCAGCTCGGAGACTGAGAGACATTAGATGCACTATTTTTTTTACTAGGTTATGCCCATAGTGTGGTTGTGAGTTATATTATATTCTATTTTTTGTGTCTCTATATGCTACTCCACCCTCTTAGTAAGGGCTACTGACACCCTAGGGATTTTATGCCCTAGGGGGTGTTTTCCCCAACATTTTAATGGGAGGATGGATGGATGAATACCCCTTTTGGCCCCACTCTCTTCTCTTGGTAGGTACATGTGCTGGTAGGCACATAGATTAGTTTTCCCCATATATGTGTGTAGAGGGATATAATGGATTATGGTTATTCACACACATATATTCTGGATATAGTTTTCTCTGGACTACTCTAGGTCTAACATGTATAGGTTGTGATGGCTTCAGGATCCTTACTCGGTGTATGGGTTGTAAGGGCTTTAGGTATAATACACATTGTATGATACACGTTATGTGAGATGTGGTGGCTCTTGGAAAAAACATGGTTACTTTGGAGAGTGGATGTAGTGGTTTTGTTGCATGAGGTGAATATTTTGGTGCATCACCCAGGTGTTTGCGGGCATGCCTTTTTGAAGAGAGATGCTCAAGACGTGTGACGTTGGGGCATAGCAGCAAACTAGTGTGGAAGTAGTTGCAGGGTACCCTTGATAATCATTATTTTATGATATATTCTTGTGTGCATCACTTAGAGAGAGTATCCAGGGTGTGGTTGGGATCATAGTATACCTGTTTAGGTGACGAGTTATTTTCACTTGTTGTTCACCTTGCTTTAGAAAGATTTATTTACTTTTGCACGAGAGGCTTCAGAAAGAATCTTATTGAGTATATTGTTATACTCCCCCTATGAATATATAAACTATTTTTCAGGTAACTTGGAGTAGGTTGGAGATCAGGCCGGTGCTTACTATCTTGTGGTTTAAGAAGCTGTTCGAGCATGTGGATGGTGCTATTTTTTACATTCTTTTGGGTAGTTTCACTTTTTCCCCTTTCGGTTGTAGTACTTATGCATGACCTTTCATATGTCTACATGGGTTTTTGATTATTTTTCAGTTTGAGTTGGTGTTGATTGGTGTCTATTTTATCTATTTCTTCTGAATGTGTTCTCTTGCAGGGTAATGCCTCCCATTTTGTGTGTTGCTATACCCTCGGTGCTGGTCGCATACCTGGGGCCTACTAGAGGCCGGACTAGGGGGACATTAGTTCCCTTCTCACATTTCCGGCCCAGGAGGGGTACACATTGTGGGGAGGGGGTGGTGATAGAGTGGTATCAGAGGTCTGATTGAGGGATATGATGGAGATTAGAGTTAGGCAATAGGGAGGTTGCATGGGTTAGTAGAGAAAAAATGTCATTCATGTTTAGAAACTGGGGTAAACACTAGAGACCGACTGAGACATAGGCGTTTAGGTCATCCTGTGATCTGATGTATTGACCTTTATGTTTAAAATTACTAGTAAACAAGGTGATACCAATTTCAGGGTAGAGACCTAGGAAAGGATCATGAATCATTCTTCCTTGTGCTTATGATTGAATGGGAAGACCTTGGGATAGGTTATCCTAAAATTAATAAAAGAAAAAATTTAATTTATTAATTTTGAGTATTCTATATTCCTGGTTTAGGAACTCTAACGGTTGTTATATTATAGGTATGTATCTAGGTCAACATCCTCATCAGGTTTGCGTAGAATATATCAAGGAGGTTGTTCCAACAGATCACCGTAGCGTAGAGGTTGATGTCGATGACACTTGGAGGAAGACACTACAAGAGTTTTAGTGCCATAGTCTGTATAAGTATGAGGGATATGTTTTAGATGTAGTCATGGAAGATTGGTTAGAGAAGGTCAAGATCGGATTCAGTTAGATTTGTGAACATAAGGAGAACTGGGTGTACTTGGTTGTGACGATGCTACATGGAGCAGCGAGGCAGTGGTGGTTCTTGTTCCTCAGGGATCATGAGGAGTCATCGATCTCATGGGACAAGTTCCGTGACAGGTGTACAGTCGATTTTCTTTATTTGACTGTGAAGGCGTATAGTCACCAAGAGATTCATACCCTTCGACAGGGGAGCATAAGTTTTTGAGAGTTTGGAATCCATTTTAGTAACCTTTTAAGATATGCATCAGACCTGCTTCCAAATGAGGAGGCCAGGGCGAGGCATTTTGAGGAGGCTTTGCGTCCAGATATCCAGCACCGTGTCACCCCATTAATGCAGAAAATATATCTTGAGGTGCTGGTGAGGGAAGAGGTTGACGAAAGGACTTTTTCTAGGACCAGATCACTATGAGAGGGGAATCAGCATGATTCCTCATTATGAAGAGATTTGGACTGCGGTTCTCGGTTTCTAGGGTAGAAGTGTTTTCATTCAGCCGGGGGTAGGACCCAACACTTCACATCTCGTTTCAATAGAGGCAGAAACTATCAGGCCTATTCCAAGGGATCAAGCGCTCGTTTTTATTGTGGTGGTTGTGGTCATTAGCTACAGGAGTTCCCAACCTTTTAGAGTGGTCATCGTGCATCAAGCATTACACTCCAGGTTCTTCTGTTGAGACAATTCCAGCCGAGGTAGCAGAAGCTTGTTGCACCATCTTTAGATCAGCATAGGGTAGATGGGGAAGGTAGAGGACAACCCCATGATTCTCTCCATCCATAGAGAGCAGAGTACAGTCATGTTGGTGGTCATCATCAGGGTCAAAGAGTCCATGGAAGAGGTCATGGTTAGCTTCCTAATCTAGTGTTCTCGACTCCATGTGAGCTACACATCATTAGAGGTACCGTTTTCTTGTTTTCTACCTTGGTGTACACCTTGTTAGATTCAGGAGTGACAAAGTCCTACATATCACCTACCCTTGTGCATTCTTTGGGACTTCAGTTAGAGAGGCTTCATGTGCCCTTGGCATTGACTACGCCAGTTGGAGGTCAAGATGACATGTTTGAAGAATGTAGAGACCGTGATCTAGTGTTAGGGAAACACCACTCTTGGGGAGATTTCCTATGTTTTGGAATACAACCATATGATGTCATCCTCGACATGGATTGGTTTTATTTGGTGTAGTCTATTGTGGATTGCTTCAAGAAGAAGGTCATCTTCATTGGTGCAGATGGAGAGAAAGTGGTGTCTGTTAGTGAGAGAGATCCTCGAATGGGTTATAGGAGCATTCTATACTTATCATCCATGATGGATGAGATGATGATGAGTTCTTCATAGGTTTAGTAGTTGGTGTTTCCTTGGGTCGTAGAGGAGTACCTTGATGTCTTTCTAGATGATGTTGTAGTATTACCCCCTCAACGAGAGATCATGTTTGGGATCAAGCTATATCCAAGAGCATATCCAATCTCTTTGTTTCCATATAAGATAGTCCCTTTTAATTTATGAGAGCTACGTATACAGCTTTATGCTCTGTTATAGTTCGGTTTTGTTTGGACAAGTCTATCACCATGGGGTACAGCAGTTTTGTTCATGAATAAGGCTGATGACAGTTTGCGGTTGTGCGTCGATTATTATCACATAAACATAGCGAAAATAAAGAATCACACTCCTCGTCCATGAATTTATGATTTATTCGATCAAATGAAAGGTGAATGTTGGTTCTCAAATATCGACATGCGGTCGGGATATCCTTAGATTCATGTGAAGGAATAGGATATCCCGAAGTCTTCCTTCTGTTGTCGTCATGGGAATTAGGAGTATGTTGTAATGCCATTTGGCGTGATGAATGTGGAAAAAGTATTCATGGGATTGATGAATGTTATGTTCCATGAGTTCCTAGACATGGTTGTGGTTGTTTTAATCGATGACATCCTTGTGTACTCCACATTTGAAGAGGAGCATGCTGAGTATCTACAAGCCGTTTTGGGAGTTCTTTGCCAACCTCAGATGTTCAGGAAGTTGTAGAAGTGTGATTTTTGGGCTCGAGAAGACAATTTCTTGGGGCATGTTGTGTCCCAACAGGGAGTAGTTGTGGATCCATCTATGATAGAATAATGTGTTTCTTGGGCAGCCCCCAAGACAGTTTCAGAGGTACAAAGTTTCTTTGGTCTCACAGGCTACTACAGGAGGTCCGTAGCCAATTTCTCAAGAGTTGTGACTCCTCTGACAGCTTTGACCATGAAGGATCAGACATTCATATAGACAAATCAGTTTCAGGTAGCTTTCGATTATCTAAAGGAGATGTTAATATGTGATCAATTGTTTTTTCTTCTAGCTGAGGGAGTTCAGTTTGATGTTTTCTGCGATGCTTCACATATGGGGTTTGGTTGTGTCATCATGCAGTAGAGGTCAGTTGTTTCTTATGGGTCTTGGCATATGCATCCCCATGAGCGAAACTATGCCACCCATGATCTTTAGTTTGTAGCTGTGGTTTTTTCTCTGATGTTGTGGAGAAATTACCTCATTGGTGAGCATTTTTTGGTTTTCAACGATCATAAGTGTTTGAGGTATGTTTTGTCCCAACATGACTTGAACATATGACATCGTCAGTGGATAGAGTTATTCTAAGAATACGACTTCAAAATATCATATACACCTGGAAAAAGGAATGTTGTATCTTATGCGCTAAGTCAAAAATCATGTAGTGACGCTGTGCATGAATCCGGTGATTCCTGGAGAGTAATGGACGAACGATCAGCATTGCATCTCGATATGGAAGAATTTTGGGGTAGAAGTTTTCTTTTTCAAATTATGGTACAGTCATACATGATGTAGAAGGTGGAAGGGTCCCAGTGGGGAGATCTAGAGGTGGAGGTTTGCAGATACAGAGTTTTTTGTAGTGAAGCCCCTGATGGTTGGTCGGCGGATGAACAACACCGAGTGTTGTATCATGGAAGTATTTTTGTTTCCTTGATGATGCACAAGGCAGTTCTTATAGAGTTTCATATTTGGCCTTTACTGGTGCATTCTGGCATGACAAAGTTGTACTGAGCCTTAAGGAGCTTGTTTTGGTGGCCTGGGATGTAGTGTGCAGTTGTGGAGTTTGTGTCTCGATGTTTAGTTTGCAAGAAGGTGAAGGTCGAACAACATGTTCCTGGTGGTCTTCTCCAACCATTAAGGATTACACATTTGATGTGAGAGGACATCTTAATGGACTTCGTTAATGGTTTACCTCGAGCTCTGAGAGGACATGATTCTCTTTAGGTGGTAGTGGATCGTTTAACAAAATTTTCCCACTTCATAGCAATCAAGGAGTGAAGCACATTGGATTTTTTTTCGAGGTAGTATCTAGAGGAGGTGGTGAGACTTCATGGAGTCCCCTGGATGATCATTTCTGATCGAGATCCTAGTTTTATCTTATGTTGTGGATAGGTCTCCAACAAGAATTTGATTCTCAACATTGGATTAACAGAACTTTTCATCCTCAAACAGATGGTTAGACAGAGGAAACCATCCGGACTCTTGAAGACATGTTATGCTCTTGTGTTCTTACTTTTTTTAGTTTCATGTATGGGGAACTTTCCCTTGCTGGAGTTCTATTACTATAATAATTTTCACTCCACCATCGGTATGGAGCCATTTTAAGCATTGTTTGGCTGGCCTTTCTGTTCTTCGTCGTTCTAGACTGGGGTCGGAGAGTCAGCAATTTTCAGACTGAAACTAGTGCAGAATACAATATAGATGGTCTATGTGATTTTTGAGAGGATGAAAATAGCAAAAGATCATTATAAATCATATGATGATCAAAGGAGGATACCCTTGGAGTTTAATGTTAGGGATCATGTGTTTCTGAATGTGTCTCCCTGTCGTGGGCAGCGAATGTATGGTCATGGAAGTAAGCTTTCTCCCCAGTTTGTTTGGCCTTTCTAGGTGTTAGCTCGTGTTGCAGCTGTGGATTATCGAGTATCAATTTCCCCACAGATGATTCAGATACAAGATGTTTTCCATGTATCATAGCTATGTCGTTATCTCCATGATGACTCTCACATCATCGATTGGGGAGAGATCAATGTTGATGATGATGAAACCTTTGTGGAGCGATCTATAGAGATCCAAGAATGCAAGGCGAAGGTGTTGGACAGGCGTTATATCCCTTTAGTTCAATCCTTGTGGAGACACGGTGGCATGGAGGAGAGTACCTGGGAATGTGAGTCACATGTACATGATTAGTACATAGAGTTGTTATATGTTTAACTCTTTTAAGGTAACGATTTTTCAATTGTGGTTAAACCTTTCCTATTTTATGTATGAATTTCTTTTATTGATTTTGTGTCCTGCTCTCTTTTCAGTGGTATCTCGATGGGTGGTTGTTCAGACCCCATTTCTTTTTTTTTGTCTCATTAGGTTTGTTTTGAATTCTCGAGGATGAGAATGTTTTGAGAGGTATCTGATGTAATGGCCCAGATCTCTCCAGTCCATTACATTGTGAAAAAATGGTGCCAGAGGTGTTCCGAGAGGTCAAGGTGACTTATCCCCAATAATGTTCCAAATTTCCAATTCTGTGAACAGTTCTATTAGTAACCTCTAATGGTAACCTATCTTTCCTTTTCAAAATTTCAAATTCTATGAATAGTTCCATCATTGAACAGTTCTATCAGTAATCTATAATGGTAGGTAAACTGTGATCTATCAGTGAGGTTCAGTGAACAGTGTTATGTTGATGAGGTTCAGTGAACAATGTTCTATCAGTGAGGTTTAATGACCAGTGTTCTCTCTCTAAGGATTTAGTGAACATTGTTCTATCAGTGAGAATTTAGTGAACAATGTCCTATTACTGAGGATTTAGTGAACAGTGTTATATCAGTGAAAATTTAGTGACCAATGTTCTGTCAGTAAGGATTTAGTGAACAATGTACTATTTGTGTGGATTTAGTGAATAGTGTTCTATCAGTAAGGATTTAGTGAACAATGTTGTATCCATGAGGATTTAGTGAACATTGTTCTATGAGTGAGGATTTAGTGAACAATGTTATATCTGTGACGATTTAGTGATTAGTGTTCTATCAATGAGGATTTGATGAACTGTGTTCTATCAGTGAGGATTCAGGGAACAGTGTTCTATTAGTGAGGATTTAGTGAAAAGTGTTCTATCAATGAGGATTTAGTGAACAATGTTCTATCAGTGAGGATTTAGTGAAAAGTGTTCTATCAATGTGGATTTTGTGAATAGTTTTCTATCAGTTAGGATTTAGTAAACATTGTTCTATTAGTGAGGATTTATTGAAAACTGTTCTATCAGTGATTATTTAGTTAATAGTGTTCTATCAGTGAGGATTGAGTAAATAATGAATTATTAGTAAGGATTTAGTGAACAATGTTCTATCAGTGAGGATTCAATGAAAAGTGTTCTATCAGTGAGGATTCAGTGAACATTGTTCTATCAGTTAGGATTCAGTGAACACTATTCTATCAGTGAATATGTAGTGAACATTGTTTTATCACAAAGGATTCAGTGAACAGTGTTCCATTAGTGATGTTTTGGGAAAATTGTTCTATCACTGAGGTTCAGTGAACACTGTTCTATCAGTGAGGTTGTGTGAATAAATCTATCAGTGAGGTTCCATGAACAGTGTTTCCAAAACAGTGAGGTCTATTGGTATCCTCTATCGATAACATCTAATGGTAGGTGTATAGTAACAGTAGGTGTGCAGTAACAGTAGGTCTACAGTGTCTCCAGAACAGTGAGGTCTATCAGTAACCCCTATCAATAACCTCAAACATTAGTTGTACAGTAATGTTAGGTGTACAGTAATGGTAGGTGTACAGTGTATCCAACTTCCTATAGTTTCACCCCTTTGAAGTTTCCTTTAACATATAATACATTTAAACACTTATTTTAAGGAATCCTATGGCCGAATAAAACAGCATAAATCCTATATTAATTATTCCTATGGATCAAGATGTTTTTAATTGGTTAAACGGTATGGGTTAATGCGATCAAATATTAATGGGTAATTAAGCGTATCTTAAACAGTCTCCCCATAAAATCTTGAGAAGGGACAAGATATAATCCTCACTTTCTCAACCTATTTTTTCATGGCTATGAGATGCTAGAACCTTTCACTCCTTCCCGTAGGATTTTCACAATCAAACTTTGCTCCACATATTGGTTCCGCTCTATTTTGATAAAACCGAGCTGTATCAGCCAATCTTCGATATAAGGTATGATTTATCATCATTCCTTTGGGGATAATATCCTCCTATTAATCCTTTCAATATTATAGTATGTAATCTCCACGCTTCTAATTGGGTTTTTCTTGGGGTTTGGTTGGTGTTGTCATACCTTGGAATCCTCGGGTGGATGCAGTTGTTGCAAGAGGTGGATCGTGACCCATTGTGTGGATAAATAACGTGAGGAACTATTTTATTTATTGGATTCATTTCTTCTATTTTCTTTTACATGAAACTATATTGTTAGCATGTTTAATCACACTAGATAACAATGTAACTGACATAATAAATATTTTAACTGGATAAATAAATTGATATTGGTCATATGCTATTGCCTCATGTTTTACTAATAGTGTGATATCTATGTTTGAATTGATTAGTTGTTCTTTCTTCATGGAAATCAGTAAAGAACATAAATTGGGATTAATTGGTAATTGTTTGGATAAGTATAAAGAGGCATGTAAATAAATTTAGTTCATGTTGAAATTTGATGTAATCAAATTGGCGCAGTATGAATTTTTAATTATTTGTAATAGATTACTGATTAGGTTTCCCGAATTTGGAACCTACGAATAACAAATCTATTAATTAAATATGGATTAAAGAAATGATTGTTTGATAATTCCTTAAGGTGTTCTGAGTTACTCTCTTTATTGTTAAAGGGAAAAGAGGCCAATTAATGTGGTGTTTGTTTTCCTACTGCTTGTGCTATGATGTCAGCCTGGATGGGTGTTGTGATATGTGGGGACATGGAGGCTCTTTTGGTTGTGGCAATACATGATGCCTAGAGTGACAAGATGCATCAATTTATGAATTTGGGTGTCAGGGAGGACACTAAAGATAATGGAATGGGATGGATGTGATTGTTTGATGCTTTCTGATTTTTGATTGGTTGATTATCTGCTTTACTTTTCCCCATTGCTCAAGGTATCTAGTCTTACTTCACCATATTACAAAAGAGGCGAAGACACATGGGGTATTCCACGTGCATTCCATGTTTATCTTCTCAAGGAAGGATTGGTATATACTCTTTCTACAAGTGGATAAGACATTACACATAGTACATCTACCCACCTTGTTGACCGCCCTTGTGTTTAGTTGTATAGAATGTTTTTCTAGAATTCTTGGGAATGTGGGAAAGTAATTCTATAATGAATAATTGAATAAATGGTGTTAACCTATGGGGATAGAGTTGCTCGAAAATAATGATGAGGTTGTAATTCTGAAGGAACAATTGACTTTGGGTGTGATACTAATGAAACATAATGCAGAATTGTTCATGGTTAATAAATGTATAAATATTTTAATTAATGTAGTGTGGAACTGAAAAAGGGAATGAAGTAATCTAATAAAGATCTTTAAATGGTTTTTTTACATATAGGATACCTAGTCTTAGAAGTAGCATCCCGGATTCTGAGAGACGTTAGCGGCAGTGTGTCTAATACCTGGTTATGACCATAGTGTGGTTGTGAGTTATAGTATATTCTATAATTTTTGTGTTTTTATATGCTACTCTAGCCTGAAATTAAGGGAAACTGACACCTCATGGATTCTGAGCCCTGGGGGGTGTTTTGCCCAACATTCCTGTCGGAGGATGGATGGCTGAATACCCCCTTTGGCCCCACTCACTTCTATTGGTAGATACTTATGATGGTAGGCACATTGTTTAGTTTCCCCACATATGTGTGTAGATGACTATAATGGATTTTGGTTATTCACACACATATATTATGGATATAGATTTCTATGGACTACTATAGATGTAACATGTATTGACTGTAATGGCTTGAGGATCCTTACTCGGTGTATGGGCTGTAATGTCTTGAGGTATAATACCCAACATATAATGCACGTTATGTGAACTATGGTGGCTCTCGGAAAATACATTTTTACTTTGGTGTGTGGATTCGGTTGTTTTATTGCACAAGGTGTATATTGTGGTGCTTCGCCCAGGTGTTTACAGGAAAACCTTTTTGGACAGAGATGCTAAAGACATGCGACATTAGGGCAAAGCAGAAAACAAGTGGGGAAGTAGTAGCGGGTTACCCTTGATATTCTTTATTATATGATATATTCTTGTATGCATTACTTGGTGAGAGTATCCATGGTGAGGTTGGAAACTTAGTATACCTATTTATGTGATGAGTTAGTTTCACTTGTTTTTCACTGTGATTTAGCATGATTTCTTTTCTTTAGCATGAGAGGATTCAGGAAGGATCTTATTGAGTTAACTGTTATAATCACCCAATGTATATATAAACTTTTTTTCTAGTCACTTAGAGAAGGTTGGAGATCAGGCTGGTGTTTACTAGATTGTGGTTGTAGGAGCTAGTCGGGCTTTTGGTTGCTGCTGTTTTTACATTCTTTTGGGAACTTGCAGTGTTTCCCCTTTCAGTTGTAGTAATTATGCATGACATTTTATTTGTGTACTTGGGTTTTTGTTTATATTACAGTCTGAGTTGGAGTTGATTGGTGTCTATCCTATCTCTCTCTTCTGCATGTGTTCTCTTAGAGGGTACTGCCTCACATTTTGTGTGTTATTATATGCTCTGTGCTGGTTGCAAACCCAGGGCCTACTAGATGCGGGTCTCGGGGGGTCATTATCTCCCTTCACACATTGCCATCCCAGGAGGGGTACACTTTCTGGGGAGGGGTCATGAAAAATATTGCATGAAAATATACATGACATGTGAATTCTAGGTGCCTATAATGATTCATGTAGAAATTCTCTTTTCCCTTATATCATTGAACCAAAGATGAAATAAATTCCCAAACAGAGTAATAATAAACAACACCACATTGAATGTGTGTCAACTAACAGTGAAATAATATCAACTGTAATACATAAAAAAGAACAATAATTCCATTTTTGGTAACATGGCGTTTACCCAAAACATGGTATCGTGACCCCCAAGTTTGGATTATGACCAAGAACCAAGTGTTATAATTATCCAATCTAGTGTCTCCAAATAGTAAAGAAATAAAAGAGACCACCTCTGATAAAAAATTGTGAGGACCCAGACCCGGATGCCACATAACAATTTCCCAGAGCCCGGTAGGCCACATGGCCTCAAGCACATCATTCTGAACTCCAGATACTATTAACTTATAGCGAGGGCATAGTGTATGTTTGTGGGATGAATATGCCCTCATTAACAGATCATAGGACATCAAATGTATTATAATGTAATAGTAAACAATGGAAGTAATATAATGTAAGATCAGTTGAAAACTGATGCAATAGGTAAATGAGAACAACCATGACTGTATCAACTGATAAATGATAATGTAATTTCATGTCACAAGAAAATTAGAAAATCATGAATACAGGACAATAAGTATAACATGTTCCACAAAGTAAATGAAAACATAGAATAATAGAAGTATCCCGAGATCCAAATCCATCATCTACTATCGACCACCATCCAATCAGCATGAAATCATGTATTGGAAGCTGTATGTTTCCCTTTTACCACACCTGTAGTCATATAATCTACTTTAGGTGCTAAACATCGCCTTAAGAGGGTATGAGAAAATAACCAGTAGGCCACCACCAATGGTTTCTATAAAATCCATCCCATGTAATGGAATATAGCAATATGTAATCATGCATATATAAAATAAAGAAGGAATTAAAAAATCACTAAATACCAAAGTACTTTATTAATCCCTAGGTTGGTGTCTTAACATGTAACCAGATCATTTTGTTATGTAACTTCTATTTAATGTTAATATTTCACATGAACCATATCCAACAATGACATCACCTCATGATATTATAATCAATGAAGGCTCGAAGTCGTAAAAATAAAACATGAAAATGATATCCAATGATGGAGTTACATGGTAAAAACCAAGGTAACATAAACTCACAAAAAGATAACTCAGTAGTATCTGATTCTAGCTATAGGGTTAAAGTGAAATCTAAGGATCGTAATCCATGGAATTCCACAATAAGGCACCTACCGAGTTCAAGTTGGGAATCCATGGTAAAATGGGGCTATGTAAGGACAAGTTCCAAGGAGTGTATCCAAGAAACCTACATGTCAACATGGATTCAAGGAGTATAGTCAAGGTATCCTAGAATAATTAAAGGGATCTAACGGTACTATACTAGGCATTCAAGGAATAGAAAAGAATCAAAATATAGGTGGGTATAAACCTAAGAATAATTCATCCTTGAATCATAATGGGATTCACAGGACCTAATGATTTATCCTCTCAGAATACAAGGGAAAATCTAGACATTACATCCATATTTGATATTGTAATCATGTATTAATTCATTTGGTTTAGGTCTTTCCTTCCATTAGTATAGATAGGTCAAGTTGATTTGAAACCATTTTTCTATTGGTCCAATTCTTTCCGTCCATTAGTGTGGATAGACCAAGTAGCATTGCAACCAGTTTATTATGTTTTAGTTAACCATTAAAGATATTCAATTATTATTATTCACTTGAGTACCTTTCATCAACATGGATGTGGAGCTATGGACATGTAACATTTAGTCAATATCATTTAATATCGCCAAGTTATATACCTAGTATAATTCCCATTCCACATTCCACATTTAATAATCATTTGAAGAACATACCTTAAGAAGTTCAAGTGGTGAGAAAACATGGTATACACCATTTTTTAAATCTTCATTAAACAATAATCCATTTATTAAAGGAAGTCTCGCACTTTGGAAGGTCATGAAAAGTCAAACCTGAATGGCGCATCAACCGTGTCAAAAACAATAAAAACCCAATTATGAAATAACTTTCTACATGATGGGGATTGAGTTGTGAGTGTAACCACTAATAGATAATCTCATGTTTGGAAAGATAATAACCATATGTTTCTAAAAATGGCTTGTAAATTAAGAAACAGTCTCAAAAAAACCGTTGGGCCCCAAAAAACATTCAAAAAAATAATGAACATTAGGGATGACTTATAGACCACAGAACTTTGGGTTTTATGGTCTTTATCCTATAGAATAGGCCCTTGATTTTCTTCGGATAAGAGTAGATCTTATAAAAGGTGAAAAACGCTCACATGGAGATAATTGGTCAAGAGAAAAAGAGGACAAGAATGGCTAAAGGGGGATTGAGTACATACTGTTGTGCATCCAACGTGATGAATAAAAGCAAGGTCGGGATCCGAACAAAGAAGATTTCTTGATTCCATGCTTGGTATTCAAAAAACACCATATTTAGAGAGAAATAGGTCAATCATGCATAAACCTAGATTAGAGAAGAAGGGGTTGTATCAATATACCATTAAGGGTGTTTTTGGAAAATTTAAACAGGCTTTTAGCCTATGTATGGTTTGTCTACACGGTTTTTCCAACCATGTGCAAACTAGGCATGGCTGTTCTGCCAGAAAAGTCTTACTCCACACAGTTTGATCAAATCATAAAAAAGGGGAATTCTCATAGTTAGGACACACAACCGTGAAACAACCATGAAAGGTTCTATTTTCCAAAAAAACACCATCCATACGGTTTCCCAAACTATGGGGAAATCTTGCTTGTTTTACTCAACCAAGCACAGAGCCAGTTTTCTCCAAAAAGATGGGTTCCATGCTCTGAACAAGCCTCAAACACCCTCTAAATCTTTAATAACTTATTAATCATCCATAATATGTCCAAATAATTGATTTAGACCAAAAAAATTAAAGGATACATACCTTAATGAAAAACTAGGTTATTACATGGTATTACATTTTTAGGTAAGAACACATGTACACCATGCTTTTTTTTAAGTGAGTCATTTTTATTCCATAAAAAAGGCTACAACCACTCCAACTTCTTCACAGCTCTCAAACCTATTAGTTTCTGCAAAGACATACCCAATGAAATTTTCAACATCCTTCACTTCCTCAAATAATCCTCTCATATGGATGAAATCAATCCAAGGAATCCTTCTAGTAAAAACCAAAATGCGTTACCAGATTAAGAGGTAACCTATTATCTGAAGCTCCTTTGTTTTGTTTTCCTTCTCCAAAACTCAAATATATTTATTCATTGCTAGGAGAAAGAAACCTGTATAATCAATATACTAGGAATTTATTAAGAAAATGTTTTTATCTACACATACACACACATATATCAAATGCGTAACAAACATATTGTTTCATTGTATGGAGAAGTACCACCACACTAAATAAAGATTGATCAATTTTTCATTTAGAACCTCTAATGGGGGAAATTATTATGGAATCCATCATTATATATTTCATATATTATATTTATTATGACATTAAGCTTATTTATTCTTTATTTACAACATATAACATTCTACTTTCCATTTTTTTAAAAAAATAATTTCATTTGAGAAAGTGAAGACTACCACCCTTTCAAAGTGATATGATTCATTCATATACTACATGGATTTTTTTAAGTATGGATTTTGTGAATATATATGATATATATGAAATAATAATTATAATTTAATAACAATTTAGATAAACATATATATATATATATCGTTCATGCATGTCATGATCCAAATCTAGTCATTACCGAAACTGATGCCAAACCAAGCATGTGGAAAGGCCCAAAGGGAATTCTCGAACCCCATATACTTGAAAAAGTGCTCGGGTATCATAAAATGAGAATTGGGAATGATTTAACCAAGTTTATAATCTTCAGACAACAAATTAATCCAATAAAACGAATCTGATTTTTTCAAACCATACAATGTTTTACAAAAATTCAGAACTAAATTAAATATTTTAAAACAACTCACCAAGGTAATAAAAAATGAAAAAAAATAAACATCCCAAGAACCCTCATGTCAAGGGGCACCGCCCTCAAGCCATCCCCACAAGACATCACCACCAAGGAACTGCTAGAAACATGAACCACTAGCACTAAAAACTGTACCCAGCCTACGGGAAAAATATATCCAAGTCTACATAAACCCAAGGATGTAAGTAGGGTGTGATCCCTATCCTAGTATGAAACCAACACTATGATATTCCATGTGGTAAATATTCAAAGGAAAAAAGTTTTCACATTTTTATAAACATGAAATGCTAGATACAATTTCTAAAAGATGCATCTTAAAAATGTAAATAGTTTTCAAGTGGAATATCATTAGGAATAAAAACTTTTAAAAAAATATCAACACTAAATAATTTTCCATTAAACTATACCGTATGACGATGGTAAGAACAAAGTAACTAATGATCACAAGCAATAGGAAATAACCCCTAGGCACTAGTTTATTGTGGGTCCCAAGTACCTCGTACCTCTGAGAGAGTAACCATAAAAATATCCATTCTTGAGCATGAGCCACTATTAGGGAACATAACCATAACCTAGTGGTCCTGAATCATCATCATCATTGTTTATGTAGTGTTTTAAGCATTAATCATACTATGTGAATGTAACAGCCCGAGATTTTATGAAAAATATTTTTTTTTATTTCACTAATGACTTGTGTTGTACGCTACACCAAAAGGAGCTTGCACAACACGCATCCTTGACTTGCCTTGCATTACACGCAATCGCGACCTTCCTCGATAGCGTGTGTAATACGCAATACCGAGTTTCACTAAACAACGATATGGTATTAAAATATTATTAAAACTAGCCGTTATGAATAGTAATAACCACTTTTTAAAACTCTATAAATCTTATTTTTCAAAATGAACTTCATTTTTTGATTCGGAGTATCGAATTTAGCCTAAGGTGAAATTTTGGTACTTTTCGGATAACTTTCATATTCTGATGAATAGTGAAAATTACTAAATTTTAATTAAAAACAACTTTTTCAATCGAAATAATTAATAGTGATAAATTATTAATTTTAGTAGTTTTAAAGTATATTTAGAATATATTTTTACAATTTAATACAATGTTGGTCATTGGATGTAATTTCACATTTAAACTAGACATAAACAAGTGTCAATCTTTTGATAGATATTGTTTCTTAAAAACACGCTATTTGTTTTAACAGCGGGATTTAATTATAAAATTAATTAATGCAACTTTTATGTTATGAATTTGGTAAAATAGACTTCATTTTTGAATTCGGAATATGAAATATAGCTTGGGATGAAATTTTGGCATTGTTCTGAAAAACATCAATTTTTTATGAATAGTGAAACTACTAAGTGGTAGGTTAAAAAATGAATTTTGCATAAAACATAATTTTACCGCTTCTGTGAATGGAATTTCAAAAATCCGAGAGACACGGTTAATATCAAGGACTAAAATGTGGTTCAATGAGATGAAAATAATTTTTTGGTGAATAGTAACTTTTTACCTTTTTTACCACGGTTAATAGTAAATAGGGTAACTAAGGGTAAATATGATATTAATATTACCTTAACACATGTCCTAATTCTATTGGACAAGTTTAATTCGACCAAAAACAAACTTAGGAATAAAATATGACCATTTAGGCCCACATGGATTAGATTAGGACATTTATTATTAATTTATTTAAAGAAGGGTTAAAATAGTTAAAATCAAAGTTTAATAAGTAAATCATTTTTAATATGGGGTTATACATAAGATAAATTCGATTGTAAATATTCATTAGAAAGATAAAAAGATTTCCTACATGACGGTATTTTATTTGTAATTTTTAGACATCAAATAATTTAATTTATTTATGACACAACGATGATGCAGTAATTATGTTTTTAATGAAATATTGACATAATTGATGTTATAAGCACCAAAATAAATGTAATTTGAGATTTTTTATGAATTACACTAATTTTATAGGTTACTATGATATATTAATTTTGATTTAATCAACTTGGTTCGAACATTTAATTCTGTTATGACTTTCACAAAAATCATATATCAAATAGTGTCAAAATTGACACAAAATAGTTTTTAAATCAAATATTATATTACTAATTGTTATTTTATTCCTAAAAATCTAAGGTTCGGCCAAATGACTTATATAAGGATATATATATTAATAATAAACAATTTGGGGTTCGTTTGGCATGTTATAGTAAGTGTATTAACCATATAGTGAAAGAAAACAAAAAGACACGGTAAAAGTTAAATTATTTAACTTAGTGATAAGGTTTAAAATAATATCCAAACATGTCTAAATTTGATTGGTTGATGAGATTACAACCCTATCTCATCTAATCTTCGAATATGAGTCATTTTTGGAGGTTTTTAAGTGGGGTTAGATTTATTATAAATTAATATTTTTAAGAATTCCTAAGGTGCCCCTCTCCTCCCCTATAAAAGGACACCTCCTCCCCTTCCTCCTCACACCAATTTGAGCACTCAAGCTCGGCCAACCCCTGCCAAAATCTCTTCTCCACTTCCCTAGAAACATCCTAGAGGTTCTGGTCTTCCTCAAAGACCAATTCAAGTGCCCTAAGAGGAGGTCTCAAAGAGGCACTTCAAAGAAGAGGTAATTACCGTTACCAATTCTTTCATCGTTATTTCTTCTTCCACTTCTTCTTCTTAGGTTGTTTCATTATGAAGTAATAACATCAGTATCACTCATATACTGTTATGTTATTATAAGTATGAAACAACCCTATTTCACCATCTATCCATCCTACGGAAAAAGAAATCACCGCGCGTGCGTACGTACGGAATACCGTCTCCACGCCGTGGTGTAATCTATTTTCCACCACCACCTTACATGGATGGGTATAATGGTGTAAATAATAACTATACATAGTTATTAAAACATCATATTGATTCTGATATATTGTATAATCCACTTCAACTCAGTTCAATATTTATAGAAATGATATCATCGCTCGTGCGTACGTACGGACTACCGTCTCCACGACGCGATGAGATTCATTCTCCATGTTAACCATTTAAAGAATGATTATAAAGTATATATAAGAAATAATAATGAAATATATGACATTATAAAGCTACTGGATTTATGTATATATATATATATGTATGTCATCTACTTACTTCCATTTCAAGATAATAAGGAAAGTAAAACAGCGTTCATGCGTACGTACGGACTACCGTCTCCATGAACGGTGTTTTTCATCTATCTATTATATATATATATATACTGAATATATATGATATATAAATCATATTTTATATTCTGGAAGTAAGTAAATCATGATATAAGTAATAGTGATGTCAAGAACAACAAGTCAAAACACCTAAGATAAATGAAACGATTTTACCCAAAACGCTTCTTTAACATGGAATTTACAAAAGAACGGGTAATATAATGTCATAAGTGAACCATATATGATATCATAACAATGAATATGATTCTGTAATAAGTCAATAACATGATTTAAATCATTATACAGGAGGTTCGGACACTTACAAAGCAAGTCGTACCTAAGGTAAGGGAAATATCACAATCTCATTTTTATCCGAGATTGTTTATTCGTAAGTATTTACTGGGGTGTATTTTATCATCCACATCCATGTTCCTTCAATATGTAATATTGTTTCCATCCACTTACAATAGTTTAAATCCAATTTTACTCTTCTGTGAGTTTTTTGTAAATAATACGAAAGGAATCTTTTGTCTCTTTTTCATACGAGGTACTTTTTGACTTTTCCGACAAAAGTACGAAGAATGTTTTTTTTAACTTAAACGACATGAACGGATTTTTACGGTTTTATAAAGCCTTATTTTCATGAAGCTTACACCAAAAGATTTCATGACTATTTTTAATAAAATCTCTTTCTTTTAAAATTTCATGTTGTTTTGTGAAAAGAAATTGATTTTGAAGAAGAAAGGATATTTTCCTCAAGAATTCATTTCAAGTGTTTTATCAAAATTATTTTCCATCTAAGAAAATAAAGGGTTCTGTTTCTATCCATATTTTTACATTGATTTGACTATGTTGTGATGGAATTATGTTTATGAATTCCTTTATCTTATATGAATGGTTTTATGATGTCATGTTGTTTTAAGAATCCCATTTTTAATACATGGGTTATGAAATGATGTATGATTTATGATTTTGTGGCACACATAAGAAAGGATTCATTAAGAGATGGGTGGGACCTATATCTCCCTCCAATGCATTGGGTAAAGATTTTATATCTCATGAGATAGACATGGCTGGAATGGTAGGTTATACCGGTTCAGTGAAACAGGACTGAAACGAGGATTACTCGATTCAGAAAAGGACTTTGTCCACTAAGATAGTCTTGGCAATGAGTCTTGACTAACAAGAAATGATTCTATATGATTATGTGTGTATGCCACAATGAGTAATGTTTTAAGTTATGATTTCATTTTCACTTCTATGATTTATCCCATGTTATGATATTATGAGCTCTTTTGCAGGTTATGATTTCCAAAAGCTATGTTCTTATGTATATGATGTGATTGATATTTCTTTTGTTTACCCTTACTGAGAATTTGAGCTCACCCTTTTATGTTTTCTTTTCCCCAGGATATAAAGAAAGGTTTTTAGGTAAAAAAAAGGAAGATCTTTATGGGAGATATTGAAGATCTTTCACCACGATTAGAAGAATACGTTCCGAGTTTCCAAAGACACTAAACTATTACGATCCTTGTGTGTGTGTTTTTGTTATGTACTAAGTATTCCAAAAATGTAATGTAATGTCCATGTACGTCAGGCTTCGGGTCTCTACAGTTGGTATCAGAGGAAAGGTTTAGTCAACCTTTGGAAACTAGGACGCGAAAACGTTAGTAAGATCCCTAGAGATATTTCTAAGGTATGTCTAGGGATGCCCCTAAGGATAAGTATACGTATAGGATATAGTTCTAGAACTATGGTAACGATATTAGATTAAACCAAAGATGATAGATATTTAAGTTACTCCCCCTTTATTACGATTTTTGCATCTAACACTATTCTGTTTGGGTTTTAGAAAATGGCTGGAAACAAGATGATTCACAATAATGGAGGATATGATGGACAATGGAATGATATTCTTCATGAGCAACCAAATGAAATGGGATTTGGATGTCCAAACATCATTATTTTGCCAAATCAGCAATCTCACAAAATGATCAATAATGTAAAATTTGGTAAGTTTCCTGACTCGACTAATAAGAGAAAGATGGAGTTCCATGATGATCATAGAGGAAAGAAAGTTCAATTTCCCCTATGTAAATCATGTGGGAAGAGGCATCAAGGAGAATGTTTCATGGGAACTGGAAGATGCTTTGGGTGTGGAAAAGAAGGACACAAAGCAAGTAAGTGCAAAGGAAAAGGGTCGGTTAACACCATGGATGAGGATAATGGTATTGCTACGACATCAAAAATGGTTAAGTGTTTTAAATGTGGAATGTATGGGCATTATGCAAACAAATTCCCTAAGGGAAAGACTCATGAAGAGAATCAGTATGGTCATATTGGAAGTATTTATGTGGATGATGATGAAGAGACTACCAATGGTATGTGAGATGAAAGAATTGTTGAAGCTCGGTCAATGGTTTAAGAATGTAGTGGAATGATTACATGTTTATCATGTGTAATGTTGTATAAGTAATCTCATGGTACTATGGAATAAAGAGACATGTAAGGATTGTAACATTGTTGTCTGATTAATGTTACCAGTATCCATGAAAGGTTATTCAGATATTTTTGGAATGAAGATGATATGCGCATAATGAAAGGATAAGGGGAAAATGAAATGTTTGACAGTATTCATGAGCTCATGATTAATATAAGGACTAAGTGATATCATGGTTTGAGTATATAGAATTTTGAGGATTTTGGTATATGGAAAGTATTAACTTTTAACTACATTCATGTTTTCACTAAGGTATTCAAGAGAATACACGATTAAGGACTTTGAATGTTTGGAATGTAACCAACAAGACATATCTTATGATATGTGGGGATCAACGACAGTATTAAATCTCTGGTAATCGTTGTCACTATATTATGAGAGTGGACTGCAGTATTATGTATAAGCCTAAAGATTAGACTGGATTATGTTGGACATAAGTTAGTATTGTTTAAGGATAGAAGATTTTCGATATTATTGATGGGATGTTATAGTAACGTAGTTTTAGAAAAAGGGACAACCTGCAGGACGGGCGACAGCCCATCGCTTCGGACAAGGCTGTAGGAATTGAACCCACAACCGAAGTGCGACTGGCCTTTATCGCCTACCACTGGCCTACAGGAAGTCCCTGTTTAGTAGAAACTAGTTTTATTATATTAAGCAGTATGATATATGAAGTATAAGTCCATTTTAGGAACCATATATGATTAATCTCACTATAGATCGACTTATGCATATAATTTTGCTAACCTTTTGTTTGAAACAGATGGAATCACCCATCATTCTATCACATGATCTGCTAACACTTCACGAATAACAAATTCAACTTCATTTATTTAAGAGATGAAGTGGAAATTGTTAAAGGCACGAACAACAGTGAGATTGTACCAAAAAAAAGTAAGTATTTATTCTAATTCAAATTCTTTAACTTTAGGGAAATGATCTTGAAAACCAAAAATGTTGTCCTAGTTCTCTTATACATGATGAATCAGATGGTACCTTAGATCGTCACAAATTTATGGATTTGTGATTACTGGCTTTTCCATAGCCATGTTCTCTACCACTCTCCATCAGAACATGATGGTTAGATTTCTCTTCCATATCAATATTTTCACCTATGTGGAAACCCAGTGATTAGTTTATTTGGGTAATCACTACATTTCATACTTTAGTTTTTAAAGCCAAGTTTTGGTATTCCCTTTTACGATGTGGGTTTCTATTAAAGAAACTTTCGAATAGTAAACCATTTATAACCCCGACGAATTTCGAGGGCGAAATTCATTTTAAGGGGGGTAGAATGTAACAGCCCGAGATTTTATGAAAAATATTTTTTTTATTTCACTAATGACTTGTGTTGTACGCTACACCAAAAGGAGCTTGCACAACACGCATCCTTGACTTGCCTTGCATTACACGCAATCGCGACCTTCCTCGATAGCGTGTGTAATACGCAATACCGAGTTTCACTAAACAACGATATGGTATTAAAATATTATTAAAACTAGCCGTTATGAATAGTAATAACCACTTTTTAAAACTCTATAAATCTTATTTTTCAAAATGAACTTCATTTTTTGATTCGGAGTATCGAATTTAGCCTAAGGTGAAATTTTGGTACTTTTCGGATAACTTTCATATTCTGATGAATAGTGAAAATTACTAAATTTTAATTAAAAACAACTTTTTCAATCGAAATAATTAATAGTGATAAATTATTAATTTTAGTAGTTTTAAAGTATATTTAGAATATATTTTTACAATTTAATACAATGTTGGTCATTGGATGTAATTTCACATTTAAACTAGACATAAACAAGTGTCAATCTTTTGATAGATATTGTTTCTTAAAAACACGCTATTTGTTTTAACAGCGGGATTTAATTATAAAATTAATTAATGAAACTTTTATGTTATGAATTTGGTAAAATAGACTTCATTTTTGAATTCGGAATATGAAATATAGCTTGGGATGAAATTTTGGCATTGTTCTGAAAAACATCAATTTATTATGAATAGTGAAACTACTAAGTGGTAGGTTAAAAACTGAATTTTGCATAAAACATAATTTTACCGCTTCTGTGAATGGAATTTCGAAAATCCGAGAGACACGGTTAATATCAAGGACTAAAATGTGGTTCAATGAGATGAAAATAATTTTTTGGTGAATAGTAACTTTTTACCTTTTTTACCACGGTTAATAGTAAATAGGGTAACTAAGGGTAAATATGATATTAATATTACCTTAACACATGTCCTAATTCTATTGGACAAGTGTAATTCGACCAAAAACAAACTTAGGAATAAAATATGACCATTTAGGCCCACTTGGATTAGATTAGGACATTTATTATTAATTTATTTAAAGAAGGGTTAAAATAGTTAAAATCAATGTTTAATAAGTAAATCATTTTTAATATGGGGTTATACATAAGATAAATTCGATTGTAAATATTCATTAGAAAGATAAAAAGATTTCCTACATGATGGTATTTTATTTGTAATTTTTAGACATCAAATAATTTAATTTATTTATGACACAACGATGATGCAGTAATTATCTTTTTAATGAAATATTGACATAATTGATGTTATAAGCACCAAAATAAATGTAATTTGAGATTTTTTATGAATTCCACTAATTTTATAGGTTACTATGATATATTAATTTTGATTTAATCAACTTTGTTCGAACATTTAATTCTGTTATGACTTTCACAAAAATCATATATCAAATAGTGTCAAAATTGACACAAAATAGTTTTTAAATCAAATATTATATTACTAATTGTTATTTTATTCCTAAAAATCTAAGGTTCGGCCAAATGACTTAGATAAGGATATATATATTAATAATAAACAATTTGGGGTTCGTTTGGCATGTTATAGTAAGTGTATTAACCATATAGTGAAAGAAAACAAAAAGACACGGTAAAAGTTAAATTATTTAACTTAGACTTAAATCTAATTGATAAGGTTTAAAATAATATCCAAACATGTCTAAATTGGATTGGTTGATGAGATTACAACCCTATCTCATCTAATCTTCGAATATGAGTCATTTTTGGAGGTTTTTAAGTGGGGTTAGATTTATTATAAATTAATATTTTTAAGAATTCCTAAGGTGCCCCTCTCCTCCCCTATAAAAGGACACCTCCTCCCCTTCCTCCTCACACCAATTTGAGCACTCAAGCTCGGCCAACCCCTGCCAAAATCTCTTCTCCACTTCCCTAGCAACATCCTAGAGGTTCTGGTCTTCCTCAAAGACCAATTCAAGTGCCCTAAGAGGAGGTCTCAAAGAGGCACTTCAAAGAAGAGGTAATTACCGTTACCAATTCTTTCATCGTTATTTCTTCTTCCACTTCTTCTTCTTAGGTTGTTTCATTATGAAGTAATAACATCAGTATCACTCATATACTGTTATGTTATTATAAGTATGAAACAACCCTATTTCACCATCTATCCATCCTACGGAAAAAGAAATCACCGCGCGTGCGTACGTACGGAATACCGTCTCCACGCCGTGGTGTAATCTATTTTCCACCACCACCTTACATGGATGGGTATAATGGTGTAAATAATAACTATACATAGTTATTAAAACATCATATTGATTCTGATATATTGTATAATCCACTTCAACTCAGTTCAATATTTATAGAAATGATATCATCGCTCGTGCGTACGTACGGACTACCGTCTCCACGACGCGATGAGATTCATTCTCCATGTTAACCATTTAAAGAATGATTATAAAGTATATATAAGAAATAATAATGAAATATATGACATTATAAAGCTACTGGATTTATGTATATATATATATATATGTATGTCATCTACTTACTTCCATTTCAAGATAATAAGGAAAGTAAAACAGCGTTCATGCGTACGTACGGACTACCGTCTCCATGAACGTTGTTTTTCATCTATCTATTATATATATATATATACTGAATATATATGATATATAAATCATATTTTATATTCTGGAAGTAAGTAAATCATGATATAAGTAATAGTGATGTCAAGAACAACAAGTCAAAACACCTAAGATAAATGAAACGATTTTACCCAAAACGCTTCTTTAACATGGAATTTACAAAAGAACGGGTAATATAATGTCATAAGTGAACCATATATGATATCATAACAATGAATATGATTCTGTAATAAGTCAATAACATGATTTAAATCATTATACAGGAGGTTCGGACACTTACAAAGAAAGTCGTACCTAAGGTAAGGGAAATATCACAATCTCATTTTTATCCGAGATTGTTTATTCGTAAGTATTTACTGGGGTGTATTTTATCATCCACATCCATGTTCCTTCAATATGTAATATTGTTTCCATCCACTTACAATAGTTTAAATCCAATTTTACTCTTCGGTGAGTTTTTTGTAAAGAATATGAAAGGAATCTTTTGTCGCTTTTTCATACGAGGTACTTTTTGACTTTTCCGACAAAAGTACGAAGAATGTTTTTTTTAACTTAAACGACATGAACAGATTTTTACGGTTTTATAAAGCCTTATTTTCATGAAGCTTACTCCAAAATATTTCATGACTATTTTTAATAAAATCTCTTTCTTTTAAAATTTCATGATGTTTTGTGAAAAGAAATTGATTTTGAAGAAGAAAGGATATTTTCCTCAAGAATTCATTTCAAGTGTTTTATCAAAATTATTTTCCATCTAAGAAAATAAAGGGTTCTGTTTCTATCCATATTTTTACATTGATTTGACTATGTTGTGATGGAATTATGTTTATGAATTCCTTTATCTTATATGAATGGTTTTATGATGTCATGTTGTTTTAAGAATCCCATTTTTAATACATGGGTTATGAAATGATGTATGATTTATGATTTTGTGGCACACATAAGAAAGGATTCATTAAGAGATGGGTGGGACCTATATCTCCCTCCAATGCATTGGGTAAAGATTTTATATCTCATGAGATAGACATGGCTGGAATGGTAGGTTATACCGGTTCAGTGAAACAGGACTGAAACGAGGATTACTCGATTCAGAAAAGGACTTTGTCCACTAAGATAGTCTTGGCAATGAGTCTTGACTAACAAGAAATGATTCTCTATGATTATGTGTGTATGCCACAATGAGTAATGTTTTAAGTTATGATTTCATTTTCACTTCTATGATTTATCCCATGTTATGATATTATGAGCTCTTTTGCAGGTTATGATTTCCAAAAGCTATGTTCTTATGTATATGATGTGATTGATATTTCTTTTGTTTACCCTTACTGAGCATTTGAGCTCACCCTTTTATGTTTCCTTTCCCCAGGATATAAAGAAAGGTTTTTAGGTAAAAAAAAAGGAAGATCTTTATGGGAGATATTGAAGATCTTTCAGCACGATTAGAAGAATACGTTCCGAGTTTCCAAAGACACTAAACTATTACGATCCTTGTGTGTGTGTTTTTGTTATGTACTAAGTATTCCGAAAATGTAATGTAATGTCCATGTACGTCAGGCTTCGGGTCTCTACAGTGAATCTGAAGCCAAACCCCAAGGATTCACTAGCATACTAGTATATGCCAACCCACCTAGATACACAAGGTTTCCCCATGTTCTCAAACAATATAAAAAGTTAATAAATAAAATTTTCACCTGAAAATATCATTTCAACATCACAGGTTCACAAAAAAATCCCACATGTACATCACAGAAGTCAAAAAATCCACCTTTTCATTCAAATGCATTTTGAGTTTATAGTCACACCAAAAATACCCCACAAAACTTTTCATATTTCATTAACACTTCCAAATATCCTTTAATCTATTTTATAAAACCATTACATGAAATTATAACTCACATAAAAACCCACTCAAATATCATATAATACTTCTTTTATCAACAAAATTCATTATTCACAACACACTCACACAAAACATCCCACAACCATGTTTCGTAGTTCTCTTTCCATTTTCTAAAACATTTCACCACTTTATAAAACATTCTAAAAAAATATTTGACATGTTAAATAACCAACATACCATTAAAAAACAAATAGTAGGTTTACATACCCACCAAACAGTACATATACACCATTTTCCCACTTTGTTTAACAAAACAAAAGATTCACAATTTTCATAAAACAAACTCAAGTGGTGTGACTATTCTTCGCACACAAAACCCATTTCAAATGCCTCATTCAATTACAAAATCATATCAATACCAATCCATAACAGAATTGGAATGCCCAAAAACATTTCATAAACTAATCCCAAGTGTTATAAAAATTCCTCAATTAATTCCACAAAAGACAAACATGAAATACACACGTTTTCATAAATGACATCCACGAAGTAAAACATGGTCTTACACCTTGAAACCATTCAAAAACCCCATTTCAAGGTCCAAATAACACTAAGGCAATAGAAAAAATATATATTGAGCCCCTTTAAACAACAATAAGTTTTTTTATTTGTTATTAAATACTCTCATGCATTACCCTCAGAATAACCCATGAAAAACACCCAATTTCAATCCATAAAGCAACTATAAAATTAAAAACTTAAGAAAATTCATGAAAACAGTTTCCACACCACAAGAAGCATATGAGAAACATCAAAACCATTAAATAAAGCAATATAACTCAATAAAAATTTCTTACATGTGGAACCGCCTACTTTTTGAGTCAAAACCCTTTATTCTTTGTGTGAAACCTCAATTACACCTCCGCTACACCATAAGGAAGAGAAAACAAACCCTAAATAATAATATTTCACCAATAAGTCCCCAATGAAAAACCTAGGTATAAAACCTAACTTCTGTACACTCATTAAATTCACGAAAGAGGCAGGAAACCCTATGGAGAATGATGGAAATGAAGAGGGAAACACTTACCCAAATAATCATTAAGAAAATTACACAAATACACCAGTATCTGAATTTCAAAACAACCATAAATGAATGTGAGGTCTAATAAGGCTCAGGATCAAATTAATTTCCACTCACACCTACTGTGAAGCTAACAGGATTACTGACGGGCTTACCAATATCGGTGTTTCTCATGCTATGATTTGGAGGGATGATCTTCCACCCGAATTACTCTCTATCTATGTAAGGGATGTTAACAAAATTCCTTTTTCCAGAATTATTTAATCATTTTCATCAATAAATTTTGGTGTTTTGGTCATTGAACAGAACACTACCTTTGAAAAAAACCAATTCAAACAAGGGATATTTCGGATATCCAATGAATTTTCCCCCTAATTCACGATTCAATTGAGCTCCAAATTGGGGCAGGAGAGAATGGGGGAACGACTTGGATTAGTGGGCTCAGGTGAGAGTTATAATCACTTAACAAAATTAAAATTGAATGAGATTTTATATAATTTAAAAAATATTTAAACTACGAAGTGGCCTTTTGTGTTGGCCCAACACCTTAATGAAAAACCTGAATCCATCTTTATTATTGTTTCATATGAGGTCCAAATGGATTTAATGGTTTTAATATACCTAGGTATTCAAATTTGGAAGTGGAATGGGTGTAAAATGATGAAAAATGAAGCATTTATAAAACAAAAAAAATATAGTTTTAAAAATGGAAATAGGGTCACGGGTTAGCCCAAATTTCGAAAACCCACCATTTCCAACTAAATGCATGGAAATCCCTAAAAACAATGCAAGGATGGTAATTAAATGAAAAATGCCTTTAAAGGAATAAAGGATGTGACAAGTATCCCTGTCTTAAAACATTATTCCCTTATAAAGCCACATAAGTACAAAATCAAAAACCAAACCCAACTAATAGACTAGAAATGTACTCCTTCACCAAGTTGGGTCCTCCCCTAAATGTCCAACACAACTATAGTGATCAATTATGGATGAAATACTATTAAAAACCGAAAATTACATCAATTTCATGAAATGATCACGAACAGTCAAAATTTATTGCTAAAAGGAAACTTCTAAAACACTATATGAACAAGACTCAAGTAATCTATCCCGATGAACAACAACAACGAATAAGGTTACACATACTTTTCTTTAATTAAATCATTGGGAAATATCTAATCCCAATGTTTACCCCAGGAATATGCTGGTAGATAGATAGCTCCAAATGATACTACCTCTCTCCAGGACCTGATGAAGGAAAAGTTGTGTTACTTGTATTGGGGGACACAAAGGGGATCCCTACCATAAGAGACAACTTAAATTTTCATGAGACAAATTCCGGACACCAATAGGGGGATGCCTGAACGGAGTCCCCAGTTCAAGGGCTAGAATTTCATCCGATATTTACAAAACAACTTATATAATTCTCATAGTGGGTCTCCCCACCATATGAACCGACCAGCATGGGCCGGTATAGAAAGTCCCCAAAACATAAAGAGTTGGGACGACCACACAATTAGTCTGCATGGATTAGAAAAATGTGCGCTAATGGTGGGGATACTTCTATCTACATGGATTTCGAGGGCATGGTCACTACTAACCATGTGAAAACTCTACACTCATCCTTTCTACCCAAACATCAAGCATTTCTCCAAATACCCAGTTGGAACCAATGGGGGAAATTATGAACTCAGGATACAATGTGGAAACGAGGTCCTCCCACCACTACCACCAAACGGGAAAAACTGGAATATGTTGATGACACCAGAGGATTAAACACCTCTGATCATTCATATTGAGGATAGAAATTTGTACAAGGGTTTTAACGACCTGGGTATTTCCCCTGACTACGTGCCTTCTCACTACAAAATAATAGTACATAATAGGGGTTATTTAGAGGGGTTATGCACAACCCCCTTTAAATTCATTTTCTGTACCACTAGAGGGGGTTCTTTAAAACCCCCTCTAATCATCGAATTTAGAGGTGGTTATTAACCCCCTCTAAATTGATTTTCTATTAAAATTAGAGAGCGATTATATACTACACTTTCTAGACATAGAATTTAAAAGGGGTTATAGATATTATTCCTCCAATGGCCTGAAGACATTTATTTTTTATATATTTTTTATAATCCACATTTCAAGGGGTGAGGTGGAACCCTTACAAGTCTCATAGGTATAAGTAATACATGGCCCGTGGGCCGTAGAGCAATTCATTTCCCTTAGGCTTCAAACATTACATACAACCCAGACTAACCACTTGGAACTTCTCCTCCTCAACATCTTCACCATGAAATCAGCTCTTTACCTTTACATGGCTTTTCAGATAGGCTTTCTCGTGCATGCACTGGCTTGTCCCAATGGTAGGTGGCATACCCTCTCATTTTGCAATCTTTTTAGATTCTGCTATGTTGAATGGTCATTGCTCCTCCTCCTTCTGATGCTTCCTCTTTGTAGGTTGTCTAGTTTGCATCTACATTTATAGTGTCTTGAAGGACTTGAGGTGGCTTGATAACCTTGAGGTGGCCCGATGGCCTGGGTGGCCCGAAGGCCTTAAAGGACTCAGGGAGAAAATTGGTTGCCTGAAATCCCAAACAGAGGAATATTCCATGATGCTACAGTGCCTGCTACAGTTCCAGCTACAGTTATGCAGATTTCCTGCTACAATACTACTATAGTACTGTTACATAACTTCTACAATGCCCCCAAGAAATTAACCTTTGACTGGGTCTGATCTCAGGCCTCTTGGATGGACTTAAGGAGTCCTCACCAACTAGGATGGGGATCATTTTCTATAGAGCCCCTTAATTTCTTTATTTAGAGGGGGTTATGAACCGCCTCTAAATTTTTTAACATTATTTTTTTAATACCAAGATGGATTTTAGAGGTGGTTCAAAATCCCCTCTAATATCTTAAATTAGAGGTTGTTTAAAACCCCATCTAATGTGTTAAATTAGAGGGGGTTCAAAACCCCCTATAACGTAATTAATTTAGAGGGGGTTTGAAAACCCCCACTAATGTATTTAATTTATAAGAGGTATAAACCCCTATATTTTAAGAGATTAAAGGGGTTGTAAACCCCCAATATTTTAAAAAACATCCATAATTAAATATACATGTAAATATAATTTATCTAAAAATATATCATATTAAAACCCAAGCATGTAGTTTTCATTAATTATATTATGATATTAATAAATATATTTTATCTAATAGTTTGATCCCTTTATATTATATATAATTAATATTATATGAAATAAAATTTATAGACACAAATTTATATTAATGTATATTTATTGAAATACTTATATATATATATATATTAATGTACATAATAATAAATATATGTTTTTAAATGAATTATAGAAATATTTTTATAAATTTTATTTCATATAATAATAATTATATATAATATAAAAATGTATTTCATATAATATTAAGTATTTTTATTTTATAAATTGTATTTTATAAAATATTTATTACATATAATATACATATTAATTATATATAATATAAAATTGTATTGCATATAATATTGATTATATATAATATATATTAATTATATATAACATAATATTAATTATATATAATATAATATTAATAATATATGATATAAAATTGATTATATATAATATAATATTATTTACATATAATATAATATTATTTACATATAATATAATATTAATTACATATAATATTAATATTTGTAAAAATTTTATTTCATATAATAATAATAATAATAATAATAATATATTAATTTCATATATAATTATATTGTTTATACAAATAAGTATATATTTTAGTATAAATAATAATAAATATATGTGTTGAAAGACATTAAACAAATATATATTTTTAAAGACCTTATATAAATATATTAGGTGAATAATTTAATAGATATAAAATAAATATGTATTTATGTATATAAATAATTTACATAAATATATAATATAAATGTATTTAATATAATATATATTTTATATAAATCAAAAATTAAATATATAGTATTTATAAAACCAACATATAATTTTTATAGATTAAAAAATAGATTTAATAAGAATAAGAATAATTAATATTATTATTATTATCCAGCGGACACACACACATAAGTATAATATGTAAATATATACTTGTGTAATATATTCAGGAGATATATAAATATATAATAATATATAAATTTATATATATAATTTCATATAAAAATAAATATAGTAAAATATATATATTATTATTATTTTAATGTATGTAAATATATTATGCTAATAATATTTTTTATAATAAATAGTCAAATATATATAAATATTAGAATGTGCAGTATATGTATTAAAAAAAATTTGGTGTAGTGGTGCGTAGGATGAGTTCTAGAGGATGTCTTACATGGTCGGTACTGGTTCAAATCATGGCTTTAACATTTTTCTTTGTAGAGGCGGAGTGGGGGAGGCTAGGGCTGCTGCACGTAGGTGGGAACCAGATCAGGTTGAGAGCGCGGTAACAGAGGCGGTAAGTAGGAACTGGGAGGTCGGGGGCACAGGGAACCATAGGGGAGCTGGGTGGGATCCGGAGTGGAGGTGGGATGAGGATGGGGGTGAGCGCACGAGGAACCGGAGGGGAGGTGGGCGGGAACCAGAGGGGAGGTGGGATGAGGGATGAGGGTTAGGGGAACCAGAGGGGTGGTGTGAATCAGAGGGAGAGATACCAGGATATCATAAAAAAATTGTAAAAATATTTTGGGGTGGTTTTCACATCCTCCCCTAAAGGAACCCCTTTATTAGGGGCACATTGAACCCCTCCTAAAGAATTCGAACTAGTGGAGGTTGTGGTCGGTCTGGTGAGTTTTTTTCAACATTAGAGGGGATCAATCCCCCTCTAATTTAACCACAACTAAAGTCAATATGAGTTTATTAGCGCTTACAAAAAAGCACTACTAATGTAAGTATGTGGCCACATTAGCGGCGGTTTGTCCTAACCGCAACTAATGGATTTAGAAGGGGTTATGACTCCTTAAAATGTAAAAAATAACCCCCTCTAATGTGCCCATTTTTTTGTAGTGTCTTATTTTTTGGACCTATGGTTGGATCTCAAATGATTGATGCTTCTTCAGCCTCTTAGTTAGGATGTGGAAGCCACATGAATAGAACTTCTTCTTCCAATGACACAAACATCTACACTGCAATCGACGATACGTCTACCAAGACATAACACATTCTAGACTCACATTACCCTAACCCAATATTTCAATGAATCAATGTCTTAAAAGATGCATAGACATCAAACCATGTTTTTTGGGTGAGAAACAAAAGAAGGAAATGATGCATATAAACACCATCCTATCAAACAGTGGATTTTGATGTTTTCCAAGGGATACACACTCCCAAAATAACAGAGACTATCAAAAGATTTCAAAAACTTCACCTTTACAGTCAAACGATCTCATGACATCACAAGGAATCACCGAACATGACTAGTATGACTGATAGAAACAATACATGGAATGAGACATTATTCCATGTCCCTAAATAACACAGAAGTCCAGAAAGTGTCCACAATAGCCTCTCATGATGACATTCCAAAAACTGGTGGTTTAACATGAACTCCTACTTCAAAAAAACTATGAAGAACCCAGAGGCCCTCTTAGAAACCGTTGAGACACTCATCCACACAAACAACCCCAGATGACTTCCAACTTCGAAAAATAATACAACATAAGAAACTAATGTCTCATTCAACCATCCACGAGCACTATCCAACTACAAGAGGATCCACAAATCAAAGAAATGAATTGTTGTAAACCCAATCAACAAGGATCAAGAAAATATTCTTTATATTGATAAACTATATGATTTTCCAACGGTGAGACAATCTAGGCTGCACATTAGTTGTGTATTAACCCTTAATGGGGGCATACCATATCAAAAGAGAGAACCCAACGACCCAACCAAGCTGGTCCATTAGTTAAAACAAGCAAAAAACCGATCCATACACCTGATGGGAACCACCAAAATGTGTCCCAAATAATATCTTAGAGGAACTACTAACTGGTCCATCTACCCAGCTTACTGACCAAACACACCAAAAAAAATTGGTTTGAATAAGAGGGGTTCTTGGAATCAAAACATCCTACAACCTCAACATTTTCAAAAAATACATAATATACACCATCCCAAACAATTCAGCAAGACATTATGATTTTATTTTAAAAAAATTCTTTTAAAGCAAATGGTTTGGCGGTTAGTGTGTCTACCAATGATACCCCATGTGCCTCACTGATGCTTGTTTTCATGCCACACCAGGCACCCTCCTCATATTCATTCCGGCACTAATCAAGTCATTCCTTTAACCATACATCATCCCATATAACCCCATTCATGTGGTCTCTAATGAAAATACCAAAGGATAAAATAACAAAAAATCTACTTTTCAAAACCAAAATGATCAACCAACACATAATTTTTCTCAAAAATGCTAACCATGAGATCAAAATCTAAATTCATATCTTATAAAACATTTGAGAAAGACCCAACCATTTAGATAAAATCTCACTTTAATGTTATTCATTTCAATTTCAAAACATATCATCCCATTAAAACACAATTTCATTATTTAGAAAACTATATTGGAAACACTTTTTCAAAACCAACTTCAATACAGTTCTCATTTTCAAAAGTGGTGTAAGCACACCATTTTCCATTTAAAAAAATTATGAAAATCCAGTTCCACCATTTCATAAATTAAACCGTTCTCTCTTTATTTTAAAATCATTTCACAAAAAAATTACACTTCATAAAACCATGTCATTTTAAATGCAAAGTTCAATGATTTCATAACCAAATAACACAAGACAATGCAAGTTGAATCTATTTTCATTGGGTGACTTGGAAATATGGTTGGAAATCATATTCTAATCACCTAACCATCACAGAGAGTTTTCTAGGGAATATCCTCGGCTTCACAAGCCTTTCCACGGCATGTGAGCTCACTGAGACCATTTTCGTAACTCTTTTTCATTTCCCCTAATCATCATCAAACCAAGAAAAAAAAGGATATAGATAAATCCTAAATTCCCCTGCAAACATGAATCCATTCATGAGGCGTAGTGATTAGGCACACTAATCATAACTTGAATAAAAAGTCCCTACTATCCTAACTCTAGACTATCTTGACTCTTCCCCAAATAACATGACCTAAAGAGTTAACATGAACCACCTTAGATAACGTTTTGTCGTTAACCAAATCTGGTCACCACCGAAACCGGCGCAAAAACCAGACCGTGACAATACCCGAAGGGTGTTCCCAATCTCCATGTTATGGAAAAAGTTCTTGGGTACCATAAAATGATAATTGGGATAAATTTAGCAATGTTTATAAACATTAAATATCAAATGAATCCAATAAAACGAATATTGAATTTTCAAACCAAAAAAACTTTTACAAAAATTTATAACTGAATTAAATAGTTTAAAAGAACTCACCAAGACAATAACAAAGGTATAAAACCAAAAGGAAACAGACCTTGTGACCTCATGGAAAGGGGAACCACCCTCAAGCCATCTCCACAATACTTCACCAGTATTGGTCTGCTGGAAACCCAAAACACTAGCACTAAAAACTGTACACAACCTACGACAACAAAAATGTAAAAGTATACATACACCCAAGGGTGTAATTAGGGTGTGATAAAAAGCCCAGTATGATACCACCAATAAAATATTTCATGTGATAAACATTTAAATATAAAAAGAAAGCATGATTTCTTAAACAAGAAATTCTACTTACAATTCGAAAAAATGCAACCTTAAAATTAAAATAGTTATCAAGTGGGATATCATTGAGAATCGATAGTAATAAAAACAATGTCAAAACTAAAGAATTTTCTAGCCAACCATATTGTATTCCGATGGTAATAAAAAAGTAACTAACGAGCACAAGCAATAAGAAATAACCCCAAGGCACTAGCACTTTGTGGGTTCAAAGGACCTCATATCTCGGTGAGAGTAACCATCACAATATATGTTCTCATGAACAATCCACTAGTAGAGATCATACCCATAATCTAGTGTTCCCCAATAATCATCATCATAGTTTTTTTATAGTTGTAAGCGTCAATATTGCTACGTAAAACTGAGGCCAGACCCTATGGATTCACAAGCATACTAGTAATCATCCACTAACCTAGATACTTGGGTTTCCCATTGATCTCAAACAAGTTAAACAAGTGATGAAATATGTTTTTCACATGAAAATATCATTTATACATCATAATTTTACCAACAATACCACATGTACATCACACAAGTCACAAAACCCCCTTTTTAATTCGAATGGATTTTGAAATCATACTCGCACAAAAAATAGTCCACAAAACTTTTCAAATTACTTTAAAAATTCCAAAAATCCTTTAAACAATTTTATAAAACCATTATAATACATTATAACTCATATAATATCTCACTAAAATATCATATAATGCTTATTTCATCAACAAAATTCTTTTTTCACAACACACTCACACAAAACAAACCACAACCATGTTTCACAGCTAACTTTCCATTTTCTATAACATTTCATCACTTTATAAAACATTCTAATAAAATACATGACATATTAAATAACAAAATTGACTCTAAAAACCCCATATTAAGTGAACACACCCAACATAAAGTGCATATAAATCATTTTTCCCTCTTTTTTAACCAAAAAAAACCTTCACAATTTTTATAAAACAACCCCAGAGGGTGTAACGATGCTTCATGTTGGAACCACATTGTGTATAAGGTTGTATTTGTTGTCAATAGTTGTCAATCCAGGTCAAAATGAAGGAGATCATGAAGTACTCCGATGAAGTAGAGGAGTGGCGATTCAGACGATTGTTGTGTTGATCGTAAGTTCAAAGAACATGTGTCAAAGGTGATACATTGTTTACAACAATGGAGAATGTGAGGAATACTCCATCCAAGGATGATTAAAGCAGGATGGTGTTTTTGGATGAAGACCATGAAATTCCTCCTTATTGCATAAGAACCATGGGTTTTGATGAAGACCATGCAATTACTAATGATTGCGTGAGAACCATGCTAGACACTTCTTGACGGATTGAATCCCATGGTTTGCATGATGTTGATCATGACGATTGATGAAGGAGGAAATGTTCCAATTAGATGACTTATGAAATTGGCAGACACATCTAATTGTCATAGAAGATTATGGTACTAAAGCTGTTCCTTCGAAGAATACATATCACAATAGTGGAGTTTGTGATAAAAGAAAAAGAGTTGATGAAGGATACAGATCACCAAGAAGAAGCGTTGTTGAGGTGATCGTGCTTGTCGAAAAAGCAAACAAATGACATAAAAATTTGTTGACAAAGGGCCTTCCATGGTGACATGTCGAGTTTAAGAGTTGTGGTCAACGATCTATGTTTGATTCAAGAACATCGATAGAGGAATGGATGATCTAGAGGTGGTACAAAAAGAGTAGATACAAGGTGGCACTGTTTTCCAGTGTTTGCCAAAATTCAGGGCCTCAAAATCAACAAATGAAGAATAGTGATTTTGACAAAGGGACTTGCGTGCCATAAGCTTGGAGGAGAGGAAACATGCGCGCCATATGTTTTTGAAGATCAGAGCATCAAAATATGGCTAAGGGATAAGGGTCGGGCAAGTTTTGGTGACGTCGTGCAGGTGATTTATGTGCCGGGAAGAGACTTGCATGCCGATGCCTTGAATGCATTATATCTTGCGCGCCTATGGTTTTTCGAGATCAGAAGATCCAAAATTGGAAAAGGAAAGAAGTTCGCGCAAGTTTGGATATTGATTGCGCAAGTGCCTAGCTGGGGCCGAGACTTGCGCGCCGATGGATGACTTGCGCGCCGCCGCGCAAGGGGTCCAGTTTGCCTATAAATACTGGAACACCCCTCCTCATTTATCACGAAGCTCAAGACTTTGATATTGTTCGAGCTCTCGTTGGGCAGGTGGTTTAGCCGCACAAGTGGTAGTTGGGTCGCGAAAGTAGAGGTTGCATGCCAACTGATGGTTGAGCGCCCCAGGTGATTTGGGCAAGGAAGGAATTGAGTCACGCAGGTTTGAAGTTCAAGAAGACAGAGTCGCACATGTTCTTTGGTGACACTTGCACGCCTAAGACTTGCGCACCATATGGAGACTTGCGCGCCGAGCTTCAAAAGGAGAGCCAAATATTTTTTAAGCATGCCCGCCTTTCTGGAGCTGCACAAGAGCTAAAGATTGCCTGATACTTTCGGTGCAAAGCGAGATTGAAGAATAAATCTAAATGATACATGCATGATCTCATGTATGCATGGTGAATTGATTCTGACGAATGCCGAGTAAGCTGAACATCATTTATTGAGAAATCACATAAGTGATTTTTATTCAGGAAAACGAAGACAAGGGGATCTACTGCATTCAGTCATTGCACTAAAGAAGAAAGATCGAGCACTAAAGAGCATCAACTCTGAACCCTGATGCAAGAAAAGTATCATGCTGAACAGGAGAAAAAGAACATCAATGCACATTTATTGAAGAGACCTTCATGTCTATAAACTGAGTGGGACTTCACCAATGGCAGTGAGCCAGGGGGAGTCAATGGGAGTGACCCGAGGGACGCAGTGAGATATCCCTGAACAATTGTAAAGGCAGTGAGCCTGGGACAGAGTGTCTATACCCGTACATTTGTAATCCACAGCTAGTGAAGTATAGTGGATTTAGGTATGACCGACAACCTGTCCGCGTATGCTCCTTGGACTTAGCCCTTAGTGGTGAACCAAGTAAAAATAGTTGTGTCATCTCTCTGCATGTGAATGTTTAATTGCTGTTCATATCCATCATACAGGTTTAAGTAGTTCCTACCAACATGGGAACAAGATCCATAACTAAAAGAAGAAAAATTTTCCACCCTGATTCACCCCTCCCCTCTCAGGGTGTCCCAGAGTCCAACAAGTGGTATCAAAGGGAGGTTAAAGTATTTTGTATATTCTCCAGTAATTATATAGAGAAAAGGATTTGAGTTTCTTTCCTAAAGTCAACAATGAAGAGCAGTCTTGATAATGACGCAGTCATTTCTAAGCAGAAGTCTACATCTAGCAAGACCATGATCAACCAGAAAAAGAAAGGGAAGATGCAGTTGAAGAAGTCCCTCGTATCCAAAGAAGATACAGTGTCTTGTTCTCTATTCCATTCCAATAATAAAGAAACATCAGGCTTGGTAAGTATTGAGCAGGTGGCCCAGGATTCTTCCAGAGGAAAGGATGGCACCCCCTATTCAAGCTTTCAGGAAAAACTCAAAACATATCTGCATGATATTCCTTAAGAAAGGGTTGCGATTATTTGTAGCCTATTAAAATATATGCAGGTTGAGATCACTCGATTAAAAATGGTAGCTGAAAATATGGAAGAAGGGTTGGAAAGAAATGTTATGGAAAGTATGAAGCTCACCAAACAGGTGAAAGTATTTGAAGAAAATGAGGTAGTCAATAAGACTCAAAAATAAAGTATCCATGAACTTGAAGCTGAGCTGAAGAAGAGCAATGAAGTCAAGAATTTTTGTTTGGAAGAAACATCCATTAAATTCAGGGAACCTGACTCTTTGTTACAAAACAAAGTTACAATGCATGAAGATTAGTTTGAAAGGTTGAAGAAGGCTTGTGGAGATAAGATGATCACGATTGAAGATCAGAAGATCATCCTCAATATTGTGGGTAAAAAATTGGATGCTCAGTTGACCATGATTGAGAACACACATATTGAGACTTCACAAAAGAATAAAATGATTGATGCTAGCACTCAATGTACGTTGGAGGAGTCTAAAGCTGAAATGCCTCCAACATGTGATAATAAGATTATGACTACTCTTGATTATCCATATCAAGAATCAGTTGTTGCTGGTACTTAATGCTCACTGGAGGATTCTGTTGTCAAAATACCTCCAACATGTGATAAGAAGATCATGACTTCACTCTTTGATCTATCACAAGCAACTAAGAAAGTGGAGGTACCATCCAAACCATCTTGTACTCATATTTCTGAATACACTTCTACAAGAAGTTATAAACAAGTATGGATGAGGAAAGGAGAGAAGAAGAAACCTAGAACCATGGCTAGGGTGGATGGGAAGAAAAAGGAGTAAGTGGGTTCCTCAAATAGAGCACAAAAGATTAACCAGATAGGCTAACAACTTAATACAGAAGACACAAAGAAGAAAAGATTTGTGGGTCAATGTTGGTGCTGCAACAGATTTGGGAACTGTGCACTGGATTGTCTTTATAATCCCTTACATGGAAAAGCATAGAGAATGCCTATATCAAAGAGAAGGAATCCTGAGAAAAAAGCAACATCAGCAGGTCCAGAAGCATCTGTTTACTGCAAATAGATTTGGAATTCTTGATAACATCTGTGATGTATGCAATGGCAGCGGTCACAATGCAGGAACATTTCCACATCAACATGCTTCCACTGTCGAAAAGAAAAGAAGACCTCTAATGCCGTCAAAGAATAAAGCATCTACCTTGGGGAGAAATCAGAAGAATGTTGTGAACACACACTTTCCCAAGAAGATCTCAATTAGGGAAGGTGAGAAGACCCAGTATTTTAGATCCATGAAATTGAAGGGTCATTAATCCAAAAGAAACACTTAGTGGGATGAATCTCGGATGAACCCATGTGGAAGACCTAAACCAGCTGCAAAAGTTCCAAATGACATATTGGTCATCTGGCCAGAATATTTGAAAAGAATAAGGAAACTTGAAGATGAGAAGGCCAAGGCTAGTGACAATGGAAAAGGAAAACTATCACATGATGAAGACAGAGTGCAGGAGAGATTGCAAACAAAGAGAAACAGACGTGTCAAAAAAGTTTTGTGTGAGAGATGCAAGAAGTCTGTTCACATTGCAAAAGATATCCTCACCTTAATACCAGAGCAAGAAGCAGTCCTTAAGAGGAGTAAGAATGTATCATTCATGATGGAATCTAAGCAGAACAATTCTCCACACAAAGCAGAAGAGAATGTGAACAGATCCATGCCACACCTACAGATGTCAGAACATATGTTCAAATGTGCGGGCATGAAGACTGGAGTGAACAGAGGAATTTGGATGAGAAAATAACCTCAACCAAGAAAGCCTTCTCGATGAATAATTAAGGAACCAACTTATTACCATAATCATTTGTGTATTGTATTTGAGATAATAATGCAGGGAATTGAAGGTGAAGCATGCTCTCAGGGGGAGAACCTGAGAAGTAGTGAATGCTGTCAACTCTTGATAGCGAAGCTGAAAGAAGATTCCATCCATAGTAGATTCTTCAGTTGATAATCAAAGATTATGATGATGAAGGATCACTCATGATGAAGATGATGAGGAGTGTATCCCTTGAGGGGGAGAAAAATGAAGAAGCTTCCATAATCACTGTTTCAATCAATATCAACTCCTGGTGGACTCAGAAGCAGTTATTCTGTGAATTTCTTGAAGAACACACCATTTGGAGAAGGAATGAAATTTCTCAATCTCTATCCCTTGTTTACTCAGATAAAATATTATTCTACAAAGGGGGAGTAACTGAATTGATCAGTCACATAAAGAGAATCGAAGTGCCCCAAGTTCACTTATCCTGCCGATTCACTTGAATATTTTTTATCCATATGCGGATGTGAGTGCAGGAGTCTCAGGTTGGTCTTTGTCTATCATAGTGATTTTTCTTCTACCTGAAATTAAAGTGGTAAACCCTTGAAGACAAGATACATGAGTTCTCATCTCATGTTGGTATCATGATCTATGAATAATGGACAGCCTTGTTGACTGAATCAAATCCTCTTGTTTTCTACATCATGCATTGCTCAAGTAGGTTTAGAGTGAAATGATTAATGAAACATTGCTTAAGTATGGATTGATACCCTCCCTACCATGCACTTTGTATTTATTTTCAATAAGGGGGAGAGATAGTGAAATGAATGTTTGAGGTGAAAGCTGATTGAAGAAAAGATTCTCTTTTTGACATTGACAAATTCATTTCAGAAGATTCATATGGTATTGACAACAAAATACAAAGGGGGATATTGTTGGAACCAAATTGTGTATAAGGTTGTATTTCTTGTCAATAGTTGTCAATGCAGGTCAAAATGAAGGAGATCATGAAGTACTCCGATGAAGTAGAGGAGTGGCGATTCAGACGATTGTTGTGCTGATCGTAAGTTCAAATAACATGTGTCAATGGTGATACATTGTTTACAACAATGAAGAATGTGAGGAATACTCCATCCAAGGATGATTAAAGCAGGATGGTGTTTTTGGATGAAGACTGTAGAGACCCTAAGATTAACGTACATTGACATTACATTACTTTTGCGGAATACATAGTACATAAGAAAAACACACACACAAGGATCGTAATAGTTTAGTGTCTTTGGAAACTCAGAATATAATCTTCTAATCCTGGTGAAAGATCTTCAACATCTCCCATAAAGATCTTCCCTTTTTTTTATACCTAAAACCTTTCTTTATATCCAGGGGAAAAGAAAACATAAAAGGGTGAGCTCAAATGCTCATTAAGGGTAAACAAAAGAAATATCAATCACACTAGATACATAAGAACATAGCTTTTGGAAATCTTAACCTGCAAAAGAGCTCATAATATCATAACATGGGATAAATCATAGAAGTGAAAAGTAATCCCAATAATCATAACGTAAAACATGAAACTTTGTGGAATACACACATAATCATAGAGAATCATTTCTTGTTAGTCAAGACTCATTGCCAAGACTATCTTAGTGGACAAAGTCCCTTTCTGAATCGAGTCACCCTCGTTCCAGTCCTGATTCACTGAACCGGTATAACCTACCGTTCCAGCCATGTCTATCTCATGAGATATAAAATCTTTACCCAATGCATTAGAGGGAGATATAGGTCCCACCCATCTTATAATGAATCCTTTCTTATGTGTGCCACATAATCGTAAATCATACATCATCGCATAACACATGTAACAAAAATGGGATTCTTGAAACATCATGACATCATAAAACAAATCATATAAGGTAAATGACTTCATAAAAATAATTCCCTCACAACATAATCAAATCAATGTAATAATAGGGATAAAAATAGAACCCTTTATTATATTAGATGGAAAATAATTTTGATAAAACACTTGAACTCCATTCTTGATGAAAATATCCTTTCTTCTTCAAAAACATTTTTCTTTTATTAACATGTCATACAATTATAAGCTAAAAGAAGTTGATTAAAAATAAACTTTAAAACTTGTAAAGGAAGCTTCTTGGAAATAATGTTTTAAAAATCCATTCATGCCGTATAAGTTAAAAAAAACATTCTTTGTACTTTTGTCAGAAAAGTCAAAAAAGTACCTCATACGAAAAACGACAAAATATACCTTTCATATCTTTTACTAAAAACTCACCGAAGGGTAAAATTGGATTTAAACTATTGTAAGTGCATGAAAAAAATATTACATATTGAGGGAACATGGATGTGGATGATAAAATACACCCCAGTAAATACCAAAGTATAAACAATCTCAGATAAAAATGAGATTGTGATATTTCCCCTTACCTTAGGTCCGACTTGCTTTGTAAGTGTCCGAACCTCCTGTATAATGATTTAAATCATGTTATTGACTTATTCCAGAATCATATTCATTGTTATTATATCATATATGGTCCACTTATGACTTTATATTACCCATTCTTTTGTAAATTCATGTTAAAGTAGCGTTTTGGGTAAAATCGTCTCATTTGTCGTTCGTGTTTTTAACTTGTAATTATTCATATGATTACTTAGATCATGATTACTTAATTACAGAATATAAAACATGATTTATATATATATATATTCAGAATATACATATATAATAAATCAGTAAATGGAAAGAAATACACCGTTCATGGAGACGGTAGTCCGTACGTACGCATGAACGCTGTTTTCGTTTCCTTATTGAATTGAATGGAATTAAGTAGATGACATACATATAAATATAAATAATTATAGTATCATTATTATGTCATATATTTCATTATAACTTATTATATATACTTTATAATCATTCATGAATGGTTAATCATTGAGAATGAATCTCATCGCGTCGTGGAGACGGTAGTCCGTACGTACGCACGAGCGATGATATCGTTCCCATGGTCGTGGAATTGTGTTGAAGTGTATGTATACTATTTCAGTATCAATATAAATTTATAATAATAATATATAGTTACTCATTAAACCATTATACCCATCCAATTAAGGTGGTGGCGGAAAATAGATTACACCACGGCGTGGAGACGGTATTCCGTACGTACGCACGCGCGGTGATTTCCTTTTTCCGTAGGATAGATATAAGGTTAATTAGAGTTGTTTCATATTTATAATAACATATCAGTATGTAAGTAATACTGATGTTATTACTTTATCATGAAACAACTAAATATGAAGAATTTGAAGAAGAAAGAAATTGAAAAGATCGGTAATGGATATTACCTCTTCTTTGAAACGCCTCTTTGAATCATTAACTTAGGGAACTAAGATTGGTCTTTGAAGAAGACCAGGACCTCTAGGATTATTCTAAGAAAGTGGATAAGGGATTTTTTCAGGGGTTGGCCGAGCTTGAGTGCTCAAATTGGTGTGGAGAGGAGGGGGAGGAGGTGCCCTTTTATAAGGGAGGAGAGGGGCACCTTAGGAATATCTCAAAATATTATTTTATATTAAAGTCAAAATCGGTTTATAATGGTTCCAAAGGATCTTATTTAGAAGCTAAAGTGGGGATGAGTCGCAATCCTATCAACCAATAGGATTTAGATAAGTTTTGGTTATTATTTTAACCTTATCAATTAGATTTAACTCTAAGTTAAATAATTTAACTTTTACTGTGTCTTTTTGTTCTCTTACACTATATGGTTAATACACTTACTATAACATGACAAACGAACCCAAAATTGTTTATTATTAATATATATATCCTTATATAAGTCATTTTGCCGAACCTTAGATATTTTAGGAATAAAATAACAATTAATAATATAATATTTGATTTAAAAACTATTTTGTGTCAATTTTGACACTATTTGATATATGATTTTTGTGAAAGTCATAACAGAATTATATGTTCGAACCAAGTTAATTAAATCAACACCAATATATCATAGTAACTTATAAAATTAGTGGGATTCATAAAAAGTCTCAAATTACATTTAATTTGGTGTTTATAACATCAATTATGTCAATATTTCATTAGTAAGATAATTACTGTATCATAAATGTGTCATAAATAAATTAAATTATTTAATGTCTAAAAATTAAAAAAAAATACCATTATGTAGGAAATATTTATATATTTCTAATGAATATTTATAATCTAATTTATCTTATGTATAACCCTATATTAAAAATGTTTTAGTAAATAAACTTTGATTTTAACTCTTTTAACTCTTCATTGAATTAAATAATAATAAATGTCCTAATCTAATCCAAGTGGGCCTAAATGATAATATTTTACACTTCAGGTTGTTTTTGGTCGAGATACACTTGTCCAATAGAATTAGGACATGTGTTAGGGTAATATTAATATCATTCTTAACCTTAATTACCCTATTTACTTTTAACCGTGGTAAATAATAGTAAAAAGTAACTATTCACCAAAAATTATTTTCATCTCATTGAACCACATTTTACTTACTGACATCAACCGTGTCTCTCAGATTTATGAAATTCCATTCACAGAAGCAGTAAAATTATGATTTATGAAAAAATTAATTTTTTAACTACCACTTAGCAGTTTCACTATTAATTAAAAATTGAAGTTTTTCAGAAAAATGCCAAAATTTCACCCTAAGCTATAATTGATATTCCGAATTCAAAAATGATTTCTATGTTACAAAATTTCCAACATATAAGTTGCATTAATTAATTTTATAATTAATTTCCGCTGTCACAACAAATAACGTTTTTTTTAAGAGATAATAACTATTAAAAGATTAACACTTGTTTATGTCTGGTGTAAATGTGAAATTACATCCAATGACCAACATTGTATTGAATTGTAAAAATATATTCTAAATATACCTTAAAACCACTCAAATTAATAATTTATCACTATTAATTATTTCGATTTAAAAAAGTTGTATTTAATTAAAATTTAGTAATTTTCACTATTCATCAGAAAATAAAAGTTATTCGAAAAGTACCGAAATTTCACTCTAAGCTAATTTTGATATTATGAATCCAAAAATGAATTCCATTTTGAAAAATAAAATTACAAAATTTCAAAAAGTGGTTATTACTATTCATAACGGCTATTTTTAATAATATTTTAATAGCGTATTGTTGTTTAGTGAAACTCGTTATTGCGTACTACACACGCTATCGAGGAAGGTCGCGATTGCGTGCAATGCAAGGAAAATCAAGGATGCGTGTTGTGCAATCTCCTTTTGGTGTAGCGTACAACACAAAACATTAGTGAAATTAAAAAGAATATTTTTCATAAAATATCGGGGTGTTACATTCTACCCCCCTTAAAATGAATTTCTCCCTCGAAATTCGTTGGGGTTATAAATGGTTTACTATTCGAAAGTTTTTTAATAGAAACCCACATCGTAAAAAGGAATACCAAAACCAATATCTAAAAACAAAAGTATGAAACGTAATGGTTACCCAAATAAACTAATCACTGGGTTGCCACATAGGTGAAAATATGGATATGGAAGAGAAATCTAACCATCATGTTCTGATGGAGAGTGGTAGAGAACATGGCTATGGAAAAGCTAGAAATCACAAAGCCATAAATTTGTGACGATCTAAGGTACCATCTGATTCATCAGATATAAGATCACTAAGACAACATTTTTGGTTTTCAAGATCGCTTCCCTAAAGTTGATGAAATTGGAATTAGAAGAAATACTTTCGTGATTTTGGTATAGTCTCATCGTTTTTCGTTCATTAGACAATTTCCACTTCATCTCTTAAAGAAATGAAGTTGAATTTGTCATTCGTGATGTGTTAGCAGATCATGTGATAGAATGATGGGTCATTACATCTCTTTCAAACAAAAGGTTAGCAAAAGTTATAAGTCCATATTATGGTTAATCGTATATGGTTCCAAAAATTAACTTATACTTCATATATCATACCGCTTAATAAAATAAAACTAGTTTTTACTAAACAGGGACTTCCTGTAGGCCAGTGGTAGGCGATAAAGGCCAGTGGCACTTCGGTTGTGGGTTCGATTCCTACAGCCTTGTCCGAAGCGATGGGTTGTTGTCCGTCCTGTAGGTTGTCCATTTTCTAAAACTACATTACTATAACATCCCATCAATAATATCGAAAAAAACTTCTATCCATAAACAATACTCACTTATGTCTAACATAATCCATTTCAATCTTTAGGCTTATCCATAATACTGCAGTCCACTCTCATAACATAGTGAAAATGATTCCAGAGATTTAATACCATCGTTGATCCCCATATATCATAAGATATGTTTTGTTGGTCACATTCCAAACATTCAAAGGCCTTAATCATGTATTCTCTTGAATACCCATCTAAACTTAGTGAAAACATGAATGCAGTTAAAAGTTAACACTTTCCATATACCAAAATCCTCAGAATTCTATATACTCAAACCATGATATCACTTAGTCCTTATATCAATCATGAGCTCATGAATACTGTCAAATATTTATTTTTCTCGTTTTCCCTTCATTATGCGCATATCATTCTTTTTCAAAAAATATCTCAATCACTTTCCATGGTTACTGGTACCATAAAATTATTGAAAACCACAATAGACCAATACATAAATATTCCAATATTCCACGATACTATATACAACACTATTTTGGAATCCCATTACATAAACACTTAATCATTCCACCACATTGTTGTCATATTCAACATCACCAATAGTGATCGCATGTGACTTCCCTTTGTCATTTTCCTTAAGTGGTTGCTCATGTTGATCATCACTAACCCTTGGATTAGGGCATTTATTGGCATAATGTCCCATCTCCTTGCACTTGAAACATTGAAGTGTTTGTGGTGCGTTCTCTGCAGTGTTTGCTTTTTTCACATCATTAGAAACCATTTTTCCATTAATTCGACACTCAGCTACTCAATGACCTTCTTTTCCACACTTAAAACATTTTCTAGTCCCTTTAAGACAATCTCCATCATGCTTCTTTCCACACTTTGAGCATAAGGAAACATTCATTTTCTTTTCACCATTATTCTGAGATTTCTCCATGAACTCCATCTTTCGTTTCTTTTCAAAACCATGAGATGGATATGTAACACCAACTTCCATTTCTACCTTCATAGAACAACGCACAATTTCTTCATATCTACTGAAGTCTCGTATATCTAATTCCCTTCGAAGACTTGGTTTTAAACCACTGAAAAATCGATCAACTTTATTTTCAGGTTGGATGATAATGCCAGATTCATACCTTGCAAGTCTTGTAAAATTCACTTCGTATATACCAACAGATTCATCATCCTTCTGTTTCAGCTCAAGAAACTCCTTTTCCATCTTCATTCGAAGAATACGAGGGAAGTACTTACTGAAAAACATGTTCTTGAACTCGTCCCATTCCATGGAATCAATTTCATCTCTTTGCCTCGTATTCTTGATAAGATTCCACCATTGATCAGCTTTACCTTCCAAACGATATACTGCTATGATGACTTTATCATGTTCAGAATTTTGAAGAACTGAAAATATCTTTTCAGTGGTACTGATCCATTGTTCAGCAACAAGTGGATCGGAAGACCCACTAAAAGAAGGTGGACGTTGCCTCATGAAGGACTCAATAGAATATTGTTCCCTTCTCTGCTCATTTGGAAGTCCAGAATGATTCATAGCTTGTGTAAGTATAGAAATAAGATTTTTCACTCCATCTCCCATAACATTTGTTTGTTTAGGAGGACAATCATTGCATTGTCCATTGCATTGATCAACACGGTTCCTTCGGGTTCCAGCCATCATCTAAAACCCAAAAATAATAGTGTGAGAGGCAAAAATCATGCTAGGGAAAACAACATTATAAAGGGGGAGTATCCTCAACATCTAACTTCTTAGGTTAAATTCTATGATCGTTACCATAGTTCTAGGACTGTATCTTATACGTATACTTATCCTTAGGGACATCCCTAGACATACCTTAGAAATATCTCTAGGGATCTCACTAACGTTTTCACATCCTAGTTTCCAAAGGTTGACTAAACCTTTCCTCTGATACCAACTGTAGAGACCCTAAGATCAACGTACATTGACATTACATTACTTTTGCGGAATACTTAGTACATAACAAAAACACACACACAAGGATCGTAATAGTTTAGTGTCTTTGGAAACTCGGAATATAATCTTCTAATCCTGGTGAAAGATCTTCAATATCTCCCATAAAGATCTTCCCTTTTTTTATACCTAAAACCTTTCTTTATATCCTGGGGAAAAGAAATCATAAAAGGGTGAGCTCAAATTCTCAGTAAGGGTAAACAAAAGAAATATCAATCACATCATATACATAATAACATAGCTTTTGGAAATCATAACCTGCAAAAGAGTTCATAATATCATAACATGGGATAAATCATAGAAGTGAAAAGTAATCCCAATAATCATAACATAAAACATGAAACTTTGTGGCATACACACATAATCATAGAGAATCATTTCTTGTTAGTCAATACTCATTGCCAAGACTATCTTAGTGGAAAAAGTCCCTTTCTGAATCGAGTCACCCTCGTTCCAGTCCTGATTCACTGAACCGGTATAACCTACCATTCCAGCCATGTCTATCTCATGAGATATAAAATCTTTACCCAATGCATTGGAGGGAGATATAGGTCCCACCCATCTTATAATGAATCCTTTCTTATGTGTGCCACATAATCGTAAATCATACATCATCGCATAACACATGTAACAAAAATGGGATTCTTGAAACATCATGACATCATAAAACAAATCATATAAGGTAAATGAATTCGTAAAAATAATTCCCTCACAACATAATCAAATCAATGTAATAATAGGGATAAAAACAGAACCCTTTATTATCTTAGATGGAAAATAATTTTGATAAAACACTTGAACTCCATTCTTGATGAAAATATACTTTCTTCTTCAAAAACACTTTTCTTTTCTTAGCATGTCATACAATTATAAACTAAAAGAATTTGATTAAAAATAAACTTGAAAACTTGTAAAGGAAGTTTCTTGGAAATAATGTTTTAAAAATCCATTCATTCCGTATAAGTTAAAAAAACATTCTTTGTACTTTTGTCGGAAAAGTCAAAAAAGTACCTCGTACGAAAAACGACAAAAGATTCCTTTCATATCTTTTACTAAAAACACACCGAAGGGTAAAATTGGATTTAAACTATTGTAATTGGATGGAATCAATATTACATATTTAGGGAACATGGATGTGGATGATAAAATACACCCCAGTAAATACCAAAGTATAAACAATCTCGGATAAAAATGAGATTGTGATATTTCCCCCTACCTTAGGTCCGACTTGCTTTGTAAGTGTCCGAACCACCTGTATAATGATTTAAATCATGTTATTGACTTATTCCAGAATCATATTCATTGTTATTATATCATATATGGTCCACTTATGACTTTATATTACCCGTTCTTTTGTAAATTCATGTTAAAGTAGTGTTTTTGGTAAAATCGTCTCTTTTTTCGTTCGTGTTTTTAACTTGTAATTATTCATATGATTACTTCGATCATGATTACTTAATTCCAGAATATAAAAAATGATTTATATATATATATATTCAGAATATACCTATATAATAAATCAGTAAATGGAAAGAAATACACCGTTCATGGAGATGGTTGTCCGTACGTACGCATGAACACTGTTTTCGTTTCCTTATTGAATTGAATGGAATTAAGTAGATGACATACATATAAATATAAATAATTCCAGTATCATTATTATGTCATATATTTCATTAGAACTTATTATATATACTTTATAATCATTCATTAATGGTTAATCACTGAGAATGAATCTCATCGCGTCGTGGAGACGGTAGTCCGTACGTACGCATTAGCGATGATATCGTTCCCATGGTCGTGGAATTGTGTTTAAGTGTATGTATAATATTTCAGTATCAATATCACATTATAATAATCATATATATTTGCTCATTAAACCATTATACCCATCCAATTAAGGTGGTGGCGGAAAATAGATTACACCACGGCGTGGAGACGGTATTCCGTACGTACGCACGCGCGGTGATTTCCTTTTTCCCTAGGATGGATAGAAGGTTAATTAGAGTTGTTTCATATTTATAATAACATATCAGTATGTAAGTAATACTGATTTTATTACTTTATCATGAAACAACTAAAGAAGAAGAAGTTGAAGAAGAAAGAAATTGAAAAGATCGTTAATGGATATTACCTCTTCTTTGAAATGCCTCTTTGAATCCTTCACTTAGGGAACTAAGATTGGTATTTGAAGAAGACAAGGACATGTTGGATTATTCTAGGAATGTGGATAAGGGATTTTGGCAGGGGTTGGCCGAGCTTGAGTGCTAAAATTGGTGTGAGGAGGAGGGGGAGGAGGTGCCCTTTTATAAGGGAGGAGAGGGGCACCTTAGGAATATCTCAAAATATTATTTTATATTAAAGTCAAAATCGGTTTATAATGGTTCCAAAGGGTCTTATTTCGAATCTAAAGTGGGGATGGGTCGAAATCCTATCAAACAATAGGATTTAGAAACGTTTAGGTTATTATTTTAACCTTATCAATTATATTTAACTTTTACCGTGTCTTTTTGTTTTCTTACACTATATGGTTAATACACTTACTATAACATACCAAACGAACCCCAAATTGTTTATTATTAATATATATATCTTTATCTAAGTAATTTGGCCGAACCATATATTTTTTAGGATTAAAATAACAATTAATAATATAAATTTGATTTAAAAACTATTTTGTGTCAATTTTGACACTATTTGATAAATGATTTTTGTGAAAGTCATAACAGAATTATATGTTCGAACCAAGTTTATTAAATCAACAACAATATATCATAGTAACCTATAAAATTAGTGGTATTTATAAAAAGTCTCAAATTACATTTAATTTGGTGTTTATAACATCAATTATGTCAATATTTCATTAATAAGATAATTTCTGCAGCATCATTGTGTCATAAATAAATTAAATTATTTAATGCCTAAAAATTATAAATAAAATACCATTATGTATGAAATCCTTTTAGATTTCTAATTAATATTTATAATCGAATTTATCTTATGTATAACCCTATATTAATAATTTTTTAGTAAATAAACATTGATTTTTACTCTTTTAACTCTTCTTTGAATTAAATAATAATAAATGTCCTAATCTAATCCAAGTGGGCCTAAATGATAATATTTTACACTTAAGGTTGTTTTTGGTCGAGATACACTTGTAAAATAGAATTAGGACATGTGTTAGGGTATTATTATTATCATTCTTACCCTTAATTACCCTATTTACTTTTAACCGTGGTAAATAAAAGTAAAAAGTTACTATTCACCAAAAATTATTTTCATCTCATTGAACCACATTTTACTTACTGACATCAACCGTGTCTCTCAGATTTTTGAAATTCCATTCACAGAAGCGGTAAAATTAAGATTTATGAAAAAATTAATTGTTTTAACTACAACATAGTAGTTTCTATATTCTTTAAAAATTGTCGTTTTTCAGAAAAATGCCAAAATTTCACCCTAAGCTATAATTGATATTCCGAATTCAAAAATGATTTCTATTTTACAAAATTCCCAAAATATAATTTTCATTAATTAATTTTATAATTAATTTCCGCTGTCACAACTAATAGCGTGTTTTTAAGAGATAATAACTATCAAAAGATTAACACTTGTTTATGTCTGGTGTAAATGTGAAATTACATCCACTGACCAACATTGTATTGAATAGTAAAAATATATTCTAAATATACCTTAAATCCACTCAAATTAAAAATTTATCACTATTAATTATTTCGATTTAAAAAAGTTGTTTTTAATTAAAATTTAGTAATTTTCACTATTCATCAGAAAATAAAAGTTATCCGAAAAGTACCAAAATTTCACTCTAAGCTAATTTAGATATTATGAATCCAAAAATGAATTCCATTTTGAAAAATAAAATTACAAAATTTCAAAAAGTGGTTATTACTTTTCATAACGGCTAGTTTTAATAATATTTTAATAGCATATTGTTGTTTAGTGAAACTCGTTATTGCGTACTACACACGCTATCGAGGAAGGTCGCGATTGCGCGTAATGCAAGGAAAATCAAGGATGCGTGTTGTGCAAGCTCCTTTTGGTGTAGCGTACAACACAAGACATTAGTGAAATTAAAAAAAAATATTTTTCATAAAATATCGGGGTGTTATAAAGACCATTGAATTCCTCCTTATTGCATAAGCACCATGGGTTTTGATGAAGACCACGCAATTACTCATGATTGCGTGAGAACCATGCTAGAGACTTCTTAATGGATTGAATCACATGGTTTGCATGAAGTTGATCATGACGGTTGATGAAGGGGTAAATGTTCCAATGAGTTGACTTATGAAATGGCCATGCACATCACATTGTCATAGAAGATTATGGTACTAAATATGTTCCTTCAAAGAATACATATCACAATAGTGGAGTATGTGATAAAAGAAAAAGAGTTGCTGAAGGATACAGATCACCAAGAAGAAGTGTTGTTGAGGTGATCGTGCTTGTCGACAAAGCAAACAAACGACATACAAATTTGTTGAAAAAAGAGATTCCATGGTGACATGTCGAGTTCAAGAGTTGTGGTCAACGATCTATGTTTGATTCAAGAACATCGAAAGAGGAATGGATGATATGGAGGCAATACAAAAAGAGCAGATATAAGGTGGTGGCGTTTTCCAGTGTTTTCCAAATTTCAGGGCCTCAAAATCAACAAATTAAGAAGAGTGATTTTGGAAAAGGGACTTGCGCGCCATAATCTTGGAGGATAGGAAACTTGCGCGCCATCTGTTTTTAAAGATCAGAGCATCAAAATATGGAAAAGGGATAAGGGTCGCGCAAGTTTTGGTGAGGTCACGCAGGTGAATTATGTTCTGGGAAGAGACTTGCGCACCGACGCCTTGAATGCATTATAACTTGCGCACCTATGGTTTTTCGAGATCAGAAGATCCAAATTTTGCAAAGGCAAGATGTTCGCGCAAGTTTGGATGTTGATCGCGCAAGTGCCTAGCAGGGGCCGAGAATCAAAAATAAATATAAAATCTATCTAAGCTGAAGATAGTCATAGTTATCCGGAATCTAAAATGAGAATTGGGAAAGGCTTTCGATTCTTTCATATGAGGGATGTTGGTCTGTAGTTCTTATCAACTAAAGAATGAAAGGGAATCAAATCCTCTTAATCTCATCTATATAGATGTATGTGGTCTGATGAATGTTTCAACAACATATAGAGAAAGGTACTTCATTATTTTCATTGATGATTTTAGTAGAATGGATTCGTGTGATGTTTAGACATAAGAAATGAAAATTTCTTGATTTCATGATAATATATCGATGGATATATGAGATTGATTCTGGATAGACAATCAAGGTTCTGAAATTTGATAATGGAGGATAATACACATCTAGTGAGTTTGAAAATAAATTGTAGAAACATTGAATACAACATGCGGTGGGTGTTGTGAGAACCCCACTTCAAAATGGATTTGTTGATCATAAGAATCAATAGTTGAACAATATGTCCAGAAGTATGTTGATTGAGTGTTCAATCTCTCACCATTTTTAGAAATATGCATTTAAAGATGTAGTGTATACTCATAATATGATAGGGCGTTATATGGAAGCAACCAAGTCACTATTTGAGTTGTGGCATCTATGGAATCCATATCTAAAGTATTTTCATGTTTTTGAATATAAATGATTCATTTTAAACAAAGGTATAAATAAAGGGAATTATTGTGATGCTGCAAATGATGGAATATTCCTCGGGTATGAAATGAATAGAAAACCTAAAAATGTTTCAATATCCGTATCAGAATCAATTTATAATGATGCAATGTTATGATCATTAAATATAAGCCCACAAATTCCATGAGCATATCTTATGATAATTTTATTAAGGATATTGAAGATATTTGACAAGGAATGGATTCAAATGATGATTTTGATGAAGGGGTGATAAAAAATAGGAAAACAAAAAAAACAATGTTGTTTCTAAATAAGTATCTGAAGAGGAAACCATAACTGAAAAAAATTGATCCGCATATGAAAAATCGATGAGTATAAATTGACCAATCCAACATCAATGGATATTAGATGGAACTCACAGTAACAATTAGAATGGAGAATAATGCACAATATTCTTTCTTATAAACTATGGAAGCTAAATTGTTTTATGAAGCATAAAAGGATGGATCATGCGTGAAATCCATGAATGACGAGATAGATCAGATAGAAAAGAACTAGACACGGTATCTTGTGAAGATACCATAAAGTCGCAATGTGATTGGTATAATGTGGATTTTGAAGAATAAATTTTATGAAATTGGTAATGTGATTAGAAAAATGGTTTCATTGGTGTGTAAAGGAGATTCATAGACTAAAGGTGTTAATGTTGATGAAACATTTTCTCTTATAGCGAGACATTAGTCAATAAGACAATTTAATTCCATGGAAGATTAAATAAGATAAAATTTGTATTAAATGGATGTCAAAACAATTTTTTCATGAATTGAATTCTTGAAGAAATTATATTTTTTGGAAGAAACAAAGGATTTTTGGATGAATTTTTCAATCACATGAAATAAAAACTTGAAATATATATGATTGGTGATATCACATACTTCTTGGGGATGCATTTGATTCTATAGAAATACCACACTTTTATTTATCAGGATATATATGACAAAGAGGATTATAAGAAATTAATTATTAATGACTTAGAACCAATGATGGATACTATTACGATTTTGAAAAAAAATAGAAAAATATGATGATTGAATATATTTATATCCCACAATGTACAATTGAATCATTGGAATCTTATTCCACCTGATAGCTAGATGACCAAATACTGTATTTAAATCATGTTTAATGGCCCTATTTTAAATCGGTATGAAGGAAAAAACATATGGTTGTTGTGAAAAGAATCATGATTTACTTTCAAGATACTCATAATTATGGATTATACATTACTGATGGAAGAGATAGTGAAATATTCGTGTCTTCTATTTCTAATTAGGATAGAGATGTTGTTGAGATAAAGTCAACAAGTGGTGGAGAATTATTTATTGGAATGAAATCTGTGGGATGGTTGAGTAAGAAATAGGAACATACTTCTCTTAATACTATTGATGGGGAGTATATATCTACTAATAAGGATTTCACTCAATTATTAAAGAAGAATAAACAAATGACTGATTTTGGAAATGAGGTGAAACAACCAATGGAGATTCACAGTGACAACAGATGTACAATCAATATTATAAATTATATTCTTTAGCATTCTCATACAAAACATATTGAAATAAAATATCAATTCATTAAAGAAAATGTTAAACAATGAATGATTAAAATGGATCATTTTGGAATTGATGACCAAGAAGGTGATATCCTGACTAATCCATTACCTACACATGTGTTTGAGAAAATACAAATGAACCCCATTGTTTTTCCTCCTCCCAGTGCATGTGGATTTTACGAGTGGTCCAATATTTACGTTTTTATTATTTATTTTAATTTGTTGTGGAAGTGGTGATGATTTATGGGGGTGATACAATCCTTTTGGAATTTGATATGTGATATAGAGGTTCAATAATAGGATATATATGTTTATTTACAATTTTGGAGAATAGATAAATTCAATGGTTCAATGGTACAAAGGTGGATAATGAAAACGAGACTAAAAATATTATGATTTTATTGTTTCAGGAGAATGAAAATAGAGAATACAACTAAGTGTTATGAGGAAATAGTTAGATCATAGCTTGGATGAATATAATCTTTAAAAAACATGTGAACCGAATTAATGATTCCCATATTTTTTTCCCACACTTATCATTTCTCACATAGATTGAGAGTGTTGTCTTAGTTGCTTTTTCAATATGAGGTGTAATAGTGGTTTGTTTTTTATTGAATTTTTCTATAGATTCCCAAAAAAACAAATGGGAATATTGTTAAAAAAATTCTTTTTTTATAAATGAAGTATGGTTTGTTTTTTTCATTCCTCACATGTAAGATCAAGGAGTTTCAAGAAAATTAATATTATAGTTAAAACTAATAATAATTTTGACTATAATCTACTCAACATCGATGATCATAAAAAACCATGTATTATTAGAGCATCACAACACATAATGGTTTGATAGAAAGGTTCGCAACTATGAAAAATTTCACTTGAGAATCCATAAGGTATGAGCTATATGAAGATGTTTTTGAAATATTTGTAAAATGCATTGAAGGTAGTGGAGTATCATGAATAGATGATCCAATAACTATGTGGCTACCCCCAATTAATTTTCATGTTGTTTGTCAAGGAAAATCTAGAAACTCTCTGATTTCATGAATTAAATGGATATTATCTAATCTATATTTCTATGAGATATTGAGCTTCAAAAAACAATATACTTCATGATTGATGACAAATATTTATATTAGAGGGTGCTTCATGAGGAAGTGGTATCCTGTGTTGACTCACATAGTGTAACGAAGAAGTATGTTCTGTGAAGGCTGTGGTACTTCATGAAAGAGATTTGAAAAATGAAGTCATGAAAATCTATTAATTATTGAATAATTATTTTAGAGTTAATCAAATCAAGTAAATGGTTCAATTAGAGTCTCATTATAAGAAGTTACAAATAAATTATTGTTTTTCTATTGAAGTGACCTTTAGGTCAATAAACTGTGTTAGACTTGTCTCAAAATAGAAATTTTGTAGAGTCAATGGAAGTGTTTTGAGGGATTTTGTACGATATTCCTAAAATATTATAAATTTTGTGTGTTAGGAATAGTTTAATTGTGTATGAAATTTTATTTTCTTTGAAAAGTGATTATTAGTTGATTTGGGTATGACTGACACAATGTCGGTGTATGCTCCATCAACTATCCCTTAGTGGTGAACCAAGTAAAATTGTTTTGTTATATCTTTGGATGTAATTTTTTATACAATTCATTCCCATCACACATGTTTAATAGGATACTTCCAACATGGGAACATTATAAACCACTTTATGAGGAAAATTACTCACCCTGACACATCCCTACCCCTTAAAGGGTGTTCTATGGTCCTTCACTAGTATGGAAATTTATTATTTTTGGATATAACAATAGGTCTCAATAATTTTAGTTGGAAATTTTTTGATTTAATGTAATTAATCATTCACTGATTATTACATCTTTAAGTTGTTGTGTTCATGGATTATTTTTTATTGTACTCCATGAAAATGTGTAGTATATCGACCATTTAGATATCATTATTCGAACCATGAAAGGACATTAAAAATATGGGATTCCTTCCAAATGTGAGGTTTGGATCCATGAAGTGAAATTACATAGTAATTCCATATATGATTATACAATCTCTGTGGATGTTGTGAAAATATTGGCTATTATTTCTTATGACTATTCTAGAAATACATTTGAAGTCGTGATCTTCTTGGGGATGGCTAGTCATTATAGTAGATTTTTCAGGTTTTCTTGAAGATCACATCCTTGATGAAATCATTAACCTATAATGGTGCAATTTATCAGTTGAATGGAAAAAGTCAGAGATCCAATTAGGAACAGAACATGAGGTTGTATTCATCACATTTTTATATTCTTATGGAGTCATGTTCGAGTTATAATATTATTTTTCATGCTTCTAGTATGGGTTTGATACATTTCTTATTGAAGATGAATTAGGTGGTATCCTATGGATCTTTCGTGTTATTACCCAATGAGGGGAACTATCCTACCAATGATATTTAGTAGGTCAGGATATGAATTCACTTGAAAATTTGAATCAATGTGTATTTTGGGAGTAGTTGGACGTTTTTATTAATTATAAGGGCCTGAAGTATATTATTACTCAGAGTAATATTAACATACAATGGAGACACTGGATGAATAGTATTTAGTCATTTTATTTAATTTTTCATATAATTTTGGTAATGGGAACATAATTTATGCTGAGTTGATAATAATATTACAAAACAATCCATGAAGGAATCAGTTTAGTAGTGTTCTCTATTACGTTTTTTGTGTGTTGGGATTGGGAGTAGAATAATTCAGTGGATAGGTGTTGATGGATTCAATGAAATATGTGTCATATTTTGATGAGAGATTTCATATTGATATGTTGATAGAAATACTGAATAAATAAATTTAAAAATACTTTTAGGGTGGGGAGACCTCTGGTGAGTGGTCTCAATCTACTAGTAGGCTTTCTGTTTTCATAGTAGGTTGGTTTTTCTGAACTCTCTATGGAACTAGTTGATCGAAATTGGACTAATGATTCATTGATATGTTAACTATAGGTCAAAAAAGATGAATGAAAACAAGATACATCAATATTCATGGTATGTTATAAGGAAAATAATTACAGAACATATATTATTATATCACACTTGTCAAAAAAATTAAAATATAATATTAGAGACCTACTGGATTGTTGTAACCAATTCCCATGTTTGTATGCAAGTTGGATGATATTTACATTAACTTCATAATTGGGTTTCCATGGACTTTTATTGTAAATGGTGTTATTTGGGTGATCATTGAGTAACTTATGTAATTTCATGATTTCATACATATCACGGAGACAATGAAATTGGAACAATATGGAGACTTTTTTATCCATCATATTGTGATACTTGATGGAGTTTCCTCATTAATTATATAGGAAAGGGAAAAAAGGTTCACATCAAGATTATATATAAGTTATTAATATATTATGGGTTTTTAATTGATATCATGTAATGATTGTCATATTTCAATTGATAGATATATAAGAAGAGAGATCTATAAATGTTTTTGAAGATATACTCTCGGCTTGCAAGCTTTATTTTGGTGGATTATTGGAATGAAATTTACGTCTGCTAAAATTTTCCTATAAAAATATTTAACATATTTAAATAAATATTGACCTATTGAAGATGTTATATGGGTGACCATGTGGATATACCATGGGATGTAAATAGTTGGGAGAGAAGTTCATATTTGGGTTGAGTCTCATTCACGAGACAATAGAAAATAGTTAGTTTATATAGAAGAGCTTGCTCACAACATTGAACCACCAAAAAATATTCATTAAATCAACAATACTTTCTTGTGGGTGACACTGGTAATAAATTTTTTCTTAGTGTTTCAACACAATTGGGACATCTTCGGTTGGGTAATATGGGTATGTTGTCACATAGGTTTGTCAACAACATTAATTTTGTACAATGAATTGGAAAGGTGGAATCTCAGTTAGAAATACCTTATTGATTGATTTAAATTCATAGTTTGTTTCATTTTTCCTATAGGAGGAGGCATCAACTGAATCCTTCCCATGTTCCTAAATGGTAGTTTGTTGATCATGAACTTGATACTGTCATTGTTGAGAAACCAGTTAAGATTAAGTATTTCCCAGATAAGGTGTTTCATGGAAAAGTATTCCTCAAGTTTGGGTATTCTGGTAGTGAAAGTTTTATATCAACAATAAATTGGAGTATGATTCATTTTGTAAGTATATTTGTACCTCTCTTTTTTAGTGTCTTGAATATTATGCACTTTCTAAGGACATAATGCCTTTATGGTGGTTAGAATGTAATGTTTTGTTTCTTTTTACATGTTATATATGAACATTATTTTGTCCATTATATAGTTAGGTATTTATTTAGTTATGTATCAATAGTTTTTCAACAAAATAAAATCCCATGGGGATGTTTATGGTATGGTAAAACTACATGGTTTTCAATATGAAACTCTGTACACATGAATGTTCCACTAGATGGGGCGCATGGTTTTTCCAAAAAATACATTCATCATTCCAAAACATGAACCTGTAGAAAGAGGGGTAAATAATTATTTTATAATAGATAAATTAATCATTTTTTAATACCATGATTTCCAATTATGAGCTATGTATACCATATTTTGTAATGGCACACGATTACTCCTAACTATGTGACAACTCCAACTAACCCCTCATGTGGGGTTTTAACGCCTTGAATTTTTTATTAAAAATACTCAAGACCCAGATAAAACCATTAAGGAACCCTAAACTATTATTTTATTGAAATAATACTTTCCTAGTGGTGTAAAGTATTCTCTCATGGGATTATAGTTATACATCAATCATTTTTTATGTATCATCTTATAGTATATTGCATTTTTATCTTGATTTTTGTTTTCATCATAGATCCTCAATGGATCTCTAATCATACCAACATATAGAACATAATGGGGAATTTTATTCTGAATTTTAGTAGTTTTATGGTTTATATATATGTTTCTTCTGGATCATGGTTCATAAGTACATGATATAATCTTCCCCAGTCACTATTGTCGATGGTGAATAATTCCCCTTTTATTCGTAAGGTACATTTTTCTATACGAATGGTTTATTAAATGAATTTATTACCATTATTGAAAAATTAATCTATTTAATTCATCAAATATAATACATATATTTTTTAAAAATATTTAATAGAGTGGTACATGTTTTTAAATGGTTTATTTCTTAAAACAATTCACATAAAGTGTTTGATTAAATGTTTGAATGGTGTTTTAGTTTTGGAAGTGGATTTTAAAACTCCAAATTGTATTTTTAATGTATTTAGATATGTTTTATAAATTTTGAGAATGGCTTTAAAATGTGATTGTACAAACTTAGATCATTGGTAACCTAGGGTACATCAGGAACAAACATGTCACTCATAATGTGCTTAATACCACATGACGTTTTCAGATATCAATTTATTATTTTAGGACTTTATATTATTCCATACCACCATATTTTTGTTTGGGTTTCATTTATTTATATTTTTTATTCCCATGTTATAGAGAAAAATATAGTGTAATTTTTCATTAATGATTTATTTATCGCATGATGGATTTTTTTCATGGATTGTTGCCTGCATGTTTTCACATGCATTTGTATCACATGGATTATACTGTTTTATTATTTCATAGTTATGTGTTCAATTTATTAACATTTGTTATGGATATTAATTACAATTTTATCACTAATACATTTCATATACCTAGATATTTCAATATGAAATGATTTTATAAAAACCAAAATGAAATTTATTTTCGTATCGGTTCGGATTCATGAAAAGCCTTCATAAATTTTTTATTTTAAAAACTAGAAAGATAACTTTTTTGATATAATAACTTGTATAAAATCATTTTTGGTATCCTATAGGAATTTATTCTTAGAAAATAATTTTTTATTTGGGAATTCGTATATATTATTATTAAGGACCAAGGTAAAGGGAAGTGAATTTGTAATAATAGAATCCTCTCTTTTTGTCGTTCCATTTATGGTAGGATGGTTTGGAGGGTACAATTGGACAGAAGTAGACTTGATTCTTTCCTCTTGATATATACTCTAGTTTTTTCAAGTTTGTATTGGATTGTATTTATCATTGATTTATCCATTAATTTTTCATTTTATTATGGTTTTATGTCTTGTTTTGTTTTATATGAGACATGTTTTTGTTTTATTGTTGCACATCACCCCTTGATAGACCATCTTGGCGGGCATATTTAGTTGACACAGGCTGGTTTGTTATATGTAATTCAAAAAATTTAAATAGTATATTTTTTATTGAAAAACTATCATTCATCGGTTATGTAATTATAAGTGAGGGAAAATATATAAATCCCCCAATGAAATATGGGATGGAAGAATATCTTGTAATAACAATAATTATATTGACCAATAGTTTTTATAAATTATCATAGTACAAACAATAGTTTATGAGATATTTTTTATGACTGTCTAAAATACAAAACGTTTTATCCCTGATATGTGTCATGATCCTCTAAAGAGATAAATGTGAATAAGATTAAAGGAGTGAAATTGAAGATTGGTCACTAAAATTATGCTCACATTACCCTATATTTGATATGGGATATATATATATATATATATGAATTAAAAAACGGAATATGGATTGTCATTATGCTAAAAGTGAAATTGAATATTATTTCATGTATCTCGTAAAGTTGTGGATGAAAAATCACCCATACATAATTTGTTCCAAGTTATTGTAATTATTTTATTTATAATTTATAGGATTTGTATATATGGTGGTAAGTGTGATGTATATAATGGAAAATGATAATAATGTATATATTCATATAGAAAGATTTAAACATGAACAAAATAATATTTCTATAATGCAGGTTCTAGGTATAGCGGAATAGACTATATGACATGTCTAACATGGTTTTTAATTAATGTATGGATAATCATGTCATTGCATAACCAAATACATATTGATGAATATAACTCATAGGTCAAATTAATTTATTTAATTATATAACTATAAAAAGAGGATATTCATATGAATTTTATAATTAATTTATGATAAGATCTATATTAGTCTAAACATATAATTCATTCATTAATGATGATTCATTTTACATGATCACATCATAATGACATTGTGCTGTCGTGATCAAAGTGAATAATATATATAGTAATGATCCAAATGTTCACTAGAATATTTTACTATAATCATATAATTGATGAGTGAATGAATGGATGATCTTGATCAATTATGTCATTCATGGTTTATCTCAAAAGAAATATTATACATAAATGAATGACATTTAATATTTTCTTAGTTTCTAGAGAGAATAAGATAAGAGACCATCCTTATGATCTCTCTAAATCTATCTAGTTTTGTTTGAGCTTCTCACTATCTATGTTTTATAACATGTCTGTTTTGGAGAGGGATATAAGTAGATATAAATTAAGTTAATTATAGAATTGTAATTTTCTACAAAATCACTATTGAATTAATTAATTATTATTGAACCCCATATCTAAATAGTGATATAATTATTAATAACATGACATGTGAATAACATAAAAATAAATAAGGATCATTTAAATCATTTCAAATCATACCATTATACTCAATCATCTAATCATCCTCGATATTAATCAAACATTGAATAATTACTTTATAAATAAAAAATAAATAAAACTACAATATTTATCGATAAATATAATTAATATAATATTCACCAGACTTTGGATATGAATATTAATTATTATTAATTATCCCCTTATTATATTGAATAAATTGTTATTAAATACTCATGATCATCAAAAAATGAGTTATTATTAAACTAAAAATATGGGATTATATTTAACCATAATTAGTTAAATTATTCATTTATTTTAACCAATATTTCATATACACATATTGTGTGACCCCTGAGGGCTATTTCTCAGTTAAAAATGTTAATACCACTAATGTACAAGGATATAATATAAAACCATGGAAAAGGAACCATAGAGGAGGAATGTAATGTTAGAATGGAATATAACATCCTATGAATTCATTCAATGTATCATAAAATCTTTTTTATGAATTCTATCATAACAATTTTCATATAGGAGTGTCACCACCGAATGTTTTAATTAAACCATTCATTCAATTTTTAGAAATGAATATGTCCTTAGAATATCATAGACATTGATTTATGTATGAAATTAAATTTATATTATAAGTCTTGATATGTCAACATCCATTATTAAATTGAAGTGATAAATCATTCTTCACATTATAAATAACTATAATATAACTGATGAAACACCATATATAATCTACTTCACCAAAAACAAATATTGTCATAGTTTTTAAAAGCATATAAAATTACATTTCCTATGGAATTCTTTAAGAATAATAGTTATTTATAAGGTTCAATCCACATGAATATGTATAAGAACATCCAGTAAACCATAAAATGTTAATTTTCCTCTACAAGGTATATTATCACAACCTCCCATTATAGAGAATTCCATGGGAGAACACCATGAGAAGTTGTATCAATTTATTTTGATCCTTTACCATTGATATCCTATATCTTAAGTGAATTTTCATACAGTAACATGTAAACATATATACTTTATTCAATAACACATTCATGGAACCTCTAGTATCTCATCATATAAGGGAACTACAATAACATTATAAAGAGAAATATATTCATAAAAATTTAAAACAAGCTTTGTCATGTAGAGGAACAATCATGACGTGATAAGAATTTTTTTAACAAAATTAAAATTAATTGAAAACATATAATCATCTTGTACCTTGAATTTTTTTCTACGAATCAAACTCCAAAATATTTTCCCATAAAATAGATCCCAATGTTTACAACATTCAGGTCACTAGCTCTCACATGATATAAATGATTTTACTATGATAGATCCTTCATCATGTTTGTCATCCATATTTTCCACTATGAATAATATTATCACTAAATCATAAAATAATTGTGAAAACTATATGATGATATGACAATTTTTAAGTATATCATTTTTTTCTTTTGATGTGACCTTGGATAATAGGAATAAGGCACCTCTTTTTAATGATCGCTGTGAACAATGATAGATTATTGACACCTAGAAAACAATTGAAGATCATGGGAATTGGTAGACATCCAAACAGCTTTCATGAATGCTTCAGAATATGATATATACCTAGTCTCCACTATAGAATCATTGACAACTGCTTATGTAGAACTATTTTATCTCAAATCTCATTCATTGTTATAAAAGATATATACATACTATCACATTCGAACACTATGATATATTATAATGATACCATTTATATAACCCTAGATGACATGACCCTCGTCTCTTCTACAAACCATGAACATATCCTTAATTGTTCTATGATACATATGGTTAGCCTTAATAGTAGTTAAATTCTATTTATGTGGATTGTATTGAACACTATCTACCATGCTCAAATCATCCACAACATCAAGACTCACACATAACATAGAATACATGATATATCCTTCCATAGAAGTGTATATGAACATAGCCATTCCCAATATTTGAGGTTGATTATGAGGATACATCATCTATAATAAATTAATACGATGTAAAATTGGAACTAATCCACTATAAGATTGTCTTATACTAATACTATTAAGTATCTGGTTAGTGTATATACATGGAATAAGTCCATGACTACCCTTTGACCTATCACACATGATATTGAACCCAGGATTGTCGGATAAATCACCTAATTATTTCATGGATATGTACATTCCCAACTATACTTTTAATTATGGTATATTATTTCGAATTAATAATATTTTATCAATATATACTTCTTTAAAAATTATTTTACTTCCATAAAACTACTTGAAAACACATTAAAAACAATCATTATTAGTGAAACTGTTGGTTCCGGGCGAAGCGAAAGTGCATTGGAGGGTGTACCCAACTTTAATTTTAGCGTTAATAATGATCAATCTGAGATCCCTCGTGATAATAAAATGACAGATCTTCGAAATATAATGAAGAATTAAAAATAAATAGGGGAGTAATGGAACCATAGATATGATCATCTTATGTTGGTTATAATTAAATTAATTAATTAACACGAATTACCATCATCGAATTATTTCATTGTTGATGTTTCTAGTCATGCTGTGATGCGATATGTCATTGCGTTGTAGAATCCAAGTGTAGTATTCCTCTAGTGGTTATCCACATGTGCTCCACGTATCTCTGGACGTCCCCAAAGGTATCTCTAGGTGATAACATGAATGTGCCTTCACTTATGATGTCGGTATTCGATCTCCTTGATATGGTGGAGGTAGATCTCTCTCCCGTAGCTTGAGAGCGTTCTTGGTGGAAAATGATTTCCCTCTATTCTTGAGATCCTTTCCAAATTTTTTTTGCACAACCACACAAAAAATGGCTTGGCTAATGAGATATATATTATTTTTATTTCTAATTACATAGAATAATAAAATGAATTAATTACCCTAATGCATTTATTCATTTCATTTAATACTTATTAATAACTCATGTCTAATAATAATAGTTGACTATTACTATTACATGACATGTGCCCAACTAATTACACCTAATATTATTTAATTAAATAAATAATATCATTTCACATAAATTCCCAATAAATATAAATGGTGGGTACTTTTATTTTTCTATTTTTATTTATTTCCTCCACCACATTTTTTAGACCTTGAATAATGGCTATTTATTTCTAAAATAAATATAAAATGAATTACTCACTAATAAATATACTATTTCTCCCAGAATATATTCTCTCGAAGAACTAGTATTGAAATAAATGTGATCATCCATCCTAAAATAATTATTAAACCAAAATCGGGAATAATCATTATTTAACATGTTAAATTAATATTTTACTCAGATTCCTAGAAAGACTTAGTGTTTGACCCTCCAACCCTCTTTCTTAGTGGCAAAAAAGTAAGTGTCTAGAAACACCCCAAGGCACTCATAGAGAAAGAAGTTAACTCCAAAATGACATGTCATCTCCTACGAATTCTTACCATGTAATATAATCCCTTTTCTCGATATCTCAAATAAAGAGGGTTGCATGGTAGTTCCCTCAACTCATGTTCTCGATTATTCTTTCTTAGACATTCTAAAATTGAAATTTCCCATTCCTCACTATGGCCATGGATTTATTTAGGCTATATCAATTCCATCAAGGGGCCTGAGATATCTACTTATGTTATGGAACTAAAGTGAAAAATCCTTTTTCGCATTATCTATTAAGGTAGTATCACTCATGACGCACCCAACGTATCCTACCACAATGGAAATAGTGTTTTGTCACAGTTTTTGTCAATACATCTAAGTGCACAAGTTGTAATACCCATTAATGATAATCTCAAAGTCTAAGGACCAATACACACGTCTACAAATAGGAACATCTAATGACACTATAAAATGTGGATTTCTTAATGGTGCGTCCTATTACTATAATATCCTCTTAGATATTACCGAGAGTGCACTCCATGAGAAGGTACCTCAATGTTTTATGAGTCATTTCCCCTAATAACCTGTATTATTTGTGTCCCTAAAATAACATCATCCAACCATAGAACATATCTTCAAGAACATTGTTATGGAACTACCAGGTTCTCATCATAGCAGGGATCCACTATGAACATTTAATGAAACAGTTTTCCTTAGGACATTATCACATGAATTGATATATAGAATAAAAACCAAGATGTGATAATGTATTTATTAATGAATAATGTAAAAAGTAGTTGGTTCTAGGACACCAACTCCAATAGACTCCCACTTGTACTAGAGCCAACTGCTAACAAAATTTAACCTGCTAGCTCTCACATGATGTTCATGCTTCTGTAGAGATAGGCCTTTAGTCATGGGGTATTCCACATTCTCTTCCATGGACACTCTGCTCACTGAAACATTACCCCTTTGATAGAAATCCATAATGTGGTGATACATCCTGAGTATGTTCTTTGTCTGTTGATATTACCATGGTCTTTTTGCAACATCCACCACTACAGTATTATCATAATACAATGTGATATGAACTTTAGTACTATGCACCACATCAAGCTCCTAGATGTTGTTTCCAGACAGCTTCCTTTGCTGCATCCGAAGCCACTAAATATTCAGACTCCACTATAGAATCAGCGAAAACTGGATGCCTTGAACTCTTCCAGTTCACGGCTCCTCCGTTGAGATAGAAAACATATCCATATTGCGACTTCAGATCGTTCTGATCTATTTGAAAGCCAACATCAGCATACCCTCTTATAAAAAGATCCTCACCTTCTCCGTACACTAAGAATATATCCTTAGTTCTTCTAAGATACTTAAGGATAGTTTTAATAGCATTCCAATTTTGTTCTCTTAGATCTTCTTTGTATCTACCTACAATGCTCAGTGTATAGGAAACATCAAGCATGTTACATAACATGGAATACATAATGGATCCTGTAGCCAAAGCATATGGGATCATACTCATTAAATCATTCTCTTATGGTGTTTGCAGAAACATTTTCTTAGAAAGATGTAGGCCATGTGACAATGGAACCAATCCCCTCTTGGATTGTTCCATACTAAATTTCTTTAGTATCTGGTCAATGTACGTACCCTGACATAATCCAATAAGCATCTTAGATCTATCACGAATGACCTTGATCCCTAGAATATAGGTTTCTTCACCTAATTCTTTCATGGGAAAAAACTTCTTCAACCAGTCCTTAACTGACTGCACGACTGTTACATCGTTTCTAATAAGCAATATGTTGTCAACATATATTACTAGGAAAAAGATTGCATTTCCATTTAACATATTATAAACAAATTCCTCACATTAATTCTTAATGAAACCAAATTCATTTATGGATTCACTAAATCTAATGTTCCATGACCTGGATGCTTACTATAATCCAAAAATGGATTTCTGTAACTTGAAAACCCGTTTGGATACACCTAGTGTCACAAACACTGTTTGTTGTGTCATATATAAATTTTCATGATGATTCTTTTTAATAATATTGTTTTGACATTCATTTTCCAAATCTTATAGTCATGATAAGATTCTATGTAAAGTATGATTCTTATGGATTTAAACATGGAAACTGGGGAGAATATTTCATCATAGTCAATTCCATGACGTTGTCTGAATCTTTTATCCACTACCCTTGCATTATAGGTGCTAAATTGACCTACCATGTCCAGTTTTCTCTTAAATACCAATTTACATCCAACATCCTTTACATTAACAAGCTCATTGAACAGAATCTTGACTTGGTTCAGAAACATGCAATCCATCTCAAAATTAATATCTTTTATCAAAATTGCAACTTCTAAGCTTTCTACTATTTCCGCGTAGGAAATAGGTTTATCATTTAACAAAAATAATGAATCACCATCCTCGGTGACTAGGATACCAAATCATTCTAGTTCCCTTATCTCTCTTGACCTCTTACGCAGTACTTGTATTTCTAGAACCTCTTCCATGGGTACTTGTGGAACTTGTTCCTATACCAAATCCTGTATATCACGAGCATCAACATCGTCAAAGTAAATCTTGATCCAAATATTTTTTTAACGATGTGATCCCTCTCAATAAATACTTCTTATCTTGCAATAGTCACATTCTTTTCTGAAAGGTTATATAGGTAATATCCTTGAATTTCCTTGGGATATCCTATAATGATACACTTCATGCCCTAGGGTGATAGTTTTTTTCTTAAGAAGTCCTTAACAAGTTCCTCGCATCCCCATACACGTGTGTGTGAAAAAATAGGTTTCTTTCCATTCAATAACAATGAGGGAATTCCATTTTATGCCTTGTTTGGTACTTAGTTTAATGTGTATGTTGCAGTCTGTAGTGCATATCCCCAAAAGGATAATGTAAGATCTGCATGACTCATCATCATCCTCACCATGACCAACATGGTGTTGTTCTTTCTTTTACTAACACCATTCCACTATGTTATATAAGGATAATCCCAGACTCCCGCAGAATATAGATGAACTATTGGTTCAGATATTCTACGCCTAAATCTGATCTAATCTTTATTATCCTATTACCAAGCTGATTCTCTACATTATTCTTGAATTCCTTAAATTTCACTATTGGTTCAAACTTATACCTCATTTACTAAACATAGCCATATCTACTCAAATCATCAATAAAATTAAATAAGTAATAATATCCACCACTAGCTTCTACTGTAAATGGTCCACACACATCTGTGTACCCAAATCCCAGAAGTTGTGTGCCCCTTTCACTATGTCCACTAAAAAAGGATTAGTCATTTTTTCTTTTAAACAAGTGTGACATCTATCAAGTGCTTTTAGCTAAGTAGAGTCTAAATATCCATCTTGGTAGAGCATTTTCAACCATTTCTCATTTACATGATCGAGACGATGATTCCATAACTCGGTGATGTATGAGTCATGTGTGTTTGTTTCATTATCAATTTCCAACACTTGGTAGTCGTACTTTAATACATACAAACCATTATTTAAATATTCAATACCATAACATACATTTTTCTTAGAAAAGAGACTGCTTTTATTTCCAAACATGAAAATAAATCCATCCATATCCAAACAAGATACAGAAATTATGTTCTTTGTAACATTAATAACATAATAAAAATTATGTAAATCCAAAATCATCCCAATTAGAAATGAGAGGTGGTAATCACCAATGGCTAATGTAGCCAGCCTCGCACCATTGGTAGAACAAAGATCCACCTCACCTCTGGTAATCTTTCTAAATCTACTTGGTTCTTATATTTGAATATAGATGTGAGGCCCACAAGGTGGATCTAAAAACCAATGTGTAGAAATGGAATGATTGCACTAAATAACAAACACAACATTAATGTCCTCACTCATTGGGGTGCAGTTCCTCTCCCAGTGGCCTTTCATTCCACATGAAAAACATACCACCTCTCGCTCTTTACCATGACTTTGGATCTTCCCCCTCTTGGAGGGATGATGCTCGGGGGATTCAGATCATTTATAAGTCTTTGGCCCCTTTGCATTGTCCTTACTTTTACTATTGACCATAAGTATTATGGGTTTGTCATGCCCCATCTCCTTATCTACCTAGATAATTATCATCATATGTTATGATAGAATATTCTCATTGTTTCAAATGTTTTAGTTGACAATAATGCTTGATAAGGTCCTGGGTAGTGTTGATATGATGAGATATGTATGCAACTCATCAGGGAACATAATATCTAAGACGTTTAGGCAATCAATGTAGCCGATGAGCATGACTACATGAGGCTCATATGGCAAGGACTCTCCAAGCATGGTTATAAATAAAGCATTGGCGATCTCATATTTCTCATGTCTCACCTTCTCTTGATATAGATCCATAAGGTGAGACATCATGCTATACACGGCCATGATTTCATGTTGCTTCAAGAGATCATTTATCATGGCTGACAATATGAAACAATGGACATTTGTGGCATCATACATGTGTTTCATATAGAGATATAGTTCCTCATCACTGTCCTCTTATCTAAGTGCAACTAGAATAGGCTCTTCTAGTATATGCAATTTCCTCTCATGGTGAAGGATGACGCATAATTGCCTCCTCCACTCTTGGAAATTGGTACGAGCGAGAAGGTTTTCTTTCTCGAGTATGGTTTGCAATTATATGTTTGAATTCATTTTTCTTGTCATTTAAACAAAATAAAATGAGGAATGGATTAGTAAAATATTATGATAAAACTATGAGAAATAAATAAATTAATACTTATTAGTCTCCCACTATTTCATTAAAATCCATTATCCCTCACCATTAACATCAGAATATTATATTGCCTAAATATTATAGTGCCAATGATCCATATTTCCCATCGCATTACCCCAACTAGGGTTAGTTAATGAACTAGATGTGTTTTAGCTAGGTTTCTTAAATTTCAACAGTATTAACTCTTAGCTCCTAGATCCGCTGAGTGGACTCCCCCATCCTAAAATCCTTTTATTTTTGGATTTCCTCAACCTTTGTCTCTTTTTCACACCATGTCAAATTGTGGAAGTCAACCATTGATGCGACCCAAGTTATGTCAACCCAAAACCTTGAATTAGAATTCCCCGATAATTGAAAGCATCCCAAAAAGGTTGGTCAAGCACTTTGATATATGGTGCGATTCTAACCAAGATTATGGAAGGCTATACCGACATAATATTTCATTGAGGGATTTTATCCTTATACATAAATTTTCATTTTAATATCTTTCATTACATGCCTATTAATTTTATGTGGGATATATTTAAGTGATTATCCATGTCTAAGATAATTTTTTACCATAATCCTGTATTATTTTAGTTCCATCTTTAATGGTTGTTTAATTCATTAGTTTTATGATTGTGACAACACAGCCACAATAATTATACCATGAAACTAACAAAAATAAAATAAAAGTAATGATCACGAGATTTCTCTATTGGATAGTATATCTAGAGGATGATAAACTAACCCAAGACCTAGGGTAAGACACCTTGATTTTTTTGGGTTCATGTTTACAACTTTCCACCTGTCCACCTTTGTAACACCTTGGATTAGATTCACCCCGACTCCTACCTTGAGCTGTCTTCAGAAGAATGAGAGCTCCATCCATTAAATATGCTTTTATCTCACACATAGGTGAGGGGTAAAATAAGGTTTTACATAAAAGAAACCTTGGGTGCGCAGACCTTACATATTAATGAGTAGAAGGTTTGTAGGAAAACAAATTCAATTTAAATATAAAAATTAAAAGAAAAATTCACATGATAAGGTCTTGGACTAGCTCATGATCATCCATACATTCAACGATATTTATGTATAAATAAAAATAGTAGTTAATTCATTAAAAATTTTTATTTAAGATAAATCATGAAAAATCTATTAATTTTAATTAATTAATCAATCCTTATATCTTAAACCATTTCTTGAATTTCCTTGAGATTCTCATCCATCATAATTTTAAACAAATAAATTCATTTAAATTTATCTTTGTACGTAACATGTACCTCAGAGGAAACCTGGTGAATTTTCGTTCATTACTACACAATGAGTACAAATAAACATTTCGAAGATGTTAAATTAAAGAAATATATATAAAACACCTATCACATGTTGTGACTCAGCTTTACACCGACACTATGGTACATGTTTCAAGGGTTTGTATAATATAATAATAAATTTTAATAAATATGCATAATTTGGATGAGTACACATCGTGTAGTTCCAGCTACATGACATGTACTTTTTTTCACCATCCATCCTATGTACATGCCTGAGGACATGGCGTGTAGACGTACTGCAGTAATTTTTGGAGTGCATGGCGTGTTTAGTGGGACACACTCTATGTAGTGTCCACATTACATGGTTTTCAGTCGGGCCAGTTGTCTATGTGGTACACAGTGCAACCCTATCCCGAAGGGACTACATGTCATCTTCATTGGACCACATGGCCTGTAATCCAAAAACCATGTGCCACCTATTCCTGGTTAACACACGATGTCATTTATGACTTAGGAATACTCCAACACATGACCTGATTTGGCAGACCAGTCTGATGCATTGAACATAGACTACACTACATGTACTTCCTAATACACACCATGTATTCTGGTGTTGTATGGCCAAGAACGTCTGGTACCTCTAGACAAGATCCTCTATTTTATATTAATCAAAATTAATAGAAAAATACATTTCGGTAAGGTGAATGAGAAACATGAGAGGAGGAACGCATCTCAAGATTCAGATTTTAAAGAATGATTAACATGAATTGAAACAACTAAATTATTAAATGCGTAAATAAAAAAACATAATTAATAATAACCAATGATATGGCCCCTCTGATACCACTTGTAGGTTCTGGTCACAGTGGAAGCGTTTTGGAAGGTGTACCCAACTGTAATTTTAGAGTTAACAATGATCAATCTGATATCTATCATAATAATAAAACGTCGGATCTTCAGAATAGAATGAAGATAGAGAAAGAAATAGGGGAGTCCCGGAACCATAGATAGGATCATCATATACTATTTATAATTAATTTAATTAATTGACAATAATTACATTGATGAAATTATTTCTTCATTGATGATTCTGGTCATGATCTGATGTGATCCATCATTATGGTGTAGAATCCCAGTGTAGGATTCCTCTTGTGGTGATCCACTAAAGTTCCACGTATCTCTGGTCATCGCTAAAGGGATCTCCGGGTGCTAGCATGGAACATCCTTCAATAGCGATGTATGCCTTTGATCACATTGATCCTGTGGAGGTGGATCTCTCTCTCGTAGCATTAGAGCGTTCCTGGTGGAAAATGAAATCTTTATTAGCTTGAGAGCATTTCCAAATCTTTCGTGCACAAACACAAATAAATATACAGGCTAATGAGAAATATATAATTGGGATTTTTAAATACATAAAAAATGAATTAATTACCCAAAATCATTTTTTTCATTTCATCTAATTCAGAGTAATACCCCATGTCTAATAATAACAGTTGACTATTATTATTACTTGACATGCACCCACAGAATTACTCCTAATATTACTTAATTAAATATATAGTATTATTTCTCATAAATTCTCATGAAAATATAGGGTGTGTATATTTAATATACATGACATGTACTTTTATTTTTCCATTTTCCTTTATTTTTTGCTCTACATTTATTAAACCATGAATAAAGGCTCTTTATTTCTAAAATGAACATCACTGCATTAATTGCTAATAAATATATTATTTTACCTGCAATATATTATATAGAATAACTAGTGTTGAAATAAATGAGATCATCCATTCATAAATAATTAATAAAAAAATCTATAATAAGCATTATTTAACTTGTTAAATTAATATTTATCTGGGAAACTTAGATACACTTAGTGTGTGACCCTCTAGGACTCTTTCATAGAGGCATTAGATGAAGCCTGCTAAAAGTCCAAGGTTAGAATCTAGAAAAATGCCAAGGGACCCATAAAGAAAGAAGTTAATGCAGCAATGATGTGTCAACTTCTATGAACACTGACCATGTAATATAATCCCTCTGTATATATATCTTGAATCATATGGGTTGCAATTTAGTTCCATCGACCAATGTGCTCGATTATTCATTCATTCACATTCCAGAATTGAGCTTTCCTATTCCTCACCATGGCCATGGATATATTTAGGCTATATCATTTCTATTAGTGGGCCTAAGATATCTAATTATATTATGGAATAGAAGGGACAAATCCTTTCACACATTATCAATTAATGTAGTATCACTCCTGACACACCTAGCATATCCTACCTTGCTATGAACAGTGTATCGTCACAGTTTTCATCAACACGTCCAAGTGCGCGAGTTTTAATTCCCATTAATAATAATATTAATGTCTAAAAACCAATAATCATGTCCATATAAAGGAACATTCAATGACACTATGAAATGTGGATTTCCTACGGCAGGTCTTGTTCTAAAAATATCCTCCTGGATAATACCATCGGTGAACACCATGAGAAGGTGCCTCAAATTTTTACGAGTCCTAACCCCTAATGGATTGTATTATTTGTGTCCCTAAGATAACATCATCTGTCCACAGAACATATATTCAAGAATAGTGTTATGGAACATCTGGGTTATCATCATAGTAGGGATCCGCTAGGACCCTTTAATACAACATCTATCTTTAGGACGTGATCGTATGAATTTTCACATAGAAGAACAATAAAGATGTGATAAGGTATTTATTAATGAATAAAGTAAAAATTAGTTTGTTCTAGTCCACCAACTCCAACAGAAAAAAAATTCATTTATAGATTCATTGAATGAAATTTTCTATGACCTAGGTGCTTTCTTTATTCCATTAATGAATCTATAATATTTAAATATATTTTTTGAAAATGTTGGAGTCATAAAACAATTTATTTTTTATCATATACACAACATCCTAAATAATATAACAAAGGGTAGTAGTTTTGAAATCCAAATTCAAAATATCATAGTCATGGATGGGAGTTATACCAAGTATAGTTATGGTGCAATTAGACAAGAAAATAGTAGTGAATTTCTTTAATATTCCGTTCCATGATGCTATAAGTTTTGTTCTGACATGTAATGTTTTTTATGTACAAGCATCAAATTAAATGTATAAATTTATTTTTAATATTATTTTTCAACCAACATGTTTTGAATCAATTGGTGGATTGATAAAAACCGAAATACAGTTCTAATATAAAGAATTATTTTTGAAATTAATGGTTCCTTTTAATTTTGTTGATCTTATTCACTTAAATATATCCTTATATGATATAGGGTCTTTATTATCATCAAATAATGAGATTCAATCTTCTAGAACTGTAAAAAAACATATCATTATAGTTTTATAACCCCTCTCGTTCTCTTATATAGTAAATTTCTAACTATAACTACTTCTTTGATTTTGAGTAATGTAATATGTTCCAATACCAACACTTGTGTTTCTTTATCATCAAATTTATCAAAATAAATATTTCTCCCACTATAATAATTATGTGTTCCCTCAGAATTATTATTTCATGTCTAAAACTTAGAATATTTTTATCTAGGGGATCGTTTAGGTATTATCCCATTATTTTCTCAGGATAACATATGAAGATATACTTTGTTCCCTAGGGTGACTATTTTTTACATGATCATTTATTAGAAAATAAATCACTCTTCATGCATGAATATAAGAAAAACGTGTTTATTTACATTCCATAACTCAATGAGAATTATAATATCCATATATGATGGTACTTGAATTAGTGTGTATGATATTGTATGTAATGAATATCCTAGAGAGGAAAATACTTTTCTTGTGTGACTCATAATTAACCTTGCCATGTTAATCAAGGTACAATTCCTTCTTCCACTAACTCCATTAAAACATGTTGTATATGTTAGACTCAGTTGAGATAAAATCCAATACTCTAATATAAAGATGACAAACTATTAGATAAAATATTCACCACATTGATAAAATCTATTTTTTCTTATCTTCTCACCATGATTATTTTCAAAAAAAATCATGAACTCCTAAAACCTATCAAAGTGTTCAATATTTTCAATCATGAATAGGATATAATAATTCATAATTAATCCATTACCAAAAGTTAAAAAATTATATAAATACACCTATTTATTTTACATAAAACGATTGAATACCTATGTGTGTACCAATTTTAGAAGCTATGTGGCCCTTTCACAATTACGAAAAATAGTTGTTAGGTCACCTTTCCATGTAAATAATATTATAATCTAGGATGTGTTTTAATTTAAAAAAATTCTAATTAACCGGCGTTATAGAGTTTTGTGAAATGATTCTTATTTTCATGACTACAGAGGTGATTCAACAGTTGGGTATTAATTGTGACTCATTCATTTCACCTTTTAATAATTTATAATATTCTGTTACCATAATTTAGTAAATGAATACTATAATTCAATTATTACATACCAATAAAAATTCTATCATTATAAAATATTCAATTATTATTATTATGGAAGAAAATAGATTCATCATTTTTTAATAGTAAATATAAATTATTGTCATTCCAACACTAGTAATATAATAATAGTTCCATACAAGAAACACAATTTATGTTCTAAATTTGAGGTGGTAGTATCCAATGGAAACTCCAACCTCACACTATTAGAATATGTTAGATTCATATCACTTTTACAAAACATATGGTTTATACATGGTTCTTGTATTTTCTTATAAATTTAACCACCCCATGTACTATCTAACACCCCAATTGTAGATATGGAAATACCACACTCATTGTCAAACACACATAATGGTTATCCTTTCTTATTTGTCTAGAATAAGTTCCTCTTACATTTTCTTTTCTTTTAACAAGGAAAACATAGTTCATCATTACCCTTTTCATGATACAGGATATTATTCTTCTTAAGATGATTATGATCAAGATCCTTATATTTTAAATGAGTCTTAAAAATCATTACTATGTTATTAATTATCTTATTAACTATAAGGACTATAGGTTATTCATACCCCATGAATTTAACAATATAGTAAATCAGATTAATACGTTTCTAAATAGTATTACCAATATTACTATTTTTATAATTCATAATGTAATTGTGGTTTTTTTAATAGCCAGGATAGAATTAGATATTTCTACAACTAATTAGGGATCATAATCCTCAATATGAATAATGATTCTACGTATTAAATCATATTGACTACCTGAGTCTAAGATGGAATTAGCTCTATAAGCATGAATAAGGACATTTCACTTGATATCTACTATCTCTATTATTTCTCATTCTCCTAATAATGATCATGATAGTGAGAAATGATTATATATGCATCAATATCTTTATATTTCTTAATAATGTTATTATAAATGGATGATAAAATGAAAAATGTAAATCCACTGTCATGTTTCTGATAGCGAAGTACTTCCTTCCCCATCCACCTTCATGAGCGACATGGGATGTGGGGTTTCTAGCACATATAATTCACAATAATGAGGTTTTATAACATGTGAGGACATATGAAATTCCAAGATGATTTCAATAGTGAAATAGTTTTGATTCTCTAGTATAGATAACTATGATTTTTTCAAATTCGTGCGGATAATCATTCCTAGAAAAATTAATAGCATATTATTATTTCTTCATTGATTATGAAAATAGATCAATACATTAAATTTGAAATATTAGTAATCAACCAATAATTTTTTGAAACATAATAACTTTTATAACTAGGTTTCAAATATCCTATTTTATATACATTTTAATGGAGAGGACCCATATTCCACTTCCCATTACCCAAACTTATGCCTTATATTTTAGTTGAGGGATTTCAATCCTTATGTGTAAAACATGATTTTTATATTATCACATACATTATTAATATTAAAAGGATTAAACTAAAGTGATTAACTATGTCTGATAATATTTTCCCTATAATCTATTTTTATTTAATTCTATATTTTATAATATTTAATTCAATTAGTAAGTGATCATGTATTATCCAAAAATATAAAAAATAATTCATCAAAAATATAGAAATAAAATATATATGACATGATCGTGTTATTATTCAATGCTTAGTTAGTCTAGAAGATGATAAAATAACCCTAAACCCTAGGGGAAACACCTTTAACCATATCATGGTTTGTGTTATAGAATTATTCATCTGATTCAAGACTCAAAATAACTCCTCTAATGTTGAATATGCACCTTAACATAAGAACATACTCACATGTAAAGGACGGTATCCAATTTATTGGATAATGTGGGTTTATATAAAATAAATTATGATCATGTATATCCTTACATAATACTTAGGTAGATATGACATGTAGGTCATCATTCTCATTAAATAAAAATAATAATCTAAAAGGAAACCAATCATATACATAGGTCTAGTCTAATCTCATTATTATCCACATATTATAACAAAAACATACATTTTCTATTTATCCATCAATTACATTTATTTCTTTTTCATTTATCAAAAAGCAATGTTAGTTATTGAAATTAATTTAGTTGATCATAATACTATAATTGAATCCTTATAATTCTATCATTGATACTTTTAAACAAGTTAAATAAATTAATTTATAAAAAATTAATAGTATACATAAGTGTACCTAGAGTTAAAAACATGTGGCATCATAAACTAAATACAAAGATACATGTTCTTGTTATTTTCATTGGTCTCAAAAAAAAATTATGTGATAGGTACTTACATTTCATCAAAAATCAAAAATATGAAACAACAGAAACATGTGAATTACTATGTAAATGATTCTATTGATAAACATGGAGTAAACAATAATCAAAAAACATACACATCATACTTTTATATAAATTATCGTGGAAATTAATTTAATAAATAATTAAAAATTACTTGACATTGAGTGTACTATCAAATAAATGACAGATGAAAAAAATGTGAATAAATAATATTATATAATAAATTATTCCCTTCATTCTAAATAATGAAAAAATTTATCAATAGACTATGTGATGTACAGTAATTTACATGGGGTGTTATCTATTCTTCCATTGTCCGTGAAGAATGCTTTGGGAGTATGCATGTTTTCCTACTGCGGACGTGTATGGGTTACATATAGTGTGACCTCTTAGTTGTAAGATTGTTAGTACTCATTTAATTTAATGTATATATATCATATTAATGGATACATATATTCACTATTTCTAATACATGAGTAATACACGCCGTGTACATAGTTTACATAGTGTATTGTTATATAGACCATATATTATCCTATATAAATTTATATACTAAAATTATTTTATATGTTTATTGGTTTTATTTTATCTAAATGACCCTATATTTATGTATGATAATGTTGAGATACATGGTTACATGATGTGTAGTTAGTGGAACAACCCATGTGTTCCTGTTCTTCCTGGAAATAACCATGTGCTTCTCTAGATTTTGTATTTTATATCTCTAAGTATTATCTTAATATTTTTCTAGTAATGTGAGTGATCACTAATAAAGGAAGTGAAAAAATGATCATATTTCAATAATTAATAGATAGAGATTAAATGAAATTTCAAATGCATAACATTTATTTAATGAATTATTTTAATTATAAATTAGAAATTGGACTCCTAAGATGCCACTAATAGGTTCTTATTAAAGTGAAATAAATTGTATGAAACGACAACTCATATATTTAGTATGAATTTATGAAAAATTATTAATGTAGATAATTAATGATATCATGAGAAATTAAATTCCAATATTAATTGACTTGATAAAACTCAAGAAATAGAAGAGGAGGATCTTTACATCTAATTAATATTTAAAATATGAACAGATCTAGAATCACCTGAGATTGTTACTCTATCTTAGGTGATGATCTGACTAAATCTATATATTCTAACTATCACTATGTAAAAATATCCAACTGTAGAATCCCTTTACTTTTTATCCACACATGCACTGTAATATCTAAATATTGTCTTGGAATCATCTATTTCTATCACGACCAATATACATTGCTTTCATCCTTCATGTTTTATCATAGAATAATTCTTTTGTAAGGATTAATAACTCCGGGTTTTATCTTTATTAGAAGAGTTAATAGGAGGAGGTAGAATAGTATAGATATTTTTAACTCTCCCTAGGGATTAATATTGCTTCTATCTATCCATTGTGAAAAAATTCTTTCTGGAAATGATATAATTTTACCTTTATTAAGGATGGTATAGGGAAAACAATTCACACATACCCCTGTCTAATTACATAATTCTCATCATAACCCTTCTCTTAATAATAAAATTATTATTATTCAATTTATTTTTGAAACACATAATATTAAATAAATAAATCTTATATCATTTAAAATTAGATAATCAAACTCGATTCTCTAATCTCCCCAACTTTTACTAAACCATGAATAATGATTATTTTTTGAAAAAATTACACCATTATTCATTGATAAATGTAAGAAATTTTATATTAACCATGAATTTCAAAAGAAATATTTTTTATTATTATTTATGTATCTAATTATATTGCATAAATTTTTATTAAATCAAGAATATAAACCAAAACCGAGTAATTATTAAACCACGATGGATGAATTATATTTTTCAAAAAAATTTAAATTTTCATTGAATTTTTTGAAAATCTTGGTAACTATTAGTTTTTTACCCTCTATGAATTCATCTCAGTGGAAATACAAAGATCCATTTAATGTCCAAAGTTATCATCCAGTAACACACTATAGAAGACATAGAGAAATAATTTAATTTCACAATGACATTAAAACTATTTCAAGAACTTATAGTTTAATATGATCCATTCACCACAATATATCTACCAAATTATGTTCTATAAAATTTTCATCAAATTATATTTTTTTTTCTAATTTTTTATTTATAAAAATTCAGCATTACCATTGAACACTATGTCTATAGATTTCACTAAGTCAATTTCCATCAAATGGAATGAGATATCAACATCCATCATTATATATGGAGGTCTAATTTATTCATGACATTATCCATTAATAACATTTCACTACATATGTTAATTATACATGAAACATTTTCAAAACATTTATCATAAATTAATAAATGCACATGACTTATTGTATTAATTAATTATAATTATAAATAAAATAGATCAATACATACCTCTACATATAGTAAAATAAATTGAAACATAAAATGTGTGTTTCCCACTATAAGATCTACTCCCATAACCTCTCCTCTTGGAGATTACTAAGGGTGACTTCCATAAGAAGGTATCTCAGTGTATTATATACCTCGTACCCCTATAAGACTATATCACCAATATACCATCAAAAAATATTACCTAGTTATATAAAATTTATTCAAGAATAATATTTTGGTTCTTCCATATTCTCATCATATTAGGGAATATATATCAACTTCCTGTGTGAAATATATTTTTTAGATATTATCATAAACCATTATATGTAGTGGAACAATTTTGATGTGAGAACCTAAATTATTAATATTAAAAAGATTTATAATTGTAAAAATCATGTATATTAAATTTTTTTATAGAGAACCATCACTAACATATCGTTGATCTAGGATATGAATATATCATTAAATTTTTATCTTAAGAAGGCATAAAATGTTATTGATGTTCAAATTAGAAAGGATATTTCTACATTATCCATTATGATGATTAAAAGTGACCCAATATTAAGTGATGTTTCTAGAATATTAATATAATTTTTAAGGGTATGGGGAAATCAAATATTTTCCAATTAAACAATTATCCATCCATCCATATAAATAAAAATTTCGCATATATGGATGATACAGTTCTATAAACAGATTTAAAAATTATTTCAAATTTCTACTATGATAGTTATGGGATAATGTGAATAAAAAAAATTAATATTTGTATCATCTATATATGAATTGAATAATAGTCACTTTTATGATGTAAAAACCACATAATTATTAATTTATCCTTGATGTAAAATAAGATGTGTCAACACATTAAAAAGTACTTTTGGTGGGAAAAGATGAAGCAATATAATGAATAGTATACATCTTGATGATTTGTATTTCAATATGATAATTATGATTAAAAAAGTATAGAGGGATAATGTAAAAATTAAATATGAATTTTAAAATATTATATAACATGACTAAGTATTTTGGTAAGACATCCCAAGACTCTTATACACTATATTGTGGTTTTTTGTTTTAGCTGATCCATAAAAAAATCCACCAACATTATTTTTATTTGATAATATTTCACACTTAACAAAACTAGTTTGTTTTAAATAAACAATGTCATAAATATACCTGGATTACTGCAATATAATGTATCTAATCAACAAAAATGATTTAAATCAAATATATGAAGGTGTCTTTAAGAATCTCTATATACACAGTCCAGTTTTAGTACATTTTATAATCATAAAATTTATAGTCAATATAAATGGATCATTAAAAAATTAGATGGTATTCTAAAATACTTCATGATATATTTTTAAAAAAATAGGAATTGATATCTTCCTCTCATAGGCTTCTCGTTCAGTAATTGTTTCCATACAACTATTCAGGTGGAGCCACTTGTTACTTAGTAAGGGAATTGGTGAAGGAACTACTAAATGTTGGGATGATATTAGTGAGTTTTAGCTACCAGTAAAATATATTATATAATATATTTTATGGTGGAATGAATCCGGTTTTAGATATATTATGGTATTATAATTTCTATATAATAGTTATATTTATATTCATTTGTGATATTTAGATTCTAAATTATGAGATAAATTATTCCATTGAATATTCCCATAAAATGTGGTTGTGAATTTGGGATGAAAATAAATTTATTCATATATACATATTCATCATTAAAGTCCTTGATTACATGGTAATTTTATGTCATTTCATAATTCATCCACTGGACATCTCACAAGTGGATTTAATTTTTCATGTATCACATTTGAATATATATATATATAAGATTCATCAAAAAAATAAATATCAAAAGATGTATAATTGGAATATGGTATCTATTGTATGGAATAATATATAGAGATGTTAGATAATAGTCATAAATTACTTTGTAAAAAGGATACTTGCTTTCTCAATATTCTGTAATGAAATCATATGTATGAGAAAAAATTATGATATAAAATATATATATCAGAAAATAAACCATCATTTAATCCCATATTAGAGAATAAACTTTAAGGGAGGAAATTTATAAATGTGTTAAATGTAATACGAACATATTTATTTGTTAAACATGTTTAATAGCATATATTACAAGAAACACAAAACTAATATAAAAAAGGAACTATTTTTTATGGTAAAATATATTAATTTAGGCGATGCGAGTTATTCATGAATTAAATTATATAGTAATTCTATTGTTTAAAAAATACATCACATAGATATTCACATAAACAAAAGAAAAATTAGTTTCCTTATGATTATATACCTATAAATATTAATTTACTACACTTATAAACATTAAACAATAATCATTTTTTCCTTTAAATCCTTTCTATACAAATCACATTATACAATCATGTTAACAACATGGGGATTGAAAACATCAGAAAAAGGTGATCTCAGACACAAAATACGAGAAAGTACATATCATAAATATTAGATTATAAATATAAAGTCTAAATTTAAAATGATTTAAATAAAATAATAAAAGATAAATATAAATATAATAATAATCATAAATGAAGATGGATATACATAAAGATCCAAAGAATATCATTAAGGGACTATAAGAGAAATAGACTTTATTGAAATCAAATATCGGAAAACATAAAACATGTGAATATTATTTAAAAGTGTGGAAGACATTAAAAATAAGTAATAATATTTATAATATGTAATTAAAACATAAGAAATATTAAATGGTAGAATAAAATTTAGATTATAGCTTAAATTCATCACATTATACCATTGTGAACATACTAACATTCTAACATATTTCCATGTAAATATGTGAGTAGAGTTTAATGCCATCACACTCACACTTTTTGGACAAAGATTTTATCTTAATTATTCACATGAAAAACTATAAGAAGAGAATAATATCATAATTTTTGAACCTTTTCACTTTACATGAACCTCACATATTAAACGTTTAGTAGATATTGATATAGTCATAGTCAAGCTCTCTAATCCTATTAATTTATAACAAGGTCATATTATATTTTTATCACATGATTTATTATCCTTTACCAAGTTATTTATAGAGAGATATTGGTACTTCACTTCACATAAGTGATATGTTTTTATGCCAAATAAAAATAAACAAAATCATCATCCCCTATGTAACCAATAAAATTACAATTTGTATCACAAAATAATCAAAATATATATATAACATCAATATAAGATATTATATAACCACATAATTATAATTTCCCAAAATAAATCTTTTCAAAAAAAGGGTGATAAAAACATCATTTCAAGAAAAATAAACTTTGGATGGTATATATTAGTGGAAATTCAAATATTATAAAAAACAATTATATATTAAAGTGGGAATTACATTTAAAATCATTTTTATTAAGGTAAATTGAATACTTTTAACCCTTTAATTTTAAATAATTCATACTAAAAAATCAATCAAAATATATAATGGTTTCAAAAAGGAGAAGATAAAATAATTCATAAAAATTAATTTAAAGAGAATATGTAATAATTTAAAAATTAAAAAATTAATAATATTTTTAATTAATGAAGTGAAAATATTTGATAACTCTTCCTTTCAGAAATAATCTTCAATAATGGAAATTTAAAATGAAATAATGTTTTCAATAAAAGAATAGAAAATTTAAGGAAAATTGTACGTTTAAAATTTTTATATAAATATTTTTTACATTATAAATGAATAATTTTCATCAAAAAACATTTTGTGGATGATAAATATATTATTTTGGAAATTATGGATCAACATTTTGAACAATTTTAAATGGACATTTTAAAAAAAATCATCAATAAAATTGATCAAGATATATTTTTTAAAAAAACTAAAAAAATGAAATAAATGGTATCATTAGAGAAATAATAATATGAATTTAAAATGGATAAAATAAAAAATTAGTTTGAATTAGAATCATATATAGGGAAGGAAAATAGTTTCAGTGTAACAAAATTTATTTACAACAAAATTTATTTTAATTAAAAAATAAAATCATCATTGAAGAATACATTAGTGTGAATAATTATTTCCATCTAAAAGCATGTGAAAACAAATACTATAATCATAATTGGTTATAATATATCAAATTTGAATTATTATAGACAAATAAGAGTGATTATGACCCATGGATGTGATTTTAGTAATGAAAACCCCTTATAACTTAATTAAATTTAGAATCAAAAACATTGGAAGCTCTAAAAATATATGGTCCTATAACACCCATTCATAAAGTCACGAGTCATTTAAATGTGACTTATTAACTATATATATCCCATATAAGTAATAAATTGGTGCATAAAATTTAAAACATGTCATAATATGGAGAAATTGAAATGAAAACTATTACCATGTTCCATTTCTTATTTTCCCACCCATTAAATTCCAATTAATAAAACATTAATAAATTAATATCATATTTCATAACTATAATCATAAATATTCCCCTTTTATAATCATTATTATAATTCATTATCAGGAGTAAATTAATTATTTATCTTGTATTATGACCATTACATGTTAATAAATATATCTTTTTTCACTATTTGTAATTTAGATGTCATTAACTATCGTTTGAGAACAATTAAAAAAATTTAAATAGCATTTAAAATTTTATAATATATAACATATATTTCATGAAAAAGATCTTATTCAATTTCATATGTTTTTTGTTTTCATTATGTGAAAATATATTTGGTAACATCTTATTTTGTTAACTTCACCGAACAAAAATGTTACATTACAAACCCATATAATAAACAATTAATGGTTAATATATTAAAAATATATTATTTTTATCTTCTGAAATTCATCCATAATCATATTTTAAACAATTTTTCACATATGTGGCTATATCGACACAAACATGAATGTGATTTAACCCAATTAGTGTTTGTGGTTATTGTGGTGTTCCAGTTGAAATAATATCACTATAATAGAATAATAATGATATTTTTCATCGGTTTGTATCATTTTGAAAAACATTTTATGTATTTTAGATAAAATATGAAAATTTAAATGATAAATAAAAAAGTTTTCATCCTTGCGAAGGAAATCCACACACAAATAAGATTACCTTTCTAGTTTCTTAGGGCCTAACAAGGGGTGAAGGTGGATATTATATTGTAATTTTACAAAAATCATTATATGATATATGTAGTATTTATTCATTATTACCACCTTTATTACCACCCATAAAAATATGTAATGAAATTAAAATAATATAATTTTGTTGAGGAGGTAGTCTCCACAACATATTTAATATGTTCTTTTGTGTTTCTATGTTGAGGTAAATTAATAAACAAGGATTGAAATAGTAATATCACCATATATAAATATAATAAATATGAATAATTCAATCTATTTTTACTTATTAAATATATTTTTAATATTAATTTTAAGATGAAAATATAAGAAGGAGGTAATACATACGTGGGAGACTTGATTTTTTATTGTATAATCCCTTGAAATTAATGTTCCTATGCTAAATATGAGTGTTCATTATCCTCTCTTTTGGGTTGATGGTTTTATGAATAGTATGTAATATGAAATTAAATGAGTAATATTTTGGTATAGGTGTATCTTTGAGTGGTGGTATTGGAATCCTTTTATAATGGGAGAAAATGGGAACTATGAGAAACACTCATCCTTCTAACATAATTCCACATCACTATTTTATTGTGAATGTATCCAAATTTTCATTGTAATTTGATATATAGTGTATTTTGGTAGATTATGTATCCAAAATGTGTTTCCCCTAATGTTTTAATAATGTTATGGGGGTTTTAACATTAAGTATTAAGAGTTTAAATTTTAACTTTTACAATATGTAACTTGTCATTAACATTGTGATTTAATGTTTTATTAATCATATAAAATTTTCTATATAAAAACATTATAGATTTATAGAGATAAATTTTAAATTATATTTAATCTAATTATTTTCTTAAATAATAAACAAGTTACTTTTAAATTAAAAATGATGTGTAGAGAAATATTTTTTGTAGAAAAATAAAATTTGATAATTAATGGTTCCTAATATTATTTATTATTGATGAAAAATTCAATTAAAGTTAAAAAATTTATTTAGGTGTTTATAAATCATATTATAAAAATTACTGTAAATTTTTCAATTTAATTATACTTTTATAAATTCCATAATATTAACAATGCATTAATTTTATGATAATCGTTTCATCATTATTTTGGTGATTATCATTTTTATTAATAATCGAAAATTCATACATAAAAAGGATGAAATAAATAATAAATAATATTAACCTTATTATATGAAATTTAATAATTAAATTATAAAATTATATATATCTATGTAGGGAAATTAATCATAATGGTATCATGTGTAAACTGTAAAAACAATTTTTTTAAAAAAATATGTTTTTATGAAAAACTATTTATTACTATGATAGAATTATTAATTTTATAGATTAAAATGAATTTAATCTATTTTTTATCCTTAAATTAATTTTTAATTAACAATACAATAAATATAAAATATCATTTCATCATATTATAATTATATTGACAAAACAATAAAAAAAACAGTTCATTAATCACAATATAAGATTTCAAGATGTTGAAAATGGGTTTATAAATTCAATATAGTATGTTTTAAATATTTATTAAAAGTTATAATATATAATTTATATTAAAATAGTTTAATTTTTTTAATTTATCTATATAATAAATTACAGTCATAAAATTTATGACATTAATCGTATTTTGAATATTGAGCTAAAAATAAATTAATTTAGAAAAATTTAAAAAACTAATCCTAAGATGAATAATTAATAAGTAATTGAAAAATTATTTATTCATTATATTATTAAAATATAAAAAGTTATAAAAATATTTTTCTAAAATAAAATATATAATATACATGAAACAGATTTTTTGAAAAAAAACCTTTTAAATATTAACTTTTATTAATTGTTTGTGTTATAAAAGAAATAAATATTAATGGTTTTCCATATTAGTGTTTATTATAAATTAATTAATAAAGTGTTATTAATATATTAGGTTTTCACTAAATTTGTTGTATAATGTGAAAAAAGATATAGAACAAATAATTTATTTCATATGATCCAAAATATCAGGTTGTTACATTATCCCTTATTAAATAAATTGCACTATTACAATTTTAATTAATTCATAATAATGGAAATAGATAAGGGATCCATCAGAAACTAAAAATATATCTTCTACCAAGATAACCTATTCATTTTCTATGGTACATAATAAATTATACATTTCATATATAAATAGCACATCTTAACAGATAAATATTCAATACATAACTTTATGATTCATACTAGAATTGTGTAGTCCTATTACATATTCAAAAATGGATAAAAAACAACATGTTCATAAGAGATATAAATTTTCTACAAATATGTTCTTTATAACTTAAAAAATTCTTATAGATATCACAAATAAAATCATTCATCATAACCAAGGGAATATAATCATAAGAACGGGTCATCTCTAATTCTCAACAATTGTAAAAAAGGGAGATATGGATTATTATTTAATTATAACATGATCATTATATTATGATTACAAGAGAATAATTTTTTTTATAAAATCACCTTCATATCATATTTCATAATCTTGAGTAAGTTCATAATTACTTGAATATCAAAAGGCAATAATTGTAATAGAATATGAAAATAATATACATAAAAATAATAATATTAGCATAATATATATGTTTAAGGCATAAATATAATATTGGAAAGTAATTTCTATAAATAAGACTATCTTCTTAGACAATCATATTGGTATGGGGTTCCACCGCATTCCATCATATACATAGTCAATGGTAACTCCCAATATTATCTTAATTCAAAGGGTCCTTTATAAAGTTGGTTTCCACCCAATTCCAAACCTCATTATATCTTGAGATATATATCACTACCCAATACATTCAAGGAATATATAATTCTGATATCACACATCACGTAATTAAAATGATATATATATTTTCCATATGACCATAAAACATTAATAATTTCAAATACCAAGGAAAATAAATGGGTTTCATAAATATTTCATAATAGCATCACGACCTAACATGTGGAAAAGAAATACGTTTTATTAAGGTATCACCATAACTAAATTAACTCTTTTGAAGTAAACATGTTTCATAAAATCAATCTTAAACCACCATCATCAAAATCTGTCCAAAATATTATATTGGATGGTATCATTGGATCATAAACCCTATAAATAATATTTATAATCAAAATATATTATTATATATGAAAAATACCTTTAAATTTTTAAAAGATAATTTCATGTGGAAAACAGAATGTTTACATTAAAATCACATATTTTATATGAATTTTTTTATGTTAATGAATTATTTTTCATTGAATATTATCTTATAAACATATAATGGAATACTCAATTTGGTCAGTAGTTATGAGTGATAGAAATTCCATTCAATGAGAAAACATTAAAACCAAGATTCCTTTTAAATTTTTATTAAAAAGAAAAAAATATTAGAATAAAAAATGAGAACCTTATTCACTATAAACCTCTTCTAAAAAATTTAATGAATAGTAAATAAAATAAAAATTATAAGAGATTATTATATAACATTTATCACGTCCTTTTTAGAAATCATTTAAATTTTAGAAAAAGGATTCTTTACATAAGGGGAAAATAATGTTAATTTTCCTTAAAATGATTATTTCTTTTACTTTAGTTATTAAAATTAAAAAAATAAAATGAAAAATTATTTATCTAGAATTTTATAGAATATATTAAATAATAATTTTATTCTTGATAGATAGGTCATAAAATTCAATCGTCGGAAACATAGTCAATAATATTCAAAATAAATAATTATATTGTAACAACGATCCCTCAACTGAAGTTATTCTTCCTTAAAAAGTGATATAGCCTCTAGTAAAATAAATATAAATTTAATATAAATCTATATTTTAATAATTTTCTTATTCATTATTTCTAATATCATTCCTTAATAAATATGATTACCCATTTTATGATAACTCCTTGATAAAATCAACATTTTTTAACTATATCATTTTTCAAGATAATTTCAATTTTGTAGTTTTGATCCTTCTAAATTTATCATGGTAACATCATATCTATAAATTAATTATGATATAAATATCATATATATTAATTATATTATTATTAATACTCATATATAAAATATAGAGATTGAAAATTGTATCAAACGAATCAGGGGATGGTTGGTCATATGTATGAATAAACCCTCTTTTGATTTTTTAATGGTAGAGTAAAAGAATGATTAAAAGTAATTTTTTTGAATAAATTTTATATCATATATATCATATATATTAATTAAAATTATCCTTATTACTATCCTTGTAATATCAAAATGAAAAACGAATCACATCACAGCATGGATCTAGTAGTCCACAAGAACACATGAGTGATGTCATTGTTATCCAATGTATTGGAATGTATGATGGGGGCTATGAAATTTATAATAAAGATGAATAATTTTGTAATATATTTCATATATAATCTTTAAATCCATACAAATAATGATACATGAATGATGGCAGTGGAAAATGAATTGTATCGCTAAGTGGTGGTGGTAGTATATCAGTAGTCATGAATAACACTCTCAATTCCCATCTGATGGAAAATGGTGTGAATAATTGTATTTACAAAATAATAATAACCGTTAAATATATTTTTTATTATGAATTTATTAATTTATAACTAATTATATATATTGAGATATGGTATAAGAAGAAATAAATAGAAGTGTTCCGTTTAGAATATTACCACTTCTTCAGTAAGACACCTTTAGATTACTTATTAAGGACCCCTTAAATGGAATTTGAAAATGAAAATAAAATATTTTTATTTGATATGAAAGATTATAATATAATAAAAAAGAATGTAGTGGTTCTTTTTTGGCTCATTGTGGTGTATAGAAAATATTTATTGGGTGTTCCAAAATATGAATGGGTAAAAACACATTTGGAATTACTAAAAAGGTTAAAATATAATTAATCTTTTCTCTAAAAAATTCATCCAATAAATTTAGATTCATATAAGAATATTAAAATGTAGAACTCTTTTCAAACATGAAATTTATAGAGGTTTTGCGTTTAGTTTTAACCTTACCTTTTGGTTTAACCAATGATTTAAAATTTGTTAATCTTAATCATATTAATCGATTTTATATTTAAAATGGGATATAATACGACATATAAGGTTTGAATTGGTAAATAAATGTTTAGGGTAATAATATTTATAACATTTACAATACTTCTTTTTTAATTTCATGACTTTAATGACATTAAAAAAATTTAATAAAATATTTTTTTATCATAAAATACAAATAATATATTTATAAAATCTATTCACAGAATTTTAATTTGAAAAAAAACATTACAACAATGGAGTTCCAATATAGACCTTCCACAAATATATTATCAGATATATTAATCTAAAACTATACCGGGTCACTAAATCACCCAAATAATATAAGATTACACATTTCATAAATCATTTACATTATTTTTCTACTACATTTATATTAATTTTTTCAGTATTGTGTATGAATTTAATGTTATTAGTTCATAAATAAAATTAAAAATATATTAATATGATAAAAATTAATTTATATTTGAAAAAAAAATTATTTAAAAGTATATCATCTTCTTGTACTTATAAAATATTTTTATAGGTGTTTAATTCAAGAGAGTGACATTTTGGAATTTTAATTACTAAAAGAAATATAAATCTCATTCTCAAGGTCAAATATAATTAAATTTCCATATATTAAAATATTGGATGTGAATGGTAAAATTAATTCTATAAAATGAAATAAATTAATTTTTTATATTGATTTTTAGAGATTATCTCATGTATATAACAATGTTGTAACCATTTTACCCTTGCCGAGGTGACAAATATATACAATAGTTACTATTAATACTAAAAAAAGACATATTTACAAAATTTCAACATTCTAATATTAGATATAGTATAATTTTTTTCATGATTCAATCTCCATATGTGGGTGAAATCAGTTATAATATATATGTATAAAACCCAATGAAAACCAAATTTTAGAAAAATTTATTTTTAAAAATAAAAAATAACTTCCATTAAAATAATTAATATTTAGGATTGATATTTGTATTAATTACAATATTCATAATAAAATAGATAATATGAAACTGTATTAGAAGATAAAAATATAATGAGACCTATAAATTACATAATTTATTGAAAAACATAAACGTATTTGAAAAATCACAATTTTTTACTATTCACTGAAAAATCAATCACATAATAAAGTCTTCATAAAGTCTCCAAAATTTAATTTTTATATAATTATTTCAAAAACAATTTTCATTATGAAAAATAATTTTATAAAAATGAAAGAAACCTGTTTTATTATTTTCTCAAAAAAAAAACTAATAAAAACCATTTTTGATTTTAGAATAAAGAATATAAGGACTAATACAATTTGAGTACTTATTTATCAACTTATTTTATTTATGTAAGACCTATAAAAATTATTTCAAAAAATGAGGTTATTCATATTCACTCAAAAAATTTAACAGATAGGTTATAATGGAATATTATATTAAAGTTCTTTTATAAATGGGGTCTCACGTATTGGGAGGTATAAAAAATTTATTTGAAGTAAAGTATATCAAAATATCTATTGGTGTTAAAAAATGACACCATAAAATGATTTTTCATTAATACTCAATAACTATGATTAAAAAATGTGGATATCCGAGTTACATATTATCTTTGGTTTCCCATGAATCTTCATTGAATTTTTGAATCCCCTATAAAACCTAGGCCATTGTGTATTCATACACCATATCACTTTATCTCTTTTATCAATGATTTCTAGAGGTCAATCGTAATTTGAATGATCATTCTATGGTGGTACAACCTCTGTGTTTAATTCATTTGTAGGATCCTGTATGTACTTCTGTAAGAGAGACGGAATGTACTAAATATAACTTGATAGAGTTTCAGTGGAAGGGTCATGCACTAAGATATCGTCCGTACATAATTAATAATTTCAAAGGATATAATATACATTGGTCCCTTCTTTCCTATCGTACAAAATCTCATAAAACTACTTAATGGTTAAATTTATAAGAATACCTTCTTAACAATATCTATTTCTTTGTTTTATTGATTAATGTCGATATAATATCTCTATCAATATTGAGCTATCTTGATATGTTGTTGAATTAATATGAATTTCTCTAACATTGACATATATATACCAATTTATAATTGATTTATTTAACTAAATTCACCAGCAAAATTTTAATTTCTACAATTCTTTTAATAGAGATCTTCATAATGATTGATATGAGTTGTTGAGTGAATGATACTTTTCTAAAAAAGATGACTTGAGGAAATAGATGATACCAAACATCGTTGAAATCCATTGAACATGATCCCAACATGTATTCTATAGTGAGATGTGTTATATAAATATTTTCAAACTTTGTAAGGGTAATAAGATGTAGCGAAACACAATATAGTATTTCGAACCCACTTAAGACATTATCAGAACATTAATGCAAATACTTGGATACTCATCTTAAAAAATTGAATGCATTACTCTTGGAAACCATACTACATAATTAATGAATATTACATAAATTTAATTAGGTGATATATATTCTTTGATATACATGACTATTTATTACTTCTTATAGTTATCTAATAAAACCCAAATAAGAATATATCCTTTAGATATATTTGGGGTTCTGATGAAAAAATCCACAGTGATGTTAACCCATTTTTATTTGGTTATGCTTAATGGTAGTGACGTCACCTATTAATTTTATCTCTCATCTATAACATGGTGACATACCATGAACCAAGATAAGTTATCTGAAATATTGAACATCATGCTATCCCATAATAAATAGTCTTTCATATAATTATAAATCATTCTATTTCTTGGACAAATAGAGACTGTTTAACTATGAGCTTAATCCCAAAATTCATTCTTTAGGTCTGGAATTAATGAGTAATATAAAAAATATCTAAACCTTATCAAATAATCACAATTAACTTTGAATTTAGTAATTTTTATTTCTATATACATATCCACAAAATTCTTATGTCTCATTATAATTATCACTTCGACATATGGTTAAAAATCAATTGATCATGATAGTATTTCATTACATCAATTAATATTTTCAAACCCACCCATTGAAAAAATATAATTATGGGATCTTTTTATATATGAATCGCAGGTAATATCACATGATTGTTTATTATCAGATAATTTGATGCCTTGTTTTCTTTCCCATGGTGGAAATCTATTTAACAGTCATAATTTTTAATCAAATAAAACAAACACCTCAGTTACATATTCTGTAGTATTTGAGAAAATATTTACATTAAAAAACATTATATATATATATCATTGTTCTCTATAAATATATAACATTCAAAATATTAATTCAAAAATCACATTAGGTATATCTAAATCACGAGTTTGGAAAAAAAATTCTTGGACCTTCAATTGTTATGACACATTATCCATGACCATATCATTCAGCATAAGGATACATTCCAAACTTTTCTTTAATGAATAACTATATAGGTAAAAACCCTTCACACTAAAAGGTAATGTAATAATATGTATATTAACTATCCTTATATTTAGTTCCTTGATATTTTCTACACATTCATATTCAAAAGGAATTTGTCTCTACTCTGAGTTAACATGGTGAGGGGATTAGATATCCATGATAATGTTTTAAAAAATAACTGATAATATCTAAAAATAATGAATTCTAAGGATATCAGTCACCATGGATAGTATGGTTCATTATTTAATAACTTTATTCAATGAAGGATCGACTGGTATACCCTCCTTTATAATTATATAATTCATAATTGAATCTTTTTTATGTATAAAATTCACACATGGTAAGTTTGGAATAAAAATGATCCTCCCATATGGTCTATAGTAAAATACTCAAATAATATTCAAGCTCTTCCTTTCTCTTTATATATAATAATTTCATTAATACAGACTACCAAAAAATGTTTATTGATGATTATAATGAATCGGTTCATGAAATTCATACTGATAGTGAGGTAATTAATAAGACCAATAAGATCACAAAATATTCCTAGTTTTTATACCTCATATCAAATGATCTCCTAGTTATATGTTCCTTATCAATGCATAATTGAGTATATCTATATTTAAGTTCAATATTCTAAAATTATTGACCGCTACATAATTGATCAAACATGTTATCAATTTTGTGTAAATGATACTTATTATTTATTTGGATCATGTTAGGTTCCCAATATTCAATTCTGAGTCACATTGATATATCTGCAAACAATGAAATTTATAGGAATAACTAAAGGAGTCTTAGTTGGCTAAATAAATCCCCTTTCAACATTAAAATATATTTTCTTCTTAAATTCATTCCACTCAATTGTATCCATTCTATATAGAGTCTTGGAAATAGGTGTAGGACTTTGTATGAGTTCAATTAAACACTCTACATCATAATTTAGTGTATGAAGAATAATCTATTCTAGACTAAAAAAAACTAACTCTCATTAAATATTAATATATTGAATATTGAGTTTCTACTCAACCATTTGGGATAAAAGTCTTTCCTGAATATGTAGTAAGGCCAATAAAATAGAAGTAATTTCATCTTTATGTTCAAGTTAATAATTGAGCTGAAATATAATCAACAGAAATAAATTCCAAATGTATCTTTATTTATGACATCTTTTCAGTCAATGACATGTTAGGTTTAACCCAGTTCATCCATGATAATCAACTATTTAAATCCTTATAAATAGTTTATAATGAAAATGTGAATTAATTGAATAATATCCTTAATGATTATTAAAAAAGGTGTGTGGTAGTATCAAAATATCCATGCACCATAATTATGGTGTAAAAATACTATACCAACTCTATTATGGGGTTTTACCCCTACTTAAATCTATGAATAACCCACATCCAATATTAATATCCATAGAGGGACATTTTCCTGGGAACACCACAATCCTTTATTTACCATAACATAAGAAATTATCTTCTAAATAGTATTATACTAAGGGTTCTTATAAATTTTTTTCATACTAGTTTCTAAAGGTAACCAATTATTTTTCATATATATAGTATAGTGACCCATACTTTTCATACATAAATATCACAACATATTATATAAATATTAAGCAAAATATATTACAGTCCCAAAAATAATCATAAAAGTATAGTGTATTTGCAATCATGGATATATAAAAACTTGTTCATAAGATATCTACATCATCTCTTACTATTTTTTCATAACTAAAACCATTCTTAGAAATATATAAAAAAATCTTTATAAATTGGGTAAAGGAAATATAAGAAAAGGTTGGATCTGATTCTCGGTAAGGGTAAAAATACGATATATCAATGATTGTTTAATCATAACATGACAATAAGGGTATGAGAACCTACAAATAACATTTTAAAAACGTTATATACATACCATAGATCATAATTTTGAGTTAACTAATAAACATTTGAATTTATGGAGAAATAACTTACGAAGGAATAAATCAAAATAATCCATGAAATCATAACATTGACTTAAGTCATCTGTTTATAGATTGAAAATTAAAAGTAAAAAAATTTATTTAACTAATGTTCATTTCTAATACTATTATTTTTTATTGGAATCACTACCCATTCAGTTTTATCCTTATTTAATGTTCACCCCCAATATAATCATTATAGATATAGTTTATTACTAAAATAGGTTCACTCTCCATTCTAGTCTTAATTAATACATGAGATAACTATAATTTTCTAATATATTAGAAAGCTATTTAATTTCGAACCAACCAATAACATAATAAAAATCATTCATATTTGTGGCACCTAATCACAAATAAAAAAATCATTATATTACCCATCGATTGAAAATGGGTTTCATAAAGGTGTTATAAAATAATAATTACCTAGTGGAAAAGTAATGGCTTCATATATTCATTTGTAAATTTTCTTAATAATAAATCATCAAAAAATTCATATGCTTAATATCATTGTTTAATTTCTACAATAAATCATACCTAAAATCCATTCATTTTATCAAATATATATATATATATATATTAACTTTTAGAGGCATCAAGATTCTCTTTAGAGGAACATCTATTTCTAATTTTAAAATAATTTATTTAAAACATAAAATTTCACAAATATTAAGGATACCATATTATTTTGAAAATTAAAATGGAAAATTATAATTTAATATTTAAATAATTATTAGATCTTGAGGATGTGAAACTTCGTTCATGATTTTTACATTAAAAAACTAATTCCTTTTACATTTTTAGAAAAATGTATAATGTTTCTGGTTCAAAGAATTACAAGAAGACCCATTTTAAAACATTTTATAAAATGTTAAACATGCACAAATAAATTTCAAAAATAATAGGATAATAATAAAATCATTTTTCATATTTTTTAAACATTGACTTGGAAGAAAAAAGATTTTTGACGGAATAGATAAATGAAGTATAATTTAATTTAAAATATTATTTCTATATATTGGGATCTTATTAGAGAATAAAACTAAAGGAAAATTCTTATTTTATAGATATAATAATGAATGAATAATATTTACTGGTTTATTTATTGATGTATCATAAAATTCCATCAGCAAAAACTGAATCATATATATTCCCTATAAACAATGAGATTATAAAATAAATAACATATATTAAGTTCATCTTTATTCAAATGTGAATTAACTAGCTATATAATGCATTTAAATTTGATAAAATTATATAAAATAACCATTTTCATACGTATAATATCATATAGTTTTCCATTATAGCATTTTAACATCCATTTATTAATAATTCCTTATTAAAATTTTCATTTTTTGGGTATTGACTATTTCATTTTTCATTAATATATTGTTCAGTAGTTTCAACATTTCTACATTGATCATGTTTCTGTCATATAATTTTTTACAAATTATATAAATATAATATTAATTTCTCATATTTTTTATTTTTATTCATCAATAAAATAAAGAGGAAAAAATTTAATTACACTATTCATGGAGATGGTGGGTTTTACGTACACATGATTATTTTTTTAAAAAAAATTGATGGAAATAATTATAAATAATAATTTACCATTAAAGATTATTTATTATATCATCTATAAAACGTATATTATTTATACTATATTTATTACAATTTATATAAAGAATAAAATAATAGTGAATAACATCACTATATAGAGGTTGTAGTCCACATGTACAGTAGAGTGACATTATCATTATCCACTAAAAATGATGGTAACATGGTAGATATGATTTTATCATTCCATAAGAATACTAATGTCATAAATAAAATATCATTTCATGAACCATCCCCCAGGGGTTGTGCTGTGACCACCCCAAGCCCACCTTCTATAGGCCAGGGGTTGGCAACTAGCAACAAAAAGGGGTATCCCTATAATAGGAAGGCATTGACTTTAATCCTGTACAAACAAATACACAGAGAACAAAAGAAGAAGCAACCAAGAAGTAATCTGTTTTAGTAAAAATTGTACTGAATGTAAAGTGGGTCAGAATACAAGTGCCACTAAAAAGTACAAGTACAACTGAAAAGAGAAAACAACTCCTGGATCATCCACCAAGAATCCTACCTGAAGGTTAGGTATAGATCGTCTCCACAATACTCCACATTAGCCCGTCTCCTCCGTGTACTGCCTGGTCCAAGATCTCTCAAGTATCAACCCAGCTGCTCATCGTCTACAAAAGACACAACAATGTTCGGGTGAAGCATATGTAGGGGTGAGTATAACAATACTATGTAGGGAGCCAAAGACCATAAAGGTATCCTAGAGTTCCACCAAGGAAAAAACACAAAGAAAAACCTCAATCACAAATCACGAAGCAATAGTAAACTCACCCCAGTTATACAACTCAGAGAAACAATAAAATGATGCTGATCCACATAGTGTCTCTAAGACGATGATCCAAACATGGTCGCTATGAATGCTGATACACATATGGTCACTATGATGTAGATCCAAATAGGGTCGCTATGATGCTTATCCACACATGGTCCCAATTAATGATGATTCACACAGGGTCTCTATGAATGTTGGTTCACACAGGTTCACTATGAACGGTGATCCATATAGGGTCTCTATGATGTTGATCCACATAGTGTCCCTAGAGTAGATGTATGGATTATTATTCGTACAGCTAGATGATCTCACTCTAGAGTTTATGATGCCAACCCTTGTTGGTCTCTCCTCCTCTTAATGTAATAGTCAACCCCTAGATTCCCACTCATACCACGCTTGATTGTGGAAGAACCACTCCTCAATCCATCAGTCGTATTTCAACTAGAACTATGTCCCATATAAAGTATACCAAAGGGACCGCCCCATCATAGGGGTCCCAAAATGACATACAATGCATCGTTCAGATTCCCAGTCTATGAGATATAGGCACTTTTGTAAAAAGGTCCCGGTTGGATTTAGGTTGAATCCAACCCAAGATGTATGTCAATCTCCATCAAAACTCGCTTAGATTTTCTCCAAAGGACTGCCCTGTCACAAGGATCATTATGCCACACACGACACATCAATCAGATGCCCGGTCTGTTAGTTACATCTCATTTTGTGAAACGGGGGTGATCGCACCTTGGTCCGTCCCGACTTGGTCAGGCTGCCGAAATATGCCATAGGGACTCCTACAAAGAAAGGGGTCCCAACACCACTAAAATCGTGTCAATCGGACACCTGGATTGTCAGTTATATGCCTTTATTTATTCAAGGGCTGATTGGGTCTGGGCTCGATCTGGCTTGGTCAGGCCGGCCTGATGCAACGGGTAATGGGGTCTACCTTCCCCCACCAGTGTCCGGCCAGTTATGGATCGACCCGGTTCAGTGGGCCTAGCCCACTGTGGTCAACCCGGTTCAGTACACTGGCTCGGGCCGCGGTTGGACCGGCCCACTGGGGGGGTTCAATCCACCCGCATTGGCCCACCGAGCTGTGGGTCCGGCCTAGCCCGATGGGTGAGTCTGGCCTCCTTGGTCAGCCCATCTCTGGCTCGGTCCACCTCATGGAAGACTGTTGTGTCTCGCTGGCCCTGTGGTTGCCAGGCCATTTCATTAGTTGGTGGGGCGCTTCCCCACCACATAATCGGTTAGTCATTTGGTAGACTAGGTTCATCCAACATGGCACAACATGAGGCTGTGCAGCTACATCCTCCCATAACTCCTTCCCCATGTAGCCCGCTAGCCATGAATACTCTGCACCGCCCCCCATCTGTCGTGAACCACTAGCCATGACTGTATCACACCGCCAGTAGTTCCTGTAGGTGCCACCCTTGTCTTGCACGATAGGCTTGGGCCTCCCGCCTTCGGCCACCATGGGGCGTCGTCATGTGCCACCATCCACCTACCTCAGTCAGCTGTCGTGAGTCTCCTTCGACCGTCACTGAAATCGCATGCCAGTGGTTTATTTCATTGGTCATCGGACATGTTGTGGTGTCCGTTATTTGTGTTCTCTATGCCTACAGCTCTCCCACACTATTGTCTTCATAGGGTGACCCGTTATTCTATGTTTCCCCCAATATGTGGATACTGTCCACGAAGAATGGAGAATGAGAGAAGCGACAGAGTGTATGGGCCTTATTCATTTTCCCCACACCCAATTTGTTAATGTGATAGAAAATGGGAGAGAATTTAATTCATCAAATACAACTTCAAAATAAACCCCCTACCTAGATTAGACATCCGCTGATGATATTCGACAGAACCTCCTTCGTCGTTGTCATCGGTTTATGATTTGGTATCACTCGTCAATGCTTTGTTACACTGGTATCTTCCTCCATCTGGTTTGTCAGGACCCCCTCCCCATAAAGTGTACCCCTCTTAGGCTGGCAATATGAAAAGGTAGATAATGACCCCCGATTCCCGCCTTCAGTAGGACCAGGGTTGGCGACTAGCACTGAGGGTATAGTAAACACACAAATGGGAGGAATTACCCTATAAGTGAACACATGCGGAAGAGAGAGATAAGATAGAAACCAACCAACTCCAACTCAGAACCCAAATAAAAATAAACCCAAGTACATATATGAAATGCCATGCCAAAGTACTACAACTGAAATGGAAAACTACAAGTACCAAAAATAAAGTAAAAGCAGCAGTGACCAAAAGCCTAAAGTGATCCTGCAACCACAAGCTAGTAGTAAGCAGCATGATCTTCAACCTGCTCCAAGTGACTTGAAAAATAGTTTAAATATACATAGGGTGAGTATAACTGTAAACTCAGTAGGATCCTCCCCGAATCCTGTCGTGATAAATTAAAGAAAACATGCTAAAGCACAATGAACAACAAGTGAAACGAACTCGACCCCTAAACAGGTATACTATGTTCCCAACCTCACCAGGTCTACTCTCACCAAGTAACGCATAGAAGAATATAACATATAGTAAAGAATATCAAGGATACCCCACCACATCTTCCCCACTGGTTTTCTGCTTTACCCCAAAGACACACGTCATGTGCATCTCTCTCCAAAGGCATTCCCATATACACATGGGAAAACTCCACAATCTGTACCACGTGCACCACAATGTCTTTCCCAAATACTCCTGGGCAAAGCACTACACCATCCTCACAAACAAAAGTAACCAGGTTTTTTTCAAGATCCCCCATTGCTCGCATAACCTGTATCATACGTCGGGTATTATACCTCAATCCATTACAGCCCATACACCGAGTAAGGATCCTCAATCCACCACAGCATATACATTTTACACCTATAGTAGTCCATAGGATACAATGTCCCGAATATATGTGTATGAATAACCACATTCCATTACAGCCCTCTACACACATATATGGTGAAAACTAACCTCTGTGCCTCATGGCACTAGTATCTACCAAGAGAAGAGAGCGGGGTCAATGGGGGTAGTCATCCATTCATCCTACCATCGGAATGTTGGGGAAAACACCCCCAGGGCTCAGAATCCCCGAGTTGTTAGTTTCCCTTACTAATCAGGTGGATTAGCATATAGAAACACAAAAAGTACAGAATATACTATAACTCAAAACCACACTATGGGCATAACCTAGTCTTAGACACAACTACAGCTAAAATCTCTCGAACTCTGGGCTGCTAGTTCTAAGACTATGTATCCTATAAGAACACAACCATTTAAGTGATTTGTTAGATTACTTCGTTCAATATTTTTCAATTACAATTTTTGATAATTAATTCTTCAAAAATTAATTTACCCTGAAAAAAATCACATTAAATTCATCAACATCGAACCCAAAGTCAAATGTTCAGTCAAATTTACAACCTCATCATTATGTTCCAGCATCTCCATCCCCATGGTCTAACATCAATTAATCAATAATTCATTTCTGAATTACTTTCCCACATTCCAAGGAATTATAGAAAAGCATCTTATGCTACTTAACACAAGGGGGATCAACATGGTGAGTAGATTAACTACTCGTCGAGTCTTTTCTGCCTATAGCAAGAGCATAGACGCATTATACCTTGAGATGATAAACATGGAAAGCATGTGGCATACCCCGTGTGTCCTCACCTCGTTCAGAAGAAGGGTAAGCAAAACCAGCTGCCTTGAGAGGTGGGGAAATGTAAAGCAGATAAACAACCAAAAAACAACAAGTATACAACAATCACATCCGTCCCATTCCATTATCCCTGTTGTCCTCTCTGACACCCACATGCATAAACCCATGCATCTCGCCACTCTATCATCCCCGATGTCCTCCCTGACACCCACATGCATAAACCGATGCATCCCACCAATCTAGGAATCATCCGCTGCCACAACCACAAAGCCTATATGCCCTTGTATATCACAACATCCATCAAAGATCACATCACAAAACAAGCAGCATGAAATAAAAACATCACATCAAATTGGGATCTTGGCCCTTTAACAAGGCATCTAGCCTTCAAACAACGAGAACCAACATATTTTTGTTTCCCAACAAACTGAATTTGTCACTTACTTCAGCATCAATTTGATTTACATCAATTTGGATCAACAACCACAATAGCAACAACTGAATTCGTTAACATGGCTCTTTATCATTAGCCAATTAATTATCAATTGATTTTGGCTTTACATTCTTTATCATTTTCATCAAGAGAAACATGCTCACAAAAAAGTCATATATATCACACTGTCTAGAAAAACAAGAGGTGAACCATTAACACTGTCCAAATCAACAACATGTGATCAACAAAATTGTTTTAATCCAGTTCAAGTATTTAATTATGCCAATTTTATTGTGATCCAAAGGGTTAAATCATGCTAAATCTACGATTGAACATAAACAATTAGATAAGTAATGAATCTCCTACCTCAAAAGTTTTGACGGAAACCACAATGGCCGAAGAACGCTCAAGGAACTGGGTCGATTCTCCACAAATACTCCTTTGATGTCCACTCATAACACAACCAAGACCATATCTCATCATAATCGACATCCACACACATAGATCTACCCATAATTGGCGTAGATCTTAGAAAACTAGATATGTGGAGGAGTAGATCAAAGTAGATCTAAGAAATAAAGGAAGAACGACCACATACGTCAAGAAACCGGCTTTGATTCAACAAGAAAAGCCTTAGGATCGCCCTCAAAATGCTTGGGAGAGATTCTTATACCTCTAAGGAAGGATAATCCCAATTTATGGCCTCTTAGAGTCTTAAACAAACCATTTAGAGGAAAAAGATTTCAGATCCAAAATTTTAGGATCTAACTTTCTGTGACCGCACGGTTAGTCCACAACGTTTATGAAACCGTGCGCTAACCATGAATTAGCTTATGCCTCGTCAAACACTCCTCACACGATTATTAAGCATTGTTAGACAACCTGTGCTCTAATCATGTGTTAGAAACTTCCTCCAAGACCAGACTTGTATGGTTTGGCCACTCGGTTTAGGCAAACCCTACACTAATAGTGAGAAAGCTATTACCCATTATCTTTCCTTAAAAGTTCACCCAAACGCACCCCCAAGTCACCTTGACCTCCTAGAACACCTCAAGCACCATAGTTTTACAAATGAATGGACCAGAGAGGTCTGATCAATTACATCAGATACCTCTTAAAACATTCTCATCTTCGATAATCCAAAACCCACCTAAAGAGAAAACAAAATAGGGTCTGAACAACCACCCACTGAGATACCTCTCAAAAGAGATCAATCCACCAAAGCAACAAAGGGAGCCATCTCATAACCATGAATTTTTCATAACCACATCAGCTAAAATGATACATGGAATGAGTTAAACCCCAAACAACTTGGGGTACTGAGCATGTATCTATGATTCACGTTCCTAGGTACTCTCCTCCATGAAACCTTGTCACCACCATACACAATCTAAGGGGATGGAACACCCATGCAACACCTTCTCCATGCGATTGTGGATCTCCATAGGTTGATCCTTAAAGGTGGAATAATCATCAACATCGATATCTCCCCAATCGATGATGTGGGAGTGATCATGAAGATAATGATGAAGCTGTGATACATGGAAAACATCATGTATCTGACTCATCTGAATGGGAAGTGAGATTCGATACGCCACAGCTCCAACATGTTCTAACACCTTGAAAGTCCCAAAAAACTGGGGATAAAGATTACTTCTACATCCAAACCTTTGTTGCCCATGATAGGGAGTCACCTTCCGAAACACATCATCCCTAAAATAAAACTCTAAGGGTCTCCTCCTTTGATCAACATATGATTTCTGATGATCTTGTGTTGCCTTCATCCTCTCACGAATCACCTAAACCATCTCTGATGTATCCTGCACTAGTTCCAGTCCGAGAATTGCTGTCTCTCTGACCCCAGTATAGCACAATAGAGAATGGAAAGGCCAGTCATACAAGGCTTCAAACAGCGCCATACTGATGGTGGAGTGGAAACTATTATTGTAGGAAAACTCCAACAAGGGTAAGTGCCTCATCCATGAACCTCTAAAATCAAGAACATAAGAGCGCAACATGTCTTCAAGAGTTTAGATGGTTCGTTCTGTCTGACCATCCTTTTGATGATGAAAAGCAGTGCCATGGAATAGCTAAGAACTGAATGCATGTTGGAGACGTCTCCACACCCTGGAGGTAAAATGAGGATCTCGATCAGAAATGATCGTCCTAGGGACTCCATGATGTCTCATCACCTCCTCTAGATACTACCTCAACAAAAGTTCCACTGATCATGACTCCTTGATTACTATAAAGTGGGATGATTTCGTTAAATGATATAATACCACCCAAATATCATAATGTCCTCCTGGAGCTCGAGGTAATCAAGTAACAAAGTCCCTTGAGATGTCCTCCCACTTCCACTGAGGAATTTCTAATGGCTGAAGAAGACCACCTGGAACACAGTGTTCGACCCTCACCCTTTGACAGACTAAACATTAAGACAAAAACTCCACAACCACATGCTTCATCCCAAGCCACCAAAACAGACTCCTCAAGGATAAATACATATTTGTTACACTAGGATGTACTGCTATGGGAGAAATATGGAAATCTATGAGAATTGTCTCACGCATCGTCATGGGAACAAAAAGCCTTCCATGAAACAACACTCGGTGTTGTTCATCTTCAGACCAACCATTAGGGGCCTCACCACAAGCAACTTGGTCTCTCCAGACCACCACCTTAAAATCTCTTAACTGGGAATCTTCCAACTTCTGTATCAGGTATAACTACACCATCAACTAGAAAATACAACCTCTACCTCCAACTTATTTTATAACAAGATGTAAAGCTGACAGTTCTTCCGTTACTCTGCAAGAATTACCGGATTCAGGCACAACATCCCTACATGACATTCGGCTCAGTGCATCAGCTATAACATTACCTTTTTCAGTTGTATACAGTATTTTGTAGTCGTCTTCCAGTAATAAATCCATCCACTAATGTTGTCTTAAGTTCAAGTCACTCTAGGATAAAACATCTCTGAAACTCTTAGGAATGGTGAAAACCACGATACGCTCACCAACAAACACCACTGGTTGTCCATCCGCACAAAAAAAAAAGACCTTCTTCCTAATGAAATCCACGATATCCTGTACCGAATACAACCAATCCACACTGAGGATGACATCATATGGTTTTATATGTAAACATATGAAGTCTCCCCAAGAGCGGTGTTTCCCTAACACTGGCTCACAATCTCTACATACTTCAAACAAGTCTGCTCAACCTCCAACTGGCATAGTCAACACCTAGGTCATTGGAATCCTCTACCTCAAGTCCCAAAGCATGGACAAGGTTAGGTGATACAAAGGAGTGTGTCTCTCCTGAATCGAACAAGGCATACACCAAGGTAAAAAACAATCAAAGGGTACCTCAAACTACGTTTGGCTCATCTAGAGTTGGAAACGATAGAGCATGAAGATGATCATGACCTCCTCCACAACCTCTGTGACCCTGATGATGACCACCACCATGGCCGCACTCTGCTCTCTGAGTACATGGAGTTTCATGGGGCTATCCTCTGCCTACCTCATCTACCCTCTGCTGATCTAAAGCTGGGGCAACTGGCTTCTGCTGCCTCAGTTGGAACTGCCTCAAAGGAGGAACCTGGTGCATAACACCCAGTGCACGATTACCACTCTGAAAGGTCGGGCACTCCCGTTGCTAATGGCCATGACCACCACAAGAAAAACAAGTGAATGGTCCCTTGGCATAGGCCTGAGAGTTGGTGCCTCTAGAGAAATGAGATGTGAAGGGCTGGGACCTACCCCCGTCCGAACAGATACTATACTACCCTAAAAACCGGGAACCCTAGACTGCAGCCTTGCTTCATGAGAAATCATGTTGATTCTCCTCTCGCGATGATCCTATCTGGGCCAATGTCCTCTCAACAACCTCTACCCTCACCAGCACCTCGAGATATGTTTTCATCCTAAATGGGGTGACCTGGCGCTGGATCTCTGGATGCAAAGCCTCCTCTAAATTCCATGCCCTGGCCTCCTCGTCTGGTAACTGGTCTGAAGCATATAGTAAAAGGTTTTTGAAATGGATCCCAAACACCCGAACACTGGAGCTCCCCTGTAGAAGGGTCCGAAGCTCCTGACGACTGGACACCTTTCTAGTCAAGGAAAGGAACCGACTCTGAACTTCTCTCAGAACTCCTCCCCTGAGATTGCTGACTCCTCAAGATCCAAGAGGAAAAAGAACCACCACTACCTTACTGCTCCACGCTTCATCGTCATAGCTAAGGACACCCAGTGCTCCTTCCGATAACGTATTGAACTTAAGCCTATCTCGACCTCCTCCAACTAGTATTATGTGACTGTATCTGAAACGAAGCCCTCATAATTTGCATACTCTTTCTATAAAACCCTCGGAGTGTCTTTCTCCAAGTGTCATCGTCGTCAACATCTACCCTACGGAGACCTACTGGAATATCCTGCAGGACATATTCTACTCAAATCTGACGAGGACACGGAACAGGAGCCATACCTACAAAATAAAAAAAAAACATAGAGCTCCTAAGCCTGGAATAGAGAAGACTCAACATTTATTAATTAATTTTTTTCTATTTATTCATTTTATGTTAAGCTATCCAAAGGTATACCCATTCAAACATAGGAACAAAGAAGAATGATGCATGATCCTTTCCTTGGTCTCTACCCTGCAACTAGTATCACCTTGTTTAGTAGCCATTATAAACATAAATGTTCGTGCATTAGATCATAGGGGGCCCTAAAATTCGTTGTCTCAGTCGGTATCCAGTGTTTACCTCACTTTCTGAACATGAATAACTCTGTTTCCCTACAAACCCATGCAACCTCACATTACCTAACTCTAAACCCCATCTTATCCCTCAACCCTCCAGCTGATACCATTCTGACATGACCCTCTCCCCAAAAAGTGTACCCCTCCTGGGACGACATTGTGAAAAGAGAGATAAGGACCCCTGAGTCCTGTCTCCAGTAGGCCCCGAGTTTGCGACTAGCACCGGGGGTATAATAAACACACAAATGGGAGGCATTACCCTCTAAGAGAACACATGTAAAAGAGAGAGATAATATAGACACTGAACAACACCAACTCAGAACAAAAATATAAATGAAACCCAAGTACATATATGAAATTCCATGCAAAAGTACTACAACTGATAGGAAAAACTACAATTACCCAGTAGAATGTAAAACCACAGCGACCAAAAGGCCAGATAGCTCCTGCAACCACAAGCTAGTAGTAACCAGCCTGAACTCCAACCTTCTCCAAGTGACCTGAAAAACTATTTATATATAAGTAGGGTGAGTATAACAGTATTCTCAGTAGGATCCTCTTCGAATCCTCTCGTGGAAAAGTAAATAAAGAATGATAAAGCATAGTGAACTACATGTGAATCTAACTCATAACATAAATAGGTATACTGTGTTCCCAACCTCACAATGGATACTCTCACCAAGTAACGCATACAAGAATATAGCATATAGTAAAGAATATCAAGGGTACCCCACTACAACTTTCCAACTGGTTTTATGCTTTTCCCCAACGACATACGTCATGTGCATCTCTCTCCAATGGCTTCCCGTATACACCATGGCTAAGCTCCACAATGTGTACCATGTGCACCAAAAAGGCTTGCCCCGCAGACACCTGAGCTAATCACCACACCATCCTCATGACCAAAAGTAAACAACTAGTTTCCGAGAGCCCCCACAGCTCACATAATGTGTATCATATGCCAGGTATTATACCTCAAGCCATTACAGCCCATGCACCGAGTAACGATCCTCAACCCATCACATCCTATACACGTTACACCTATAATTTTCCATAGGATACTATATCCAGAATATGTGTGTGTGAATAACCACAAGCCATTACATCCCTCTACTCACATATATGGGGAAAACTAACTGATGTGCCTCATGGAACTAGTATCTACCAAGATAAGAGAGTGGGGTCAAAGGGGGTAGTCAGCTATTCATCCTTCCATCGGAATGTTGGGCAAAACACCACACAGGGCTCAGAATCCCCAGGGTGTCAGTACCCTTACTAACAGGGAGGAGTAGCATATAGAATCACAAAAAGTACAAAATATAATATAACTCAGAACCACACTATAGGCATAACCTAGTCTTAGACACAACTATAGCTAACGTCTCTCAGACTCCGGTCTTCCACTTCTATGAGTAGTTATCTGATAACCACACAACCATTTAAGGGCATTGTTATATTACTTCATTACCTTTTTATCAATTACATTGTTTTTTAATTAATTCTTTAGACATCGATTATCCATGAAAAAGCACATTAAATTCATCAATGTCACGCCCAAATTCAAATGTTCCTTCAAAGCTAAAAACTCATCATTATGTTCCGACATCTCCATCCCCATGGTTTAACATCAATTAAAAAAGCATTCATTTCTGAATTACTTTCCCATATTCCCAGGAATTATAGAAAATCATCCTATGCTACTAAACACAAGGGGGCTCAACACGGTAAGTATATGTACAAACCGTCGAGTCTTTTCTGCCTATAGCAAGAGCGTAGACCCATTCTCCCTTGAGAGGCTAAACATGGAAATCACGTGTCATTCCCTACGTGTTTTCGCCTCCTTCGGAAGAAGAGTAAGCAAGACCAGCTTCCTTGAGCAGTGGGGAAATGTAAAGTAGATAATCAACCAAGAAACAACAAGCATCCAATAATCACATCCATCTCATTCCATCATCCTAGGTGTCCTCTCTGACACCCACATGCATAAACCGAAGCATCTTGCCACTCTAGGCATCATCCGCTGCCACAACGACAAAACCTCCATGCCCCCACATATCAAAACATACATCTAGGATCACATAAGAACACAAGAAGCAAGAAAACAAACATCACATCAAATTATGCTCTTGTCCCTTTAACAAGTCATCTAGCCTTCAAACAACAAGCATCAAGAGATTTCAGTTTCCCATCCGACTGAATCAGTCATGTACATCGACATCAATTTCATTAACATCAATTTGGATCAATAACCACAACAACAACCAAATTCATTTACATGCCTCTTTATCATTTGCAAATTAATTATCAATTAATTACAAATTTAAATTATTTAAAAATTTCATCATGAGAAAGATGCTAACAAGAAAGGCATAGATATCACACTATCTAGTAAAACAAGAGGCGAACCGGTAACATAGTACAGAGAAACAATATGTGATAAAAACCAATTCTTTTAATCCGGTTCAAGTATTTTATTATGTCAATTTCATTGTGATTTAAATGGATAAATCATGATAACTCTACGATTGCACATAAACAATTAGAGAAGCCATGAATCCCCTACCTCAACGATTTTGACAGAAACCACAACGGTCGAAGAAGGCCCAAGGAACCAGGTTGATTATCTATTAATCCTCCTTAGATATCCTCTCCTAACAAAACCAAGACCAAAGATCATCATAATCAACAACCACACGCTTAGATCTACCCTTAATGGGTTTAGATCTAAGAAACTGAGAGAAGAGGAGGAGTTGATCTAAGTAGATCTATGAAATCAAGCATGAATGACCACATACCTCAAGAAACCAGCTTTGATTCACCAAGGAATGCCTCATGATTGCATCCAAAAATATTTTGAGAGGTTTCTCTACCTATATGGAGGGGTAATCCTGAGTTATTTCTTCTTAGAGGCTTAAAGGAATGATTTAGAAGAAAAAAAGTTCAGATCCACAATTTTAGGATGTAACTTTAAGTGCATGCATGGTTAGTCCGCACAGTTTAAGAAACCGTATGCTAACCATGCCTTAGCTTTTTCCTTAAAAACACTCCTCGCATGGTTAGTCCACACGGCTTGACAACCCGTGCACTAACCATGTGTTATCCACTACCTCTAAGACTAGCCTTGCATGGTTTGGCTGCATGGTTTAGGAAAACTGTGTGCGAACCGAGCAAAAGCTATTACCCTTTAACATTCCTTGAAAGTTCCCTAAAACGCACCCCCCAAGTCACCTTGACCTCCTATAACACCTCCATCACCAAATTTTCACAATGGAATGGACCATAGAGGTCCAGTAAATTACAGGGTTTTCATCATGGTACTTGGCCAGAGCTTCACCACTTATTGAAGTCATGTAAACACCCCACTTCGAGCAACATATAAATAGGAGAGGGCGAGGGTGAGTAATGTAGGTGGAATTAATGGGGTTCCTTTAATTAATAGAGCTTCTAAATTAAAATGGTATGGTTACTAGAATAAAGGAGAATCAATCCATTTAATGGCCTGACGTGTCGTTGGTCCCACCACCACCGCTCATCCGCTAGAAAAAAGAAAAGAAATAAAATAACATGAATTGTTATTTTATTAATCTTTCAAAAGTACGCGAAATTAAAATTATCACCTGACCTAATACTGTCGAAGTGAATCCTCTCTTAAGATAATATCAGCACTCCGGATTCAACAGTGTCCTCAGATTTTTATTCTGAGCACTGGATGAAAAGATAAACAACGTTTCCCGTGTGTTTCTTGAACGTACCATAAAAAATGTTCAGATTTTAATTCTGGGCACACCGGGCCTTAGAATCACGCACTGTTAATTTTCACAAACTCATAAAAATTCTATATTATTAATAAAATCACCAGGTGTTCACATTCTCCCAACCATGGGTATTTTCATCCCCAAAATCCACAATATATACTAATGATAACAAATGGTGGTACTGAACACAAATCTAAGACTCCTGCTCCCATGTTCTCTCCTAGAGGTCCCTGGGATGTCAAAAAACTTACACCAGAGGTATTGATCATCCACAAATGACCCACACATGTTGATCCTCAATCTCCACTAGAACCACTGTAAAATTCTCACTATTAGCAATGTCCATCTCGCGCCAGTCAATAACATGCGATGGATCAAGCACATACTTCCTTAGCAACGACATGTGCAAAACGTCAAGCACTTGACGCATCTATGGGGTGAGATCTAGGATATACGCCACCTCGCCAACTCTGATGAGAACCTGAAAGGGTCCGACGAACCTCAGAGTCATCTTGTCGCCCTAGCCAAATCTCTACAACCATCATCGAGGTGAGACCTGTAGGAAGATGTGGTATCCACTCTCTAACTCCAATGGTCGTTGTCTCCTGTCACAATATGACACATGTCTGCTTTCTATAGTCTTCATCAACTCCTGGATGATCTCCACCTTCTTTAGGGTAGTCTGTACTGACTCTAACCCCATAAGTCCTGACTCACCAAGGTCATTCCATCATAGTTTTGATCTACACTATAGACCGTACAAGGCGTCAGATAGTGCCATAATGATGGTGGAGTGATAACTGTTGTTGAATGAAAAAACCACCAAGGGAAAGTGATCCTTCCAATTGCAGCCAAAATCTAGGGCGCAAGCATGAATCATGTCCTCGAGTGTCTATATGGTCTGCTCCATTTGACCATCTGACCGTGGATGAAAGGTAGTGCCCAAATGTAGTTGAGTCTCAAATTCATCATATAATCCATTCCAAAACTGGGATGTAAAACATGTTCCATTGTCTGATTTGATCATCTATGGAACCCCATGAAGCCGTCCAATATTCTGTAAATAGAGGCGTCCCAAGCCCTCTACTGATCCATACTCTCAGATGGATAGGAAGTGGTTCGACTTGGTGAGTCATTCAATGATTATTCATATGGAATCATGTCCCCTGGTTTTCCATGGTATCCCTGTCACAAATACCATGGAGATAACATCCCACTTCCACTCTGGTACCTCTAGTGGCTACGCTAAGCATATTGGAACCTGATAACCTGCCTTCACTTACTAACATGTGAGGCATCAGGAAACATGCTCTGCCACTACCTTCTTCATCCCAAGACACCAGTGCTGAGTCTGGAAGTCCTAGAACATCTTCTCTACACCAGGATATTATGCCAGAGGGAACGTATGGAATTACCTCAATACCTCCCCCCCATAGCACCATGGGTACCATGGTGCATCCTCTGATGAGGATGACGTGATCCCCACCTTCCAAAAATCAATCAGATGCCTTTCATGAAGATTTTTTAGCATTTTGAGACTCATAGTAAATGTCCCCAAGTTGTTCCACACAAACTCAAAGAATATGTGGTAGAGTGACAGTCAAAAACTAGAGGTAAGCTACTCCATCACTTTCCATAAAGGATATCTACAACGTAGCTAGCTACTCTATCTTCTCACTCGGCAAATGTAGACCAGACATCCTACTGAGTGCGTATGATACAACGTTCCCCTTCCTAAGAGTATATATTTTTCTCAAATTCATAGTCCTAAATGAACTCTATCAATCATCGATGTCTCAAATTCAGATCCCTTTGTGAGAAGAGATACCTGAGACTCTTGTGATCAAAGTAGACAGTAAAATGATCACCCACCAAGTAGTGTTGTGGAATAATCAAAGTGAATACTATTGATGGTAACTCTAGATCATAGGTAGCATAGTTATTATCATTATATCTCTATTTTCATGAACTATAAGAGATCACTACTCTCTATTTCACCAGGACACATCCAATTCTAGTCCCTGACACGTCACCGTAGACTACAAACCCAACACCCTCTTCTAGTAGCCTCAAGATGGGGGCACTCATCCATCTCTACCTAAACTCCTAAAAACTATACGGGAGTCTCTCTATCCATAAGTAGGGATTCCCATTCTTCATCAACGTTGACAAGGGTGAAAAAACTATAGAAAAGTCAGGTACAAATATCCGGTAGTAATCATCCAACCCTAGGAAACTCTGCACCTCGGTCACACTCTTGGGTGGCTCCCAAGCTAGAACATCCTCTATCTTCACCAGATCCACTGAAAATCCAACCTCCTAGATAATGTGTTCTTGAAAGTGGACCTTCCACATCCAGAACTATAAATAAGAGAGATTACTATAATGATGGTTCTCTTAGAGTGTATCCAGAACTATCTGTAGATTATAGGCATGATCCGCCTTCGATGTTGAGTACAAAAAGATTTCGTTGATGAAGAGAACCAAAAATCGATAAACGTACGACTGGAAGATCATGTTCATGAGTCCCATGAACACTATAGGGGAATTGGTCATGCTGAATTGCATAACCAAGAACTCATAATGACTATACGGATATCTGAAAGTCGTCTTCTGCACATAATCATCTAGTTCCCAATGCCGATGACAGTATGATCTGAGGTCTATCCTAGAAAAATAACAAGCTCCCTTCAACTGATCAAAATGATCATCAATCCTAGGAATGTGATATGTTTTCTTCACAGTCACCATCTTGAGGTGTTGATTATCCACATAGAGCCCCAAACATTCATTTGGCTTCTTGGAAAACAAAATCGGGGCTGCCCATGGAGAAACAATGGGCCTTATGAACCCATTCCTCTACAAGTCCTCGAGCTATACCCTTATCTCATGAATCACTACGAGATCCATCCAATATGATGGTGTAGATATCGGTGTCGTCCAGAGGTACAAGTCATTATTGAATTCCACCTCTCTACGAGGACATAGTCTTGGAACATCATCAATAAATCCATAGACATACTAGTCTTCCACTGCAGGATAGCTTGGACTCTCAACATCTACTGCTCCATCAGTATGGCTAGAAAACTGATGTGTGATCAGCTGCACCCTTCTCCATTTACATCCATCCTATGCTGTAAAGGTTCAATTCTCACTAGTGATGGAAAACCTGGTCCCATCCTTTCATACACACTAAACTTTGTGCATAATACAATCAATATATGAATTTATTATAGATAAGCAGTCCATACCCAATTTGATGTCGTAAGGAATTGACACCGCTACTAGAAGATCTCATCTAAATATCTGTCCTACTATAGTTTTCTTACACTACCTACACCAGTGTGTAATTGTCGAATCTTCTCCCATTGGAGTCTCTAATCACAAGGATCGAGACAATAGCTCCATTGGAATCTCCGAGCACTGAATGCGATCTGTGGCAATGAAAGAGTGACTGTAACCTATGTCAATAAGTATTGTAGCTTAGGTGGAGTAGACACAGATCATATATCAAATCATCTCTGGAGTGACATGCTTGTAGGCCTTATATTCCTATAGGTGAAATCATCCCTATCCACCTTCTCCCTATGGTCGGGGAGGACCTCCTAAAGGTGGTGGTGGTAGAACCTCGAATCGTTATCCACCACTTGTTGCACAACCAACTCATATTCCATGGCCTCCACCCTGCGGACATCCTTACGGGAATCTCTGCATCCTCCTCAATAGTCCCTCAACCACTTTTTGGTCGTCAGTGTGGCTGGTTGGGTAGTTGTGAGCCATGTGACCATGCCCGTCGCAATGAAGCATTGTCTTCTCTTCTTCCAGACTACTCTACCTCATGAGCCTCAAATATCCAAACCTACATCCTAGGGTTTTCAACCAAAATTTATGGTCTTCTTGAATGTATATGTCATCCTCCTACTTCCAATTGTAGATGAGTCTGTTACGTGTCACGTAGTGGTGGGTCTTGCTCTTGGTGTTTTCACTGCAAGGAATCTCTCCAACAAGAGTTCTCTCTCTAGAACTCCAGCATGTGTTGGGATGTTGAGAGATTACATCAAATCTATGTTCTCTAGTATGAGTCCTAGCTTGAATGTCTGTGTCCTAAAGAAAGGGCCTCACACTATGTCGGTAGAGTAGAGTGAGAGGTTCGTGAACCATGCTGAGTACCGGGTCACGGTCATGCTACCCTGTTGTAAGTGTATCATCTCATGTATACACATAGAGAGTAGGGTCACTAGGAAAAACTCTTCCCTGATGAGGCCCTCGAAATATTCCTAGGTGAGGGTTTCCTCATCGTGTGTCAGGAGAGTTAGGCTCCACCATCTCCCTACTGGTCCCCGGAAAAGATAGGCATCTTGGATCACCATCTAGTTGGATGGTGTCCCAATCAGGTGAAACACTCTGGCTACAGCCTCTAGCCTATCCTCATCCACCTGTAGATCTGTCTCACCTAGGAACCTTGGAGGCCACTATCTTTGAAACTCCTGCAATGCGCTCAGTCGGTGTGCACTGTCTACTGGGGGAATGGTCGCAATGGCTACCAAATGGGTAGTGGTGCTGTTGTGACACCACCCGATGGTATTATTGTCATAAGAGGGCCCTGCATAGAAGTGTCATCGCTCAGTGGGTCATCATCGTGTACTCTCTCCAAAATCCTAGATGGATGTCAATGTGGCAGCATCCTAAAAGGAAACATGCGTACCACTGTCAATAAGTTATTCCTAGTGAGCTAACTAAAAAAGATAAAAAATAAAATGCTTCTAAATCACACAATGTCAGTGATTTAGTGCACCAAGTCAGAAATCTGAATTCATGTTCCTAGTATATGGATACGTTAGCCTCTGTAGTTACACTGAACTCCCCGAACTGAAATTCCCACTCAAAACAGTTAACAATATTTCTCTATTAAGAGATTAGAGTCCTAGATCTTCGGTAGAACTGACTCCTCTAATACCACTTTTTCATGACCCATCCCATAGAGCCCATATTGTGACTACCCCAAGCCTACCATCCATTGGCCCGAGGTTGGCGACTAACACCAAAAAGGCATATCCCAATAACAGGAAGGCATTGCCTTTAAACCTATATTATGAAACAAAACAATTGCAAAACAAGAATAAACGATGAAGTAAACTATTATAGTAAAAAGTGTACTGAAAGTATAGGGGGTTGGAATACAAGACCAACTGATATGTACAAGTACAACTGTATAGAGAAAACTTCTCTTGGATCATCTACTAAGGAAATTAAAGGAAATGTAGGTAAATATCTTCTCCACTTCACACCATGTTATCTCTCCTCATTTTTGTACCACCTACCCCTAGCTCCCTCAAGTTGTAGCCCTGCTGTTTGATGTCTGCACAAGACAAAAAAAGGTGCAGGCGAAGCCTATGTAGGGATGTGTATGAAAATATTCAGTAGGGACCCCGAGACCCCGGAATTTCTCCCAGAGTTACAAAAAGGAAAAACCACAAAGAAATATCTCAATCAAAAAGAACGAATCAATAATCATCTCACACTAGGTTTACAACTCACAGAAACAGGAAAACGATGATGATCCACATAGGGTCTCTATAATTTTGATCCACACATGGTCACTATGAATATTGATCCACACATGGTCACTGTGATGTTATTCCACATAGGTTCTCTCTCATGCTAATTTACATAGGGTCATTGTGAATGCTGATCCACACAGAGTGGCTATAAATGTTGATCCACATAGGGTGGCTATGAATACCAATCCAAATAGGGCCACTTTGATGTTGATACACACTTTGTCACTGGAAACTAGGTAGGGTTTATTAGTTATTCTACTAGATCATACCACTATGGAGTTTCTGAAGCTGACTAGCGTTGGTCGCACTTCTTCTTCATGTCACACCAGCCACTAGATTCCTGCTCACACCACACTTTATTCTGGGAGAACCGCTCCTCAATCCATAGGTCATATTTCATCTAGTACTAAGTACCAAAAAACTTATACCCATGGTACCACCCTGTCATAGGGGTACCAATGTGACAAACGACATGTCATTAGGACACCCAGTCTGTGAGATATGGGAACTTTTGTAAAAATGCCCGGATTGATTCACGTATGATCTAACCCAGGTCACATGTAAAAATTCTTCAAAACTCACTTAAATTATCATTAAATTACCTCCTTGTCATAAGGGTCATTATGCCTTAGACGGTGCATCAATTGGATGCTTGGTTTGTTAGTTTCACCCCTTTTCGTGTAATGGGGGTGATCGCACCTTGGTCTGGCTCGGTCGGGTCCACCAGAATATGCCATATAGACCGCTTCCCAAAAAGGGTTCCGAATGCTAGTGATGACGTGTCAACCAAATGCATGTGCCGTAAGTTACTTTCATTTATTTATTTAAGGGTCGTTCGGGTCTGGTCCTGGTTCGACTCGCTCAGACTAGACAGATGTATGGAGTCCGGGGTTCTACCAGACCCCACCTGGGACGCCCATTAAAGGTTTGTATGGTTCACTATGTCCTACACAGTTCGGTTTATAGGCATGGGATACAGTTTTATCGGGCTGCTGGGTGGGGTTCGATCCTCCTGCACTGGCCTACTAGGCAGGTCTAGCCCGGACCGTAGGAGGTTTTGGTCTGCTAGTTGGGTCCAGCCTACATGGCTAGCCCACATCCGACTTCGTCCGCCTGAAGGGGGACCATTGTGTACCACTAGCCCCACAGTTGTAGGGAATTTTCTACATCCATTGGGGGCACTACCTCACTTCTTGAACGGTCGACCATTTGGCCGACTAGGTTATGCCAACATGGCGCGGCGTGGGGCCGCGCCTCTTGTTCCTTCCACGGCCCGCTAGCTGCGGTTTCTACGCGTAGCCCCACTTTTGTCACAACTGCTTCATGCCGACATTCATTCTTGTGAGCACCACCCTTGTCCCATGTTGTAGGCTCGCGCTAGCTACCTTTGGCCACCGTGGTGTGCTTTGGCACATCGCCTTCCACCACCGAAAATCGGTTTCTGCAGGTCTCCTTTGTCTTCCGCCAACATGGTGTGCTGGTAGTTTCTTGCGCGGGTCATCAGACGTGATGTAGTGTCCATTATTGGTGTCGTCTATGCCTACTACTCTCTTGTGATGCCACCATCATAGTGTGACCCACTATTTCATGTTGCTGGCAATCTATGGAAACTTTCCTCAATGAACAGAGCATGAGCAAAGCGGCCGAGGGTCTAGGCATTGTTCGTTTGGTACAAGCCCTTTGCGTTAATGTGATATGAAGTGGGAGTGAATTTAATTCATCAAAAACACTTTCAAAATAATCGCCCAACTTGAATTAGATGTACACTGACAACATTCAATGGAACCTCCTTCATTGTTGTCTTCGGTTCATGATTCGGTGGCGCTCGTCACTGCTCGCTGAAACTGGACTCGTCCACCAAGTGGTTGGTGTTGTTGTACTTTTCCAGAGCTTCATCATGTGGTCAATCTGTGCCAGCACCCCACCACAAGATCTATGGAAATAGGATAGGGTGAGGGTGAGTGATGAACGTTGAATTAATGGGGTTTATTTAATTAATGAACCTTCCAAATTCCATTGGAGTTTTTAAAAGAATAAAGGAGAGTCAAACCCTTTAATGGATTGACATGTCATTTGATCCACCACCACAACTCATCTGCTATAGAAAAAGAAATGAAATAAAATAACATAACATGTTATTTTATTAATCTTTCAAAAGTCCGTAAAATTAGCTTTTTCACCTAACCTACTGCGGTCGAAGTGAATCCTTCCTTAAGAAAATCTCGTCACTGCAGATTCAACGGTGCTCTCATATTTTTAATTCGAGCACTGATTCAAAAGATAGAAAACATCACCTGCACGATTATTGAATGTAACTTAAAAAATGTTCAGAAATTCATTCCAGGTGCACCAGGCCTTTGAATCACGCATCTTTAATTTTCACTAACTTATAATAATTCTATATAATTAAAAATTTACATGAAAAATATAGGTCTTAACATATATTAACTTTTAACTCATCATAATAACAATCAATAAAATATGGTAATTTGAAATGAATTTTATCATACTGTGGATGTAGTAGTTCACAGATACACATATGCGATAATTTGACATACCATTACATATTATACATGGAGTTTAATGGTAGTAAAATAATAATAAAATCATGTATATTAAAGAAATTTAAAATTTTGATTTATGATGAATACAATATATTTTAATAAGGTATAAAAATAAATAAATTGAAAGATGTAAGGTAGGAATATTACCTATTATTTTGTAGGCCTCCTTCATATCCCTTTTTACAGAACCCTATAATGCTCATTCAAGAAGAAAAGAATGTATAATTTGGGGTTAATTATATTTATAAAATTATTGGACAATCATTTCCCAGGCTCTATTTCTCCATGTTGTGTAATGAATATAAGGAAGGGGATTCCTTTAATAACAGGGGGAAATGACACAATTGGAATTAGCAAAAAGATTAAGAATATAATTATATCATTCTTAATCCAAATGATTCAAATAAATTATTTGAATAAAAATGGATAATGATGATTTACCATTACACAATTAAATTTATATAGTTTTTTTCATTTTAAACCACATCATTTGGTTTAACCCCTCACTTAACCAATTTTAATCTTAATCGAGACAATGAAATTTTTAATATTAGAGGGTTATAATTTTAATTTTTAGGTAACAATTTTCTATTAAATACCCAATGGATGAAATTTTAGTCAATTTATATTCCAACATTTCTAATTTTAGTATTTTTATTATTTTTAAATAATTTAAGAAAATATTTTTATTATAAAATACTATTATTGTCATTTTAAAAACTATTGACATAATTTAACATTGAAAAAAGAATGGAACAATTGAAATAAAATATAAATCATTGAGACATATAAAATATATTATAATAATCTATAAAATTATTATTTCTCTAAAAAACCCAAAATAATACTTTTAGTGTTCTAAAATCATTTACATGATTTTTATAAAACTTTCACAAGAACTATTTTAGTGTGGTGTAATAATTTAATCTAATTATTTCATCACTAAAAATTTAAAAAAAAATTGGAAAAAAATTAATTTACATTTAAAATAAATATTTAGATATAAACAAACTAAATTTATAAACTTATCAAAAAATTATGTACACATTAAATTTTGTAGAGTGACATTTTATAATTTTGTTTACCTAAATTATTATAAATATCACTACTAAGGTATAATGGAATCAAAATTATATATATTATAATGATGGGAGTCTATGTTGTATTTTATTACATCTAATGACATAATAGAAATTTTTGGGTGCATTTTTAGTCTTTATATCATGGTTTTAACATCTTCTACACATTTTACACATACAATGCTAATAAATATTTACCGTGACTACTATTCATAATGAACAAAAAATAAAAGTGTCATATTTTAGGATTATGAACATCATGATTCAAAATATTTTATCAGACTTTTGATATTATGTCTCTAGATAACATATAAATAATTTTAATATAAATTCATATTGTCAAATTAATAAAAGTTGTTTATAAAATGAATTGTTATGAGCAAAAAATTAACTTATATAAATAACAATAATAATATTGATTCATGCTTAATTAATTTTTTTTTAAAATAAAATTTAATATATGTGAAATTAATATTAGATATGAAATATAATGGGATAATTATATTAATTTATTTTATGAAAACAATTAATATCATTTTGAAAACATGTATTTATTCACTATTCATAAAATGTTCAATCATATAATAAAAAACCCCAAATTTTACCATAATTTATTTTTGATACATTTAGGTAAAAAACTAAAAATAATTTTTAAATATATTTCCTAAAGTTGGATGAAATTAATTGTATTATTTTCATATAAAAAAAATTAAAAAATTTTGTTCTTCTGGAAAAAAACATAAATACTTTTTTAAAATAATTTGTTCATTTTTATCAATATATTTGAATTATGTAAAACCATTATACTTAGTTTTTAAAATTCGGTTATTTCATTTATGTCTTACATGTTAGTGGCTTTATTATAATGGCACATTATATTATTGTTACTTTAGAGTCTAGGTTGCGAGTATCATAGTCTATCAAAGATATTTTTTGAATATTAATATATCATAAAATAATGGGGTGTTACATGATAAGACTATGAAACATAATATCAAAAAAAAAATTTAATATTATTAAGCACATCTACTTCACAACCGAATTTCATTGATCTTGATTAAACTATATTCTAAAAACAAAATGGTTATGATAATATCCAACATATTTAATGTATGTAAAAGTTAAAGATCAATTTTGGGTTATCTTCCCTGAAGGAACATTCAGAACAAAATATGATACATTCATTTCAATATGTATTATTTTATTAATACTATAAATATATTTGTTCTACATAGGTTAGTTTATGTTGGATTATATTACAATATCCAATATAAATGGTCATTAAATCCCTTATCGTGGTTTATAATGAACATATGATCAACCAATGTATATCCCCTAGGATTGTTTACTATGTGTGATGTTTTGTTCCCACTTATCATGAATTTGGATGATGATCAAGGAAATTCTCATCCAAACCATTTCATGGTGATTAATCCTATGTGAATATACGATACTACCACATTTAAATTCCATTATCCAGAGAGGGGTTCATTTCTATGAAAATAAAATATAGGAAACATTAACAATACTTCAAGATATCATCTATTACAGATACTAAGCTCAAAAAATACAAAATGTCTCTATTAATTAATTAAAATAACTAAACTAATATCTAATAAACTAAACCATGCTATGATATACACAAAAGTGACTGAGATAAGCATGGATTAATGTATACATTTATGTCATGAGTTTAATGGGAAACATACTAAATAGATTTATAAAAAAAGAAACATCCTTTGTAATCTTGAAGATTAACTACAAAAATATAATAATTTACTATACTTATGATAATTTATTCTTATTCAGTTTAATCTATACCCACTCAAGACATATCACATGACAATATCATCTTTATAACCTTTTGGATAAAAATATATGAACTGGGTGAGGTAGAAACTTTAATGACGGAAAATAGTGTCACAAAGCATTAGTTGACAAACATGAAATAGACTAGAATAATGATATAAATATCAAAATAATTGCTCATAATTATATAGATAATAATCATAAATCATTATAGAATAACATAATCTAACAATAATATCATTATGGAAACAATAAATAAATTACCTTGCTTATAATAAAATATCAATAATCATAAAACAAGTAAGAATTTTATTAAATGGAGGAATAATTACAAATATGAAATAATAAGAAAACATATCATAATAGGATAAAAACTAGATAACGATGAATAATCAAAATAATATGATGTTGTCTCCATTTGAACCTAGAATATTATAAACCATTTCTCTTAAAAAAATTTATAGGAGATTATGGTATTCACACTCACCCTTTGTGATCATGGGGATAATAAAACTAGTTTACATTAAAAATTATGAGTGGATATTAATTTCATCAAACTCACCATTTTTTAACCTACAAACATTTTATTCTATTCACATTTAAATGTACGAGTTGATAATAATGAAATCACACTAATCCTTTTTTTAATAGAGCGAGTTGATATCATGTTCACATGTAAAATGGTGACATGAGATCAATGTCATGACACTTGCCCTTTGTGAACCCCAAAACCTCCTAAATAATTCACATAATATTCCAATCTGATGAGATATAATATTTTAACAAATTTAATATATAGATATACATTGTCCTCCCATCTCATTATAAATATATTTTTGTGCCACTTGAAAATAAATCATTAACCAACTTATAAATAACCCATGGAAAAAAGTATGGTATTTTAAAAACATTTAACAATATCACATTAAATGAACATAAGAAATCACTGAATATCAAAAATCTAAATTTTTATATTAATTCATTTCATATAAATGTTTATAAGAACCTAAATTCTTGAAAAATGAACATTAAATATAAATATAAGGGAAATTAAAACAAATTCAACAAAACCTTGTTATAACATTTATGTGAAAATTACGTTTTCATTTTTATATGGAAGGGAAAAAAATTTAATCCTCGTTATAAATTATTCGTAAATATTTCAATTAAAATTAAAAATTGTTACAAAAATGAGAAGTTAAAATAAATCAAATACATTTATTTTTAGGAAAATATTTAATAACATATTCTTGAAAAAATATATAAATTTTTCTATAAAATAAATTAAATTAATTTGATAACTTTTACATCTTAAAAAAATATTGATACATGGAAACATGATAAAACAAAAGGTTTTCCAAAAAATAAAATCAAATAATTCAAGAACATTTAATTTTAAAAATATAATTTAATAATGGAATATTTATAATATAATAAAGGTTATCAAAATAGAATGTGGAGTCGATTATAAAACAGTTATTTTGTAAAGGATGGAAAATCCTTCTAAACATTTGGAAATAACCTTATTAAAAACCCCCATCATTATAAATGATAAATAAATATTTGACTTAAATTGGAAAAAGGGGAGTAAAATTAATAGTAGAATATAAACGCATTTGATTTTACACTATGGAATGTAAATAATTGGTGGGATGTATAAAAAATATATATAGAAGGATAACCCATTTAAATTATTGTGGATTAATTATAAAAAAATACATTTCAATGAAACAGAAAAATCATAAATGTAAATTTATTTTATTATAAATAATATTTCAACAAAAAATACATTTTAAATACATATTGAAGTCATCAAGTGTTTAATATTTTAAATTTTAATGATAATATAAAAATAAGGGTGATTATGTCTAAATGCTGATATTTGAGTGACGAAAGTCCTTATGGATTTAGTAATTGTTGTATGAAAATTAAATGGAAGATTGAAACTCTTATCTTTCAATAAATAAAATGAATAAAATAATTTATTATATAAATATTCAATCATGTATCATACATACACTACAGAAATAATAAATTTGATCATAACATTTAAAACATATCTCAAAGAGGAGAAATTAAGATGAAAATCATTATCTTGATTCACAAGATTAGTTGATCATAATATAAATTCATACAAAAAAACTTCTATAATTTCATATTTAATAACCTAAATCAGTAATAAAACAATTTTATATTACTTATCATAATTATTTATCATTCTTATATTAATAGTTATAGTTTGCGATGACCACCCAATGTTAATATCATTAACTATTTTACATTGTCTTAATAATTTTGATATCATTACCCTTCACTAGATATCAATTTAGTTATTTATACATCACTAATGTTTTGATATTATTTTACTTCTATTTATTTAATGTTCTATTATTTCATTACATACATGTTTTGGTTATGTTATGTCAAAATCTAATTGATAAAAACTAATTTCATAAATTTTACCGAATTAAAATCTTATTATTAATATGCTAAATAATTAAAATAATATTTAAAAAATAATAAATAAAACATGTTTTAATTAATTTATTATAATATTATTAGTTTTCTTTTTATCATAATTATCCTATATAATATTTTAAATCATTTTTATTTTAGGTGGTTTTACCAACCCAGACCTGTACATTTGTTAACTCGATTGAAGAGTATGGGTATGAAGGTTTTTAATTTGACATTATATAAATATAGAAAAATATATATTTTATCATAATGTTTAATTTTTTTAATAGTTTTAAAATATATATAAAAATAAAAATTAAAAATTAAAAAAATATCCTTTAGGTTGTAATCTGTACATATGCAAGATTAGCGTTATTATTTCTCGACATAAAAAAGGGTGAATATGGATATTAATTTGAAATTTCAGGATCATAATTATATGATATATATAATAATTATTCTTTAATAACTCTATTAAAATAATCTATGAAAAGAGTTAATGAAAAACAAATGACGTCGCTAAATTTAGGTGGTGTTATGCATAACACAATGATGATGTTCTTTGGTCATTTAATTTAGATGTAAGTAAATAATATAGGGTTATAAAGTTAATATTAAAAAATATTATAACACTAATTATACGTAATTGATAATTTTATTATGGTAGCAATATAGTTGAAATAGTATTATTAAGAATAAAAACATAATAATGAGATAATACTTATGATGGGGAGTTGATTTTTTTCCATTAAAGCTCCGTGGATATTAATGTTATTAGGATAATTATGAGCAACAAGGGGATAATGATTATGGAATATGGTAACATGGGGGCAAAAATCGAATACTTTCATAGTTTAATTACTAGTATAGGTGTTTCGTTAACAATTATTGATGGTATCCTTTTATAAGTTGAAAAAAGTGTCAATTTTGGAAACAATAATTATTTTTTAATAATGCAATGACACTATTACATGGTCAATATATCCAATTTTTGGAAATAATTGGGTATATGGAGTCTTAAATTAAATAAATGAATTTTTTTTTACTATAACTATTTTTCATATTTTACAAGTATTTTTACTGTTATATTTTTAATTTTTTCCTTTTCTACTTTTAAACTAGGTAAATTGTTTTTGATCATATTATTTTATGTTTTATTAAAAAATAAAACAAAACTTATAAACAAATATTGTCTTCATAGAAAAATATAAAATATCTATTTAATCCAAAAAAATTAATATTTTAAAATTAACATTTTAATTAAAATAAGTAATTTTTAGATTAAATTTTTCAGTGAAAAAAAAACATTTTAACCATTATGTATTCTTAATTTTCTTTAGTACTTATCAATAAATTAATTATTGTAAATATATATATATATAACATTATATCATGTACTTCATTTTTTAAAATTTAATTATCCAATATTAATTTTATTAGTTTGAAAAATTGATAATTTAAAAAAAATTGTTTCATCATTATCGTCGTGGTTAGCATCGATGCTAACAATCTAAATTTTATAGATGAAAAATTATATTTTACATAATTAATAATATCATCATTATTATCTCAAATGTGATAATAATTTTATCAAATTATGTTCATATGTCTAGGGAAATAACCCTTAATATTTTTTCATGTAACACATAAAACTGTGTTTTTAATATATTTTTTTCAAAAAAAATAGTTGTGATTATGACATAAATATCACAGAAATATATTACAATGAATTTAAAATAATCATTATCATTAATATTTATTACATAATCATAAACTAAAATAGAAACATTGATTTGTTAAGTAATATATAATTAAAAATTAGTTGAAAATTTTTATTTATTAAAAAGCATTATAAATGTTCAAAATGTTGAACCTGAATATATAATTTGATAATAGAATTTTAAAATTATTTTTTATACTTCATAATTTAAAATTTTATAGAATATACTTTTAAAAACATTCAACAGTTGTATATAAAGAAATAATTTCATAAAAGTGATGAATGTAATTGTTACATTCACTATTGAATATAAAATTGATATTCTAAGATATATAAATATAATAATTCCTATTTTAATGTACTGTAAGGCATTAATAAAATATTTTTTACTTTATCAAGTTTAATTTTTTTTAAATTTTATCGTTTCCATTGAAAATATGTAATAAAATGATAACAAAATTCATTTATAAATAACTTTTCAATATTACTCAATTTAATTATTTACCTTCTAAAGAAAATTACTATTAGTTTTTTACAGTGTTATTAATTATTACAGATTCATTAATAATGCGTTTTTTAATTTTTTTTGGTTTTTTACATTTACTATATCATCTGAAACAATTTAATGAAATAGAATGTTCTTCAATCGATCGAATATCTTGTGTTATTAAAAAAGTACATTATAAAAAATAATGAATTAGTAGAATGAAATAGGAAATATAATTTAAAAACTTGTTGAAAAAATAAAACCATTAAGAAATTATATGATGATGAAATTTATGTCTCCGACCTCATGGTTTTCCTTGAAGATCATACTAGATATAATAAACATTTAATAAATTAATAATATAATAAATATCATATAGATTTGGTGAAATAAATGAAAAATGAGGATGAATGGTTATTGAATTATTATTTAAGGAAATATTTGTGAGTTAAAATTTATAATGTTTTCTTTTTATGGGAACATGAAATATATGGCCTTAGGGAATGTATATTACTGTTTTTTATGTTGAAAATTGTATGATTATAATGTAATCATTTTTTAGAAGTATAAAATAAATAATAAATCCATTATTGAACATGGTCAATAAATTACTAATAATCATTAACAATTTAATGTATTATAGTAATTTAATATATAATCATCTAATTTATAGCACATTTTTTTATTCATGAAAATATATTTTCCAAATGTTTTAATAATTTGTATTTATATAAATAATTTTAATTATTATATTTTTAATGTGAAAAAATGGGTTTCATTTTTTTAATCAGGGCATTAAAATTAAGTAATTGGGTTAGTATCAATCTTCGTAAAAAATATAACTTTCTAGGGTTAATAAAGAATGATGCTGGTAAAATAAAAAAAGTGAAATATATTCGATTGTTAAAATTATTTATAAATAATATAATAATAACAATAAAAATTTATAATGGAGGTATTTATGACACTCTATATTTTATTAATTTGAGGGGTATTTTTTAGTATTAAATGACCTTTATTAACTAATAAAATATAGGAAATTCAAAATACGCTTCTCAAACACATATACAAAAGGACCCGTAATTTTACAATTCTATAAAAATTACCTCCTTTAGATTACTATTGAATCACATACCAATGCTTTACCCTCATTGAACTCTCTCATATTGGTTATATTGTTTCCCAAAGGTGGATGACTAAGTCATTTATTATGAATGAAGTTGTTACAAGGAGAGAAACTATAATCGAAAGAATATCATACATTTCTATCTTATTAAATTAACTTCTCACCCAAAATAATCATCAAAACCATAAATAAATCTAATTATATGATATTATCATCATTGGTAGTCTATAAAATTGATACTAGTCTAATATAAAATTATGCTCTTACACATTCATTAGTTGCAAATTTTCTAATTTGGATCATTTCGATCACTAACATAAGTGATGTTATAAGAGGTTAATTAATTTAATAATGGATGAGTATATGTAAAATGAATTTTATAATAAATTAAAATAATTATATTTTTATGAAAACATTATGGAAAAAATGGTGTCTCCCTAAAAGATATATACTAAAACATAATTCAATAATTTTGTTAATGCTACTACAAATTTTTATATTTTAAATTCCATCAAAAATAATAATAAATTTAAAATATATTGTATGGATATTGGATTATATATATATATAAATATTATTATTTTTCCACTAAATTGAATTAATGGTAATTATAAACTAAAAAGATGGAATAAGAGAACAAACTGACATAATGAAACCAGTACCAAACAATCGAAACTACTAACATATGATGATAAAAATAAGTTATAACTAACTACAATTTATGTAAAATATGGGTATTAATTATTAACACAAAAATTATTAATTATAAATATGTTTGAAAATATGTTATTAAGATTTCATATTCTATTATAATGGGTGTTACAATGTACCTGTGCAAGTTAGATGTAAAGGAAAAGGTTTCCTTCTAAATCACTCTTTGTATCTGAAATTATTGATACCCAATATTTAATGCATAATTTATTTTGAAAAATACACTAAAATTTTAATTATTTTAAAATAAATTAGTTATGTTGTTTATTTATTTTTTCATTTTACCTTTTCCTAGCTATTCGATTCATAATTTATCCAAATTGAAATTTGTAAATGGAATTATTTTATTATGTTAATTGAAATTTTGAATAGTTATATGCCATATAAAAATTCATTATACTGATTCATGAATGTCCTGATCACTAATTTAATGATTGAATATGGTAACATACTATTTACTTTGGGCTTACTTATCAATGTGTAAAAAAAATATTTTATCCGACTTCCATTATGATTCCCAATCGATCACTTTCCCCCACTATTTTTCTTACAACATTTTTCTTCCTTGTTTTTATGATTCTTCAACATATTTTTTATTTTTTTTATTCATATTTTTAAAATAATTAATTCCATAATTATTTTTTTTCAAGAGTTAGGAAAATTTAACGGACATTTTTTTATTATATTTCAAAAAAAATTCTAATGTTTTTAAAAAGTGTTTTAATTTATGTCAAAATTTTTTAATGTTTGTTTAGTTTCACTATGAGCATGTTTCAGTGAAATAATTCACTTTCTTTGTTAATATGATTCATATTTTGTTCATTAAATATTTCTCTAAAACATATTTCATTGTTCAAATCTTGGTATGTTATGATGAATTTATCTATGATTCTATGACTCTATTTCACATTTATGTAGGGTTTTTCAATAATTTTGGGATGGGTCCTGTCATATATTTTCCAACCATGAATTCAATAATTCTTGTATCTCATGAGATGTTAGGTTATTGGATAAATGTGGTTATCCTTAATATACTATTTTATTGGACAAGTTTTTACATTATATTGTAATGGTAATGGTAGTTAAGATTGATATAAGATATGAATCTTGTTATATATAATGTTCGAAATTTAATTATCACGCCATAGTTCTATATTATATCAATGCTTTAGGTTTTGATTCATTTTCTATTCATACGCATTTTTTGAATGATTTGACAATATCTTTTTCATATATATATATATATCTGTGTTTGATTTTTTCTTTCATGCTTATTATTTTATTATCATCCTTACGATCAAATATATTTATCTTAATTACATCTTCTTGACATACACAATACTAAGTGTATGACATGAAACATTTCAAATGTTCTCATTTCCACATGTCATGAAGTATACAATAATATATGATATGTATAGAAAGTATTGTAGTGTGGTAAAATTTTGGACAAAATAGACACTTTATTTTAAATATGGTATATATATTCTGTAAACAAACAAAACCATTTTACTCTGGGGGTATGATCTATAATTAAATATAACAGTTCATTAATAATTATGATGTATTTTGTATCAATGATATTTTTGGGAAATATTATTTTGTATAAGATCATGGTTTAGATAATTTTGTTGACTATGTTTTGAAAAGTATGAAGATTAAACATAAATATACCATGGTTTTAATATAATTGATATTAATCAGTCCTAAAATATTAATAGATGGTATGAATGAATTATATTTTAGGTAATTATAGGATTTATTTCCATTTTCATATATGTTTTCATTATATATATTAATATCTATAACTTATATTAACTCTTTTGGTTTTAGTCAACAAAAGGAATTGGGTGGAATAATGTTAAAAAAATGAGATATACAATAAAATGATTGTTTAAATGAGTAATCAGATGAGATATAAACTAGTGTGGATATTCTCTCACCAATATAAACTTATCTATATGAAACTATAAATAATAACCTAAAAAATACTATGATCTATATCATTCTATGTAAAGTACTACTAAACATTTAGTCCTTCATTCAACAATGACCACTATCTACTAGTCGGTATTATAATATATTAATTTCTATGTAATGGATCAATATAATATATAATATATTTTTTACTTCAATGTTAAGAGTATTAACTAGTGTTTCTAATATTTTATATTTTTGATTTTTAATAGAATCAATAGTAGAATCACGTAATTATATTAATGAAACAATATGAAATTGACTACATAAAATGGGGGGACTATGTAATGATATTTTCCAATTAATATTTTCCTTGATATATTCACATCAAAACATATTGATAATTACTTGAGCTAAAAAAGGATGATGAATCCTTTGGTGTATATTAATAAAACCACATCATTTTCGAATGTTATGGTCATGGTTTTATCATTAACCATTAAATAAAAAGAAATTATTTCTATAATATCTAAAATCCAAGGTTCTTAAACTAATTATATATAAATGAATTTGGTGCATATAAGAAAAATTTTCGATGATACATCATTGTAAAAAATTATATTTTTTACTCTTAATATCATTTTTTGGTATATAAATAAGAAAATTGAATTTTATGGGAACATATATGATAAAGAAAAATAATAAATTCAGATTCTACATCTAATACACTAATATTATTAGAGGAAGATACTAGGAAATTTATTTTTGGGAAGGGGTAAACGTTTTATCTCTCGATTAAAATCCATCATGCATGTGAATGGTGAAATTATATAAATATTTGGGACACCATAACTAAATCAATTACTGTATTTTAAGATTTTATTAATAAATTACTTTCCTTAAAATATAGTGAACATTAATTCTAGAGATACATAACATGTGAACCCTTTCTAAACACACCATATAAATTTATTCTATAAAACACAAAATGTGTTTCTACAATTGTTTGATTTACTTTCGGTTTTAATGGCTAATAATATATTCTGATGTTGTATATATACATGATATAGTTGAATCATTAAAGGATATATGATTTCAATTAATCCCCATTAATATTTTCCAATAGGGTTATTTTTTTCATAGAGTAATAATGAATTTTCATAACGTGTATTCATTCTTAATTTCAGGATATAGTATGAATACAATATTCATGAAATAATTTAATATATTTTAACATGAAATAAAATTTATTTAAACCCATAATACGAGTACAAAATATCATGTGAATGTATTTATAAAGGCTTGTTTCCTTGATAAAGTTCAATTTTTTATTATTATATGACTTATGGTTGTAAATTTCAATCTCCATATAGCCAAAAATACCTTATTCGTCCTTATTTATTAGTGTATCTATTGACAAATGATATTATTAATGTTAATGTATTACATAGTGAATGTTTTTTAATATAATATATTAATATTTTACATTGGATTATTGATATTAATTTTAATTACAATGTTAATATCCTTATAATGTATTAACAACCTTATAAAGGGATATTAATATTTTATTAAAGAACAATATGTAATTTATATTATTAAAAAAATTTATTATTTTTATTAATAAAAAAATTGATTGAAATTAATTATATTTCAATAAATATTCTAGTGTCCTATGAAAAAAATGAGAAATATATTAGGGACGATAATCCCATGTACATAAAATATTGGAAAATAAAATTTTGCCAAAGCCCTAACAACAATGGTGTGTCTCATGCACTAACGAACCGACATTGGGATAACCAAAAAGAATCTTGGTATAGGATTTATTTGGTTTAGTATATAAGGTTATTTATATGTTATTTATGATTTATAATGATGATGTATAATTAATTAATGACTCATCCCAAAAGTCACAGATTCCATGAGAACCATGACAACTCCTAAAACAGATTTAGAATTCTATGATAAAACATTAAAAAAATGTAATGATAATTAATATCTAAATAACTATAAAAATAATCATGTTCATTTAAATTACAAAAATCAATGATATAAATCAACTAAATACATTCCACAAGAACATATAGGAATAATTAAAAAAGTGAGGATTCCCTACTCTGACATCTGGTGTGAATAGACACTTGTCAAAAAAAATTATTTATGAATGGACCATAATTCATAATATTCTATATTGAAATTGAAATATAAATAAATCAGAAGTAGTGAGTGAATGTTGATAACTGGTATAAAATTTATATGGTAGATATTTAAGACTTTAGAAAATATGAATGTCAAAACATAGGTTGAAAATGAAGAAAATATAACATCAATGAAGTGGTTCACACTAGCCAGACAATAATGAGGCATAGAGTCCCAACCTAGGAGCCACATAGTGATGCACCGAGATGGTAATTAACATAAAATTAATCTTTACTCCATTTATCCCCTAGTAATCAACTATAGATATGAAATTGGACCTGAAAAAATCATATTACAAAATAACGTTTATCTTTACCAATAAGGTTATCATAGGTAGGGGATTCTACCCTTGGGACTCTGAACTGATTTTATGGTGCTTCCACTACTCATGGTTGGTTTTTTAAATTGTGTAAAAACACATGGATTCAACAAAGACTACATTTGGTTAAGATGATCAGATCTCATATCCCCAAACATCTTTATCCTCACATAGGATATCCTTAGTCTCCATATTAATAGGGGTATGCATAAGGGAGATAACCTTCACTATTGAAACAGACAGAGTACCCACCACATATCTAACCTTATGTTTATAGATGATACTATTATATTCATGAATACTGTTAGGAGATATGTGCAAGCCAACAATATAATTTTTGATGAATATTGTCACTAGAGCGGTCAGTTTACCAATAAAATCAATATGAGTCTTTTCATCTCAAGTACATGTGTGTATAGTCGGGTATGATCCATATTCCATATCCTTGAAATTTAGAGTGGAAGTATCTTAAGGGAGTATTTGGGCACTCCTATATCTTTATAATGGTTTCACATTCCAGACATTGACCAAATTTTGAGTAAGATTGTGGGTTAGATCCTAAACTAGAAAAACTATTTTCATTCTTTTGGGGGAAATATTATACTGGTTAATAATGTCTTATTGTATATTTGTATCCATGAACTGGAATCATTCAATGTTCATAAGGGTGTTTTTAACACCATAAATTAAATCCTATATGGATTTATCTAGGATGCACTATCTGAAGGGAAGTGGCACTGGGTTTCTTGGAATATAATGGGAACACCTATGTAGGATGGACAGATCAATGTGAGGATCTTTCATAAAACTCTTCACTACATGCATGTGAAGCTAGTGTGGGAGGTATTAGAAGAGACGAACCTATGGAAAATTACCATTTAAACTATATTCACATAAGAAAATAATGATAATAGAATCCATATATCCACCTCTTAGTCCTTGATTATGGCCCTCATCTCGACCATACAACCCCTCAATCACAAGATTTTTGGGAAAGGTGACATTTCCTTCCCACCCCATAACATGAATGACTCGATATTGGATTACCATGCTATATACCAGATATTATATATTTCAATTACTCAATAAAATAACATCATTTAGCATTTCCACCCTGTATTATGATAAAAAAGAATGAATTGACCTCACTGAGATGAACTATGACCCTGATAAATGTGTATTTACTCAATCATCAACAAGGATCTTCTCCACATGCGTCTTCAACATAGTAGTGATATATACATTCATTAATGACAAATAAAATTGTTTTACTAGGGTTTAATACAATATGTACTATGAAAAACATTCACACCTAGAGAATACAGAATCCACATATCCCTATATATTTTTATATTTAGGGAGTTTTTATATACTTTTTCGTAAGGTGTGACTACTATAAAATCCACAAGTAGGAGAGCTTGTGTCCCATATTTTTAAAAAATATTTGGTGTTAACTCTTTGGAGATTAATTTGAGAGTTTACATCCATTTCAACATAATAATTTTTTGATGTTTCTTTCCCGGGCCTCTGGTTTCACAGAGCAAGTGGTGCGGAGTAGGACAGGATGGAACGAGCTATCTTGTTGAGCATCAAGTGTTTGTGGATATGGAAAGCAAGAAAAATGTATATTCATGGGGATACACTATAAATATGGGGATCTAATTATATGAACAATAAATATACTCATTTATATTATTTTTCTTCTCAATAATTGGATTAATTCCCCAACACTAAGGTTTCTACAAGTGTGTTATCCCCCAGAACACCCTTTACACAATTCCTCCTAGGGGAACTAGGATTGATGTATTCCACCCCTCATGGGTCTCAAATTAAATAAAAATGGATCATGGTCCTTAAGCGACATGAATGGTGGGGGGGGGGGGTTCGTGATTCTAAAAGAATGGTTATCATGAAATTTACTATACACTATGGAGTGGAAACTCGCTTCTAGTGGAGGTCAAGGATATTCTTACTAGTTTGAATCTATCCACCAAATGAAAATTAATATAATAAAAGATGAAAATTACTTCATAATCCTCTATAACTCTCTACATGGAATAGGTGTGATCCCATGGTCAATTTATTATATTACGGAATGTGAAGATTCCTACTTAATAGTAACATTCCTGTGACCCACACCTAGCACGAGGGGAATAGGTTTGTGGATAACCTTACATAAATGGTGGTATAAGACTCTAGTATCTCATTCTTTACAAACATTAACTCATTAAGACCATATGGGGTTATCAAAGTTAGATTGGATTACCTCATACTTCACTAATTTAGATGCCCCTAGGTCCGATATTCTTTATTACTGGCTTTCCCCTTCTTTTATTAAATAATAAATCAATGATAATCATGATTAGGGCCTTCGTTGTGTCTGTGGATAGACTATTACATCATATATCAGAGTAAAACACAACTATAAATAATAATGGTAAGAATTGAAGCCAAGAGTAAAGATACAATAGTGGAATAATAAATATAAATTTTTTTTGATGATCATGATGCCATGTAGTTTTGAATAAATAATGTAAATGAGATACATGGGATACAATCATATAAAAATAAAAAATCACTGAAATCTATATCTAATAACATCACAATAATGGGCATAATAATCTTCTCTCACACATTATCCTAATACTGAAAATCAACAATGAAAATTCAGATGCTTCCCTTTATATATTACAATGTTCATGAGGACAGCTTGGGTTCCAAAGATATGACCCAGAAGGGGGTGAGATATATTCAATAGAAAACCAAAAAAAATTATATCATTCCATTACATGCACATAAAATAAGTACAGTGATGATAATAATAAATTTAATGGTTAAAATAAATAAATATATAATTTTGAGTTCCTCTTGGGATCCCCATCCATCTCTGCCAACATCAACCAAATTTGGATATTCCTAAAAAAAGCTAACCATAACATATAAGGAATTTAATGAAATGGTTTGTATCAAATGAATAATCAAAAGTGGAACCCCCCCTATAACATGATTAGTTTTTTTGATGCATCACATGCTATCCATTAACACACTCTTACATTTCAGTTTAAGGTCCATATTAAAAACTATATAGAGTCACCCTGATCTAATCAAAGGTGATCATGAAATATTATGATGTATCTATATAGGGGAACTATAAAATACAAATACCATAAAATTCCATCCAAGTCAATCCATAAATGTATTCTCATGTATCACTCTCTATATGGCATGAAACATCCCTATGATCTTTTCCTATGTATCTTATTTAGAGGACTAATAATTACTCACGACCCGGTGCAACCATCTATCCATGATCTAATTCATGGTTACTCCCATGGTGAATGGGTATCGATCTAATTGAGATAAGGCTAATATATGTCAAGATCATCTTAGTCATTATTGTTATTTCTACCACTGTGTATTCAATCCAAATAGAAATAAATTATATATCACAATGATCCCTTCTAAGGAATCCCAAAAGGATATTTGTATTTCTCTAAAAAGAGGTATGATATAAAAGCTTACCTATATCAATGTATTAAATTTTAGCACATCATGTAATTTATGGTGATTTAATCAAATTTTACATCTCAATTAATCAATCAATTAAAACATTAGATGGTTTGAAGGATCTTATCTCATGGACAAAAATTACTATTAACTCAAGACAAAGAAATAAAACTATGGTGGTGATTTTACTCTATGATGAACTAACATATGCATTACACCCCATTTAGTTTCATATACTATTCATTTTTATTGAATCACCCGATAGTTTTGGCGTATGACCCAAAAATGAATCATATACAATTATTAAACATATTGGGAAAATGATAGAGCACCTACCTTAGGTTCTTATATCTCTCCATATACAGTGTCAACCCTAGATTCAATATAGAACAGATGATATATGAAGAATATTCAATTTCCCTAAAATTGGGAAAATTAGGCTGCACCAATACAATAAAACAATGGAGAAAAGAATCTTGAAAAATATGGAATATTATTTTAGAGTTTAGTTTTATATTTCTAATGAATATGAAATAAAATAAAACATATATCGGATGAAGCATATAATAGAATACCTAGATGGAGAATAAAAGGGGAGCACAAGTGTGTAGTCCACAAGAAAAAACCATGTTTAAGAAAGAATTTTGGTTTAAAATATTATAAGAAATAATGTTATTTTCCCTTTCATTTACTAGTTCACATGGTTTGGCCTCACAGTTTCCCAAATTGTGTTCCATGTATGTGCACTACACTAATTAAGGGGACCCGTCCCATGGGCTAGGTTCATGGTTTGACTAACCATGCGATGACTATATAGAATTACAGTGTTAATGGGGTCTGAAGTCCCCACAAGGGTGAGTGGTCTTCCACAGACTATTTTAGAAAAATTATGTAGCTTCAACTATGCATGGGTGACCCACATGGTTGAGTATCTTGGTCTTCCCCAACTATGTTCTTACCATGCGACACATTCAACTTCATAATTTTCTGAAACTCAAGGCTGCACATGAGCCATGGACACCCCCAATTTAAAAAATTTATATCAGGGATAATTATAAGCCTATTACAGGAGTTTTTTATAGTATAATATATGATTGTAACTCTTTCAAAATTTTTGATTTTATATCCTCTGATCGTCATAAAAATTTACCTCCTAGTTTCCCTTATGAGAGTGTTAAAACATCATCTGTGAAAATTTCTGTCCAATATGTACATTCATCTACTTCCCCCCATAGATATCATCATTTACTTGGTTTTCATCCATCACACTTAGACTGGAGGAACTCTCATGCATTAGAGAGCCATTTAGGATCTGATCAACTATACATATTAGATGTTCAATAAAGGACTCAACCACCTAATGTTCAATGTAGATTGTTTGAAATGAATTATTTGTGTCAATATGATAGATTCAAATTTCAGTTATGTGGAAGAAATCTTTCATAGTCTGGTACCTCTGAGGTAACATCAACAAATAATCTAACATCCTAAATTTCTTTATGATCCTTAATGATTAGACCTAATGAGTTGATAAATTTCCTAATCTGTGAATTGATCTATGACCCAACTTATGTGATACTACCAGAATGATATGATGACCCACCTCAAACTCCCAAGGCCTTTGGGATGATCGGTATAAGACTTCTACCCGGAAAAAGAATTATCCTTATGATTCTAAATGAACTGTACTTTCTCTATATTCTCCATAACTGGATTTGGTCAGAGTACTGTTGCCTTGCCTACCTCTAACCAGTATAGAGGTGAATATAATGACCTACCATAATGGGGATCATAAAGATCCATCTGAATTGTTACCGAAATGATGTTATTTTTTGAAAACACAAAAATATAAATATTTTTATTTAATTAACCTAAAAAATCAAGGATGCAAGACCAAATAATGTCCTTTAACACCTGAATTTTCTACTCGTACTACCCTTTTGTCTAAGAGTAATATGATTTACTCAAATAAATATGTAACCCATGTTCCCTCTGTCAGCCATACCGGAACTATGATGTAATCAAATCATATATATCTGATACAATTGAATAGGAACACAATGAAGGAATAAAATCTCAATAATATATATCTTCCTAAGTGCATCAACTAGGAATAACATTGAAATTAGAAGGATGTGTGGGACCTTAATAAGCCTATTGATGACCACCCAAAAGAAATAACATCCTCAAGGGTATATCATATATCTCATCACAAAATCCATTTATATTTTATTACATTTCCCCTTAGTAATGGATAGAGGATGTAAAAGTCTAGTGGATTACATGTGCTCTGCCATAACATGATGACATGTGGAATAACTAATGTTAAAAACATATTTTTTTCATTTTTACATGACCACCAATACTGATGATGTATATAATGGTACATCATGGTAAGACCATTTATAACTTACCAAATAGGTGTATGTGATTCCAGAATCATATCTTCCCATATATCAAGTGGCACCCATATATATAAACATAAGGGAATGGTATCATTCTACTTAATAACCCAAAAAGACTATGGGTTATCACATGAGATACTCTCCCTTAGGATGAGGTATTAGGGATCCAATACCTATCACTTGGACATGTTCTCCATAAGACATGATGTCACCACTATATATTCTAAAATAATCTCAACATTTTTTTCTTGAACCTCCTGGTGTATCTTAGAAAACATAGCCATCAACTAAAAATCACTTCTAGATTCTTAGATGGAATGTGGGGGATTCATCTCGCTCAGGTTATTAGCTACAACATTACCATTTTTGAGTGTATAAGAATTCTCAAAATTGAGTGACGGTAGGTTATCTACCCACGTGAGATGCCTTATTTTTAATTAATGTTGTGTGTATTTATATTTTAGTCTTTTTTTCATTGTAAATGATGTAGCACTATCCTAATATATTGTACCCAATATAACCTAGATGATGAACCATGACTACCAGTTTAAGGTCATGCATAGTGTAATTCCACTGATCATGTCTTAGATGATGAGACATGCATGCCACAACTCAATCACAAAACATCAAAATTGCACCTAGCATTAGTCTTGAAGCATCAAAGTAAAAAATTTAATCCCCTAACTTCTTTTGGAATATTTGGGATTGACACCAAAGTTAGTCTCCGATTTATCTCATAAAAGTCTTCCTCATAACCCATGAACCATATATACTTCACATAATTTTTAGTCAATCCCACAAGAATCACTAATAGTCATGATAAATAATGTATGAATCACCCATAATATCCATCAATCCCAATGAATATGTGTATATCAAACACAATATTGGTTTGGTCTAAGGAATCCATGATGATTATCTTCTCACATTTAATTGATATGAATGCCTCTAAAATGATATGTCCAAAGAAGTAATCCTTAATGACAAAAAGGTTACTTTACTAAGATTTACATAAAGATGGTGTTTTGTCATTTAATTGAGTATGATCTCAAGATGGTCGACTTTTTCCATTCTGGTACAAGAATACATTATTATTTCATCAATTATTACTATGAAAATTTTATATTGGTATATGTGGAAAGGCCAATTCATCAAATCCATAAATATTGTCGGTAATTTTGATTGGCCAAAAAAAATTACCAAACACTTTTTAAAACACATCCTTGATTCTTAACATTGTGCATGAAATGTTCAATTGTTTAACATTCAACTAATGATCCCCCAACATTAAATCGATCTTATAGATTATGGTCGCTCCTTAGAGTTAGTCTATGTGCTCATATTTACTATGTATTAGATTATGGTCATTTTTATGAGTAATTTGAACTGATGATAACCCAAATACAATATAATGGTACCATTCACCATCTTGGAGAAATGGAATTACTAACCCAATCGCAATGTGCTATTTCAAATAAAATACTTTACCTCTAAGATGACTAATTGCTTCTTGTGTTCCTAGAGCTCTGTAGGTTCCATCATATAATGAGAAATGGAAACTAGTTCGACACCTAGAATAAGCTCGATGGAAAACTCAACGCCTCTCTTAGGAGGTAATATAGAGAAATACTCATTTAAAACATCCCAAAATTGATCCATATTAGGAAATAACTCTACAGGATGCATTCCATGGTCACTCATGATGAGAATAGCCATCTTGGTTTTCACCTTATCCTGCCCTAGACACTCGGGTCCTTCTGAACATTCCTAGATATCTCGTTCACCTATATACATAAACATGCAACCCATGCATGATGTGAATGACCCCCACAAGTGGTAGTAATAAACATGGGATCCATAAGACATATTCCAATCCTTGAAGATATTTTAATCGAACATGGTCATCTTGAGGATGAGGAAATTACAAAGGAAATGATTCCCATCTATCTCAAGGGGTACTCTTTTCACTGGCGTATACCCTATGATAAGACCCCTAAGAGTGTTTCAAGAGTCATAATGAAAGAAAATTTATGTATCAATTGGACTAATATTTCCATAATATTAGAATAAATGTTGTAGTAAAATTAAAAAATATCAAATATAGAAGAAAATAATGAAGATACTAATAAAATATTATCACATATAGTAGAATGAAATGGACACTTCTCATCATGTTTATGTTGAAGTACATAGATACAACTCAAATCATGGACCTGGGATTCAACTTGAATAAACTGGTAATCTCTACTCATCTTCCACTATGCCCATGAGATCTTACTTCCTTATCCATGAAAACCCCCTCGACCTGATCATCATATAGTAGTAAAATTACCATACTGACATGGTGTTGCTGATCTTGTACCCAGAAGTGGTTTTGATTTATATTATTCATTTCTATACATTGGAGGGAAATATTGGAAGAAAAGCGGTTGGTGGACCATCATTCTGCAAGGTCGACCCACAATTGGGTTCCTCCTACACTAAGGATTCTTATTTCCTTTCATGGCAAACTAGTGAAACACCACATTGTCTTTGGTGCTTTTCATCTGTTGGTCACATTCCCCATTATCACCATTAAAACATCACTTCCTATTACTAGATGTACCATCTCCCTACCTGGATTCCAAAAATCCCCAACTTACAATGCCACCAACCTTCAGGTTTATCTAAATAATGAGGTATATGTTTAATATTTATGTAATTGTATACAATCAAAATATATTTACCTATGAAGGGATGACATATACTGGTCCATTTTTAAATATCCTCATATAATTCAACTCATCACTACTCTTGGTGGGCACAATATGATATGGCATAGTGAGATTAGTTGAGTACTCCATCACCGACATGGAACCTTTATAAAAGAGCATGAACTCCAAATCATGATCAGCTTGAAACTCATAGGGAAATAGGTAGTGATAAAATATTTTGGGATATATTCTCACACCATACTCTGATAACATATATCTTAGGTCATAACTTCTCACCAGTGGTTAGAATAATAGTATTAGATGAAGTTTACAAGGATGAATGTTCTATCTGTAGGTGTCCCTAAATGGTTAAAGAAAAAAAATTGGCCTCTAGCCAGTATTCATGAGTATGAGGACTACCACCCCCAAAAAAGTTGGGATAGGGTTGCTTCTTGAATTATTGAGTCAACTCTACATAGTAGGGGTTGGTTGGGGAGAACCATTTATATAATTAATAAAGTGGAAGAAGATATATTTTAATTGAGCATCGACATATAATAAAATACTAGTATAAGGTGCCTCATGTTGCACTATAAGAGTTATCCTTAGTTTCATATGGCCAACCAACTCTGGTTAATTGTTTCTCCATCTTCTTTCCATACAACATGAGGGAGTTAAGGTGGTATAGGTATAGAATTTCAATCTCATGCCTCAAATAAGATTTATAATGGATAGTGAGAACAATAAAATAAGAAACCTTAAAAAATACATCCATTAGACATGTCACCCCTCTCATCCTGCTCATAAAACCTTGAATATGTGATAATAAAGACTATATTACACTACGAGATACATGGACAACTTCCCACAATAATGGTCGAGTTAGGGTCAACGTCTCATACGGCTTAAGAAGTTCTCGAAAATTGAGTGTTAGTTCCACGTTATAGAGGATAATTACCTTTACTTTTCATTTAGAATCCCCATTTATTTGTGACAATTTTAAAAAATATATATAAATTTATGGATATTTATATTATTAACAAAAATATTGTTATCTCATTGTAATTAATTTCCTTGAAATGAAAAAAATTATATTTTCCAACATAAATTATAAATTTAAATTGGCACATCAATTAACTATGATCTAGCCTTCACGTCTCATATCCAGATGTAACTAGTCATGTATAGTTATTTTATTTAATGACATACAATTTAAAATTTATATAATCTCATACTTCTTAAATTTACATTTCAATTAATCAATAAATAAATTAATTTTTAATCCATTATAACCAATGTTTCACGGTTAACATGTTTCATAATTGATTAAATAATGTTTCATCATCAATATACGAAAAAAAATAATTTTATTGATATAATCAATTTAAATAATCTAATTTTTTAATTTCTTTAAAAATCACTATAACACCAAAATTCATAATGATCAAGTCACACATGGCTATCACATACAATTATGAAAAAGAACATGATATATAAATACATCAAGTCATAATGAATGTCATTACTGTCCTATGGTTTATATTATGATGCATGAATCCATATTCCCTTATAACATCATGCAAGAGTAAAAGATCCTGGTCACAATAAGATCAGAAATTGTAATAGCAAAAATCCAGTTCATCACCATCGTTGAAATCCATAGAAATGTAACAGGATCAACTAATAACAATATTATCCAATCCTATGTAATATCGAATTTCCCTATACATGGTTTAGATACTACCAGGAATCAGATCATTATAAAATTCCAATAATCCATGTATAATTCTTAATACCAAAAATATATTCTAAAGGTAATGTATCTTTGATACAAATTAGTAGCATCCCTACATATGAGCCACATAGAGGTTCCCAAAATTGGTTTTCCACAAGACCTCAAACAACCCCCCCCCCCCAATGATAATGGCCTTCATTTAGAAGCAAAGGCCTTGATAGTCTATGGGGATACTATTACATCATAGATCAGTGTGTAGCATAGTTGTAAATAATAAGGTTAAGCAGGGTACAAAAAATATAGAAGCAGTTCTCGAATAAAAAAATACAAATTTTTTTTATTATCATGATTTCATGAAACTATTGTAAAAATGAAGGAAATGTGTTATAGGTGATAAAAGAATATAAATAACGATCCAAAATTCCCAAATCTTCTTTTTCTAGAATCTCAAGCATAGGCATGGTTCTCTACTCTTGTACCGAAATCATTATACTTGAAATCAAGAATCATAATATAGATGATTCTATTTATATATTCAGGTAATCAGGATATCTATTTGGGTACCAAATACTTCACCAAAATGGGTGTAAGATATACTCAGTTTTCTACCACCAATGGTGTCTTCATCAATCATGTATGCACACATTAAATTAACAGTTTTCCATTAATAAATAATGAAATTATAAAAATTATTAGACCACGTTCCTCTTTGGATACATGTCCACCTATACCTACTTCGGACTAATATGATGTGTCAAACCACGGTATCCTTCACATAGTTCATATAATAAATGAAGTGTATATGGTAGCACATTCCAAGGAATGTGATCTGTCTTTGCATATGCATCCCAGGAAATATAGTTACACATTCGTACTTTTAATTTTGAGAGACATATTGATAATAGTGTAGATATACACTCATCCTCTATAAGTTGATCTTGAAGGATTCCCATGTATCACTCTACATGCACTATAAAATCATGATACTATAAGAGTCCATCCAAGTTTTTTTATAAATGTGATTCCAACTATAACTCTTATCATGGATTAAAAACAACCCTCTTACCCTATCCAAGGAATTTAAAGTAGGAGAATTATTATTTATAATGTCCTGGTACAACCATCTATTCATGAGAATATTCATAGTGTCAGTCATAGGGAACTAGTTTCCCTCATACGGATGTAAGGAAAATTGATAGTGATATTACCATATTAATTACATGTATCACCCATGGTGTGTATTCAATCCACATACAAAATGATATATTGATAATGAAGAAAAAAATCTAGGAATACCATAAGGATCCAAGTATCGCTCTACTTATGTTTAGGAGATAAAGGACTAGCTATCCAAAAGCATTTAATTTTAGAAAATTTTGGCAATTATGGTTCATTAATAAATATTTCTAGCACATTTAATAATGAAATTAATTTCTCATTAATGGGAAAGAGGCTACATCATTTCCTACCTTTCCATCTAATTCAGTACATAAATTCTAGGAAATTAGTACAAGGGAATCAAACCTCAATAGGTTTTTAATCAATTTGACAGAAAAGGGGAAATGTTCATATAAGGAAGTCACACCCTTGGGGTGGATCATGATAGGGAATCATACCCATTGTGGTTATTCTTCACAAGGTATATCTTTTACATGGATTATAAACCATTTAAATTAATTTACTATGAATTTTGGAGGAATATTTATAAAGGACCAGCATGTAGCACATTAACACATAATCTAAAAGAACTAAACATTTAAAGAAATAAACTACACCACATACCTTAATTTCATTGTGATCTCTTCATATAATAGTTATCCATGAATCAATATAGAATAGAAGATATCCAAAAAACATCAAATGATAAAAAATGGGGAAAATGAGGTCCAACCAAAATGTCATAATAGAAGACAAGAAAATCATGAAATTTATGGATGTGTATTGTGGAGATTATTATTATCTTTACAACACATATTACGATGATGAAAAGAGATATTAGATGATGAGGATAGAAAGATATGTAGGTGGAGAAGATGAGGAGTATTTTTCATGTGGTATTCTATAACATAAGTTATGTAAGATAGAATTTTTGTAAAAAATCATTGGAAATAGGTTTTTCTACATTCATTTTCTAGTTCGCACTGTTTGGTTGCATGGTTGGTCCAATTGTGCGCCAAACTTGTGCCCCCACACTGGATAAGTTGACTCCTCACATGGTCTTGGTAGAAATATTGTCTAATCGTGGGATAATAGTGCATAATTACACTATCAATGTGCTATAAAATCAAAGTATTAGATTGCATACCTCTACACAATGTTTTAGAAAAACCTTGAGTCTTACACTACGCAATGGGTGACAAACACAATTAATTTTTATGGTTATCCCAAACCATGTTCTGACCATGAATCTTAGATTACCTTCACATTTAATGAAAAATAAGTATCTGAAAAAGACCTAGACTTTCTTATACCATAACATATACATTATTTCAAAATATAGGATTAAAGATATATGTTTTTATAGTAACATTAATGGTCTGTTCTTCTCTATATGAAAGGATATTTCCTGAAAGGTTTCATTCTTCCATGAAGTGAATATTTCTCACACACTATTCATTTATTGTTACACATAGACCTCAATATATAATTGGTAATTGATTCACATGATATAATTAACAAATTCCCCACCATTACCCATGAATAGTTGAGGTCAATGGAGAATAAACAAGAGCATACATGATTGGGGTAATCCAATGAAACTAAATATTATAAAATTCACCAAATATTTCTAGCCACCAAAAACTTTCAAGTGGGAATCCCCTAGTATAAATACTATCGATAGATTTCTCACATTATGTAGAATAATTCGTAGTGATTATTATGTGTTGGAAAAATAAAATTCATCCACTACCATGTTGAAGAGAAACTAATTTTCGTATATTATTATAGGTAAAATTCCTTATAATTATAATAGAAAAATAAATCTTCTTCATGGTCCAGGTGTCTATATCATTCACTAAAGGGATAAGATCAAGCCTAATGGGATGTCATAATGTAATTACTATTAAGAGGTTATGATAATATTTTCATACATAAGGAACTAGAAATTAATTTAGTATAATGGAAAACTATTGAAAGTATAAATTAGTAAGTAAAATACAATAAAACATAACTGCACATGAAAAATATAGATGAAATAAGTCAAAAAAGTTGAGACATAAAAAGTTGAGACAATGCATAAAAGGCATTGGGAAGGTGTATATTTGAAGAAGGTTACACGTAACCGAATTTTTTGACTATATATAATATATATAACAAAATTAATTAATATTAATTTGAATTGAATAATATTTCATTCAATTAAATAATTTGGTGTTTAAATATGGAAATTAATTTAATGATATATACATGATTTATGAAATAAAATTTTCCATATAAATAATTATGTTAGTTTCAATGATATGGATTTAGAGTAAAATTTAAAGAATAATTTATAGAAATATAAATTTCAGTCATGAGAAAAAATTTAGATAATTAAATATTAGATAATGGTTATCCAATTTTGAAACCACTATATTATTACATAATTAAATACATTATTATTAATTAATTTTAAATTGAAATTTTAAAAATATTGAAAATAGTGGTCGTACATTATTAGGCTCTACAATTAATGAAATATGAATGGCTCCACCATTCCCATTGGATACTTCATGGATTGGTTTGAAACCCAATCTTTTAATATTTCTTAATTAAATTACTATCTTCTTATCACCTATTTCAAAACACCCCATGTCATTATTTGAATTTATATATGAATCTTGCAATAGTTTCTTCCTTATATCACTATAAATGATTTATAAACTGGCCTACCTATATACTATTTTTTATTATCAACATAATAATTTCACCAATTTATATTTATAAAAAATTCCTAATTGTTATTCATATGTGTTCATTGTGAGAAAATAACTTGAGATCACAAAATTGTTAATGATCACAATGGGAATTTTTTACGAATCAAGGGTTCTGATGTGATGTTATAACACTAACGAATATCCTCACCTATGGACGCATTATATGAGGAAGATAAAACATAATTTTTTGGTTATTAAAAATCCACCCATATATATATATATGGTGTTAAGTTATCATATTACTCAACCTTGGATTTTGTTGGTTAGTCTTCCTGTATATTTATTTCATGCATAATTCATAAAAATACTTATATCATTGGCACCCCAATAATGATTATTTTTAAAATGATTATTATATTTCATACAAATCACTCAATTTTATGTCAATATTGTTATTTCAAATACATTACCCCAATTGAATTTGATTCCAAATGGGTTTCTAGTTTTTTCCCAAGCCATATTCATTGAAAATACACAAATTTTTATGTTTTAGGTAAATAAGCCTCTCATACTAATATTATCATATAGGTTTTACCTCTAGACATAATTATTTGATGTAATTTCAGTTCTAGAATTCATTCATACTACTATGTCATATAATACTTTTATAACCATATATTATTTGTATGGATTGGATAAGAATACCTAATAAAAGATTATGACTAATAATCAGATGGATTATTACTCTTGATTATTTGAGGAGTGATATAATTTTAATATGGTGAAACGTTATACTAATTTGACATTATACATGACACATACATCAAAGTAATCATTGGCATGAAATACATTGAACTATTTTTTGGATGATAAAAAACAATATCCGTGGAAATATGTGATGTTGGACAATAATAATTATAATTTAGTCATTAATAATATTACTATTACTAAAAATCCAAGTCGTCATCAATTTATAATAATTTATAGGGAGTGAGTTATAGATCTATAATAATGGTATAATATGAGGTTTAGGATGACATTGAATATCTATGAAAGTCTTTCCTTACCTATCCTACCCAAATTACAGAGTATTTTTTATACATGTAAATGTATTGTAAAAAAAGAGATAAATAATTACATTGTATTTCCTATAGACTATGATTAAAATATCACGTCTCATAAAAACTACTCAATTTAGTTATGGGTAATCACACACAAAATCTATTATTGAGAATTGACTCAATCATCACTCAGATTCATGATGAGGTAGACTATGAATACAAATATGGCTTGAAACTCATTAGAGATATGATTTGGTATATTCACCTGCTATTTATAAATAATCATGAATTATTATTTCAACCACTTACTTGATAACAAACTAATTAAAACAATTTAATACAATTCTTTATCATCCATAGAAAACCAAAAAAATTCAAATTACCATGTCCATGATATTTCTTTGATAATGTTACTTACATTTACAAGTACAATACCCCACAACATAAAAATTTATTAATGTATTTTCCCTTATACATCAATTTTTTTTAATTTAACAAGGAAATAATATATCCATATTTTTTATAATATGTATATCTATGATATTATTCATCTAGATGTTACTCAGGGAGTGGTATGAAACTCATTATTTACTCTTACATTGATTTTTTTAGACATAATTAGGTGAAGTGAGGGATATGGAATTATATTACCTATTAATGAGTCTTTAGGTCTCAATAGAAACAAATATATCGTGATTAAGGATTTACCACTCCCCATATCTGTATAGTTTCATAGAATAAGTCTTTATAGACTATTTTATTGACCATAATTATGAATTACATATATAGAATCATAATTAACATATATAGGAATTAAATATATTTTTTATAATACTTAAAACATTATTTAGGAAGACACCCAAAGACTGTATTTTTTTAGTTCCTTTGGGAACATGGAAACAAAAACACTTGTACATAATTGAGCTACATTATCTCCCAAGAGGTTCATCTTGACTAGATACCTACTAATACTTATCAAACATAAAATATATCTTCATTATATATGGAAAGAATATTAAAAAAGGTTGTCCTAAGACGCTCTATAAGGGTAGAAAAGGGATACAAGTAAGTATAAACATGATCATAGGGGTTTGAGAGTGTGACAATCAAAATAATCATGGCATTAATATTGGTAGTACATTGGACGTAAATCATAAGTAAATAAAAATCATTATCCATGAAATTATCCCATAGGAATACAACATATAAGTTTATAAAACACATAATATTATAATATGATTTCTATAGTAGTGAAGGTATCACTTCCAATACCATATAGATAGTATGGGATAAATCCCTATACCATAATGGTTGTCATGGTTCACTCCCATGGCCATCTTTGTATCATGAGTTCACTAATACCATCATTGTAGTCATGGTTCACTCCCATTTCCATCTTATTAGTCAAGGTTTACTCCCAAGACCATCATACTCAATCTCATGAGATATAAATCATTACCCAATGCATTGGATAAAGATATTGGTCCCAGCCATATCATAATGATATCATACATACATGTGTCTAAAAATCATAAAAAACAATTCCATAACACATTAAATGAAGTGGGTATCATCAACATATAATCATATCATAATCTACGGAAAATGATATAGGTCTCATGATCCTTTCTTTATAAGAATAAACCATGAAAATAAGAGTGTATCAAAATCATATAACCCACAAAATAGAATTAGGTTTCATAAACATATTTCCATAAAAACAATATCCATTGATATAAAAATATTAATGGAAACATTGAATATTTTCCTCATAATGGAATGATAAAAAAAATAGATGTCAAATTAGATGGGAAATAATATTGAATGATATTTTTAGAATAATTCTTGATGAAATTAACTATTATTCATTGTTCCAATATTTTAAAAACATAATACATTTGAAATCCTTTTTCATGAAAATAAATATGAAAACATATAAATGAGGTTTTTTATAGAATTTTGAAATCATTTTCCATTGAAAACATCTTGAAAACATATAGTGAATTACTGAAAACTTTTTTTAAACCATTTTAATAGAAAATTTATAAAAGAAAGTTGAAAACATTTTGAAAAAAAATTCTTTGAAAATATAGTGAAATCTTATAAAGAAATAATCAAATTTGATTAAAAAGCATTTCATAGAAAATTATTTGAAACCATAAAAATAAAGATTGAAAACATTCTCAAAAAATTTTCTTTTAAAATAATTAGAAAACTAATATAGAAATATTGAAAATTTTTTGAGGACCAATTCATGAAAAATACATTGAAAACGTATAAATAATGATTGAAAATGTTTTGAAATCCATTTATGAAAAAACATTGAAAATATATAATGTTTTCCTAAAAAACTAATGAAATCCATTTATATTAAAATAATTTGAAAAAATATTATGGAATTATTAAAAAAATGGATCCCTTATTTTAGAAAACATGGTTTTGAGTGAAATATATTTTCAACCAAACAGACAGGTAAAGTCAAGAATTCTTAAAAACTCATTCTTAATCATATTTTGTACCAAAGACTGATGAAATGGTACAAATAAATTAATAAGTCATGAATATATATAATATAAGAAATTTCATTTGTTTTCTTGAGATATAGATTATAATATTTCATCAACAGAAGCATAATCATAAACAATCTCGATAAATAACGAGATTGTTTCAAAAAACTCTAACCACATGGTAACTTTAAATCACACTTACAATGTAATAAAATGAAATTAAATTTGGCTTAAAATATCATGAAAATAAGGATATTTATGATTTAACATGTAAAATGAATTTATATACACCTCGAAAAACAATTTAGGTATATAACAAAAAAAATTTCTCAAATCAGGAAAATGTAGAAAAAACTGTCTTACCAATTCAGTAAATTTAAAACATTACCTCATGAAAGAAATGTCATCGAATGGATATTTAAATACACAGAAATTTAATTATTAGAATCATTTAATTCATTCATGGGTAGTATATGCACCAAAAAAAGAGTGGTGTCTTGGTACATATCTCATTAAAATGAAATGTTAGATGAAATTTTCATTAACTTATATCATGACAATCTTTTTACTCAAAAAACATTCATTTAAAATAAATTTTTGTTTATTAAATATCTATTACATAATAATATTCGTATATATAATACTCTATATCCTTTTATTATGAATTTATATACCCCTCTTTTTAACAATTTTATGTTATGGTTTTATGTCGGGTAATATTCAGTTTATTTTTAACTTGTGTCATTTTTTATTATATCTTTTTCCCTACAAATATATCCTAATAACCAGAATTTATACCATGATATAAATATCAATTTTATTATAACTCAATGTCCTCAGAAGCCTAAAGCCGGTGCTTAATTTTATTACATTGTCATGATTACAAGGAATGAAGCCCCAATGGACCAATCAGTTTTGTAGTCCTTGAAATAATTATTACATATATGACACCCTAAATACATTTGGAAATAAGAAAAAAACATGATAAATAAAAAAAATAAATTATCATAATTCTTGTACTATTAATCAAATATTTATTCTTCATAATCTGGGGAAATGAAACATAATAAGGATAATCTCAAATGCACCATAAGGGTATGCAAAGTAGAAGGAATAATGACTCTATTGGAATAAAATAACATGTTATGGTAAATAAATGATGAAACATTCCATTATAATAAGTAGATAAGGAAAAATCTATATGTCAAGGTAGTAAGATGAAACACATTCTATTTAATCAATTAACTAAAATGAATTAAATACATATACATGCCAATGAAAAATATCATGGATGAATAATAATAGAAATATCTATGAATTAAATTCTTAATTATTGGGAATAATGTCTTAGAAACATGATTAATTATTCTATGAAGATCTAATATTTGGAAAAATTAAAACTATAGGTAGAAACCAGTTTAATTCGGACAACTTAATCATATCATGAGAACATGTTGATGCATCGAGGAGATATATTATGTTTGGAATCCCCATATCATTTCTAGTAAAAATAAATCCTCATATTTAATAATCTAAATAAATAATATTCCTTATCAATTGAAAAAATAATATATAATTATCAATATTTTTAAAAAATATTCAAATAACATAAAAAGTAGATATTGTATGTAAAATGTTATATGGTTTAATAAATAATAATATCCACTGTAAGAGAATATAGATATTATAATAAATTTACAATGTAAAATAAATAATATATAGTGATTATTTCAAGAGAAAGTTGACAATCACAAAATTAATTGAGAATACAAACATAATCATTAAGAAGAACCATGATGAGAATAATATTTAAACATTCCAAAGTGTCCCATACCAAATTAATACATTTTAATCATAATACCTAGAAATTTATAACACTAAATGAAACATAGAATATAATTATTTCAAGGTTATTAATTATGTAACATTAAAAACGAATTATATACATTGAATAAAAGTTAATTGGTTCATAATAACAAATAAGTCTCAATGAAATATAAATTGATATTAAATGATATTACCTTATAATTTTTTGTTGTATTTATCCTAATGTTTTGTGGTTTAAAATATTCCACTAAATAGTATAATTCCAAAAATATTGTTTATAATACCATATACAACCATCTTATAATATCTCATTACTCATTTGTTTACAAACCTTCATTAATTTTGCTATTTTGTGGATTAATGGCCTAGTTTTCTCAAGTATGCTTTAACTTATTTTATGTTGTTATCATTAATTAGATCAAGGTTTCATAATATCCCGAATTTAAAACATTAATTAATTATAATAATTAATCATTATATATGTATTTATTATAATCTATAATTATTGAAGGGTATAAATGAAGTTCTCTATTCCGGGAGATGGTAAGTCGTATATACGCATGAACACTAATTTAATTTATTTTTTTGTATTAAAATCTTGAAAAATATATGATACATATTTATATTATAATATATATTTTATTTATATTACATATTTTTTTTATAACCATCCTTTAGAGCTTCCACGTATATAATGAACATGTCATGTCATTTTTAGGGGGTCGTAGTCCACACTTTCTCAAATGAAATTACCATATTTACACAAGATGAAATTTATAAAGGTATGTTCAAAGTAAATATTATATAAGATTAAATAAAAAATAATTACCATATATATCATATATTCATATAGTTTTCATAATAATATCAACCATGATATGTGGTAAGGGAAAATTAACAATCATCATTTCGTAAGGTAGTAATTCTTCGTACCCAGAAATAGTATGATCCTTACCAATTAGATGGTGGTGTGTGTATGTGAGGGTCAAAAACATTAAATAACTACATCCAAATTTATTGAGGCTATATATTTAGTTATATTTTCATGTAATAAATATATTTCATTGGTTTGAGATTGGATGTTAATCTAGAGAGATTTAGAGAAGATGTTACATCTTAATCGATTTACTTCTTTTGGTTTTTACCAAAATTCTTCTCTGGAAAGATTTCTTCCAAAAAGGAGGATTCTAGAATGATGGTAAAGATTTTTGTGAAGCTATATGGTAGGTATTTTCCAAAACTAAGTGGTTTTATATGTGTGATTAATCGCGAGAGTGGTTGTCCTTTAATAAGAGATGAAAAGGACACACATGGTATTTTTGAAAAGAACATATATGTGCACTTTTTTTAACATAATAAATTATTAATAAACCAAAAAAATAATTAATGGAAGATTAATGACCTATTAATGTCCATAAAATAGGATTGGTAGAAGTGTCTAGGTAATTTGTGACCTTGTGATAAAGAATTGGTCCTTTTTAAGATTAATTTTACCATAATAATTGTAATTAATTTTAATTACATTCACTAATCTTTTTTGTAGAATATTTGTTGTCACGAACCGCCCTCGGGGTCCGTGCCGTGACTACCCCAAGCCCGCCTTCCATAGGCCAGGGGCTAGCGACTAGCACCAAGGCGTAAATCCCGGTAAAAAGGGAAGGCATTGCCTTTGTAGAGTAAACAAACACCACAGAGTAAGCAAGTGGAAAGTAAACACTAAGAAAAATCAGAGTACAACTAAAAGTGCGGAAAAGTAAATGGGTCAGTATACAAACCCAAACTGAAAGTAAAGTACAACTCGAAAGGGAAAACAGCAACTGAAAAGTAAAAGCCGCTACACCGAGCTATCCACTGGAAATCCCACCTGAAGGGTGGGTACAGATAGTTCCACTACTCCACGGGTCCCGCCGTCCACTCCGAGCACGTCCCGCCTAGTGGTCCACCTCCATGTACTGTCCTGCTCTGCAAGCCTCAGCTAAGATCAACGTTGTCCGTCGTCTGCAACCAACACAACGTAGTGCGGGCAAAGCCCGTGCAGGGGTGAGTATAAGCTACTCAGTAGGGACCCCGAGACCCCTGAAGGTCTCTCAAATCCACAAAGGATAAACCACGAAGAAAGGTACAATCACGAAGTAACAACCGACATTTCTTAGGTATATGCCCATACATATACCTAAGTCATCAATTTCAAATACACTCTAACCTCCGAGCCCAAGTACAACTCAGTCCACACAGGAAAGTAAATGTATTCCACACAGGAAAGCAAAACGTAATCCACACAGGATAGCACAACACAATCTACACAGGAAAACAACAGGATTCAGCTCACACAGGTATACTTCTTCGAAAGACGATAAAGATGATCTCTGATCCATCTAAGTCGTCGGACCCACGAAGGATCGATAGGTAACTAACACCCGCAAAAGACCCACATAGGATCGTGCCCACATAGGACCTGTAGACGCTGGTTCACACAGGACCGCGGAGCACACAGACCCACACAGGATCTCTGTATTGTCGTTGTCGCAGTCACAGTAGCAGTAGCAGTAATCACAGTCGCAGCCAGCACTAGGGTTCCCGCACACAGCAAGCTCGTTCGGAGGGTCCGCTCCACGAGCCGAGAGGCTGATACATCAACTGTCACAATGTCCAGAGTTGATGTATCCAAAAGTTTCTTATCATCAACATGAACTCAACGCAACAGACGGCGCGTCGATCGGACGCCCGGTCTGAGAGTTATTGACATTTTCGTCCCCGGGGCCCGGTTGGTTTTTAAGGCAAAACCAACCCGACCGTACTCCACCTACTTCCAAACCTCAGGAAGAGTATTCCAAAAGAACCGTCTCACTAAGAGTAACTCAAAAAAGCTGACGGCACGTCAAACGGACGTCTGTAGCTCAAGATATGAGCGTTTCCGCTCCGAAGGCCCGGTTGGTTTCGTGTACGAACCAACCCGGCCGAACTCAAAGTATTCCGAAACCCTGATTGTAATATACCGAAACGACCATCTCGATCCAAGATTTGCGTTCCCGCAGACGGTTTGTCAATCGGAAGTCCGTGGCTCATGTTATGGCCAGAAGACCGAAACCGTCTCGAAAACGGGGGGTCCGGGTCCGGGCCGACCCGTCCCGACCCCCCCTGGGTCGGCCTGAACCGGGCCGACCCGAACCGGGTCGACCCGACCCGGGGCCGACCCGCCCGGCCGGCCGGCGGCGTGGCTTATAGCCGCGCCTTGGAGAACCCCCCCCCCCCCTCGTGGGGGCCTGCTTGAGGAAACCGGGGGGCCGCCTGCCCCCCCTCTATGAAACCGCCCCCCCCCCCCTCGTGGGGGGGCTGCTTTGAAGAAAACCGGGGGGCCGGCTGCCCCCCTCAAAGAAACCGCCCCCCTCATAAATGGGGGGGGGGGGGGTTTAGAGCTGGCCGGGGGAATTAAATTACCCCGGCCTTTGACCTTCCGGCCGGCCATCTGCCGGCCGGTTTTTCTTCAACGGGACCGGAAAACCGGTCCCCTTTCCGGCTTCCGACGCCGGCGGCCCGGCCGCCGGTCTTCTCGTCCCGCCGCAGCCCGGAACCGGCCGTGGTGTTCGTCGTCCGGCGCGGTGCGACGGCACCGCGCCCCTCCGCCGCGCCTTTTATTCCCTTCGACGCGACGCGACGGCGTCGCGTTCTTGATGAACCTTCCACGACGCGTCGCGACGACGCCACGCAATAGAAGCGTGCGAATAACCGCGTGGGGCGACAGCACCACGCCATCTTCTTTCATCCGCAATATAATTCAACAAGAACAAAGGAGGGGGTTCAGCCGTGTTCATGCGGTCCGGACCCCTCACGTTAAATGATTATACATATTTAAATATCCTCACGTTAGTCATGCTAGAACCACGAAACAAGAATAAATAAATAAACAAATAACAACAACCCCTACCTTGGGTTCAAGTTCGAAGATTGTCAATGACCCGCGGAAGACAACGTCGTGGAGGTCTGGCGTCGCGGTAGTCGTTCGTCAAATCCGATGACGAAGAGATACGTCCGAATAGATACGTCAATGGAGAATCTTCGTATGTCGACGAAGGAAGTCCGAGGAGGATGCGACGTTCCTTTTCATTGACACGGAAGACGAAGAAGAGAGGAGCGGTGTTCTTCATCGGAGCTTGAGCGTTCTTCGTCAAAGCTTGAGTGTTCTTCGTCAACGTTTGAAGAAGAAGGAGAAGAACCCAAAAGCTCTCAAGATGGCTAAACAATTCTAACCAAATAAAATAAGATAGAGTCTTATTTTATTCACAAACTTAACAAATTGAATTTCAAAGGTTTGAAATTCAAATAAGATAACTCCAAAATTAAATAACAAGTTTTCATTTCATTTAAAGAGGGGTTAAAGGGAGTTTGAGAGAAGATGGAAGGTTTAGGTTCGTTTGGGCCCCACCACACTTAATCCTCTCAAGGTAGGTTAAGTGGGTGTGGGTCTCACCCTTAACTTCCTTTGAGAGAAGTTAACCAACAAAGTAAAATAAAATGTGTTCCACATTTTTATTCAACTTTTTATAATTCTCCCAAAAACTAACTTTAGTCCCGCAATAAACGCAACTTCGAAAAAGGTCTCCTTAAGCGAATATCGGCGCTGCGAGTTCATCGGTTCCCTCGGATTTCAATTCCGAGCACCGGATCAAAAGTTAGGAATTCCCGCTCGTTCGTTCACTGAACGTACCCGAGCCAAACTTCAGAAATTGATTCTGGGCACACCGGGCCTCGGAATCAGGTGCCGTCTGAAACCACGCTCTTGTAAAATTTCAAAGAAAATTAATAAAAAAATTCCCTTGAATTTTACGGGTCTTTACATTAATCCCACCTCAGGGCTTTACGTCCCCGTAAAGATACATCAAAAACTAGGGAAACAAATGAGGGTACTGAGCACGAATCTGAGCCCCCCGCTCCCATGTGCTCTCCTGGAGATTCCCATGTTTCCATATGATGCGCACACGAGAAATCGATCGCCCATGTAGGACCCACTCCTGTCGATCCTATATCTCCACCAGGACCTCCGTAAAAGTCGCCCCATCATCAACGTCAAGCTCCCCATGGTCAATGATGTGCGTCGGGTCGTGCACGTATCTCCTTAGCTGGGATACGTGGAAGACGTCGTGCACCCGGTGCAAGTGAGGTGGCAGATCCAGGCGATAAGCCACCTCGCCAACCCTGCTGAGGACCTGGATGGGTCCGATGAAGTGCAGAGATAACTTGCCACCTCGGCCAAATCCCTGAATACCACATCGAGGTGAGACCCGTAAGAAGACATGGTCGCCATCCTCGAACTCTAGTGGCCTCCGCCTCCTGTCAGCGTATGACTTATGCCGGCTCTGAGCGGTCCTCATCCGCTCCTGGATGACCTGGACCTTCTCTTTCGTGGCCTGGACCATCTCCGGTCCCACAAGTGCTGAATCCCCAGGGTCTGTCCAGCACAAAGGAGATCTACAAGGTCGGCCGTACAATGCCTCGTACGGTGCCATCCCGATGGTGGAGTGGTAGCTGTTGTTGTACGCAAATTCCACCAAGGTTAGGTGGTCCTCCCAGCTACGACCAAAGTCGAGGATGCATGCGTGGAGCATGTCCTCGAGAGTCTGAATGGTCCTCTCCGTCTGACCATCCGTCTGAGGGTGAAAGGCTGTGCTCAGACGTAGCTGCATCCCGAACGCCTCCTATAACCCATTCCAAAGCCGGTAAGTAAAGCGAGCATCTCGATCAGAGACGATAGATGATGGCACACCATGGAGCCGCATAATCTCTTGAACGTAGAGACGTCCCAAGCTCTCCACTGAGCCCCGTTCTCTGATGGGTAAGAAGTGTGCCGACTTGGTGAGTCGGTCAACAATCACCCAAATGGAGTCGTGACCTCTGGAAGTGCATGGAAGTCCAGTCACGAAGTCCATAGATATGTCGTCCCACTTCCACTCTGGAACCTCCAAGGGCTGTACCAAGACTACTGGTACATGATGCTCTGCCTTCACCTGCTGGCAGGTGAGGCATCGTGAAACGAACTGTTCTACTGCCTTCTGCATGCCCGGCCACCAGTGATGTCGTCTGAGGTCCTGGTACATCTTCGCCACTCCAGGATGTACCGCCAAATGATAAGTGTGAAACTCTCTCAGCACTTCCTCTCGCAAAGCAACTGGTACCATGGTACGTCCTCTGAAAAGGATGTCGTGCTCTGCTCCAAGGGAGAAACCATCAGGTGCCTGTCCCGAGGATATCTGTGCACGCCGTGTCTCACACTCAGCGTCCTCACACTGTGCCTCTCTGACCCACTGCAGTAGTGGAGGGGTGACTGTGAGAGACTGGAGGAAGGTTGCTCCATCTCTATCCACGAAGGATATCTGCAAAGAGGCTAGCTGCTCTGTAGCCTCCTCATGTAGCTGAATGCCCGTCCTCCTGCTGAGGGCATCGGCTACTACGTTCCCCTTTCCAGGAGTATAGACTATCTCAAAGTCATAGTCCTGGAGGAACTATAGCCATCGCCGCTGTCTTAGGTTCAGGTCCTTCTGCGAGAAGATATACCTGAGACTCTGATGATCGGAAAAGACTGTAAAGCGCTCGTCCATCAGATAGTGTCGCCATGTCTTCAGAGCGAAGACCACTACTGCTAACTCCAGGTCATGGGTAGCATATTTCTGCTCATGCGGCCTCAACTGACGTGATCCATAAGCGATCACTGCCTGCTCCTGCATCACAACACATCCGAGTCCGGTTCCTGATGCATCGCAGTAAACTACGTACCCTACTCCCTCCTCAGGCAACCTCAAGATAGGTGTGCTGGTCAATCTCTGTCTCAGCTCCTGGAAGCTCTGCTGACATCTGTCTGACCACACGAAGGGTTTCCCCTTCTTCGTCAAAGATGTGAGTGGTGCCACAACTCTATAGAAGTCCGGCACGAATATCCGATAGTATCCAGCTAGTCCCAAGAAACTCCGAACCTCAGTCACGCTCCCATGCTAACACAGCCTCGATCTTCGCAGGATCCACAGCAACTCCCGCCTCAGAGATAACGTTTCCCAAGAAGTGGACCTCACGTATCCAGAACTGGCACTTAGAGAGCTTACCATAAAGCTGGTGCTCTCGGAGTGTGTCTAGTATAACTCGAAAGTGATAGGCGTGCTCCTCCTCAGTCGTAGAGTAAATCATAATGTCGTCGATGAAGACCACAACAAACCGATCGAGGTATGGCAGAAAGATCTTGTTCATGAGATCCATGAACACATCTGGAGCATTGGTTACACCGAAAGGCATAACCAATAACTCATAGTGGCCATACCGACATCTGAAGGCCGTCTTCTGCACATCCTCGTCTCTGACTCTGAGCTGATGACAACCTGACCTGAGGTCTATCTTCGAGAACCACAGTGCTCCCTTGAGCTGATCAAAGAGGTCATCAATCCTCGGTAGCAGATACTTGTTCCTCACTGTCACCTGGTTCAGGCGACGATAGTCAACACAAAGTCGCAAGCTCACGTCCGCCTTCTTGGGGAACAATATCGGGGAAGCCCAGGGTGAAACACTGGGTCGGATGAACCCCTTGCCCTGCAAGTCCTCCAACTGTACCCGTAGCTCTCGAAGCTCTGCAGGGGCCATCCAATATGCTGGAGTGGATATCGGGGCTATCCCGGGGTACAAGTCAATATAAAAGTCTACCTCTCTACGAGGAGGTAGCCCGGGAATGTCGTCGGGAAAAACGTCCGCAAACTGATCCACCACTGCAGGAAAACCAAGACTCTGCACGTCAACTGCTCCAAGGATGAGGCTAGCTAACTGATGAGTAATGGGATGTCCTCTCCTCTGCGGAAGTCCATCCTGTGCTGCTAAGGCTCCCTTCTCGACGGTGAAGGTGAACCTGCTCCCATCGGTGCGTACACAACGCACCTTGCGCCTAAAACAGTCAATCTGCGCGTGGACCGTAGAAAGCCAATCCATGCCCAAGATGACGTCGTAAGGCCTCGACGCTGCTATTAGAAGATCCCAGCCGAAGCTCTCGCCTCCTAGAGTGAGCTCACACTGCCGGCACCAATGCGTAATCGTCGAGTCTGCTCCTGTAGGAGTCTCTAGCCGTAAGGATCGAGCCAACGGCTCTGTCGGAATCTCCGAGCTCCGAACAAGGGCAGCGGCTATGAAAGAGTGACTCGTTCCTGTGTATATAAGAACTGCAGCAAGGGTGGAATAGACACAGATAGTACCTCGAATCATCTCGGGTGCGCCGTGGTCATAGGCCTCTGCTGCTTGGAGCTGTGCCTGTCTCTGCCCGCCAGCTCTTTGTGGTCGGGGTGGACCTCCTGGTGGTGGTGCTGGAAGAGCCTCAAAGCGTCACCCACCACCGGCTGCTCGTCCAGCTCCTCTGCCTCGTCCGCCTCCTCCCTGCGGACAGCCACAGTCGACCCTCTAACTCTGCCTCGGTGGTCCCTCAACCGACTGCTGCTCCTCGGCACGGCGGGTCGGGCAGTCACGAGCCATGTGGCCCTGCCCGCCGCACGAGTAGCACTATCTGGCTCTCGAAAGACTGGCTCCTCGCTCTATGCCCCGCACTGCTGAGCCAGTGCCCTGAGGTCGTCTGCCCAAAGGTCTGGTCTGTCTGGACCCCTGAGTCATCCGTCGACTGCCTGCTGCAGATGACTCTGCCACGTGCCGCCCTGCGGTGGGTCGCTGCGCTGGTGTAGACTCAGCAAGGAAGCTCTCGATCAGAAGGGCCCGCTCCAGTACTCCGGTCTGAGTCGGTATGCTGAGGGAGATCAGTGATGCCCTGATCTCGTGTCTCAAACCCTGCTCGAAGGTCCGGGCCCGGATGAATGGGTCCTGTACCATGTCGGTGGAGTAGCGCGAGAGATCCGTAAATCTCGCCGAGTACTGAGCGACAGTCATGCTGCCATGCTGCAGCTAAAGAAGCTCCTGGATACGCACCGCACGAAGGGTGGCTGGGACGAACTCCGAGCAGAAGAGGATCTCAAAGTCCGTCCAAAGTAGAGATGCCTCATCGTGCACCTGGAGCATCAAGCTCCACCATCGTCCTACTGCTGCGTGTAGTAGGCTCGCAGCGAGGATCACCATGAGGTCTGCTGGTGTCCTCACTAGCCTAAACACACGTACCACTGCCTCCAGTGAGTCCTCTGCTGCCTGGGGGTCCGTCTCCCCATGAAACCTGGGTGGTCGCTGGCGCTGAAACTCATGCAGTGCGCTGAGGCGACGTGCATCGTCAGCGACTGGTGCTGGAAGTATCGGTGGCTTGGAGGGCAGAGCTACCGCCGGTGCCACTGCTGACAAAGGGCCCTGCACTGAAGCCTCGTCGCTCGGTGGGCTGCCGTCACACTCGACTCTCGGAACCCTAGTTGGCTGCCGTCGTGGGGCCATCCTGAAAAGGAAACAGGTGCGCCATGGTCAGAACAGTATACATGGTGAGCTGATATAAAGTAATCACAAAGAAAACTTTGAAACACACACGCAATCAATGTTTCCGTGCATTAAGTCGGAAATCAGAAGTCAGGGTCCTGGTGTACGGATACGTCGGCCGCCGCACCAACACTGGACTCCCTGGACTGATAACAACACTCAATACGCTAAGCATTATTGCTTCACATAGAAAAGATCAGAGTTCGCGGTAGAACCGAACTCCTCTGATACCAATTTGTCACGACCAACCCTCAGGGTCCGTGCCGTGACTACCCCAAGTCCGCCTTCCATAGGCCAGGGGCTAGCGACTAGCACCAAGGCGTAAATCCCGGTAAAAAGGGAAGGCATTGCCTTTGTAAAGTAAAAAAACACCACAGAGTAAGAAAGCAGAAAGTAAACACTAAGCAAAAGCAGAATACAACTGAAAGTGCGGAAAAGTAAATGGGCCAGTATACAAACCCAAACTGAAAGTAAAGTACAACTCGAAAGGGAAAACAGCAACTGAAAAGTAAAAGCCGTTACACCGAGCTGTCCACTGGAAATCCCACCTGAAGGGTGGGTATAGATAGCTCCACTGCTCCACGGGTCCCGCCGTCCACTCCGAGCACGTCCCGCCCAGTGGTCCACCTCCAGGTACCGTCCTGCTCTGCAAGCCTCAGCTAAGATCAACGTTGTCTGTCGTCTGCAACCAACACAACTTAGTGCGGGCAAAGCCCGTGAAGGGGTGAGTATAAGCTACTCATTAGGGACCCCGAGACCCCTGAAGGTCTCTCAAATCCACAAAGGATAAACCATGAAGAAAGGTACAATCACGAAGTAACAACCGACATTGCTTAGGTATATTCCCATACATATAACTAAGTCATCAATTTCAAATACGCTCTAACCTCCGAGCCCAAGTACAGCTCAGTCCACACAGGAAAGTAAATGTATTCCACACAGGAAAGAAAAACGTAATCCACACAAGATAGCACAACACAATCCACACAGGAAAACAACAGGATTCAGCTCACACAAGTATACTTTTTCGAAAGACGATAAAGATGATCTCTGATTCATCTAAGTCGTCGGACCCACGAAGGATCGATAGGTAACTAACCCCCGCAAAAGACCCACACAGGATCGGGCCCACATAGGACCTGTAGGCGCTGGTTCACACAGGACCGCTGAGCGCAAAGACCCACACAGGATCGGACCCACACAGGATCGGGCCCACACAGGACCTGGAGCAGTAATCCACGTAGGATCGCTGAGTGTTGTAGTCGTCGTCGTAGAATCCACACAGGATCTATGTACTGTCGTTGTCGCAGTCCCAATAGCAGTAGCAGTAGTCACAGTCGCAGCCAGCACTAGGGTTCCCGCACACAGCAAGTTCGTTCGGAGGGTCCGCTCCATGAGCCGAGAGGCTGATACATCAACGATCACAAAGTCCAGAGTTGATGTATCCAAAAGTTCCGTATCGCCAACAGGAACTCAACGCAACAGATGGCGCGTCGATCGGACGCCCGGTCTGAGAGTTATTGGCATTTTCGTCCCCGGGGCCCGGTTGGTTTTTAAGGAAAAACCAACCCGACCATACTCCACCTGCGTCCAAACCTCGGGCGGAGTATGCCAAAAGAACCGTCTCACTAAGAGGAACTCAACAAAGATGAAGGCACGTCAAACGGACGTCCGTAGCTCAATATATGAGTGTTTCCGCTCCGAAGGCCCGGTTGGTTTCCTGTACGAACCAACCCGGCCGAACTCAAAGTATTCTGAAACCCTGAGTGTAATATACCGAAACGTCCGCCTCGATCCAAAGATCGCGTTGCCGTAGACAGTTCATCAATCGGAGGTCTGTGGCTCATGTTATGGCCAAAAGACCGAAACCGTCTCGAAAACGGGGGGTCCGGGTCCGGGCCGACCCGGCCCGACCCCCCCTTTGTCGGCCCGAACCGGGTCGACCCGACCTGGGTCCGACCCGGCCCGGCCGGCCGGCGGCGTGGCGGCCTGGCGCCGCACGGAGGCAGCGCGCGGGGGGCAGGGCCCCCGCTTGTTTCAAAAAAAAACGGCGGGGCTTATAGCCGCGCCTTGGAGAACCCCCCCCCCCCCCCCCCCTTGTGGGGGCCTGATTGAGGAAACCGGGGGGCCGCCTGCCCCCCCTCTATGAAACCCCCCCCCCCCCCTCATGGGGGGCCTGCTTTGAAGAAAACCGGGGGGCCGCCTGCCCCCCTCAATGAAACCGCCCCCCCTCATAAATGGGGGGGGGGGGGTTTAGAGCTGGCCGGGGGAATTAAATTCCCCCGGCCTTTGACCTTCCGGCCGGCCATCTGCCGGCCGGTTTTTCTTCAACGGGACCAGAAAACCGGTCCCCTTTCCGGTTTCCGACGCCGGCGGCCCGGCCGCCGGTCTTCTCGTCCCGCCGCGGCCCGGAACCGGCCGCGGTGTTCGTCGTCCGGCGCGGTGTGACGGCGCCGCGCCCCTCTGTCGCTCCTTTGATTCCCTTCGACGCGGCGCGACAGCGTCGCGTTCTTGATGATCCTTCCAAGGCGTGGCGCGACGGCGCCGCACAATATAAGCATGAGAATAACCGCGTGGTGCGACGGCACCACTCCATCTTGTTTCATCCGCAATATAAATCAACAAGAACCAAGGAGGGGGTTCGACCGTGTTCATGCGGTCTGGCCCCCTCACGTTAAATGATAATACAAATTTAAATATCCTCATGTTAGTCATGCTAGAACCACGAAACAAGAATAAATAAATAAACAAATAACAACAACCCCTACCTTGGGTTCAAGTTCGAAGATTGTCAACGACCCGCGGAAGACAACGTCGCGGAGGTCTGGCGTCGCGGTAGTCGTTCGTCAAATCCGATGACGAAGAGATACGTCGTTGGCGAATCATCGTATGTCGACGAAGGAAGTCCGAGGAGGAAGCGGTGTTCCTTTTCGTTGACATGGAAGACGAAGAAGAGAGGAGCGGCGTTCTTCGTCGGAGCTTGAGCGTCCTTCGTCAAAGCTTGAGCGTTCTTCGTCAAAGTTGGAAGAAGAAGGAGAAGAACCCAAAAGCTCTCAAGATGGCTAAACAATTCTAACCAAATAAAATAAGATAGAGTCTTATTTTCTTCACAAACATAACAAATTGAATTTCAAAGGTTTGAAATTAAAATAAGATAACTCCAAAATTAAATAACAAGTTGTCATGTCATTTAAAGAGGGGTTAAAGGGAGTTTGAGAGAAGATGGAAGGTTTAGGTTCGTGTGGGCCCCACCACACTTAATCCTCTCAAGGGAGGTTCAGTGGGTGTGGGTCCCACCCCTAACTTCCTATGAGAGATGTTAACCAACAATGTAAAATAAAAATTGTTCCACATTTTTATTCAACTTTTTATAATTCTCCCAAAAACTATCTTTCGTCCCGCAATAAACGCAACTTCGGAAAAGGTCTCCTTAAGTGAATATTGGCGATGCGAGTTCATCGGTGCCCTCGGATTTCAATTCCGAGCACTGGATCAAAATTTAGGAATTCTTGCTCGTTCGTTCAGTGAACGTACCCGAGCCAAACTTCAGAAATTGATTCAGGGCACACCGGGCCTCGGAATCAGGTGCCGTCTGAAACCGCACTCTTGTAAAATTCCAAAGAAAATTAAGATAAAAATTCCCTTGAATTTTACGGGTCTTTACATTTCTTTTCTCTTATTATACTCCATGAATTATTATTATTCCAAATATGGAATCCATTTGGTAAAATTTAATTCATAGAAATTAAAGAAATTGATTTAAATTTAATATTGTTAATGGGATGATAATATAGGGTTTTTATGAAAAAATGTTCAAAAGTTTGTTAGGATTTTATATTCAATTTAAATTTGGGATTGATTCCAATGAAAAAATTTAATTAATTGATAAAAATATTATATATTTTAACATTAAATCCAATTGAATATATACTTTATCCATATAAATAAATTAGGTTAAATAATAATATTGAACAAAAATTCCAGATTTTTAACTATTCATTAAAAGATGATATGCTTCTAAAAAATAATAAAAATTAAATATAAACTGATTTTTTTCTTTATTTCTAAAATATTATGTTTATTTTGACATATTAAGTCAATTAATGTGAAAAAATATTGATATAAAATGGGATCACCCCTAAAAAGTGATAAAATTTCCATTATAAAAATATAGGATTATACATGTAATATTTCATTTGTTCTTATCTTATGCTTATCGAATCAATTAGATTAAAATAATATATATATATATATAGAATAAATTATATATATATATTACATTAATATCACTCACTAAATGTAATTAATTTAATCTATTGGGATAAAACATGTTGTGAGAAAATAAATTATTTTCCAATAAAAATTTCCCTTTATATTCAGTCAGTCCATATACTCATTTCCACTTATTTGGATACCAATTAATTAGTTATATAAACTATATATTGTTATTTTTTTGTTAGTAATATTCATAACATCTAGTTTATATTATGATATATAAAATAATAATATTTTAATAATATGTTATAGTTTGATGAAACTCAGTCTTGTCTGTAATGCAAGAAATCGAAGAAGGTTTTTCTATCTTGTAATTCAAGCTAACTCAGTGTTTCATGAATGAAAAAAAAAATTAATCTATTTAAAATAACATAAATATATTAAATTTTTATGGTATTATATACCCTTATGTTCTGGGTATCATGTGTCATGAAAACTATTGAATATAAGGTTCATACATTAGAATATTATGGTGTTACATTCTCCCCACCATAAATAAATTATTTCCTCACAATTTAAGTTTTATATATGTGATAGAGGTATTGGAAATAAAATATATAAGATAGACCCACATTTTAAAATTTATATATAACATGTTATTAATAATTGAGAAAGTAATGTACATTGATCATGTAACAAGGTTCCATAGTAGCTGGACATAGGTGGGAAATAGAAATGTGGATATAATATTGAAAATCCAGAAATCATGTCATGATGAAGATTTCGAAATATCAAGTATAGATTAATATTTGTGACCACAGATCCTTAAAAAATATGTATGAATAAAGGCCATCAATTATATAAAAAATTATGGTATTATGAATAAAAAATTCTCAAGAAACGTTCTTTTAAATACAATAGGAATTACATTAATCTATAAGAATATAAATATATATATATTTCTATAAATTTGTTATTATACTTTCGTTATTCATTGAACTATTCCTATTTTTATTCTCATATGGTGAGGTAATACAACAATCTATAAAACCTTTTACAATGATCATCTTAATCCATTTCATAGTTGGTTATCCTTTCCAAAATATTTTGATTGGAAATTTTAGAATCATTTCCAAGGTAGCTTGTAGTATCAAGTTTACTTTATCCATATGAATCATATCATTTTCCAAAATTAACTAAAAATTACAGAAATATTATGTCTTATATTTCTGTCAATAATATATTTTTAAACATGTCTGTAAAGACCCTAAAATTTCAAGGAATTTTTTTTCTTAATTACTTTTGAATTTAATGAGTTTGTGGCTTCATAAGGTGCTTGATTCCGAGGCCTGGTGTGCTCGGAATCAATTTTTGATGTTTATATGGGGTACATTCAGTGGGTGATTGAGTGGGTTTTTCTATCTTTTGAACCAGTTCCTAGAATTGAAATATGAGAGCACATATTAAATCATAGTGCCGCTAATTTCTTAATGGGACATTTACCACAGTTGCATTTTATGTGGGTTTGAAGTTATATTTTGGGGTATAATTAAGATGTGAATAAAATTGTTTGTACAATTTTATTATGTATCTAGGGAGGTTAATTCATCCCATGTTTAGTTATGGTTTGGAACCACCGCCACCTAACTACCCAAGTGTGGATGTTAGAGAGGTGCAGCCCACACGAGCCCCAACCATTCAATTTTCCACTAACCCTTTAAAACCCCCTCATTAAATTGGAAACCCCCTCTATTATTGCCAACACATTTAATTAATGGGGACCTTTTCTCTCCCTTCCATAAATCAATTGTCAACACATTAATTAGATGTGGTGATTTGAATTTTGGAAGTTACATTGCATGTTTAATAAAATAATAGTAGGAGCCTATTATTTTAATTTGGGGGATATCTTTTTTCGTACGATGGAAAATTTAGAGATCTCATGGGATTTTGGATGAATGATGACCTCCAACGAAGAACAGTGTCTCCTTCGACAAAGAATGCTGGTTCCACAAAGAACGAGGATGCGCCACCCATTCTCTTCTACATGACAAGAGTGGAGACACTGATTCCTCCTTAGCACACTCTGATATCGCCTACGATTCCTTACCACGTGACATTGACGATCGACATCAATTGTTGAGGTAGGGAAAATTCGGTATATTTTTCTTTTATGAGATTTATACCCTCGTACTTGGCATTTAAATTGTTGGGTGATGATTTGAACCTCTAACGCAGTTGGTGCGGGCTAACGAACAAAACCCTGATCCACCGCTATTTTGTTCTTGATGAGCAGGGTGATTAGTGAAGATGAAATGGGACTGCAACAGAAAATTGGACCCTTCTTAGTGGAGCTTAGGACCCGTAACGACTATAGGCGCAGATGAGAGAAAAAACGGACCACCAGAATGACTCTGGTGTCCCATGAAGTACCGCGGTAGGGTGGTGCCGGTGGTGGAGGCCATCACTGGGTGGCTGCCAGGTGTGGGTAGCACCCTGGTGCACCACCGAAAGAAGCCTGTCGCGGCATCGGCCACTACGGCAAGGGAGGAAGATCCCACGGTTGCGCGGGATCAAGGATGACCAGCAGTGCCACCCTAGTGTTGCATCTGCAGAACAGGGGATGCTCCCCCCGCTCGGCTCGCTGGCTGAGCCAGCGCACACCCCCCGGTCGGACCGGGGTGGGTCACATGGATTGGGCTGTGCCGGCCGGTCCGGGCTAACGCCAGAGGTGTTGGGCTGGGTCGGACCAGGCCCAGACCCCCCACATCGGACCGTTTTTGATCTTTTACCCATAACATGAGCTACAGACCTCCGATCGACACACTGTTAGTTGCGTAGGATTCCTCGGATCGAGACGATCATTTAGGTATAATACACTCAAGTATCTGACAATGTTTGGGTATGGTGGGGCTGGATTGAACCTGAAACCAACCGGGCCCTTGGAGCGGAAATGCTTATAACATAATGACATGACATCCGAATGATGTGCCATCAGCTGTTTCATAATACTTATTTTTGTGTCGATTAATTTGGCTTACTCCACTTGTGGTCTGGATGAATCTGGAGTATGGTCAGCTTTGTTTTAGCTTAAAAACCAACTGGGCCCCTGGAATAGAAAAGCCAATAACTCTTAGACCAGGCGTCCAATTGACGCACCGTCTGTCGCATTGGGTTTCTTTTGACGAGATGGAACATTGGGATACATCAACTCTAGACATCGTGACAGTTGATGTTTCGACTCTCTTGATCGAGAAGTTGACCCTCCCGAAATCGAGCATGCTATGTGTGGGAACCCTAGAGATGGTTGTGACTGAATCGAATACTATACTAGAATCCTCTGTGGGTTTGACAGCGATGACTACCAGACTAGGATCCTCCATGGGTTCGACGACAATGATTACTGTTCTTGTATCCTGTGTGGTTCAGGCAGTATTGAACTCTGTAGTTGTATCCTGTGTGGGTCCGCCAGAGTAGGTGGTCTTTTATCTTGTGTGGGTCTGACAGCTTAGCTGGACTTGTATTCTGTGTGGGCTCGATAGCATAGATGAATCAGTGACTATATCTGATCATCTCAATCGTTATACAAATGATGTATACTTGTGTGAGTTTTGTCTTGATTTTCAATCATTATAATTTATGTGATAGAATTGATTTCCTGTGTGGATTTGGTTGTGTTTTCCTGTGTGGACTAGGTAGTGCTTGGGCTCGAGAGTGGGAGCCGAACTGTAATTGATGACTTTGGTATATGTATGGTCATATACCTATGTAGAGTCGGTTGATACTTCGTTATTGTATATTTACATTGTGTTTTATCCTTCATGGATTCCGAGAGACCTTGGGAAGTCTCGGTGTCCCTTCTGAATATTCTATACTCACCCCTACACCGGATATGGTCGCACTACATTGTGTTGGATGTAGACGACGAACATCACTGATCGAGATGGAGGATTGTGGAGCTGGACGGTACCGGGTTGTGGAACACTTGGCGGGACGTACACAGAGCAGACGGCTGGACCTAAGGAGTTGAGGAGACTATCTGTACCCATACTTCAGGTGGGATTTTCAGAGCACGACTCGGTGTTGTTATTTTAATTTTCTGCTGATGTACTTTTTTTTCAGTTGTACAGTACATTTAGTTGGGTTTGTATACTGGCCCATTTACTTTTCAGCAGTTACCTTGTACTAAGTTTTACTTAGTGCTTACATCACTTGCGTACTCTGTTGTGTTTGTTTTCTTTTTAAAGGAAATGCCTTCCCTTTTATTGGGATTTATGCCTTTGTTGCTAGTCACTGGCCACTGGCCTGTGGAAGGTGGGCTTGGGGTAGTCACAGCATGGGCCCCGAGGATGGATTGTGAAAAAATGGTATCAGATGAGTCAGTTCCACCACAGAGCTCAAGACTCTGATCATTCCTTTCTATGAAGCAATAATGTTAAGAGTGTTGGGTGTGGTTTTCAGTCCAGGGAGTCCAGTGTTACTGTGGCTGCTGACGTATCCATACACCAGGACACTGACCTTTGATTTCGGACTCAGTGCACGAAAACATTGATTGTGTGTGAATTTCATTTTAAAATATTTCTTTGTGATTATTTTGTGTCAACTCACCAGGTATACTGTTAGACCATGGCATACCTGTTTCTTTTCACTACGGCCCGACGAAGGCATCCATCAAGGGTTCCTAGTTACGTGTGGGATGGCAGCCCACTGATCCAAGAGGCCTAAGTGTCGAGACCCATTATAGCGGAGGCACCAGCGGTACCACTACCAGCTGATCCACCAATGATATCAGCCCCAGCGGTGAAGAGTTTACGCCGTCTGAGTGTGCTGCACGAGTTTCAAAGACGGAGGCCACCCAGTTTCCACGGAGAGATGGATGCTCAGGAAGTTGAGGATTGGTTGAAGGCTATCTTCAGAGTCTTCAAATTGGTAGGGACACCAGCAGACCTTATAGTGATCCTTACAGTGAGTCTCTAGTATGCAGCAGCAGGTAGATGGTGGAGCCAGATGCTCCAGGTGCACGACGAGGCATCACTACTTTGGATGAACTTCAAGATCCGCTTTCGCTTGGAGTTTTTTCTATCCACCCTCCGTACGGTGCGCATCCAAGAGTTACTACATTTTCGAAGGGGCAGCATGATAGTATCCCAGTATTCGGTGAGATTTACTAACCTCTCACGCTACTCCACGGACATGGTACGAGACCCATTCTTCCAAGCCCAAACATTTGAGAAGGTATTGAGGTATGAGATCAGAGTTTCGATGATTCCCCTCAGCATCCCGACGTAGGAGTGGGTGCTGGAGAGAGCCCTTTTAGTGGAGATATTTCTCGCCGAGCAGCCACCAGCAGTGAGACCCACCACAAGATAGCACAGAGCCAGCCTTACGAGGAGCAGATAGTGCCATGCATGTGGCGGGTACGACCACATGGCTCATGACTACTCGGCCCACCATGTAGATGAGCAGCAGACAGAGGAGGGACCTCCCAGGAAGAGGCAGAGGAGATGGCTTAGTAGTGGGTGGTGGAAGAAGTTTCGAGGCTCTACCACCACCACCCACAGGAGGGCCACCCCGACCACAGGGAGCTGGTGGGCAGAGGCATGCGCAGGTTCAGGTAGCGGAGGCTTACAACAACAACACACCTAATATGATTCGAGGTATTATCTGTGTCTACTCCACCCTGGCTGAAGTTACTATTGACACAGGTGTAAGTCATTATTTTATTGCTTCTGCCCTTGTTCGGAGCTCAGAGATTCAGAAGAAGTCATTGGATATATCCTTACGGCTAGAGACTCTTATGGGAGAAGAATCGACAATCACACACCGGTTCCGGCAGTGTGAGATTACTCTAGGATGTGAGATCTTCGGCTGGGATCTTTATGTAGTGGCATCGAGGCCTTATGACGTCATCTTGGGTATGGATTGGTTATCTACAGTCCATGCTCAGATCGACTGTATTAGGTGCAAAGTGTGGTGTGTCCACATGGATGGGACCAAGTTCACCTTCACTAGCGAGAATGGAACCATCGCAGCACCAGATGTACTTACGCAGAAGAGAGGGTAGCCGATCACAAATCAGTTGGCTAGTATCATCCTCAGAGCAGTTGATGTGCGGAGTCCAAGTTTTCCTATTGTGGTGGATCTGTATGCAGATGTTTTCCCTGACGACGTTCCAGGATTACCTCCTCACAGGGAGGTAGATTTCTACAAAGACCTATACCCTGGGATATCATCGAAATCTACTCCATCATATCGGATGGCTCCGGCCGATCTTCGTGAGTTGTGGGTACAACGGGAGGTCCTACAGGGGAAAGGTTTCATTAAACCTAGTGTTTCACCTTGGGATTCTCAGATTCTGTTCTCCATGATGGAGGATGGGAGCTTGCGACTGTGTGTCAAATACCATCGCCTGAACCAAGTGACTGTGAGGAAAAATTACCCTCTCTTGAGGATTGACGATTTCTTCGATCAGCTCAAGCGATCACGATGGTTCTCAAAGATAAACCTCATGTCAGACTATCACGTGCTCAGAGTTCGAGACAAGGATATGTAGAAGACGGGCTTCAGGTGACGGTATGGCCACAATGAGTTCTTGGTTATGCCTTTAGGCATGACCAATGATCCAGCATAGATCCTGAGTCTCATGAATAGGGTATTCCAGCCTTACCACGATCGGTTTTTCATAGTCATCATTGACGACATATTGATTTACTCGACTACCAAGGAGGAGCATGCCTACCACTTGCATGTTGTATTGGATACACTCCGAGAGCACCATCATTATGATAAGCTCTCGAAGATCCAGTTATGGATTCGATAGTTTCACTTCTTGGGGCACGTCATATCAGAGGTGGGAGTTGCAGTGGATCCTGTGAAGATCGAGGTAGTACCTTCTTCAGAGCCACCCAGGAGCATGATGGAGGTGCGAAGTTTCCTAGGTCTGGAGGGGTACTATCGGAGATTTGTTCCAAACTTCTCCAGAGTTGTAGCACCACTTACAACATTGGCAGAGAAGGGGAAACCCTTCATTTGGTCAGACAGATGTCAGCATATCTTTTAGGAACTGAGGCGGAGATTGACGAGTGCGCCCATCTTGAGGCTCTCAGAGGAGGGTGTAGGGTACGTTGTTTACTGCGATGCATCAGGGACCGGACAGAGGTGTGTACTGATTTAGGAGTTAGAATTGATCTCTTGTGGTTCACCAAAGTTGAGGCAGCATGAACAGAACTATGCTACACATGACCTAGAGTTATCTGCAGTGGTCTTCGCCCTAATGATGTGGCAGCATTATCTGATGGGTGAGTGCTTTACAGTCTACTCTGACCGCCAGAGTCTCAGGTACATTTTCTCACAAAAGGTCCTGAACCTGAGATAGCGGTGATGGCTCAAGTTCCTCCCAAATTTTGACTTTGAGATTGTCTATACATTTGGGAAGGGGAACGTTGTGGCTGATGCTCTTAGTAGGAGATCGGGAATTCAGCTACTTCATGAGGTGACGAAGCAGTTAGCCACTTTGTAGATATCCTTCATGGATAGAGATGGGACATCATATCTATAGTCCCTCATAGTCACTCCTCCACTACTTCAGTAGGTCAGAGAGGCACAGTGTGGGGACATTGATTGTGAGGTGCAACGTGCTCAGAAATCCTTAGGGCTGGCACCTGATGGATTTTCTGAGGACGGGGAGCACATCATCCTCTTCATGGCACATACCATGGTACTAGTTTCACTTCATGAGGAGGTGCGGAGGGAGTTCCACACTTCCCCTCTATCCGTACATCCAGGATTAGTGAAGATGTATCAGGACCTGAGACGACAGCACTGGTGGCCGGGTATGAAGAAGGTTGTAGAAGAGTTCATTTCTCGATGCCTCACTTTTCAGCAAGTGAAGGCCGAGAACTAGGTATATAAAGGCTTGGTACAACACTTAGAGGTCCCCAGAGTGAAAGTGGGATGGAATATCCATGGATTTCATGATGGGTCTTCCACGTACTTCCTGAGGGCATGACTCTATAAGGGTGATTGTCGACCGACTCACCAAGTCGGCCCAATTCCTACCGATTAGGGAGCAAGGCTTAGTAGAGAGATTCAGACACCTCTATATCCAAGAGATCATAAGACGTCATTGTGTGACATCATCTATCATCTCTGATCGAGATTCTCTCTTTACTTCCCAACTTTGGAAGGGGTTACAGTAGGCTTTTTGGATGTAGATTCGCCTGAGCACTACCTTTCACCCTCAGATGGATGGCCAGACAGAGAGGACCATTCAAACACTCGAGGACATGCTCTGTGCATGTGTCCTTGACATTGGTCACAGTTGGGAGGATCACCTACCCTTGGTGGTGTTTGCGTACAACAACAACTACCACTCCACCATTGGGATGGCACCTTACGAGGCACTGTACGGCCGACCATGCATATCACCTCGGTGCGGGAATGACCTGGGGGAGTCAGCACTCGTAGGACTAGAGATGGTTCATGCTATAATGAAGAAGCTGCAGATCATCCAGAAGCGGATGGGGACTGCACGAAGTAGACATAAGTCCTATGATGATAGGAGACGGAGGACACTAGAGTTCGAGGATGGCGACCACGTTTTCCTACTTGTCTCACCTCGGCGTGGATGGCGGAGATTTAGTCAGGGCGGGATGTTATTGACATTCTTGATTGGGCTTTTTCAGGTCCTCAGTAGTGTAGGTGCGGTGGCTTACCACCTTTCCCTTCCACCTTAGTTACACCGGGTGCACGACGTCTTCCATGTATCTTAGCTGAGATGATATGTGCACGACCTGATGCATATCGTCGACCACCAGAAGCTGGACATCGATGAAAAGGTGACATTTTCGGAGGTCCCAATGGAGATTGAGGATCAAAAAGAATGGGTCCTATGTGGATGGTAAATTCCTCTTGTGCACATTCGTTGGCAGCAAGATATCGTCCAGGAGAGCACATGAGAGCGGGAGGTTCTTATGCGTGCTCAGTACCCTAATTTGTTTCCCAAGTTTATGTTGTAGCTTTATGGGGATGTAAAGCCCTGAGGTGGGAGTAATGTAAAGACCCTGAAATTTCAAGGACATTTTTTTCTTAAATACTTTGGAATTATATGATTCTATGGATTCTGACGGTGCTTGATTTCGAGGCCCGGTGTGCCCGGAATCAATTTTCTGATGTTTAGCTCCGGTACATTCAGTGGGCGAATGAGTGGGGTTTTCTATCTATTGAACAAGTGCCCAAAATTGAAATCTGAGGGCACTAATGAACTCGTAGCACTGGTTATTTCTTAAGGGGACATTTACCGTAGTTGCGTTTTATGTGGGTTTGATGTTCTATTTTGGGGTTTAATTAATAGGTGAATATAATTGTTTGTACAATTTTATTATATATCTAAGGCGGTTAATTCCTTCCATGGGTCGTTAAGGGTGGGACCGATAGCCACCTTGCTACCCAAGTGTAGATGTTAGAGAGGTGGGGCCTACACGAGCCCCAACCATTCAATTTTCCTCTAACTCTATAAAACCCCCTAATTTATATTGGCAACTGCCTTTTTTATTTCTAACGCTTTTAATTAATGGTGAACTTTCCTCTCCCTTCCCTTAATCAATTGTCAACATGATTATTAAATGTGGTTATTTGAATTTTGGATGTTACTTTGCATGTGTAATAAAATAATATGAGGTGTATTTTATTTTATTTTGGGGAGAGCTTTCTTTTTGCGAAGGAAAATAGAGAGAGCTCTTGAAATTTTGGAAGAACGTCAACCTCCGACAACGAAAGACGTCTCCTTCGATGAATAATGCTGGTTCCACATAGAACGACAACGCGCCACCCATTCTCTTCACCGCAACAAGATATGAGACTCTGGTTCCTCCTCGGTGCACTCTTTCATCGCCTACAATTCCTTACCCCACAACGACGACATTCAACATCAATTGTTGAGGTAGGGAAAATTTTGTATATTTTTCTTTTATGAGATTTTTACCCTCGTACATGGAGTTTAAATTGTTGGTTGACAATGTGATTCTCTAACACGGTGGGTGTGGGCTAATGAACAAAACCCAGACCCACCGCTATTTTGTTCTTGATGCACGAGGTTATTAGCGACGATGAAACAGGACCGCAATGGCAAATCAGATTCTTCGTAGTGGAGATCAGGTCCCGTAATGACAATAGGCCTAGATGGGAGCAAAAACAGACCACCAGAATGACTCTGGTGGCATGCAGAGTACTACAGCGGCACCGGATGCAATGCCCTGGCGCCCTGCCGGCAGAAGCCTGCAGTGGCATCGGCCACGGTGGCGAGGGAGGAGGATCCCGCGGACGCGCGGGATCCTGAATGACCAGCGGTATAATGACCCATAATTTACATACATGGTTAATACATCAAAATTGAATCATACTTATTATAACATATAACAAAACCATGAAAGGACCGTATAGGTATAGTGTCATCAGAAACTGGCAAACATAAACAACTGGTTCATAAATCATCTACACTATCTCCCACTTATTTCATCATATCTATAGTCCCTTTTGGAATATCTTACTTAATAACCTTCTTCCTGACCTGGGGAAAGAATACATACAAAAGGGTGAGCTCAAATGCTCAGTAATGTTAATCAAAAGAAATATCAATCACATCATATTCATAAGAACATAACATTTTGGAAATCTAACCCAGCAAAAGATATCATAATTTCATAACATGGGAGAAATCATGGGAGTGAAATGTAATCCCAATAATCATAAAATAAAACATGAAACATTGTGGAATACACACATAATCATAGAGAATCATTTCTTAGTTATCAAGACTCATAGCCAAGACTATCTTAGCAGACAATGTCCATTTCTGAACAGAGTTCACTCCTCATTTCAGTCCTGTTTCACTGAACCGATTTAACCTTCCGTTCCAGCCATGTATATCTCATGAGATATAAATCCTTACCCAATTCATTGGAGGGAGATATAAGTCCCACCCATCTAATAATGATACCATTATTATGTGTGCCACAAAATCATAAATCATACATCATTGCATAACCCATGTAAAAAAATGGGATTCTTGAACATCGTGACATCATAAAAAAATTCATATAAGACAGAGGAATTCATAAAAATAATTCAATCACAACATAATCAAATAAATGTAATAATAGGGATAGAAACAGAACCCTATATTTTCTTAGATGGAAAATAATTTTGATATAACACTTGAACTCCCTTCTTGAGGAAAATATCCTTTCTACTTCAAAAACATTTTTCCTTTATTACCATGTCATACATTTATAAACTAATAGAAGTTGATTAAAAATAAACATGAAAAGATGTAATGTAATCTTCTTGGAAATAATGTTTTAAAAATACATTCATGCCGTATAAGTTAAAAAATAATCTTCTCATACTTATGTCGGAAAATTCAAAAAGTACCTCGTATGAAAAATGAAAAAAGAATCCTTTCGTATCTTTTACTAAAAACTCACTGAAGGTTAAAATTGGATTTAAACAATTGTAGAAGGATATAAATATTACATATTGGGGAATATGGATGTGGATGATAAATATTCCCTAATAAATTCTGAATTATAAACAATCTCATATAACAATTGAGATTTGCGAGATTTTCCTTACCTTAGGTCTGATTTTCTTCGTAACTGTCTGAACCTCCTATATAATGATTTTAAATATTGTCACTGACTTATTCCATAATCATACATATTTTTATGACATCATATATGGTCATATTATTAGCTTCTTATTAGTAATATTTCATTTCTACTTGTTATTCAGGTGTTTATTGCTTTATGTTCGTATGTGTGTTTTGTCGAATAAATTCTTATTTTTCTTATTTGGATATAGAAAACTAATTTTAAGAATGTTATTAGTGTAATATATATCATATTTATTCACTCAATTCATTTATATTATCATTATGCAATGAAGATCATGTAGAACGAGTCGCATTACATCGTGGAGATGGTGTTCCGTACGTACGCACAAGCGATGATATCATTCCCATGATTGTGTAATTGTATTGTAGTGAATGTATACTATTTTAAAAACAATATCACTTTACAATAATCATATATAGTAATTATTTACACCATTATACACATCCAAGTAATGTGGTGGTGGAAAATAGATTACACCACGGTGTGGAGACGGTATTCCGTACATACGCACGTGCGGTGATTTCGTTTTCCGAAGGATGGATAGATGGTGAAATAGGGTTGTTTCATACTTATAATAACATATCAGTATATGAGTGTTACTGATGTTATTACTTTATAATGAAACAACTAAATAAGAAGAAGTAATGAAGAACTAATGTTGAATGAATTGGTAAGGGACATTACCTCTTCTTTGAAGTGCCTCTTTGAAACCTCCTCTTAGGGCACTAACATTGGTCTTTGAAGAAGACCATGACCTATAGGATGTTTCTAGGAAGGTGGGAAAGTGAAATGGGCAGGGATTGGATGAGCATGAAGGGTCAAATTTCTATGAGGAGGAGAGGGAGGAGGTACCCTTTTATAAGGGAGGAGAGGGGCACCTTTGAAAATATAAGAAATATTAGATTTTATTAAATCCCAACCCCACATAAAAACGTCCAAAATGACTCATATCCGAAGATATGATGAGATAGGGTTGTAATCTCATCAAAAAATACAATTTATACATGTTAGGAATTTATTTTAAACATTATCAACTTGATTTATCCTTATTTATCAATTTAATTTTATTTGTGGTAATAATATTCTAAATTTTAAATTATTATAAATAATTACATATGTGTTGTGAATTTTCCATAATTTGACACTTTCTGAAATTTTCGACCATATAAATTTTAATTTATAATTTTTAAATATTTTTGTGATTTTTTAAAATTTTTATAATATGTTATTTTTATAAAATAACAATAGTGTCAATTTTGACACTATTCATTTATTTGAATTTAAATAAAATATATACAGAAGTTATGTTCAAACTAAAAGAATTAACAGATTCATAAAATGTCATATGTATATAGAAAATTAGTGGATCACATTAAATAGTTAATATAATATTTATTTTAATATTTTTAAAACCAATTATTTGATATTTTAATTAATAAAAAAATTTCAATATTACTATTGTGTCATAATTAATGATAATATTTTACTCCATAAAAATTCTAAATAAATTTATATGATGTAGATAATTGTATTGGTTTTTTGGGGACTATTCATGTTCAATGTTTCATTAATTTTATCACTAAATTAAAATTATTATACTTACAATATTTAAGAAAGTGTCATGATGTCACTTTCATTGGTTTTAATAACAAATAAACTATTTTCATGGAAAAAATTCCATTAAATGAATTTAATCTGACACTTATATGATATGGATATACGTTTAGTAATCCGATAGGAATTTGGAAGTTGTTTGGGTAATTTTATAATCTTATATTTACCATTAATTACCTGATTTACCTTTAACTATTGTAAATAAAATTTACCGTAGTAACTATTCATAATGGCCAAAAATAAAAAGTAGCCTATTAACATAATTTGGACCCACTGATTCAAAATAAGGAATCAATTTTTCAAAATTCAAAACACATAGGTTGTAGTAATTAATTTAAAATTAATCCTGTTGTTAAGAAAATGGGTTTAAGAAGTTAAAACATTTCCAATGATTGAAATGTTTTTACCTATGAATTCAATGTGAAATTAATACTAATGTCATAAATTATATTAAATGGTAAAAATATATTCTATTTATACTTTAAAATCAATAAATATTATAATTTAACCATAATAATTATCTCAATGAAAAAATTTGTTTTAAATTAAAAATTAGCGTATTTTTACTATTCATCAAAATATGAATGTTATCAGAAAAATATCAAAAAAAATTCCAAAGTAAATTATTATATCCTGATTCCAAATATGAATTTTATTTTTTCAAATTGAACTTATAAACATGTCATAAACTATATTTAATGTGGGTGTGCCATCAAAAGGTGGCAAAACTACATTTATTGAAAAATACTTATTTTACGTGAAAATTTTATTTTGTTCTCTTACCATGTTATAGAAAATACTTAAGATTAATAATAATGTTATAAAATTTAAAATTTAGTTAATACTATTTATAACGGCTAGTCCATAATAATATATCGTTGATTAGTGAAACCTGTTATTGTGTACTACACACGCTATTGAGGAAGGTCGTGATTGCATGTAATGAAAGCCAAGTCAGTATTGTTTGTTGTGAAAGATTCCTTTGGTGTTGCGTATAACATTAGATATAAAAAAATATTTCTCATATAATCTCAGCGTGTTACATTCTACCACCCTTAAAATGAATTTCGCCCTCGAAATTCTTCACTTCATTACAAACAGATGAGGATACTTTTCCCTCATCATATCCTCAGGTTACCATGTAGCATCTTCTAAATGGTGGTTCCTCCATAAAAATTTCACCAAGTGAGTGGTCTTGTTCTGTAGGACTTTTTTTCTACGATCCACAATCTATATCGATTTTTTTTCATAATAAATATCATGCTCCAGTAGTACAACTTCTGAGATGAGTACATGTGAAGGATCGTGTATGTACTTTATTAGGAGAGATACATGGAACACATCGTGAACTTGAGAGAGATTAGGTGGAAGTGTCAATCGGTAAGATACCTTCCCAACATGATCCAGTGTTTCGAAAGGACTGATATATCAAGGGCTCAAACTTCACTTCCTTCCAAATCTCATGACCCACTTCCAGGGTGATATTTGTAAGAACACTTTAACACCCACTTCAAACTCTAGGTCTTTTATTCAGTTGTCGGCATAATTTTTATATCGACTCTGAGCTGCTCTTATGTGTTGTTGAATAGATCTGACATTTTCTTCCATTTCACCAACAATATCAGGTCCTAGTAGCTTTCTTTCCCCAACTTCATCCCAGCAAGTTGGAGTTCTACATTTCTTTCCATAGAGGGCTTTATAAGGAGCCATCTGAATACTGGAGTGAAAGCTATTATTAGATGAAAATTCCACCAAAGATAGGTGTTTATCAAAACCACCTTTGAAATCCATAGAGCAAGCTCTCAACATGTCTTCTAGATTTTGAATTGTCCTCTCAGACTGACCGTCTGTCTGAGGATGGTATGTAGTGATGAAACTCAACTATGTATCTAGAGCATGCTGAAGACTTCTCCAGAATATCAAGGTAAACCTCGAATCCCTATCATATATAATTGAAAGTGGTACTCCATGAAATCTTACCACTTCCTTTACATATATCCTATCACGCTTATCAAGATAAAAATCTTCTCAAATAAAAATGAAGTGTGCCGACTTCGTAAGACGATCAACTATAACCCAGATAGCAATATTGCCTTTGGATGTTTTAGGAAGTCCGGTGGCAAAGTCAATAGTGATGTTTTCGCATTTCCATTCTAGTATGGGTAATGGTTATAACATCCCCTTAAACATTGTTCTCTCAGCATTAACATGCTGACAATCCAAACATCAAGAGACATATTCAGCAACATCTCTTTTCATGCCATCCCACCAGAAGTACTATTTCATGTCCCTATACATATTTGTACTTCAAAGATGAATATAAAATGATGAACTATGAGCCTCGTCCAGTAGATCCTTCTTTAATTCTTGGATGGGAGGAACCCAATCCCGATTCCGGAGCCTTATTATCCCATCACAATCAAGGTTTAATTCAGGAACATTTCTTACCTTCTTTTGTGACTCTACATCTTCTTTTTGTGCATATTTAATCATTACATGTATAGATGGTTGAACATTCATTTGAGAAAGATATGATTTCTCCCGTTCCATTATAATTACAAGATTCATCCTTTGTAAATCCATAAAAATTGGATATTTTGTGATCCTCATCATGGATAAGCTAGCATGGTCTTGTCGACTTAATGCGTCTGCTACCTTGTTTGCTTTCCTAGGGTGGTAATGAATTGAGCAGTCGTAATACATAATCAGCTCTGACCATCTTATTTGATGCATACTCATATCCTTTTGTGTGAAAATATAATTTATTCTTTGAAGATCAGTATAAATATCACACCTTTCCCCATAAAGGTAATGACTCTAAATATTTAATGCAAAGATTACCGTAGCTAACACCAAATCATGAGTTGGGTAATTTTTCTCATGGATTTTCAACTGTCGTGAGGCATAAGCTATCACCATATCATTTTGCATAAGAACACACCCCAACCCCTTCTTGGATGCATCACTGTAGATCACAAACCTTTCTTCACTGCATGGTAGTGTGATCACAGGTGCACTGGCTAACCTTCTTTTCAACTCCTTGATATTCTCTTCACATTCCTCCGTCCAAACAAACTTAACTCCTTTCCAAGTCAACATGGTGAGTGGATTAGATAACCTTGAAAAATCATTCACAAATTTTCAGTAATTTCCAAGAAAACATCGGATCTCAGTTACTATTGTTGGTCTCGACCATCTTTCAATAACCTCTATTTTTTCTGGATCCACAGATAGCCCCTCTTTTGAGATTATGTGACCCAAAATTGAAAATTTGTGAAGCCAAAATTCATAGTTGGTAAATTGTTCATAAAGCTTCTTCTTTCTTAGGGTCTTTAATACAGTTCTCATGTGATCTTCATGTTCTTCCTTTCTCTTTGAATAGACAAGAATGTAATCTATAATTACTACCACAAACTGATCATGATAGTCTCTAAATACTCTATTCATCAGATCCATAAAGATAGCAGGGGCATTAGTAAGACCAAATGGCATCAATATAAATTCATAGTGTCCATACCTTGTATGGAAAGCCATATTTGGTATATCCACCCTTTTGACCATTAATTGATGATACGCTGAACGAAGATCAATCTTGGAATAGTATTGAGCTCCGAGTAGTTGGTAAAATGCGTCATCAATGCATGGGAGAGGATATTTGTTCTTCATAGTGATCTTGTTAAGTTCTCGATAATCAATGCAGATTCTCATTGATACGTATTTCTTCTTAAAAAACAGAATAGGTGCTCCCAAAGGTGACACACTAGGGTGTATGAGTACTTTATCATGATTCTCTTGGAGTTGCTTCTTCAATTCCTGGAACTCAATTGGGGCCATTTTATAAGGAGTCTTTGAAATATGAAAATCACCCGGTACGAGTTCTATAGAAAACTCAACTTCACGAATTGGTGGAAGACATAGAAATTCCTTCAGAAAGTCATCATAAAATTCCCGTACAATGGACATATTATTAATCGTGAGTTTATCTCCAACCATTTGAGATAAATAACCTTCATTTAGTATAATCAAGACCCATAAGATGGATGAAATTTCCACTAGAAGGTTATGATCGTCCTTGCATCAATAGATGATCATAGATTGATCTGGAATATGAAATGTTACTTCCCTTATTAATCTATATGAGCTCCATATAGAGAATTCCAATCCATGCCAAGAAACACATCAAATTCCACTATAAGAAGGATCACAAAATCTACAGGAAGCACATTCCCACAAACTTCAATAAGAGAAAAATTGTAAACATTTGATGCAATTGTTCTGCCATTAGAAGATGGCACAGCCAACTCAACATCTAATTGTTGAGGTAATACGGCGATACCATTAGAAAATTCTTCATAAATAAAAGAGTGGTTGGATCCAGAATAAAATAAATCATTTGCTACTTTAGAGTGGATGGTAAGTTTACCTCTCACCACATCGTTGTCTTACTCCACATCACCGATAGTAATTGCATGTGACTATCCTTTGTCTTTGGCCTTAAGAGTTTGTTGACGTCGATCATCATCCTAAAACCTGGAATTTGGGCATTGATTGGCATAATGCCCCATGTCCTTGCACATGAAACATTGAAGTGTAGTAGGTTCATTCTGTGTATCCCTTCCTTTGTTTACATCATTAGAAATCTTCTTCCCATTATTTCGACATTCAATTTTCCAATGACCTTCTTATCCCCACATATAACATTTTTTTCTCCACTTAAGTCAATTTCCTCCATGTTTCATTCCACACTTTGAGCATAAGGGAAAACTCATCTTCTTTTCAGTGTGGTCTTTAGATTTTACATTGAATTCCATTTTCCTCTTCTTATCAAACCCATGTGACTGATGGGTTACACCAATCACCATATCAACCTTGAGAGCACATCGAACAATTTCCTCGTAGCTATTGAAGTCCCATATGGATAACGCCCATCGAAGACTTGGTTTTAAGACACTAAAGAATAGATCGATCTTACTCTCAGGTTGGATAATAAATATAGAAGCATACCTTGCAAGTCTTGTAAAATTTCCTTCATAGGTACCAATGGATTCATCATCCTTTTTCTTCAGTTCAAGAAACTCCTTCTCCATCTTTTTTCGAAGAATACGATGGAAATACTTATTGAAATATAAGTTATTGAACTCATCCCATTCCATGGACTCAATTTCATCTCATTTCCTCATATTCTTAATAGGATTCCACTATTGATCAACATCACCTTCCAAACGATACACTGCTACGATGACTTTATCATGTTCAGAACATTGATGAACTGAAAATATCGTTTCAGTGGTACTGATCCATTGTTCAGACAGTAATAGATCAGAAGAACTGCTGAATGAAGTTAGACTCTACCTCATGAAGGATTCAACAGAATGTCTCTCCTTCCTTTGCACATTTGGAAGTCCGGCATGATTCATTGCTTGAAAAAATTGTATGAGCATGGCTACAAGATTTTGCATTCCATCCCCCATTACATTTGGTTGCTCAGGGGGACAATCATTGCATTGCCTGTCGCATTCCGCATTAACACGGTTCCTTCGGGTTCCATCCATTAACTAAAACCAAGAAGAATAGTTTGAGAAACACTAATTATAATAGTAATACCAAATATTCAACAATAAAATTTCACACTTAAGGTCATATCATAGGTTGTTCATGGCCATTTCTAAAACACTAAGATTGTGTTCTATGCTTAGGCATATCCTTAGGTTTCTTTCTAAGGATTTCATATCCTAGTTTCCAAAGGTTGACTATACCTTTCCTCTGATACTAACTATAATTACCCATACTTTACATACATGGTTAATACATCAAAATTGAAGCATACTTATTACAACATATAAAAAAACCATGAAATGACCATATAGGTATAGTGTCTTTAGAAACTGGGAAACATAAAGAACTGGTTCATAAAGCATCTACACTGTCTCCCATTTATTTCATCATATCTATTTTCCCTTTTGGAAAATCTTACTTAATAACCTTATTCCTGACCTAGGGAAAGAAAACATACAAAAGGGTGAGATCTAATGCTCATTAAGGGTAAACAAAAGAAATAT